>JAQQAF010000003.1:6430000-7630000 GCA_029747655.1 Ensete ventricosum
AAAACTTGGCGATTCCTCCTATGGCAATTTTCAATCAATCTTTCAGTATATAGGAAGAGTTAAGTAGAAAACCTCGCCTATGAGGATCACAAAAGAAGAAGAACTTGCGGACAGCTATTCGACAATACATCTGAACAAAGGCCGCAGGCATGTCACGGAGCTGTGCCAAATTAGGAATAAGGCCTCTTATATAGGCCTCCATTTCCTGCAGTTACAATGGTGTCACAAGCATCTACTTCTATTGCAAATATCAATACTAAAATAAATGCATTCTTACATGAGGTTGAAGGAAACCATCTGAGTCCTCATCAAGCTCACTCATATCAATTCTTGCCTGTGTAAGTGAAACCTGATGCATAACAAACATGAACCAGACACTTCACATATCCAGTGAGAATATCTAAAATGATTTCAAGAATATGAATGAGAATTGGACAATGACCATATTAGAATCTCCAAAAATTGATCAGAGATGTATGTTAAGAATTGAACAGCAACCAAAGAGGCGTCTATCAACTGGTGAACTACTCTGTTCCAATATTTCTTTTCAATCCAAACTTTCTCAGGATAGTTTAGGAATATATGTACAAGTTCTTCATTAGCAACCTGTTAGTAAAATCATTAAGTTCCAGTACTTATGACTTATGAGACTCGTACATACAATAGTATTTTCTTATCGAGATGATCCATGTTTCATGAGCTGTCAAACAGAAGGAGATCATCAAGTATTGACCATTAAAAGTTTTGGCAATAACAGTGACTTTTCTTTAGCAGTTAATCAACGTCAGAAAGATACAAAACTCCAAAATCTTTTTCTTTGTATAAAACTCAAATCATTACTAAAGTTGTGTATTATACAAGTGGCAGAGAAGAAAATGTGGCAAACATTTTATTGAGAATGTTAAACTGTAACATTCAGCATAGTCCTTCTAATACTAGCTACACGACTGTTGTAATCAAGTTATTCAAGTTAACCAATTAAGCATGCCATCATTATTCATTTTTTACAGTAAAAAAATGAAAGAACATAAGTTAATGAGTTGGTACTGATTTTATAATTACATGTCCTCACATCTGCCAATGCTGCATTTACAATAAAAAAAATGGACATTCAGATAAACTGTATATCATTAGTATGAGTTACGACACACTAGAATACAGTCACCTAGTTGGTGATGTTCATAGTTCAAGCTGACAATATTAAGTGTTACATTACAAAAAAGACATAGTCAACAAAGAAATGGGAAGTCTAGTTTTTTCATTAAAAATAAATCTATTAGTTAATAGGGAAAGCATATTTGGCAGAAAATGATTACAACCAGCAACAATGTTGGAATTTTCCACATAATATAATTTGTTAAGATCAAAAATTCAATGGTAAAGAAAACGAAGATACCGTCCGCATCACATAAAGATAGAAAGGCAGGATAGCTATTCTTCCAGATTCATCCTTCTCAAACTTCATGAAATTAGAAGGGCTAAAAAATCGTCGACATTTTTGACCAATTTGCTCCGTGCAAAGAGAGGCGATGTGACAGAAATCTTCATAGTTCATCTGTAGAAGGGCATAAGAAACCAATATGTATTATCAGAAGTTTTACATATAACAAACAAGGCTAACTCATGTATTCAGGTATATAAATCAGAAATCTAAAGACGCATCCATTAGAAATACTAAAACAGAATGTAAATTGTAGTAAAAGCTAAAGATATTATATACGTAATACTCAGTTAGCATTCCGTTAGTACTTATTTATCGTAACTAGGCTTGATCTTCATGGATCCACCGTTGATCTATTCGGATCTTGACTTGATCCTAATGGATCTAGCTTTGATTTTGAGGATCTTCACTACATCGATCCAGATAAAGTGTGGATCAAGCCTAGATCCATTAGAATCAAAATCCTCAAGGATCTAACCATTTGGATCTTTGTTTGATCCATCTGAAGTCATTTTTTCAGTCGAATCGATCTTACACCATAGAGTAATGGTTTAATGACACTAGATACAGCTCCAATATGCTCCAGCCTCCACAGTCCTACATGCCAGAATCATTTTTGCCCTCAGGAGGTTCCTACTGCATATTATTGATGCATGGATGGCACACCATTTATGAGTATAATCTATCATTGGGGCATTGGGTCTACGTGAAGTACAATATCAAGATACAAATTCGATGATCAAGGACCTTGATCCACCAGCTATGGACTCTCATCATTCATTTGGTACTAGAAGCCGAGGGATGCTGAGGTTAGAAAACTATCTTATTTTGCCCATATCTTAGAGTTTCCACACCTAATCCAACCTCTCCACTCTTTTCTCATGGGTGAAGGGATGCATCAATCCAAGGAAGCAACCTTATTTGATGGTCAGAGTGGAAACCAGCGATCGAGTTCTTCAATGGATCCATAGAGCTAAGAATTTTTGCCTTTGGTCCTTGGCCACTAAGCAATTCAGTTTCATATTTTCATTTTATTGCTTAGAGTTTCTTTATTTTTATTTAGTTTGATTGTATAATCCAAGAAAGTAGGTGAAAGAACCCTGAAATAGGTTTTTTTTCAAATTTTCAGCTGATTTTCAACCAATTTTTGAAGAAACTTTACATATGTACTGACAATCGACACATGGGTATTAGTCAGTACATACCAGTTCAACCTGGGATCAGGAGAGGTCTAGTACAAGATTGCAATCCTTGCCTAGTTGCATGGAATAGGTTTCTCAACTTTACCAAATTTGTCAAGTCTTTTGCCAATTTGATAAATTATATAAGATAAAAGGAGTATCAAAAGTTAGAATTCACCTCATAATGGAGACAGGGTCAAGGTGATTGAGCATGGATATATATCAGACGCCCAATTATGTCTAATCATGAAAAGTTATGAACATAGTGCATGTCCTAATGAATTTTTGAAAATACGTGTACCTTTTCAGCTCCAGTAGCATCATCAATAACACAGTTTTCCCTTAGGCAAACCCACATGGCATCAAGATCATCAGCATTCAGTAAAAGTTCTGACTGCTTCTGCATGATGAAGGATGAGCACAAAAACAGTTATACAGCAACCAAAGACACCAATAATGTTTTCAGCCTTATGCATTATTAGCATCTTTCAAAACACAACATGACAAAAAAAATGATTCAATTTTACCAACCAAAAAAATAGTCTGTGTGACCAAATACCTTTAAGAATCGGTACTTTGCCAACCTTTGAACCCTATGACTGATTGATCCTTCTTCGGGCTTCTGCTTCACAAAGAAATATATTATGGAAAACAGAATTGAAAGTTTGCATGGCTAAAAACCAATTATTTGAAAATAGTGGTAAGTTGGATCACTTTTCGAGCAAAAGAGGCAGATCTGAATGTCATCATAACAAAACAACCATCAACAAATCCATATGTAATATGTTTTCTTATATGCTTTTAAATATATTGATATAAGGGGCAGAGGGGATATCCTAAAACTAATCAACTAACTTGCCTTTTTGTAGAAGCTAGGGATCAATCCTGCTTGTGCATTTTTCTGTTGCCGTTCTTTGAAAATCTCGAGCAAAATCCTTTTCGTTTCAAGCTCTGTAAAATTAAAATGTTTCTTGAGGCATATTGTTTAATTGGTATGCTCCATATAGAGGTATTGATTAAAAGCTTCTAGTAAATCCATTAAAATTATTTTCCTACCAAGATCATAAAGCATAGAAACAAGCAAAACATGTAAGCATGTAGTTGGCTTGAGGTTCAAAAGCCTGGCGTTCAAGAGACTGTGGCATTTGAGGTTCAAAATACAAACAAGGAACACAGATTATATAGATTTTTCACATCCTTATAAGAAACTTAGTATGTGCTGTTCCAAAGACCACTGCCAAATTAGGAACTATGAAACTCTTATCAATTGTTTGAACAATATCTGTATATCCTACCTTAAGATTCATCCAGTTATGCAAGATAATCAGGTTTCATGGAATGACAGCAAGAAATTTTATTGTTTATATGATAAGTTTTTATAGCCTAGTATTTAAAGTTATCAAACTGGACATAAAGGAATTATCCAATAGCCTAAATCCTTCCATAAACAAATTTCAGCAGCATGTTAATTAGAACAACTAAGTTAATTGGTGGAAATTCCTCTGATATAATGAAATTATGTAAATATTATCCTGGTCAGATATCATAGAGGTCTCCAGATGTCCTAAATTATACAAATTTAGTAACAAAGCACGATAATCCTGCTTTGGAATAAAGGTGACGGGAAAATTTTATAATGAATAGATTGACACAGATAGGAGATACAAGGAATTTATAAAGAAAACCCTCTATTTCTAAACTGTGTTCTGGACATACTTTTTTTTTTTTTTTGCAAAAGGTAAGTAAAAACTGTCAAAGTTTTTACTAGCTAAGCTGGCTGACACCTTCAATACTCTCGTGGCCTACTCATTTAGTAACAAAGCAAGATAATCATGCTTTGGAATATAGGTGATGGGAAAAACTTTATGACAAATAAATTATCACAAATAGAAGATACAGGGAGTCATATATAAAGAAAACCCCACTATTTCTAGACTGTGTTCTGAAATACTCTCATGGCCTACTAGTGCAACCTCATAGTTGAACTAAAGAAAAGTAGCAATGAGAAAACAGTCTATTTGAGACTTGAAAATACTCATTGAATTGGGTTAAGTTCGTCAGCATCTATTCATCGCCAGCTGCAAGTGTTGTAAATTTGCAATTCATGTTGTCTAGAGATTTAGCCACTTGAATTTTTGTTTGCAGTATTTCAGAATATGAAGGACAATAAAATTCATATATTTTCCATAACATTATTAAGTATCACAGCTATCCTAATCCTAAAATAAAATTGATCCAATCAGGTTTCAAGTCCTTAGGGCTAAAGCCAAAACATAAATTAACTTAAAATTGCAACCCCAATTTGCACCAAATACTCGCGTTTGTGTTCTGAACTAATGACCGGCGAGAATCTTCATAAAAATTTCTCCAATTTGGAAGTAAAGGAGACCAAGAAACACTCACATAACTCGATTATTTACGAAAAGTTCAGGAAATATTTCTAGCAAACACAAAAGAACCCAAGCAAGCAGAAACGAAAAGAAAGAAGGATGGTAATGGGGAATAAGGACAAGATTCAAGGAAGGGAACAGACCCATGAGAGCTTCCGAGCCAAGGCCGGTACCAGATCCGACGTACCGGCGCAGATTACGGACCCAGGGCATGGAGGATGCCGATGGGATCTTCTTGGGCGCCGCGGCGGCCTCGTGGCCGCCGCTGCCTTCACCGTCGCTGGAACCGCTGTACATTGCCTACGCCGTCACCACCGCTCCGTTCAGGCAGCTCCAGGGAGGAAGCGCCTGGCCTAATTGTTGAACCCAAAGCGCATCGACAGATCAAACGCTACCGCTGGTTCCTTTCTCGACTGGTTCAAAGCAGCCTCGGGTTTGGGAAAATAGAGATCACCAAGAGGTTCTCTTCGTCATTTCAACGATTTTATAAAATTATATATATATATATATATATATCAAAAGGAGTAACTTCGTTCGCTGTTTGAAATAATAAACATGTGTCTATAATTTAATGTAGCGAAACAAAATTAATTGCATATGGTGGGACTCGGTTCGTACCCAAGTTGGAAAGGGATGGAGTGGAATCACGATCTAACACCAATAATAAAACGTTTAAATAATGATAATATATTTTTAAGATGCAACGTGACTGCACCAGGGTAAAAAAAAAATGCGTATAACTATCCCTTATATTAATGTATATCTACGAGTATGACCATCCTAAAGTCAAATTATACATTCCGCTTTTTAATGGTCTTACTATTTAGTTGACACCTCATTTTTCAAACTAACTTAAGTAATAGAGGAAATTAACTAAAGTATTGGAGGAAATTTCGTTCTCTAACACCAATAAGAGAAGGCGTAAGTGATTCATCGAGGATTGAAACCTGAGCTGTTGCAAAGCCGTTCCGAATACCAACCAATCAATCTTATTTGCTTGGCATTTACACGACATTTTGGGAGTCACATACCATATGATACCAGAACAAAATTAAAGCGATAATGGAAGCAAAAGAAGAGAAAAATAATTGTGAGCCAAGGTCAGAAATCACACGAAGAACTTATCAAATGTCATGAGCAACATACCACTAAGAGAATTTTGTGCTACAAAGTAGTTTTTTCTCTTTGGTGCAGAAATTGATGATGTACTTACACCTTGCTTCAAGATGAATGTACAAGGAAGATGCCACCTCGAGTCTGAAAACCCAGCCATCACCGTCAGGCGAACACAGCAACATATTTCACCAACAGGCTGACACAGTTGTATCATCCATGGTCTTCATCATGAAAGAAAAGGTGAAGGGCATGGGTGTTCCTCTGGAGTTCGGGTGAATCAGGCCAAGTATCTGAAAAGATTTGGGTTGTCCTTGTCTCGCTCTAAATAGTCTCTGGTGATCAGATCTTCTATTCTTTTCTTAATTGCTTTGAAGTCAGGCTGCAAACAACAAATGATAAAGTTCATGAGAACCATATAAAAGTGAACACTACTTTTAATTAATCAATCACCTATAATGAGTGAAAATGCATGGATTAACAGTAGACTATTGCACCAACAACAATACACCACTGGAACATAGCCACCAGTTAGTTAAAGAGTCAGATGACTTGTTAGACCTCTCTAATTTAGATAAATATTTATATTTTCAGCTATGGTTTACCGAAATGAAGAAGACACCAGCATACCTTGAACATACGACCAAGTTGTTCGACACATTCCATAACCAACTGTTGATGACCCAAAACTTTACGACTCTTCATAATACGCACAATGGAGGCATCAATAGCATATCTTCTGTCTTTGTCAACATCTTCAATTACTTTCTTCTTCTCATCCACTGGGGGAAGAGGTATCTGCAGTTTAACATAAGCCATTGAACTAGCAGAAATATGCAGTTAAAATGGAAGCAACATATTAAGTAGCAAAACAAAGGAAGAGATTTCTCTGCTTTCACAAGGAAAGTTATGATGACCTTGATCCTTCTCATTTTGTCGGTGAATTTGGAGTTAAACTCAAAGACGTCATTTGAAGAAATGGATTTTGTATTTGGCTCTTTGTTAAGAATCTTATACTTGGCACAAGAAAGGGAGTGGAGCAATCTGATTACGTCATCATCAGTCAAGTTAAGCTGAGTCATGATCTCTGAGTAACTCAATCTATCTGAGGCATTAAATAGCAGAAGGGCTGCAGCCTATACACAAATCCAAAAAAAATACTTGCAGTTAGCATTGGCATCCATGCCAAATTTACATGAATAAATAAAGGAGATCAGCAGCTACCTGATAAGTTGTCACAATAAGCTCAATGGTTTTTGACTCAAACTTCCCAATGATGTTACATGTCCCCAAAGAGTATATCCATGTAAGCTTTCTATGTTTGGTTTTTGTCTGATAAAACTCTCTGAAAACTTCTACACATTTAACCTGAAAGCAGTATTCAGAGTTAACAATTGCTTAGTTATTAAACAACAATTATGGTAATACCTCAATTTCTATGCATATCAAATACCTAAAGTTTTCATTTTTATCAATTATATAACCACCTTTAAAGTTTAAATATTTATTATTCACATGGTAACCACTCAAATCTATCTCTGTTGCGTATAGCAGTCTATCCATTCTTCAATGTAAGTTTCCTAAAGCTGAGTCGTAGGAAAAAGACTGAATCAGAAGGTTTAGTTTTGGTTCAACAATAAATAAAAAAACAGAGTAGAAAAGATGAGGGCTTGGATTTTTTTCTAAAAGCTAATCTCTCTATGACATTCTTCGTCATAGCAGCTTCTTGATGGTCAACAACGAATATCAAATATAAATGAAGAAGTCAGAAAGACAAAAGAACATGCTGCTAGAGAGTGATGCCTGCCAACATTACAACAAACGAATAAGGCACAAATGGCCAGTGGTAGGTCATGTGGTGATAGTGTTTCTACTTTCTACTAATCAACATGCATTGGGACTAGGGTGGGGCTTATAAATATCTTGGCAGCTAGCTCTTTATTTGTTTCGGCTTAAAAATAGGATTTGTGCAAGCTAAACGATTATGATCAGTATAGTTGAATCAGCTTTCCTAATAAAATAATCTTTACAATCCTTGCTTTTGGAAAATGGGTGTTAGTAAACTAGTGGAACTTCTTTACACAACAAGGGATGCAAGTACCAAATTGATAACAAGAATTTGATGTATCCTTAACATATAAAAAGAGATAGGAGACAATAATACAAGGAAAAAAACAGTTTAGGTCAGTTCGGCCAACTGTAACTAATATGCACTTATTCAGTGAAGACCATGTCCATATATAACCCACAATATGAGTATCTTCATTATAAGAGTTTCCAGTATCCTTAAGTTAGCAGAGACCAACTGGAATTTTTATCCTGGAAAAGATTAAATATCAACTATTCATATTAAGACTGTCAGTGAAAATTAAAATCTAATGATAAACAATTGGAAGTGATTCGCCTAACCATCTCAGCAGAAAGGTTGAGATCAGACGTTCTGTAACTTGGCCAGAACCCAGTCGTCAAAACAGTAACAGTTAGATCCATTCCTGGATTTGCATGAGGGTTGTTGTTGAGATAGTCCTCAAAACTAGCTTGGTTTTCTCTAGCAAGGGTTAGATCAGTCACCTGAAAAACAAACCCAAGACATCAATTCACTAGTTCAAATATAAACAACACATTAAATTGCTCGTACAGACCATGCCCTCCATCTTTGAGGTAAACTGCCCTCCACATTGTTGTTTTAACTTTGTCAAAATACTTCTCTCATGATCATCATTAGCACTTTTGTCGAAAAGTAACCTCCTGGCAAGCTTCTTTCTGCAAATTGATATCAGAATCAGTGTACATACTGGTAATATTAATGCAAAAAGATTATATATCTCAGCATGAGGTAGTCAGACACCTATAGAACTCGGCAAAAAGATCTTTGTCACTGATATAAGCAAGCAACTTTACAACCTGCACAATGCACATATAGAACGTTTTGATTTGTAGACTTATCTAATGGCATCCCAAAGTTTAACAGGAGAAAAAGGAAGGGGCAACATGAGATAGAGAAGGTGGCAAAGAGAACTACAGGAAGCAGCATGGACACAAAACAAGGTATTAACCTTCTCCAACGTCTCCTCAATTGCTTCATCACTGAGTTTTTCGCTTCCACCCTTCTTAAGGATATTATCACAAAAGGTGGCCAACAACTCAGCACTTGAGCTGCCTGCAACACCCTTGTTGCAGAAAACTTCAAAAGCCTCTTTGAGAGCCTAAAAGTGACAGACACGATTTAGTCAAAAAACAAGAATATAAATTGACCAGTGGCGCACAGCGAACCTTATGAAAAAGGGAGTGATTCTGGAAGCAGTCATTCACGTATGCCAAGTACTTGTCATGCAGCTCAATAATTTTTCTAACAAAAACCTGGAAATCCAAGGGTTATTAAAATATGATTCTCGGAAAACAATCCAACAACCAGAGAAGAATGGAGTACATATCAAGATGCCCACAGTCTACCTGTTCTTGCAGGCCAACTACATCCCTTTTCTCCGCCTGCATATTTTATAGTGACAGTAAAATCAATATAGTGTGCATCCAAATAAACAGATATAATGAGGCTTGGCTGATATAATAAGAACAGAAATTTTAAAAAAATATTAAAGATATAACAAACCAAATGGTGTAACTGTCAGATCAAACGACGAGCATAGAGGTTGACAACAATATAAATCATTGTAAAGTTAGCATAATTAGTTTTGCCACACAGAAATTGAAGTATTCATATGATCCTAAGACAATGATAACAACAATATTCAACAACATCCCAACTATTTGTGGTCAACAACATGGATATTTTCGGCCACCGAGATTTGCATAAAGTAAAATATTCTTAATTAGATCAAGAACATTCAAATATTTATTTTATGGTTTCAAGTAAGTTTTCTTCTCCTTCTACCTCTCCTTGCACCACTTATGTTCATTGTCTTACCTCATTTAACTATGAAGTTTTCTGGTCTCTTATTTTATTCTCTATTAGAGGCACATCTAGTTATCCACAAATAAAGAAGTTTCTTCTTTATCTTTTCCCGTTACTCCACAATTCACCTCATGTTTTTTCATCTCAAGGACACAAACTCTTTGTATATATTGCTTTTTAACAACCCACACTCACTTCACAGAACATCGCTGCTCACAGTTGTAAAGTTTTTTTCCTTCAGAATCTAAAGGGTACACAATAGCTATGCAAAACACTCATCACCCCTCTTCACTTTAACGGTGGGGGCTTTTATTCTATGGATAATACTGTCATCAATCTTACCATCATGTTGAATAATAGATCTAAGACAGAACTTTTATTTATGGGAACTTTTTATCCATCCAACATTACTACATCTTCAGTTATTCATTAATATTACTGAAATTGTTATATATATAATTTTAGTCCTACTTAATTTGAAATCTCTACTTTCTAGGGGTTGTCTCCAAAACTCAAGTTTAAGATTAATTTCATTTGAACTCACATCAGTCAAACTATCATCAGTATAACAACATTATTTATGCATGTCTATCATGTTAATTATTTAGTTTGTCCAATTTCAATCTTAGAAAGTAAGAACCAAAAATTGATCTTTATGGCATCTCATAGTAATAAGAAACTCACTGTATAAACTCTCTATAGTTCTAACACTGATAAAGTTACCATACATATCTACATAAATATAATTAGTTGATTCATTTTTTTCTAAAACATACCATAATAAAACTCTAGAGACATGCATAGGGTTTTTCTAAATCAAGAAAAACCATATGCAAATCATTCTTCTTCTCTCTATATTTTCCTATTAATTATCCTAATAAATAAATAACTTTTAAGGTTGACCTATATGATCCTAATACAACAAAAAATATATTTTATAGAGTGCAGGAACATAGGCTACAGTTAGATTAGAAATTGATGATATTGAAGAAGAATCAGCCCACCGTAGCATTACATACCAAGGTTCTAAGAATAGATCATATCACCCATTACTTGGTCTTTATCAGCAAACAAGAGATGAGAATTGTCTGGTTCGATTCAAAATAGGAGAATTTCTTTATATGTATGGCTGAAAACAGCCATCACCAGGTATGGTAAGTTGGTTTCCTCTCTCCTATGCTTTCATTACAACCTTCACCAATATTGTCAGCGCCTTGCCATCTGTCTCCTCTCATCGTTGTCCCCTCCACCTCCTCATCCCTTCTCTCCCTCTTTCTCCCAAATAAAGCAGTACCAACACGTAAGTGTTGGAATGACTCCATACCAATATTGTACCAATCCAGCCGCAGATTGGTAACATCATTGAACTGAGATTTTAAACCTTACTCTACAAAAGAACTTGGATGACAAGGACATGCTAGCAAATTTAAGTACCTCTTTTGCAGATTATAATTGATAAGAACAAAATTCTGCATCCCAAAGAGACTTGACATGTGGACAATGATGATGTGGCGGAAGACAACAAAGTTAAGCGGCACAAATCTGTCATGTCAGCATCAATTGAAATAAAAGATATTCTCCGAACCAAGAAAAATTCAAGCCATATTTCTCTTAACCAATTGTGGTTAGGGATACCAGACTATAAATAGAAGACCCTCCAACAAAAGTCCAGGTTCTTTTCTCTCTCTCACTTCCCCTATACTCCAGCTCGAAAAGTTTATCAAACCATCTTTGGCATCAGAGGGATCACATCGGAAACACACCCGACGTTGGTCTTCTCTATCAAGTGGAGGCACGGGAATCCAATTCAGCTTTGAGAATCTTCATCATCGACTCCTCTCTCTCTCTCTCCTCAAGGTGCTTGTTACAGATAATTCCTATTTTGCGTCAAGATTTAGGATGCGACCAGGTGATTTGCCTTTGTAATTCGGATTGACGACCGACATTAAGAGTAACAACAATGATAATGAATAATTCTAAATGACTCAATTATTACAACAATATTACTGAAATAAAGGCTCTGCAATAACTTGAACCTTGCACACATTAAATCATTCCTAGAAAGTATTGAAATCTTATGCCAGAGGATGCATTCCCAACTAGAAAGGCCACCTCAAAAGAGGTCAAGGGTAGCCATGTACATAAGGCACCTACCAATATGGGTCTGGAGAAAGTCAACATACACACACATACTCCTACAAGGAAACAAGCTATTTCCATAACCTTTAACTTCGGTCACTTGTGTTGTAGAGGAACCACCTTACACTAGCACCATCCACACTGACTTTAAAAGATAGATAAACTCTAAAAGTTCCCACTATCTCTTCTATTAGTGCATCGCACAACCTTTTACTAATAGTCGAAAAAGTTAAATTTTTCCCATACATTTAGCAATTTATTGAGTTGTACCTTTAGTTGTTCCACTTAAGGTTTCAAATATCAATATGCTAGAACATACACAACAACAACAACAAAGCCGTAAGTCCCAACTATTTGGGGTCGGCTACATGAATCTCTTGTCGTCATTGAGATCTGTAAAATGCTTGACAAATATTTACCAACTATTTGGGGTCATCTGGAACATACTGACAATTATTTACCAATCCCACCAAGGATAGGTACTATACAATATAGGTCAGCAGCAATTAGTATTAATTTTTCTTTTATTATCTTTTTATATGATATCAGACAATGTAGGTTGATATACCATATCGTACCAATACCTAAAACTGAGATATTAAGTCCTTGTTTCCACTTCTTGTTTTAGTTTGCTCCCCAATACATTTCATGTTACCAGTAGTCAGTCAGAGCCTTTGTTGGAGATTTAGTGGTAAATAGCCTGAAGACTCCTAGGCTCTTGCTTAAAGGACTATACACTAGGGTTTGCAAATGCTAATACATAATTCATTTTTATAGACATCATATATGACCGCACATGAAGGAGTGTAAGGAACATGAAAGATTGAATATGTTGTTAATCAAAATGTTTAGATAGTTAGGATATAGCATATCCAAAAAAGGAATTAGCATCATGGACATGAATACGAAGGTCAAGGTATGTGGTTATGAAAATAGAGGAAAAAAATATTAATATTCTGAACAATCAAAAGTAGCCTAGCATGGTAAGTCAATTCAAATTAATCGTCCTAGGAGAGTCAGAAGAAAGAGGAAGATTCAAGAAGACTTGTTAGGTACAATAATATGGAATTTGTTGGCTCTTAGTTAACCAGCGTATTTCCTCAACAAACCACAGACGGATCCATGTAACCACTGAGTTGCGCTGAGACCTGGCTGCAGATTGGAGGCTATCTTATAAACATGCAACTAAAGTCACCTTCTGTGCTACTAATGTAGTATCATACCCTTGTTGCATCATGTTCTTTAAAATCACTGAAATGCTAGCAATTGAAGAAGCATTAAGGCACAGTACCTTCGGTAAGAATTAATGGATTTTGAAGCTCATCATTGGTTAAGATTATATTCAATATTTTATGAACCATAGGATATATTTCATCTTCTCCAATGGATCTGATGATACGATATTATACTGTGGTTGGAACGTCATGATTCACAGCCAAATTGTTAAACTTAGTACCTTAATGAAGCTAAAGAGTCTGCTTATGAGTGAACAAGAATATCAAAAGAAGACAACGGACACCCACCTTCTTGTTACTAGCAGCATCTTCTGCTTGTTTGACTAAGGCTGTACCTTCAGCAGTCACATGCT
Source organism: Ensete ventricosum (assembly GCA_029747655.1). Classification (NCBI taxonomy): domain Eukaryota; kingdom Viridiplantae; phylum Streptophyta; class Magnoliopsida; order Zingiberales; family Musaceae; genus Ensete; species Ensete ventricosum. The sequence continues at coordinate 6,443,766 of JAQQAF010000003.1, forward strand.
GCACCAAAGTGATTATTTAGAGATCACATGGTTCAACTTAAACTTTTTGTTTAAAATTCCATAAAGTAAGAACATCAAATATCATAGACTGACCTGCTTAAATATTTGAGAAACAGGATCCAGGCCATGAGGTATTTTGCAAAAAAGCCTATACATACGCGAGAGGTCATCCACCTAAATGTTAATTAGATGTGCGGTCAGTAAATCTTTTTACATTTCTCAGAATGAATCTAATTCATCAACATCAAAGAGGTCGATGTACCTTGTCATCTCGAAGTAAGGCATGGCATCCAGAATGTTCCTTTTCTAGAAGTTGGCTCGCATATATAAATAGCAACTCGTGTTGCACTTTCTACAAGTAAATGAAAAAATGACAACGAATATTTAACGACTAAATAAAAGTATCTAGCTGAAAATATTCATGATTCACCCACACGCATGTTGTGTCCTGCTTGGTGTATAAAATCTACAATGTATCAGGATTTTATTAACTCCACAACATATTAGGATTTTAAAATATTATATCTTTAAACACACATTTAGGACACTAACCAATTCAGCAATCAAGAGAATTCATGACAAAGCACAATTTACCTCTAACAATTTCTGTTCACTGCTAGAATGCAAGTAATGAGCAACCCTATCCTTCTCCCGTTTTAAGCACTCCTCGACCTAACCAAAGCCAGATAAAACATCAAACACTCACAACAATGAGAAAACTGAATATTTAATTTATATTTGTACAGGACGTACCTTTAACATGTAATCCGGGCATGAATCCTCTAGAATCCAAATGGAAGCTTTCCTAGAATAATAGGCTGCTGTATCTTTAAGGAAATATGCTTCAAAGTCATTTTCATAACAATCCATGTTACCCAATCCAATCTCAACGAAAATGTCCAAGACATTCTTCAACAAAGCCCTATCAATTTGTTCCCCCTCACGCTCTTGCTCGATCTGCTCGCAAGACCAACTATCGTCAAACCTAGCCGGATAGAACTGAATCTGAATAATACTTGAAACAAAAGATTTTCAGCTTACCAAAGAGATGACAGCATCTTTGACCTTGCCTTTAATCTCCTGGTAAACCTATAACAAAGAGAGCATTTCCTAAGGAACTGAAGTAAAATAAGCTACACGCAAAATACTTGAATCACAGAGAATGTGTAACTGCAAGTTACATGTTGCACCATGGAAAAAAGAAGGATGTGATTGTACCAGGCTACGGAAGCAAGTAAGCCCAACTTCATTCAGCGGAGGAAGCGACCTTCGTGCAATGAAGTATCGATCAAGGTAATGAAAAAACCGTGAAAGCCACCTGACCATAACTTTATGATTTAACCATCTTTTGACTAGTTCCCTCAACATAAATTCATCATGCTTCTCTCTCAAAGATGGCAATACCTGAGCAAAAAACACAACAACTCAATAAACTACAGACAGATGTGAAAATAGAAATCAAAATAAACAGATTGCAAAATAAACAGATACTGGCACAAAATATTGGTTCTTTAAACCTTTTTGGTATGCATGTTTTTGAGCCACAATGCATGACATCATTTTCTTAATTGTTACAGTCAGTACTTCTACTTTTGCTTTTACTTTCATTACTATACCACAGTAACAAAAACCTAGTAAGTACTGAGATTGTAATCAGAAGTATGACCACACAGCCAAAGGGAGATAAAAGATTCATTTTACATGATCAATGTGGCAAAATCATATGAGGAATGCATATTATTTTTTTTTCTTAGAAACCTATCGATCAGGTTTGTATACATCTTATATATAGCAAAACATAATCTGTAATTCAACACTTGTTTTTAATGTCTTTTTTCCAGAGTGACTGACTATACACCTAGGAGTTTGGTGTTTTAATGTCTTTTTTCGAAAGTATCAGCCTATACGCCTAGGAGTTTGCTATTTTAACAACATTGAATATGCTGCATAACATTTCCAGCTAACTTAGTAAACGTGTCTCCTTCTGTTGCTCTAATTTGTTCCCCTGATTGATTATTCTCTAATTACATTTGTTCCACTGGTCAAAGTTGATGAACTCTTCTCCATCATTCCTTCTGTTATCCTCTTACTCCCATCCTATATAACAAGAAATTGATAGGTCATATCTTCTAAATACTTCTCATCCTGCCACCTTTATGTATGGATAGATGTAACTGGGTCAAATAATAACTGAAAGCACTCTTCTATCACATTCAAGATTTACTGGTCTACTCACAGGAAATTACCTTACATACATACAAACTAAAATCACTCTTCTATTACTTTAACTAATTTAGCCAAATCCAAATAGTTAGGACCTTCCAAGCTACAAACTTGCTTGTACTGAAAGGCATCTTCTAAAATGTTATCCACATCTAGTATGACTAGAAAAATAAGAGATCATTCAAGAAATATTTTTACCTGAAGTAAACAATTTGGAAGAAGACATTTTAAGATTTACAAAAAGAAAAATGATCCTATATTCACTACTAAGCTGCTTAACAGGTGACATAATTTTCCTAGATGCCCATGATATGAAGCGTTTTTTCTGTAGCACAATTTTGTACGCACTGCCTTTGTGATTTCATAGGAACTCTTGTAGAATTGCAACTATCACAGATACCCTTCTAAAGTTTACAAGCTTTCATGAATACGCTACCAATAATATATATTCCCTTCTAGAGTTGGTTCCCCTTACCAATATGACAAATGCCTTTTTATAACTTAACAAGCTTCATGACCTTGTGAATTTTTTTCGAAATTTCACAATGCAGAGCATACATGAAAAGAACCCAAGACTTGACTGACATGGGATTTGCAGTAGAGGAGCATACACAAAACATTTTTGAATGATACATTCGAAATAGCCCCTTTATTTATCAGAAAAGAGTCAGCACCAATCAAAATCACTACTGCAAAACTCCCAAAGAAAAACACATATTTAATTATATATATGTGTGGGATTATGCTTTTCACATGGCATGAACAGGTTTAACAAAACCTTGATCAAGAGTAATGCAAATTTTTAGAATCACACCAAAGATGAAAATGTTTAATGGTGGATACATGCAATAAAGGTAGATCTAAATATCAACAAGTATGTTAGCTAAATGCTTTTGCTTCATCATTAAATAAAAAACAAGTTTGAAGTGCTTGTTTACTCATCTTATAAGCAGAGGCTCTCAAAATCTGTGGATGCATTGCAACAGTTTTTATTGTATGTTTTAGTTGATTCTCCAAAGCACAAAACTGATTATGCAATATTCCACCTCCACAAACTATAGGACACATGCAACTGACAACTGAAACAAATCACAATCCAGATGGAATCGGAACCAATACATCAAGAGATAGATCAGAAGTACGTGAACAACTTACTTAATCGGCCAACTCTGAAACAATTGTCTAAATAATCCAACCAGTACCACTAATTCTAGGGTTCAACCCATATTCAGTTGCGCAAAACAACCATTGAAACATAAGAAAACCGAGTAACCTAGCGTGGAAATTTATCTTCCAAGAACAAGCGAGGGCTGTGGCACATGAATCATGCTCACCATGGAAGTGATATACTCCTCAAACGATTCCCTGTACTTGTCGTATAGCTGCTGCGAGTAATCGTGAGGAGGTTTCTGAGTGCACATATTGTAGATGGTCCTGGTCCAACAACGCGAGCAACACCCTTTTAACCTACAAAAACACCTAGAAATGCGAAAATTAAGAAGGGGCCGATCTTACGTGTAGAGCATCATGTAGTCCTCGGAGCTAAACTGCTGCTCGGGGAGCCCCTCCAAGATGTTCTTGAGTTTGGTGATGCCCTTCTGCATGAACTCCCATCCCTGCTCCAAATCAATCGTCTTCCGCTCGTGCATCGACATCCTCCCCCGCGATCGAGACCAGATCGTACAAGAATCGAAACCCTGCGCCCGATTCTCAGCTATGGAAAGAAGCAAGGGATCGACTCAGACCCTCACGCGGGATCGAAGCCCCAAACGCATGGATGAGAAGAAGTTAGGGCATTTCATATGCAACCCATTTATCTCCTTAGGGCTGGGTAGAACGAGATCGGCGACGACGACAGAGATGGAAAAGGGGAACTGACGGAAACATAAATTTTATTATGTTATATATATATATATATAGTTAATGAGATTGTAATTAATTCGTTTTAAGCTATTACAAATTAAGCTATAGCAAAATACATAACTGATTAATCATACGAGAGATCAAAATGTATGCGTGAAATACAAATATTTACTTTATTTTCATTAATAATAAAAAATATAAAATAATTTCCGAATAATTAAAAGTAGGATATTTGAAATATAATTATAGCTTGAGTTTTTTAACCTCGACTAATGAGATAAATAACTGATTAGTTTAATGATCTAAAGTTAACACATCAAAGTCATAAAAGGGACGGTGCAGCTATATCGATTCATTAATTGAGGCAAGGATTTAGATTCGTCTAATACAACGGACGGGATAATACATAAGGCACCAATCCTTTCTAAAATATAGGAATTATACATTTATATTCCTTTAATTTGTAAATAATATATTTGTCCTTGTCAATTTTAATAGTGTATATATCCTTATCAATTAAGTCCTTCATGTTACCTTCTATCCCGACTAATAAATAAGTAAAACATCTTTGTAGAAAGAGTGTAATATTGTATAATACTACGTTGAATCTCAGATTTTGATGATGAAATCAGTTGATAAGTTATGATCTAATTTATGTTTAAAATAAGTGATGTAAGACTATCTTCGATCATGAAAAGATAAAATGATTGAACCAATAAAATCATACATTGGGCCGAAGTTAAAGATCGGGCATCATATCGAAAAATTCGGATATTGCGTCAAGATCGGATGTTGTAAGAGTCAATATGCCAATAAGTTGAGCAATACGTCGAGGGAGAGAATGATGCACCGAGAGTTCGGATAAACCAATGACATGTTGAATAACACAAGATTAAAGCTTTGTAATCGTTTATGTCATGATCGTCGTAATCTAAGTCTTAATTGAGTTAATTTTGGGTGTAACCATGTTAACTCAATTAAGAGGATATTGGATCTTAATTATACCTTAATAAAGACTAAATTGAGCTCATTAGAATGCTCATTTCATTGACTTAGAAGAAGGTACAATTAGGGCAAAAGATAGTACAACTCAAGATACAAAAAGTATTGAAAAATACTTTTTTGGGATTCATGGGCGTGGTATCGTCAGCTGTCGATGATAGTATCAAGTTTCCTAGGCGGTGGTACAATAAGAGCCCAGAATCTCAGGCTTTGTTCGACGGTGGCATTGCCCATACCCCGAAATTTCGGGGTGTTTGAATTTTTGACTCTAATTTTTGAATCCAATTGAGGTTTATAAATACCACAAGTATTCTTGCTTCGAACAACAAGAAAGTTGAATTAAAACTTATGAAAACTATCTTGTAATTCCTTGAGAGTCCCTCTCCTCTTCTATAAGTATGATTTTTTGTTTAAGAGAGGGTTGAAAAAATAGTAAAGGTTATCTCGTAAACATATGAAAAGTATAATAGAGTTATAAGAGGATGATTGAACTTGACTTGTTGAAATAAGATTAATAGTAGAAGCATGTGACATCGATAGAAGTGAACATAAGTCACGTCGATAAAATCGTTCTAAACTCTGTGTGTATTTTATTTTATGCTCTTCATTATTATTGATTTATGATTTAACTGTTTTTTAACTCTTTCAAAATCAGTATATATATATATATATATATATATAAATAATTTTATGGGTGGATTTTTATAAAAATATCTCAGTATAAGAAATTTTCAAATAACATCCTAAATTTGAAAAATTCTAGCTAACGGTCTCTAGTCTTATAAAAGATAATTTTATTTATTATAAGAGCCCTAGGAAGGACGAGAGAGGGAGAAGAGGACGAGAAGGAGACGGGGTGATGGGGCAGGCGATGCGCCGAGCCACGGGAAGGGTTCGGCCGGGCCGGCCTGACCAACTAACCCTTCCGGTTCAGAGGACGACGCGGCCGCCTGCCGTCGACCGGCCACCGCTCCTGCGGACGGCGAAGATCGGCTCGGCATCTCCGGTATGGAATCTGTTTTTGTTGCTATTCCTTACATTGATTGTTTAGCTTTTGGCTTATTATCTTGCTCAAAATGATAGCCCTCCGATTTCCAAGAACTACATTGAGCAAAATTTGAGTTTAATCACCGTGATGATAAAAAGTACGCATTTCCTTAAGAGGAGATTACATGTTTGAGAAAATTACCTCAATCTTTAACGCGGAAAGGGAGAGAATTGCAGTTTCAGAAGTTACAAGGATCATAAATTCTGCAAAAATATCTTCACTCGGCATGGTATCGCGCACAGCTTTCTCTTTATATAACATTGCTTGAATCACCTCCTCAATGGTTCCCATAATACTTCCTTCAGGTTTAGCCCGTTCTCTGGACCACCTTTGTTCCTTTCACGCCAGATGTAGTAAATGTGATGCAGGGTCATTTCAGTTCATTATTATCATAGGGAGGGGTTTGAGAATATATAAGTTGCCACATACCAACATCTTTTGTGTCTTTGTATTACTTGCCTAAATTGTCCAGGTAAACAATGAAGTGAAAAAAACACAAATTACTGACTTGATTGAACTTTCTAACTGCAAATTCATGTTTCTATAGTTTCTTAATCTTTTTAACAGCAAACGTTTGATATGCCTTGGGTCAGAAACCTGCTCTGCTTATATAGCAAAGAGATGAATGCAAAATGTGGAACTTTTTATTGAAACAAAATTGATTAACCCAACCAAAATAATTGCTTTTATCCACAGACACTCCCTATCCCTTTTAAATGGAACCGTTCTTATCATTTATCCTATAGAATCAATCGATGTTCTGACATCATATTTGAATACTCGAGAACTGAATGTCACTAACCGTGCTATTATTATCGAAAATTGAAGTAAGGCGAATCTTGCCTTTGCTAAAATATCTTCCACAATGTTCTAATGCTTGAGTGATATTTGATTTCTAACACCATAGTGGAAACTATATTTTTTTTTGTTGGTCAGTCCTTAGATTATCTAGTTTTTACTTGGACCTTATACATTGCAGTTTTGACTTGCCATGTTCATTGTTTATAGAATCATTTGTTCCTTTTTTTCTTTGTTGCTTTGATTTTGCAAGTCTGATCTGGCAATTTTTGCATATATCATATTCTCATATTTATTTTTATTATAGTGGTTACTGCAAGGACCAAAGATAAGAGTAGCATCCTTGAAGAATGAGATCCAACATATGACGAAATGCTTAGACATCTGGTTGGTAGGATCACATTGATGAATTCCATTCCTGTATCTGTGGAAGTTTTAGTAATAAAGCTACATGTTTACCTGGAGTTGTGGATGTCTACGATTTCTTTTAGTTTATGCTACCACTTTCGAAATCCCGCACATCTAATCATTCATAGCTTCATGCTTCTGCATTGTGCATGGACTTGTTTATGCATGTCTTTTTTGTAATCTTGAAGTCATAGAAATTATGCCTAAATTTGACTATACTTATAGGAATTCTTATTTTCTTGGCCAATGCTTGGCTGCATATAATGGGAACGATCACAAAATTTATGAAATGAAGCATCTGGAGTCGTCAATTCTTCAAGAACATCTTGAAGTTGCATGTATAATTTTTTTATGTTGCCTCTTGGTTCATGCATATATATTTTTGCATTATGGTGCTAAGCTTTCAATATTATTTCTGGTGGTATCCACTTTCTTCAGTTAAAGGAAGTTGCAATTGTGATCTCGCTAAGATCATTTATTATCGAAAGATCAGGGCTTTTTTTTTTTTTTTTTCTACCTAGACAGTTACTGGTTAAATCTTACTTCAGATGTGTTGGTAATGATGGTTCACAAAATTTGTTTTCATCTGTCTCACTTATGTATTTTGCTATGCTGTCACATTGCAACAAAAAACTGGTTTTCAATGTCTGAATCAACTAGGAGGCAGAAATATCTTGTATAGGAAACCTGGACATCTCATGTTTGGCTTTATATCTCTGTTGAACAGCTGAAGCAGAGGTGTAACATGTCATGCCACTCGCGACTGGTCTCGCTACGACTTGGCATTCAGAGTAGAATGAGTGGATGAAAGGGACGAGGGGAGGAGGAGACACACTCCTAGGCTGCTGGGTGCTGCCACTGCTAGAGAAACCCGAATCAAGAGATCTAAAAAAGGGGGAGACATGCAAGCAAGTAATACTGTGATTGGGGGTTTCAGTTGGGTGGGGATTCTATCCAGAGCCTCAGTTTGGTGAGTCCAAGCTTAGTTATTTACCCTATAAAATGTTTGTATTAGAATGGAGTACACAACACAATACCAACAATTTAAGATCGTAGAATACAAGGCACATATATATTTAAAATAATAAAATATATAAATATATGTAATATGATTTTTTTTTAAATTGTTGTATCATTGCTGTAGTGTCTTATACTTATCATGATCAGTTGTGCTTTTGTCATGACTGTGTGTGCCCCTCCCATGCTTCATATAGTAACTGACCATCTTTACAGATATTGCTTCTGGTGTGGCTTGAATCATGACCTATCAAAGAAAGAATATTTTGCCATATAGGTTGATACTCGTCAAAAGATATCATGAAGCACGGGATTCTATTGTTCAATGTTTTAAAGAATAAATAAACTTGCTACTGTTTTCAACTCATTAAGAAAAAAATATTTAAATAATAGTGATCTGGTTTTGCTGAAACAAGGAAAACTATGGTAGCATAATTTGTAGCTGCTTTGTTCATATGAAAACCGTCTCCTTTATTTCGTAATTAATTTAGTTCAAACTTTGGACTTGAAAGTTACTTTGTTGTTGACGTAGTGGGATCTACTTATCACATCAACATGTTGGCATATTTAGATTTGAAGCCAATAGCGGTTATGGAACAATTTAACAAGATTACTTACTCTAATTGAAGTCATTGATTGCATGCAGGCTGGCATAGTTGAAAGATACAACAGACCAATGCCGAAACTTCAGAGTTCAAGAGCATAGGATGGTAGCAAGAGGCCAACAGACCAATGCCAAAACTTTGGAGTTCAAGAGCAGAGGATGGAGCAAGAGCCAAAAGCCACTGCCCCAGGATCACTCAGTGTTGACCAAGTATGGCAAATCATCCTTTTGCATCAGGGTAGATCTGAGGACAATCATTGCCAAGAAATTTGGGGTTGGTGCTGAACATGTTCAGCAAATCATTCGATTTATGTCACTGCCTCCAGAAGAAGTTAAGAGAAAAACACAGTAATGAGTTCAATAAGTTGGATCCTTGTTCTCGGAGTTTGTCCGCGAAAAAAGAACTGATTACCCTTGAGCAGCAAGGAGCTAGAACAAGAAAAGTTTACATAATTGTGTTTGCATGACACCCTTCCAGTCTTTTACCAATGCCTAACATGTATGAAGTGATGGTGATGAGATTCTCTCGCTTAAGTAAATGAGCTTTTCTGCATATATTTGCAGTGACATGTGAATGAAATGACAATGGTCACTTTTTTATTTTGATTTTGGGCTACTAAGTAAACAGCAGATAACAAATTGAATGAGATGATTGATGTCGTATTTAATCTGAGGTTGTGCTAGTGCCAGTGTTCCTGTATGATAAATTGATTAAAGATAAGAATCTTTTTAAGTACAAAGAGAATCATGTAAACTGTAAGCATTGGCATAAACATTGATGCACATTGAAGAGGAAAAATGCAAAGCATCTAAGAACTATCTGCTTTCACCATTCTTCTATTACAAGTTGGAAGTCTCAAGTGTTTGGAATCAGCTATATAGATTTTTTTTTTTTTTCGTCATTGAACCCTATACAAATAATTCCATATCCTCTGATAGTAAATGACTATTCATCCTTGCAACTACAACTTATCTCATGCAACCCCCAAAATGAAGGAATTAAAGGAGGGCCCCCACACCACCAACTCAATATAGAATCACTTAATAGTCCAGTAGAAAGATTGTTTGTTTCATCTGCATGCATCTATTATATGGGATGCAAAGTCCATTGCCTGAGATAACTAGCATGCAGTTTGGATAGTGAGAAAACTGTGGTGCTTCTAAATGAACCAGTTTCAATCACTGAAATAAAAAGTGGAGCTGCTGGTGATGACAGTTCTAAAGCAACTTACCAATTGTGATATGCACAAGATGTAATATAGTCTAGGTTTTACATCGTAGAACTCAAGATGTAATATAGTCTAGGTTTTACATCGTAGAACTTGGAAAGATCATGTACGACATGAGTAAGCAAGATAGTTAAGCTTCACCATGGCAAATAACAACCTTTCATCAAGCACATCCATATCACACACAACAAACAAGCAACATTAAAGTGGGAAGATTGCCAAACATTTCCAAGCGTTCTCTTGCCTTCGCCATGACATGAGAAGCGGTTCGGATAATGTATAGCTTCATTTTTCTCAACCAATGTCATCTCTGATGACAATAAACCACAATTTCAGAGTAAACGAAAACAGTGCTGCTTACTTGATCATTACATTACTAGCTTTGAGTCGAGTGCTGCTGCAACGCTGGCCTCCCCTTGTTCCTGATTGAAATGCATGCATGATGGGCAATGGTCTCAGAGAAAATTAATTCAAATAAGCAAGAGCATTCGGTATGCCCTACCTCCATTCCCCATTTGATGTAATCTGGAGATTCACATGCCTTGTACTCCTCAACCAAGCTTTCTATAACTTCCCGAGACTCATCAAACTCAGAAAGATCATTATCCTGTCGACGACAACTCAAACAATTATCCTCTGATAAAATTTAACGACTTGATTTTATTGCTCGTATATTTTTTTCTCTGCACATGCTTGCACACAGCCCAAGGAGGTTTTTTTTTTTTACTGTAAAACAGTAATTGTCTGATCAAAACAACATCCTACTCTTTTAGAAAAAGTACTTGATGTCTAGAGGATGTTACCCGTGACAAGCAAACAGGTAGAAAGATCAATATGAGGCAAAACTACTTCATAATTGAGGTTTGTCAGTCTCACTCTTTCTCTTAATATTTACATGCAGAAACACACAGATGTATACTGAACCGACATGCTAGATTACAGAATAGAGAATCATCCAGTTGCCTGGCTACACTTCCTTTTTGTCAAATAAAACATTCAGAAATAGAGAACTAACTACAAAGAGAATCTGGTGGAAGCTTCTACAACCTTTAGACTTGACATTTACATTGCAAGAACATGAAATTTGAAATTTCACTACCAGAAATCGTGGTTGAAAACATTTATGGCATTTATTTCACCAGGTATTCCGGTGTACACACTCTGACTGTTCTGAGAGCTAATACAAGCACAGAACTCATGATGTTCAGGAGGGGAAAACAAGAAACTTAGTTGAATCAGATTGAGTAGGATTAGTTTCTGTGCAACCCATACATGTCTGACATGCCAAGCTGTGATATACTGTTTGACATGGGACTGTTTTGACCTTTTTTCTCTTCAATAATTTAACTAGTTTAGGATGTGTCTTCCAAATTTCATAAGTTGTCATAAGACAATATCTGCCACAATCTCATATTAGTTTCCAAGATTGTCCAAGAAGAATAAAAAAGAAAACTAAATGAAACGAAGGAGATAATGAAAAATCTGATTGAAGATTAAAAAAAAAAAGAGGAGATAATCATTGAATTTCATCCCCGTAAGAAAGTTTTTTTTTTTCAATTGAAGATTATACAAAGGTTGTGGCCTTTTAATCAGACAAAAGATCGTTTTCCGATATAAATCTGGAATGTTACTTGAAAGAAAGATTAAAAGATTGATTAGAATTGATATAAAGTACTTTGCCTTATTAAAGTACTTAGAAGAAAAAGTGGGTCTTACTGAATCTTTTCATGAACTTACAGCGAACATTGGAAACTTTCGATAGTTGTCAAGGAAGGCCTGCTTCTTCCTTAGCTTTTCATACTGGCCCAGGCACTTGCTGAAAAGATGCCGAATGCTGGTATGGTTTGCTAGCATTAAACCGCTTACCTATATAATTTGCAGAAAGTATATAATCATTCCTTCTTATATTTCAGCAATTAAAAATATATATTGTGAATGAACAAATGCAAGAGAGGGAAATTTAATTAGTGAAAAAGGTCTCCGAGGAAGAAAGTAGTTGTACCCGATGAGTGGTTTGGATGTAGGGTGATTTTCTAGATAATGCAACCTGCAGATGATCATAATGAGAGCTCAAATCCAATAACCACATATGAGGGAAAATGATATGACATCCATATGACCTGAATGCTAGCTGGGCCCCACTCAATAAAATTGACAAGTTTTCTTTCCCGTATCCTTTGTAAGCTTTCATGTACCTGTAAACACGAGTATCAAAAAGAACCAAAAGAAAGTTCTAAGCTTAGAAAACTAGAACAAGTTCATGACGCAAGTCAGGCGACTTAACTGACTGCCAAATGCTAATTGATACCAATAACCGCTATCATGTTAGTGTTAAAAAAATTGGTAATTCTAACTTCTAAGGTAATTGGAAAAAGAATTTTTTTTTCTCACTTCAAGGTGCCCAAGATATGCCACTTTATTTGAGAAAAGAGTGTTGTTCTCCCAGATAACTTCATCTAAGTTAATTGATGGTTAATCTAAGAAATTGCATTAATAGTCTGCATGCACATATTTAAAATAAATCCATAATAAACATTATTTTTGTCAATTAAAGAAGACATGATTCCCGGGATACTCAATTATTATATACTTTGTGGCTACCTGGACAAGGATTTGAAGCCTGGAAATCATGAAAATTATCACACGAGATGACCACTAGGCTAAGTTTTCAATAAAGTATCTTGACATAACAAATGAGATGCAAGAATTTTAGAAGCAAATCATCCACGGTCCTTAATGCTTTACAATTTAATTTTAATTGGAAATCTTAAGGAATAAGATCTCAATTATTCTGAATGTTTACTACATAGTAGCAAACTTCTGGCCCTTTAAGTTCAACAGAAACAGCCTAGTAAGTGATTTCATTTTCTCGGCCAAAACTTTGTCATAGTACTGATTGTGGAAGTCATTCTTTTTGAGTTTATAAAGCTAGTGGAAAATGGGGAATTATTTATGATTTCCCTGGTGCACTTACAAGTAATAGCTTATTTTATCAACATTTTAACTCCTAATTACTATACCAATTTATGAAATGGAAGATTTCACTAGTTTCTCCAAACTATTTTTCTGCATTCTCAAATTTGTTGCAACAAGAAAAAGTGACCAAGATTCAGAATATTATTTTTGTTCCGCAGAAGCCCTTGTAGTCTCAGTTATAGCAAATTTGCTGGTTTTCATTTGATTTAACCCAAAAAGGCAAGGTAAAAATTCATAAGTTCTAAAATAACACTTCACATAGCCAGAGAAAAGAAAATTACAAAACCTAAGAATAAGAGTGCTGCTTTAATATTTATTAGAGTAAGGCAAAAAAAACTAATATTTATTTAAAATTCCTACCTAAGGAGACATTTAAAAGCAACAAAACTCCTTTTCTAGTGACTCGATGACTCTCACAAGTCACAACCCTATCTATATCCATAGGATGACTCAACACTAACTGAACAACTAAACTATAACTTTTTCACTTTCCAACATACCAATTAAAAAAAATAATCAGAAAATACCAAAGAAGAAAAAGATGCAATCCGAATATGATCAAAAGGTACGCTTGGCTCACTAAGAATTTTATAGATCGAATAGTTCAGAAATGCATTTGACTCTTCTTTGCTTTCAGCAAATCCCCTTCTTGCATTTCTTTGTTTTATGTTGGTTTAAATCAAGGTTTGCCATACCGGTCCATACCTGCATACCAAGATTATCTTGGTACGGTACGATACCCGACACCGAGCGGTATGCACAGTGCATACCACTCGGTATAATATAATATAATATAACATAATATAATATAATATAATATTATAATACAATACAATATTATATTATATTATATATTAAACAAATAAAAAGCTGGTTATCTTGCCGAGGCGACGTCGCATCGATCCTTCTCCCCGAGCAAATCGCCTACCAACGATTCTTCGCCCGCGAGCGACGAATCCCGTAGGCGGCCTACGAGCGATGGACAGTGCGAGGAACCGGTGAAGGTATGTTTCTCCTCTTCTCCTTCTTCTTCTCCCTCTTCTTCTTCTTCTTCTCCTTTTTCTTATTTCTCCCTCAATCAACCGTCGATGATCAAAATCGACCGAAATCTACTGAAATCGACCACCGACGACCGAAATCGACCGCCAATGACTGATTTTGGCGGTATTGCCCGGCAGCAGGCAATTCGCGTACCGATCAGCTGGCGGACCGATACGTACCGCCCGGTACGAGGCCTTACCGCTCGGTAAGGAGAACCTTGGTTTAAATAGCCAGTATTTTCTAGTTAGCACTTATTTCGATTTGTTCCTCTTGATAAACAAGAACATGCCTACAACCCTTCTTGCTCAAATATAATTGGTTATTGTGCCATCAGAAACAGAAAAATGTCTGGTCGCTGATAATATTAACTCTCTACTTCCATCACTGCTTGCCTGTCCTCTAAAGATGGACTGCTGTTGCATAAACAAGTAAAAAATTGTATATGTTGTAATGGATTTTAGATTGAATATTATCCAAGCCAACTGCTGCCAATGTATGACTTCTCATAAAATGTTTATAGTACTCTTTAAGTGGAAAGTTTATAGTACTCTTTTAAGTGGAACAATCAAAACTTCTGCCACAAGAATTCCCAAATTTAGATTAGATGGAACATCATGGTCGATCCTATCTTAAACGAAATATTACCTGTGTAGGTTATTGTTCCAAGAACATGCCTACAACCCTTCTTGCTCAAATATAATTGGTTATTGTGCCATCAGAAACAGAAAAATGTCTGGTCGCTGATAATATTAACTCTCTACTTCCATCACTGCTTGCCTGTCGTCTAAAGATGGACTGCTGTTGCATAAACAAGTAAAAAATTGTATATGTTGTAATGGATTTTAGATTGAATATTATCCAAGCCAACTGCTGCCAATGTATGACTTCTCATAAAATGTTTATAGTACTCTTTAAGTGGAAAGTTTATAGTACTCTTTTAAGTGGAACAATCAAAACTTCTGCCACAAGAATTCCCAAATTTAGATTAGATGGAACATCATGGTCGATCCTATCTTAAACGAAATATTACCTGTGTAGGGTCCACATCTCCCTGAATGATGTTTAATATGGATATGTATTTAGCTTGACTAGCCTCTTTTGTGCGGGCATAAGAAGACACCATGATATTTTTTGCCTGTAGAATACCAAAGGGTTGACACGTAAAGTAGCACAAACACTATCAGATGATTTGAAGGGATAGAAGCACTTACCTGCAAGAGTCTTCTCATCACATCTAGCACAGTAGTTTTACGAATCATATTAACCTGCCAACAGTCCAAAGGAAAAACTCATAAGAAAAACATCAACACTGTATTTATGCATAGAAAACAAATAAATTCCCAGTAAAAACTCTCCTAGAAGATAATTTTGAACAAGAATATTAAGAAGAAATCAACAATGGCATAAGAAGTAAACTGTCCATTGCAGGCCTTACATCAAAATAATTTTATCTATTACAGGTCAATCTAAGTCCAGAAAGATAGTAGATTAATGTTCCAAGAAGAATCAGTCTTAGCAAGAATTCTTGATTGCTATTAGAAGATAAAAAGGATATTCAGGAGCCCGAAGTATCATCTTAATCATCCTTGTCACCAATGTATCCTATCTTTTCTCAAAATGATACATGCACCAATCCAGAAGAAATGTATGCATGGCATGTCGGGGTAAAGTTGATTCTCTTAAGTGAAATGATGTAAGCAAACTGCAGAAAGCTTAGTGCAATCTACAACATCAACCGAATATAGACAAATGCCAGGATTTTTCACTAAGACATCAGGTTACTAATAATTAGAATTGTGAAGAAATATAAACAAAATCAACTGATTCTAGATTTATGTTGTCATGACTTCCTGTCTTAATCTATCGATTATCCACACACTAACAAAGCAGTGTATACAAAGAACAAAATAGAAGTAAACCAGTTAAATCAACATTTTGTCAAATTTAGACCAATGTTATAAAACATCTAAGATGTGATTATGAAATCTACAAATGATTGTCAATTTAGACTATCTTTTTACTGCAATACTCCAGATTTAGTGTATCGAAAAGGCTTGAGCATCTAATCCTACTATATTGTGGAGAACTGTGGTCTCAATTAATACCAAATATGTTTAGATTAATATACAGGTATTACTCTACTATATCTTTCGCAAAGTTGCAACCAGAGTGATAAGAGCAAATGTCAAACCTGCCGTTCTACAGTAAGTGGTGTATATCCTGTCATTAGAAAATGGCATCTTGGAGTTGGGATTAGAGAGGCAAGGAGGCCAACCAAATCATTGTTCATGTATCCTGGGTAACGCAGAGTAGTTGTACTGGCAGACATTACTGTGGAAACCAAAGAGTTCGTTTGCGCAAAGGTGGGATTTGACAGGTGAAGGCGTTCCACGGCAATCCTATTTAATGCCGTATTATCAAGAACAACAACACAATCAGCATTCAGTGTCAACCTCTTCAGAGTCAAGAGTGAGTTATAGGGCTGGACAACCACATCACTAGTTTCCATCTGGTTGGGAAACACACTGTAAGTCTGGACGAGTTTTTTGCTATAACGGTCATTAAGAGTCTCCAGCAGATATGACCCCATACCTGCACTATACTCAAGTTACATGAGAAGAGAATCTGTACAAAGGGTTATGATATATCAACGTATTGGCTAGCATAACCTAAGAGGAAAAATAATAATAACACTGGCAGAATGCATATGACACGAGATGCATCTCATCACTGAGCATAACAGGTACAGAAAGAAATTAAAGCATGAATTGCTATTTACTCTAGAACATACTGACATGAGGAATAATGCAGCATAAAAAAACCAGTAGTAAAATAATCAGGAAATTATTAAAAAACCAACATAATTTTCTCGAATTCTATTTCCCAAAGTAGATAATCTTAATTCCCACAATGAAATCTGGCAGAGCAACTTCAACTTATGTAAGGATCATCCAAAAATTCATTAGGCCTTCAAATGCTTAGAGGTTCTACTAATTTTCTCAATAATATCTGCAGATGATGACGAGCATCTAAACATAACAAATATTATGCCAAGGTCAATTCCTGGTAAGACAGATGTTGATCATGGGAGCTTTATCCCTAGGAGATCAATTATAGCTTTCAAGATTAATGTCACTGATTTCTAGAGACTAAATCCTGCATGGGAAAATTAACCAATTCAAATGTCCAATTCAATGACTGATAGCCTAAACCTCATATGCACTTTCATGTGAAATACTCAAATGGGTATTGGATTAGATGCATAAAGGAAGATAATAAAAGGAGCATAATGGAATCGGAAGAAATAAAGTTAAGGTGCTCAAAGTCAAAGTTAAATGCAGCAACAATGAGGTCAAAAAATGATGAATTTTGACACTTTTTTTTAAGGTGATCATGTACCTGATGAAACTCTAATTATATTGATAAAACAGTTGTGGTCCTTAGCCATTCAGTGCTACCAGACTTCAATGTTATACTAGTTACACTTTGTGGCATATATTCATAAAGAGCAACAGCTGTAACAAAATAATGATATGTTCAACTAGAATTGTCCTGTTGTACTTTCAAGTAGCACTCTCATAGGGCCATCTCCTTAATTAGAACTAGGCATTACATCTTAATAAACATAAACTATTGGGTTCTAAGATGCTTAATGTAGTTCATGGAATGTAGTAATCCAGTTTTCCCAGGGAGTCTTAGTGACCTTCAATGTCGCACACATGCATTTCTCATCGATTCTCAAATAAATACAATGAGACATCTTTAATTATGTTACTATGCACTATCAGCATAATTTTTTCAAGTCAAAGAGACGAACTAAAGATTTCTGTGTAGCTCTACCCTCTGATTTTATAATCTATATTGTTGCCTCTCATGTCTGTCCTTCATGAAACTGCTTTAACAAAATAATAACAAGGAAATGCAATAAAAACTAAAACATCCAAATCAGGTATTGAAATTAACCATGATATACTGCAAAGTTAATTAAGCACTAGGATGCTTGTTCTTCAGCTAATATATCCAAGTACTCAAGAACTCCAAAATACATACAGATATGTCATGATATCATCAGAATAGACACTAATAATTATAGCTCATATCAAGGTTCGCCGTACCGGTCCATACCGGCATACCGAGTTTATCTCGGTAAGGTATGGTCCCCGATACCGAGTGGTACATACAATATGTACCACTCAGTATATATAATATAATATTGTATAATATAATATTAATATAATATAATATATATTAAAAAATAAAAACAGACGAGCCATCGCCTCATTCTCACGCTGGAAGACGAGGTGTCGCCTCGTTCTCCCACGGGAAGACAAGGCGACACCAAATCCCAGAGCGGGAACACATTGGAAGACAAGACAGCGCCTTGTCCTCCCGCTGGCAGACGAGGCGGCGCCTTGTTCTCCTGCTGGAAGACGAGGCGGGCGGTCCACGTACCAGTATCCTATCGGACTAGTATGTATCACCCGTACCGGGCGGTACAGATCGAAAAGGAGAACCTTCTCATATGTGGTTGGAAAACCAACCCTAGACTCCAATTTGGTACAAGCTGTTAAGTACATTTGTATGGACAAAAGGGATAACCTATAATTACCTACATAAGAATGGTGTCGAAAGTCATATGAGAATGTAAGATGAACATTTTCAGATATTACAAATAAGAGAGAAAGGGAAAAGTCCAGCACCTGAACCGGTTCCACCAGCAATCGAGTGGCATAGAACAAAACCTTCAAGACTATCACTTCCATCTGCTTCTCGGTCAACCATGTCCATGATATCATCTACAACTTGCTCTCCCTAGTTTTTAATTGTGTTACAGGAAATCAACATCGGGGCACACCAACATTTAAAATGTGGTTAAAGAACAAGTATGACGACAGAAAAGATCACATTTTTTAAACATGTTGAAAAAATTGAAGTGTGATGCCTGTATGTCTATTTTCAGTAGAGCATACTCGACAAAGAAGAAATCAAGAAAACTAGATAGATAAACCTCATTAGAATCAAGAAGGCAATCATAGAACAATTACAACCTGACAGAGTATTGTGAAGATGTCCAACATCTAATGCATTGCCATCAGCCTTAGCATGCTTCTATCAACAAAAAGATGTTATAATCTCTAAATCACTAAAGAAAAAGAAATGAAACAAGAAAACTGTGATAAAAAATTTGCTAAAATATGAAGTCCTTCATTGCAAAATTCTTGTGAATAAACAGGTTATATTTCAACTTCTAAAATCAAGGTATCTAACAAAATAAATGATTATTAATGACCACAGAATGCAACTTGGCCGAAGTATGTTACATGATAAAAACTAAAGTTGCAAGAAATTCCTCTTTTCTGGATTTACACTTCCAACTGAATAATCTATCCTTGCAACCACTATGTTTGACAGTTAAAATTGCTTTGCAAAAGCTATAGCTTTTCGTTAACATGTCTAAATGCATGGATCCATACAACTTACTTTTATATTATTTATTATATGCAATAAAAGGTCAAAAGCAGCATCAACAGTGACAGCACTCACCAATGTCCGTATTAGGCGACACACCAACACCAAAAGTCATTTGATAAGTGTACCAAATAAACAAGTTTATCATTTTTTTTTTTGTAAAAACAATTGGTTAAGAGCCGGAAAACTTCAATTCACCT
Organism: Ensete ventricosum; assembly: GCA_029747655.1. Taxonomy (NCBI): domain Eukaryota; kingdom Viridiplantae; phylum Streptophyta; class Magnoliopsida; order Zingiberales; family Musaceae; genus Ensete; species Ensete ventricosum. The sequence continues at coordinate 6,463,644 of JAQQAF010000003.1, forward strand.
AACCAAGGTTTTACTTACCGATCTGTACCGGTGTACCGACATATTTGTCGGTACCAGTACGGAACCTGTACCAGGTGGTATGTACAGTACGTACCGTCCGGTATTAAAATATAATATAATATTTTTATAATATAATATTATATAATATACTATTAAAATATTTTAAAAAAAGGAAAAGGGGGGCGACGTCGCCTCGATCTGTCTCCTCGCGCAGGAGAAAAAGCGGCCGCAGGCAGCGACGGCAAGCGGGCGAGGACGGCGCTGGCGAGGTATTCTTTATTCCCCTCTTCTTTTTTTTCTTTTCCTCTTCTTCCCTTTTCCTTCCTCAATCGACCGTCGACGATCGATTTCTCACTCAATCGACCGCCGATAGTCGATTTCTTTCAAAATCGGCTGCCGACGGCCGATTTTTTACGGAACCGCCCGGTAGCGAGCGGTCCGCGTACCGGTAACCTGGCGGACCAGTATATACCGCCCGTACCGGGCGGTACAGGTCGAAATTGCAAACCTTGCACCTAATAGAGCATTGAAAACTTTAAGACTCCTTCATAAAGCATTATAACATCAAAAGTTATCAACATGATGAACTTTGCAACAAAGAGTGAAATGAAATTGCATGTTGTTTGCAATTAAGTTATCGATTTGCTTGCTACCAAAAGTTCATTTATGTAATGACCTCAAAGTTCACTCATAAGACAAACAAGATGACTATTCTGAACACAATTATGGAGTAACACATGGGACTGACATAGACGGAAGGTCTTAATCTCGTACCATACCGGTGTATCGAGATTTGCTCGGAATGGTACAATACCAACATATTGAGCGGTACATCAAGGCGTACCGAGCAGTATGCTAGGGCATACCGAGCGTTACGCCTAAAATAGGCATAAATCCCTTCAAAAATATCTGAAAATAGAAAAAAAGAGTTGCATGTTTTAGCTAAAAATGATATTTAAATTTATAAAAAATGGAGTCATTAGAAAAGAGTTAACTAATGACTCAACATCAAAAGCTGAAATCTATGGTTCATCCTATCATAAATTGATTTTTCCTTAAAATTATCTCGTAATAATTCTTGCATGTTTTAGCTGAAAATGATATTTAAATTTATAAATCTGAAGTATTGGACAATGATTTGCATCATACTATCTTCCTGAAATCATTGTTAAGACAATTTTATGTACAGTTTCTAGAGTTTCAGCAGTTTTATGCTTTCATTTCAATTCAATGAGTTGCAGTAATCTTTGAGACTCCATCAACACTAGTTCTAAGTCAAATTGCTACCAAAAATTTCTGGTTAAACAAGAAACTCTAATAATCAACATCAAAAACTGAAATCTATGATACTGCCTGGTACAGGTCGGTAACAGTCAAAATTTCAATTGGTATTGCACGGTACAATCCCGTATCGCTCGATACGGGGCCAAAAACCTGATACCACCCAGTAGTAGGCGGCCCGCGTGCCGGTCTGCCGACGGACCGGTACATACCGTCCAGTACGGTACGAAATTAAAAACCCTGCATGGAAGAGTTCTATTTGGTTTGTGAAAAGTGAACAACACTAACAAGCTTGTCTATTTCCATCATCATCACATGGATTTTTCCTTAAATTAATTATCCATATAGCAACAAACCATGAAGTTAAAACACAGTGCTGAACTAATGCTTGAGTGACATTCCAATTAAATATGCAGTCTGTGGAAAATTAAAAGATTTTTTCATTATCTGGTAAATTCAGATTAAATTGCTGGACACAACAAATCATCACAAATGAAACAACAATGGGTGTCAGGAAATGGTAATCAGAAGTTACCAAATATTTGGTTCTCTCTTTTTCTTCATTGCAGCTGCGTGTTAAGAGGAACAACTCCTTGCTCTATGTTTAAGAATTTATGCAGACAGGAAACACAATCATGGCTTAACTAATAAAGCTTATTTCAGCAGTTCAAACTTCAAACTTCAAAGGACACAGAATGATGGATTTCCAATTCATGTTCCAAATTCCAACCTGCAATATGGCACCTCTAGTTTTTCTTTCAAAGTTCATCTGGTTGAGTATGTTTTTGAAATTGTTGTTTCTAGTCAGTAGTATTATGTGCAACAGGAAATAAGGTGTGCAACTTTGAATTTCAAAACAAAAATATCCAGGAGGACTATCATTATAGTAAGTTTGGCAATGTGTGGCAAGTTAGCAAAATATTTCAAAAATAATAGCTGCAGAAAATTCAGTCTATATTTAGCATGGTTCCCTTAAACAGAAAGGTGCAACTGAATTAAACAAAATGATCAAATACTGAACTGGTGTATACCAATAACTGGAAATTACATGGTCATCTAAATTAAATCACAAAAAGAAGAGGAAGAATCTGATAGGATTTGCCAATGTCATGTCATACCTGGTGATATCCACTAGCCCAGTTGTTTCCGGCACCACCTCCATGATCTGAGACAAAAATGTTTTCATGATTGTAAAGGTTTCTGTATTCACTATTTTGTATGCCATTAATAACCCTTGGTTCTAGATCCATTAGAAGAGCTCTTGGTATGTAGTGTTGATCATCTGCTTGATAGAAGAAAACATCCTTCCTGTCACCACCCTGCAGCAAGTAAATAAATATTTATTATGTTTAGTATCACATAAACCCTGAACTCCAAAATATATCTGCATGGTGCTTTTGTCCCATCATGCCATTCTCTCCAACCGTCAGAGTGGAGAAACTACATATGGTATACCATCAATAAGTCACAAACTTATCTACAGCAAGATTTTTAATAGAAACTAAACAAGCAGGATGATACAATGAAGAACAGAAATCTTTTTTCAATAACTTCAGTTGCTAATAGAAGGAACCATATAGAAGAAAACATAGGTGCCAAGAAAAAATAGGAGCCACAAGGGCTTTGGAAAACATAAAGCTTGTCTGTTTTTACATTTGTAGCAGGATATTAGGTAATTGTGATGGATGATTGTCAAACCTAACATCAAATGGACACCAGGCTCAGTCACTACTAGGGTAATCACTTTTTCCATAAAGTCAAATTACAAGACCCTATAAGCCTTTTTTTCATGTTTCATGATCCCAAGGGAAGTCGCATAGGAGTAAAAGGAACCTCATAACAAGTGATGAGGTACAAAAAACCGATCGTACCAAAAAGACTATGATGCACAACTTCTGCCAACTCCTCCTCATTGCATTAAGAGATTACTTAACTAGGCCCTTAATGTTAAAATGTACAATAATTTAGAAACGATCCACAAAATCATATATGTTTTATAACCACCTAAGCCGCATAAATCACATCCTCTCCCGTGATCACAGCACCTATAAAAATTCAGCATAAACTGGTTGTCCTAGAATATATATATTTTGCACGGAGGTACATTCCTGCAGCAATCTTAAACTCCTTGCTTCGCAGACGTGTAGCATCTCCTTGGAACTGGCAAGGCAAGACAAGTATCTGGGCAAATAAAGTGCCTTCAGGTGCAAAAATCCAGTCTCGGGCACCCGAAATGAATTTATTCCGAATCAAAATGGTAACCGATGACTACATGTAAGAATCAAATCTTCGGCATTCGATAAGGATATATACTAACGGACAGAGCAAGCCAAACCGAATCCAGAGAGGGCGGAGAGGGAAGTAGGGATCGGACGAGCCTGAGTGGCGAAATCTTCGAGGAGGCCGTCCTTGCCGATGCCGTGCTCAAGGCAGAGCTGCTTCCAGAACTCCATGCCGATCTGGTTGCCGCATTGCCCCACCTGAATGGTTATGATCTCGCGCGGCATCCTTCAAGGCAGATCAAAAGCAAAGGATGGTGTTCCTGTGGAGGAGAAGGGTTAGGGTTTCTTCCTCCCCCGCGTCCGGATTCGATCTCCCGCCCCTCTGCCGCTTCCTGGCTCGTTGGTGGCAGAACAAAGAGGGGTTTAAGAGGGATGCCACGGAGATGGAGAAGCCGAAAAGCGGCTGGGTCGGGTCTGTTCACGACAGAATCCGACCCGAACTATTTTTTGTTAATATTTCGTTGATATTTCTCATTCTTTTTTTGGTATGTTTTGCGTGATTCTTGATTTTTTTTTTAAAACCGGTTTTAAATTTGTTGAATCAAAGAAAGATAAAAGATAAAAGAAATAAAAGAGGTGGGAAAACAAAACATATTATTTTAGTGATAATATTAAACACCTACAGTAAATACGGTAAAATGTAAATATTTTTTTCCAAGAAAGAGAAACTATTGATTATTTATAATACTGTTAACGATCAATCAGAGTTTAACGAATAAAAAATATTTTTTTATGAAAAATAATTAATATATTGTTAGATAAGTGATGAGTTATGTACGTCATTTGATATAATAAATTTTAAAAAAGGCTTTGAGGGTAAAAACAATTCATTCAAATAAGCATCATTTTAAAACTATGTTTATAAGAAGAAACAACGCTTCACGAAACAGAGGATTTGTTAACAAAAATGTAGAGTACCATTCAAAAATTATGCATTGGATGCATTATTGTTCTATATAGTTATTACTTCACTGTGTTGATAGTAATAATTAATTTACAATTTAGATATTAAAACTAATACGTTTATCTTCCAACTCAAGTCAAACTACAATGTGTGGCGTTGACCAATCTTTAAAGAATATATATTAACAAAAATCTTAGTATTTGAATATAAATTTAATTTAGTTAATGCTTGAGTTTTAAATTTTAGCCACAATTTAGTGATTTTGTATTTAGCATTTATATCTATCTCTATAAAACCTATACAGATTCATGTATCATTCTAGTTAATCTTTATTTGTGAATCCTTGATGCACAATTATAACAAAGCAGATCCAACATCTACATCGAAACATAAGAGATTGTTGTTGATATAATGCACAAGAAAAGAATAATTAACTTAATTAATCAAATTTTCCTACAAAAGTTAAGCAATGCTAAAGTTTCAACATATTCTTATAAGGCAGCTAAGGAACAGAGTGACTGAAATGGTAATAATAATTCTTATTGCCATTTTCGGACTCAAATCAACTGGAAACAAACAAATCTTTAAAGCTATGAGTTTATAGTGGAAAGACTACAACATAATTCTTTCCCTTTTGTGACTTTGCATCTCGGCAAGAAGTTGCAAACATATAAGACTCATAACTGACATTTCTTGTAGGTGCAAGGACTATATATAACTTATGGGAAGAACAATCAAATACCACAAATGATTAATATTTCTTGAATCTGTAAATATGTTTACTTACCAATGTGAGAGTAGTCAACCTGCATCATGTCCTTCACATCATCATCAACTTGGTGGCTGCAATAAAATTTCAGGGGATAATACCCAATGCAACTTAAATAACTTTCTGCCTCAATCGCCGCAGAATCTGCCTACAGTTTCTAGGCAACAGACCAAGGAGAAAAAAGAAAAAACATTTAACAAACTTACTCAATTAATTCAATGCTTTAATAGTTGGTGGTGGCACAACAAAAATCAAAACTGAATACTTGTTCTGTTTTCTCGACTACAAACCTAAAGTAACTCCCGAATTCCTTGAAAACATATCCAAAACAATGTTTAAGAAAGCTTGACAATACAAAGTACATGCAGCATTACAGTCAGCACTTGATCTCCTTCAATCCATAGGCAAAGTATAAAAATGTCGGATCAGTCGCCCCATCCTTGTAATATGCAAACACCACGCTGCCATCATCGTGCATACTTTCACCCACAAAACTGCCAAAAGATATTTGTCACAAAGAAAGGGGTTAGGATCATACCCTACCTTGAGAACTGCCATTTAATAAAACAATACAGTCTGATGTCATAATAAAAATTGACATAAAGTGCAGTAATTTATCCTAGTATCTAGGAAAGGCAAAAGAATAAAAGAAGATATGCTACAAAGATGAAGAGTTTGATGAAATCAACAACAATGATTTGCAAGGGAAAGATGTAACAAAGATTGTGATGGTTTTTAATGATTTATTTTATTCTTTGACAGATAAATGAAAGAAAAAAGTAAACTTGCATAAAATATTTAAAAAAAAAACAAATAAGATCCTTACAATTGTAGGTCTTTGAGCTTTGAAAGTAGAAACTTTGTAGCTCCCTCGATGTGTTTTTTGAACAGTATTTGTTTCTCTTCATCAAGTTTGGGTGTCAGTAGCTTGATATAACGCTTCATATAGGTCACAAATTGTTTCTTGTCAAAGGGAGGTTGTTCCTGATAATGATATGAGGCCACTTTCATACTAAAAAAACTCCAAAATAATCTATATAGATATAACTAGCTACAAAAAAGACGTTAAAGAATGTTGACCTGAAGCCTGAACGTGTCGACTATATCAACCACCTTAACAGCAGAATCATCTACCCCTTCATCTTCTCCACCTTCCGCAGAGGGGTTTGCACCAATGTCTACATCAACAGCTCCTCTAACCACCCACTGTCAATTGTCAAAATTTTGAGTGGCATTGAGGCAACAAATATGCAAATTTATGCACAACAATTACCCATCTTGATATGGCCCTATAGTGACTTACTTGAATGCCAGGGATTACTACAAAAGAAAGCAGCAGAGAGAGTAGGTGGTGTACCAAAAACAAAGGGCATACATCCATAGCATTATAAAAGTAACATATAAAGAAAGGCACAAGAAAAAAGCATACAAGTTTAACATCAAATTGATGATGACGTGCAATAAAACCATATGCTTACCTTCCCTTCAACTTCCCACAACATCCCATTTTCAATTTCCTTGTAACAGAATGAGTCCGATAATAGCTCATCACCTGTAAAAACACAAAAGACAAATTTACAAGTTTTAAGACGTCATTGACAATATCCAAAAACAAAAAACAAAGAACTAATAAATAAAGGTTATCTTTTTACAGATAACAAGCATAGATAAAGTCATCATAGAATCAACCAAGAAGTCGAAGTGATAAATTTTCTTTCAAGGAACAATTACCTAATTGCGAATATTAGATATTGTCATATGAAATGAATAAAAAGTGCCATAATCTGTTTAGCCAATCTCCAAGGTTCAGAAAAACAAAGTGTCACAAGCTTCTCAAAAGTCAAATTGGAGATATTCTGAAAACTACAGTAACATTACAATGGAAATTGGTCATATTGTAAACCATTCCGACTGCCACATAAACACCACAGTACCCTTGCAAGTCCTAAAGGCCTGTATGTTATAGATATGTTACAATGATCAAATTTTCCTTTTTCAGTCTTAATATATCTTTTGTGAATATATAGCATGTAGCAAGTACATCAGTGCAACATGATGAGACTAACTTAACAGTGGAACCTAACAAGGAGCACCAACACCAGTGAAACCTAGTGTGATACAAGAGATTGAAGAGTTATATCCTCCAACATCCAAGGAATCAACTTAGTCCCATATTATTGATGAGAAAAAAATCACAGATTAGCTTCTGTCATGAATTTTAGCTTATTAAGGCCTAGGTGAAATCCAATTCTCCAAACAAGAAGGATTTGATACCTCGATCATTTATAATGGTGCTTTGATCAGCATTCCTAATGGTTTCAAAAAGATCTTATAATGACAAATACACTACATGTATCAAAATTCCACCCATCCAAGATCATATTCACATTCTTGTGATCATGACACAGAAATGTACAAGGATTTGGCCATTCAAATCTCAGATATAATTTAGTTCGTCATTGAAATTGGAACTGTGGAATTGAAGTTAGATTAACTACTTCTTGTTTGCACATTTACATAAATCTTGTAAAAATCAGAATCTAAAACATGGAATAACCCACCTCAATCGTATACAAATTCCCTCGATGGGATCAGATTCAATCAAAAGCAGAAAGTGACATCTGATTCCCACAAGCAGTCATTATATTTACCAACTTCAATGATGATGGAGAGGAGAATAATTCCTAGATTTAATATGACAATGTCCTGGTCTTCTCTGTTCGGGTAATAGACAAAGACAAGCATAACCGACATTGACGAGGAATAGAGATTCCAACCCAAAAAAATTAAATTTTATGTTTTATGGTTCATGGAACACAAACAGACATGAACCAGAGCACTCATAGCTAATAAAATATATGCTCAAACACCTACAGATAACAACATAAGCTCCAAACAATCACCCATGACAACATAAGTTGGAGACTAATATGATACCAATCTGATATTGCAATACAAATATCATTCTGTAAACTTCGACTTCCAAGACGCTCGGCCTATCTCTGATCCTGGTTTGCAGTATTCTTCAAATATATTTCAATTGCTTAATGTGATCAAAGTTCTGCAGTGCCCGGATAACAACAGCAATCTAAGAGTGATAAAAAACACAAGTACAAACAGAATAAACAGATAAAGAAGCAATTTAATAAAGAGTATAGCATAAGAAAATAGGTCCTGTACATCAACAGAACGAAAGCGACTATCCCCACCCTAAACCAATAACACCCGAAGATAATTCACCACACTACGAATAAAAGCGAAACAACACGCATAATACTATCGAAGATGCAGGAATCAAAATCAGCAACGTGAACTAATCAAATCAGGAGGAAGACAAGAAAAGCAAGTTAAGAAAGCAACTTGAATTATGAGGTTGTGATTCCCAAGATCCAAACTTTTCTTAGGATCTACGAATTAGTTTCACTGTGTGCTCCGATTCCGCCACAAGGAACGGCATCGAGAGTCCAAACGTAACGCCGATGCAAAAAGGACAAATACTTGATGAAAAATAAGATGATAATATTTATTCGTACCAGTAAGCAAATCCTGATAAACCAACATCTTTCCGCCCGAGATCAAACCTAGCGAAGATAGCGGCGGCGGCGAGAGCGAGACAGAGGGGGGCGGGGTATGTTCGGCGGGGTTGGATCGACGCAGAGACGGACTATTTATAGCGGAGGTTTGGGCGTCTTCCGCGGTGCGGTGTTCTGCTCGGGTTATTTCTTTTTTTATTTTCTTTTAAAGATACCAATTTTGACGAAGATGTCGGTTTTTGACCGCCTGATATGGAATGAACGGCTATGACATTCCTATATTGGTGAATGTGAGATGCCGGAAAATTAAACAAATACGCAACCCAAATAAGACCCAAACTCTGAAAGCTATTTTTTCCGAATTTATCTATAATTTTTTTGAATAAATTATGAGGTAATTGTGGAGCATGTTGAGATTGATACATCAAATTACTATGAAAATAGGAAAAGAAATACTTCAAATTTTGAGCCATTAACCACATTTTTCATCCACTTTATTGTACAATATATTTTTCTCCTAGTAGTTTAGTTTTAAATTTAATCAGTTTTATGCTTGGATAGACCATAATATGTTTAAGAAAATCTTTTTATTTCTTACTGGTTATCATCTTATTCGAATCGAATCTATGTCAATTGAGCTGCTAAAACAAAAAAAAAAATCCTTAGAAAAATGACTTCTAGCCTCTCATATTCTATTCCGTTAGGTCTTTTTTTTTTTTTTGCTTTAATTGGTATTGGTGATTGGTCTTTATTAGTTTTTTTTAGTGTTAGTCTCATTAGCTAAAGACTCATTTGATATGTTGCTTTCTTTCAGAATATATAATAGAGCTAAGACTAATTGATTTCATTAGCCAATTGTAATTTCCAAGTCTATATCCCCAAAATCTAGCACATCTTTTTTCTTCTGATAATAGAAAATAAAAATTATCATTCTAATGGATTAATCAATCGAGTTGTATTGATCAATGGTCATGTTCAGGCATAACCAGAAGTTAACTCAGTGGATATGAAATGATTTATGTTAGTGATACGAAGAGAGGTAGATGAATATTTAAAAAATTATTAATATAAATTATAAATATAGATTTACAAACTCTAAGCTTGATTAAATATATAATTTTTTTATAAATATCAATGATGACAAAAGATTTATGTAATTAACCTAAAATACTTGTGACTTATACTTTTGTTATTGTTGTTGTATATTATGTCAATCTGACGAAGTTGTCCAAATAACTAAAATAATTTATTTCGTTTCCTTTTTGATCATACTGTTGAATTGAATTGATTGATTCATTCTAAAGTTACAATTGACATATATTTATAGATGTTTGAGAGATCTGAATAGGATCCTTGGGGAACTGATTTGGGAGATATTTTAGAGATTGAATTATTTAAATATGATCCTTAGGATTTTAAGAAAGATCTTGGGGATCATGATTTGATCTGCTAATATGCCCCGGCAAAATTGTGCTTCTATCAAGGACGTTGATTTTGGACCGATGCAAGGAAAAGCTTTTGCGAGCAAGAGGCTTCGTAAGCGAATCTGCTAGTTGATCAGCCGTATGCACATGGGAAACCCGGAGTTGTTGTCGGACAACTTGATCTTGCACAAATGAAAGTCGATAGCAACATGCTTCATGCGGGAGTGAAAGACTGGATTGACACAAAGGTAAGTAGCACCAATATTATCACAATAAATGGTAGGCGTAAGAGCAGAGGTTATGTGAAGCTCTTTGAGAAGATTCATAATCCAGTTTAGTTCGACAGCAACAGTAGCAACAGCACGGTATTCGGCTTCAGTTGTAGACCGAACAACTATCTTTTGCTTCTTGGAACTCCAACTAATAGGATTAGCACCAAGGAAAACAAGATACCCCGATATTGAAGTTCGATCATCAATATTGTCTGCCCAATCAACATCAACAAAGGCATGAAGATGAATGAGAGTATTTTTGCGAATAAAGATTCCATGATCAATGGTCCCTTTGAGATATCACAAAATGTGCTTGGCTGCAGTCCAATGTGAGGTAGACGGTTGATGCATGAACTGTGATAACTTGTTGACTGCAAAAGAGATATTTGGACGGGTAAGAGATAGATATTGTAAGGAGCCAACTACCTGACGGTACTGAGTATGATCTATAGCAGGACTACCATCAAATAACTTTAGTGAGTCGCTTGTAGATAAGGGAGTTGTAACTGTTTTAGCGTCCAACATGTTTGTTTTAGATAACAGATCTTGGATATATTTTCTCTGTGAGAGAAAAGGTCCAGAAGATGTAAATGTAGCTTCGACACCAAGAAAATAGCTTAAGTTGCCAAGATCTTTTAGAGAGAATCGATCTGCCAACTGCTTAATAAACATTTGGACCATCATGAGATTGTCACTTGTGATAATAATATCATCCACATAGACTAAAAGGTAGATATTGCTTCCATGTTATTGACGTAGAAAAAGTGAGACATCAGATTTAGAGTTGATGAAACCCATGGAGGACAAGAATAGACCGAGTTCAATATACCAGGCTCGTGGGGCTTGACGAAGGTCATAAATGGCTTTTTGAAGTTTGTAGACATGTCGTGGATACTAAGGGTGTATAAAGCCAGGTGGTTGTTCCATAAAGACATCTTCACTAAGAGTCCCCTGTAAAAAGACATTGTTAACATCTAACTGGCGTAGACACCATCCTTTAGAGATTATCAAACTCAGAATAAGTCGGATTGTGGTAGGCTTAACCACAGGACTGAATGTCTCGGTGAAGTCAACACCGGATCTTTGATGAAATCCCTTAGCCACTAGACGTGCTTTATACCGAGCAATTGAACCATCAGAGTTTCGCTTAATTCGAAACACCCACTTACACCCAATAATGTTTTGTGTGGAATGAGGAGGAGTAAGTGTCCATATAGAATTTTGAAGGAGAGCAACATATTCCTCACACATAACCTTACGCCAATGTGGGGATTTTTGGGCTTGACTGAATGAGGATGGTTCAATGGACTCAGGTAGAGATTTAGTACTAACATGCAAGTCAAGGACATGTCGAGGTTTATAAATACCACTCTTGGAGCGGGTGTGCATAGGATGCTTGGAGGCAGTGATAGGATTAGTCGATGGTTGAACATCACAGGTTGAGTCAGGTTAAGGGACATCAGAAGTTCCTTGTGGAAGTGAAGACTGTGGTGTTAGGGGCAATAGTTCAGAAATGGAGAAAACTTATGAAGAGGAGGGAAGTAAAAGTTGAACAGAAGGTTATGAATTTGGAGTAGATAGCTCAGAGGGTTCGGGAGACGAAACTACATTACAGGAATCTATGGTTACGATAGGAGGCTTGTGATTATGAAAAGGAAATGTAGACTCTAGAAAGTTGACATGTCGGGAAACAAAAACTTTATTAGTACGAGGATCATAGCAATGAAATGTATTGTGCTCAAGTGAGTACCCAATGAAAACACAAGGCCAAGATCTAGGTTGCATCTTATTCGAGGCATAGGGACATAACCACGGGTAACACAGACAACCAAATATTTTAAGTGTTTACAGGTTGGGACATTTATGAAATAACTTTTCAAATGGTGATTGATACTGTAAGATAGGAGTTGACATACGATTAATAATGTAAACTGCAGTTTCAAAAGCTACTGACTAGAAGGTGGGTGGCATGGAGGCTTGATGGAGGAGTGTTAAACCAGTTTCAATAATGTGTCTATGTTTGCGTTCAGCACAACCAACCAGTTGAGGGGTATATGAATGTGACTTCAGATGTTGAATTTCATAAGAAGACAAATGGGGTGCGAGGGCTTGATTGTAGTTTAAAAGTAATTCTCAACTAATTTTTGAAAGTTAGTGAAGACTGCAAAAACTTCAGACTTATGACGAAGAGGATATAACCATGTGTACTTGGTAAAATAATCTACAAATATGACATAAAATCGAAACTTCTCGAATGAAACTGTTGATGCATGGCCCCAAACATCGATATAAATAACTTCAAATGGTTTAGAACATGATATAGTAGATGAACCAAAAGGTAGTTGGTGACTTTTATTGCTAAGACATGCATCACAGTGAATAGTAGTCACGTGATTTAGAGGTAAAAAGAGAATAGTGGGAAATTAGCTTTTGTTGAATGGAAGGTGAAGGATGACCAAGACGTTGATGTCACACATCAGCCGAAGCAGCAATTATAGAGTTGGCAGTAGGCTTAGAGAGAAGTAAGACTAACGGTCATTTGTAAATATTATCTTTATTCAGGCCTTGGACCAAGGATGCCCCCGTGCTCAAGTCCTTAACAAGAAAATAGTCAAGAAAGAATTCAATAGAGGTTTTATTTTGTTTACAAAATTGAGAAACAAAAATAAGGTTGTGTTTGATGTGAGGTGCATATAAAACATCATCAAATGTAAAAGTAGTGGTATACGTGTTAAGCATAGTAGAGTCAGTGTGAGTAATAGGAATGCCTTTACCATCACCGATGATAATGTCTTCAGGTCCTTCATAGGTATTGTGGATTGACAGATTCTGAAGATCAGAAGTGATATGGTGAGAAGCACCGGAGTCCATAATCCAATTTGATTGACTATCAGTTGGAGTAGGCAGTCGAGGTCGAGACCAGCAGACTTTTGTAGTGTGACCAATTTTGTCACACAATTGACAAACGACTTGTTGAGACACATGAACAGGGTGGCGGGGTTGGAAGGAGCCACCTTGATGTTTGTTGAAGTATGGAGGCGAAGACAATGATTGACTATTGCTCACTGGATCATGAGGAAATGTGATCATACCTTTTTGAGCATTTTTGCTATATTTATTAATTTTCTTGGATTTGTGATGGAATTGAGCTATGATGGTAGGTCCTGCCAATCTATCATCCCGCTTCAAGTATACCTCATAATTAGTCAACTTATCATAGAGTTCTTCAAATGAGGTTAGGGAGTCACGAGCTCGAAGTCTCGCTGCCAATTCCTTAAACTCATCGCTCAATTCCTTAAGCTGGAAGTGGATGAGGACTTCCTCATCACTGAGGAAATGACCTATCAAAGTCAGGTCATCGATAATAATTTTTATGTTTTGTAGATAGTCAGCAACAATACTTCCCACTTGTTTTAATTTCATAAGTCTGGAGAGGAGCCCGAGCATGCGAGTGCATGAGCGATTTGCTAAGGTAGTCTGTAGTTTGTTCCAAGCTTCTGCAGTAGTTGCACAGGAGGAGATGACCGGAGCCACAGATCCAGCAACAGAGGCTTAAATGGCTTGAAGAATAAGACGATCTTCGCGTAACTAAAGTGTGTGAGCCGAGTTTTGCATAGGAGTCGGATCACCTGGAATGTGAATCATTGCTGGTGGGCAACTAAATGAGCCATCAACATAACCTGATAATCCATAGCCAAATAAGAGGTTAGAAAACTGTGCACGCCACGGTGCATAGTTACCGTCTTTGGATAATTTGAAGGGAATAAGGGAAGCAGCGTTGATGGAGATAAGGTTCTCATGAGAGGAGGCACTAGCATTCCCTACAGGAAGGAGAGTTGGTGAAGTAGATGTTGACGAGGAAGATATTGAAGATGTAGAAGGAAGCGGAAAGTGCACGTTGGCGAAAGAAGACCGGTAGAGAAAGTAGTCAGGAGGATTGAAGAGACTGCTTCTCTTCACCGAGAAGTAGAGAGGGTAGAGTCAGGGCAGCCACCTACGGAGGAGAGACAACCGAGGAGGTAGAAGAGACTGCTTCTTTTCACCAAGAAGCAGATGATGAGGAAAGTGCACGCTGGCGGAAGAAGGCCGGCTGGAAAACAACTGTGTCTATAATAATATGTTGTCTATCGCAGTAGAGGGATGCGATCAGCAGCGACGGCACAGTGATGCTAAGGCAAAGCGACACCATGAGAGAGATAGAGAGAGTGGCACAGCGGAGGAGGAGGTTGCTGCAAAGGACAGCAAAGGGGAGGAGGTTGCTGTGACACAACGGAGGAAAGCGATCAGCAACGGTGGCTGCTATCTGTCGCAACAGAGGAGGAAGATTGCTCTAAGGCAATCTGCTCTAATATCATGTTGAATTGAAGAGATTAATTCATTCTAAAGTTACAATTGACACATATTTATACATGTTTGAGAGATCTGAACAGGATCCTTATGGATCTGATTTGGGAGAGATTTTAGGGATTGAATTATCTAAACAGGATCCTTAGGATTTTGAGAGAGATCTTGGGGATCATGATTTGATCTGCTAATACACAACCCTTAGGGTTGGGGTAGACTGGAGACCTCTCACCTACTTACGATCGTAACATTATTTTAAAAGATGAGACATACAAAATATTAACATGGTATTATATATCAAAAATAACTAATTGATAGATTCATGGTGTTAAAAAACTTAACAAAATTTAATATTGTGATCATACAAATGTTGACATGGTATTATATATATATATATAAATGTACATTGAAATTTTGAGATTTTTAATAAAAAAAGTTAAATTATTTATTGTAGCTATCAATTTTTGGCTATGTATGTCTATTAAATCGAGTTATGATATAATGTGAATAATATTGATGCACTCAACTCGGTTTAGCTCATGTGTGTAAGAAGTTTAGTGTAGTTGGAAAGGACTTAATAATCACTTAGAAATTAAGGAGGGCTTAGATGCTTGTTTAATAGTCAAATACCAAGGTCTAAAAAGTCTCCCAACATGATATATTTGATGCTCAAGTCGATGATGAAATGAAAAAGAAAATTAATAATAAATAATAGCTAACATTGATTATCATTATCGAATGGCTTTCTATAGCCAATTTAACTCGATGAAATATTTTGAGGTATAAGTGAAATATTCTCTTGACATTTGTCTCATGTCATCTTCGTGTTGATTGAATTATCATTTGTTTGAGTCCTAATTGGGACAAATGTTTCTCATATTATTTATCCTCTCCCTTATCCTCACCCAAAAGTATATATCAAGATTACTCTAGGAGGGATCTGAAAGTATAGTCATGCATTGTTATGACATAATGATTATCAGCACATCAGGCAACCTTTGACGCATAGCCCGGGATGGGCATATAGTTACCTTTTGATGCTTAGCCTGGGTGGATGCATCAGCAGTGGATGAGACAAAATGCATGAACTAACACAATAGTATTGAGGAGCTTATGTTAACTGGTGGAGTACATCAATCGATTAGCTCATATATCCTCTTTAGATGACAGAGGGCGGTCGTGATTGACCAAAAATAAAAGCATCAAGACATCCATCTACATTAGACATCGGAGGAAACAACAACTGATTTGTTGTAGAGTAGTCATGTTGATGCTCACATCGAGCAGTATAGGAGATGATGGTTGATCCCTTGATGTAATGATGCTGAGGAACTTAGATCGCAAGTTAATCATTGTCTTGTATACAGTATCCTAAGCTTTCTTCTTCCATGGCTTTTGCTAGCAATCCTCAGTGGCACTTACGTCTTCCCCATTGGTGATCTCTATAATGATTGGAACCTCGGGCATGAGTGTGATGCAAGTCTCCATCTCGAGATACCACCATTATGATTCTAAGTTTGGTAGAACTATGGTGATTTGATGACCTCCTATTAGGTTTAGAGTGGATGCTATCGCTTGGTTTCTGGCAAACTGCAATATCACACTTCTCCTTTAGCTTCTTCCAATAAATGATCTTACACAATTCATGAACCATGTAGCGTCCCCTATAAGTTGACCACGAGACTAGGAGAATGTTGGTATGGTATGTAGTAAGGAGCTTGAGAAAGTGGAGTCGTTGATTTGTTGATGAACGTAAAGCAAGTGCGAGGTGGAGTAGAGCATGGTGTTTGATGATAATGAGAATCTAAGTATATATATATATATATATATATATATATATATATATATATATATATATATATATATATATATATATATATATATATTTATGGATCTATGTAAAGAGAATCGGATCGTGATGAGATCACGATAATATTCTAAATTATCTCGATCATAATTTACTCGAGAGAAACATCGAGATAACCGGACAAACCAGTGTATTATATACCTGTCTATATAATAGAGACGATTAGTCTTATTGCCACTTATGTGGGGATATTAAGAGTACAATACAGATAATCATTGAAGAATTAGTTCATTGATTGTTCTGCTTATAAAACATTATATGGTTAATGAGACCTAACATTAGATAGCGATTCCGTGGTCTCAATTGTGTGTATGGTCCTTAGACTTAAGACATCAAGGATGTCTTGTTTTAGTACTCCTTTATTTAACGTCAAACTTACAAGTTTGGAAAGTTTTAGATATAGTATAACTGATTATCGAGATTGGTAGTCAATCATATGAATTTAATTGAGTGTAAATAGAGGATCATCTAGTACGATATCATGAAAATAATATCCCGTGTGTTCTTGCTCAGACAAATCCCTAGCCAATGTCGTTCGAATTGATAGATAATGAGTTCTCAGGAAGAATTTAACAAAAGTAAGACTCAGACGGATTTCGTATGTAGCTTAATAGTAACATGTCAATATATGATCTATAGGATATTAGATTGATGAGGTATTATAGATACACTATAACTGATGATAAATAGGTCCAATGAATTAGATCCCATGTACTATCTAGAGACTATGGTGTAGTGGCCTGCTATGCTTATAGTCAATGAGTTTAGTGAATTGTTATAGGTAAATAATTCACTGAGTCAGAAGGAGTTCTGACATAGATAACTCACGACAAGCTCGGTGTTGGGCCTAAAAGGTCACACACATATGATGAATGTTTCAGTGGATAGATAATTAAATATGAGTTGCTCAATTAGCTAGTATTCTCATTAGATGAGACCAAACATTGATGGGTTCCTTGCATGAGGCCTAGTTAGAGGCCAATTGAGATTGTTAGATAGAGATCCAATGATCCTTACATGAGGTATAATTAGAGGCTAAATTTTAACTTTGCATAGGTCTTATTGAGTGTCTCACTCTCTTGAAAGATATATAGGATATGTATAATATATCAATAGAGATGACTCTCATGATATTGATCCTTATACCTATGAGGAGGCTATTATGAGTATAAACTCTGAAAATTTGTAAGAAACAATAAATTATGAGATGGATTCTATGTACTCCAATAAGGTTTAGAATCTTATGGATGCACCTGAGGGTATTGTACTCATCTGTTACAAATGGATCTTTAAGAAGAAGATCGGAGTAGATGGAAAGACGGGAGACCTATAAGGCAAAGCTGGTGGCTAAAGAATATCGTTAAACATAAAAAGTTGACTAAGATAAAACCTTATCACTTATAATCATGCTAAAGTCTATAAGAATTCTTTCTGATATTGCAGCACATTATGATTATGAGATCTAACAAATGGATGTGAAATTGCATTCCTCAATGACAACCTTGAGGAGGCGGTGTATATAATATAGCTAGAGATATTCATATCTAGGGAGAATCCAGATAAAGTATATAGGTTACTCAGGTCCATCTATGGATTGAAGCAAGTTTTCCGAAGTTGGAACGTAAGATTTGATGATGCGATCAGATCTTATGACTTTATTAAGAACGAAGATGAGCCTGATGTATAAGAAGGTAAGTAAGAGTGATATCACATTCTTGGTGCAATATGTGAATGATATCATAATAATTGAGAATGATGTAGAAATGCTATCATAATTAAGGCTTGATTATCTTGAAACTTCATTATAAAGGACTTAGGGGAAACATCCAATATTTTGGTGATCCAAATCTATAGAGATAGATCGAAGAAGATGCTTGGCTTGTCATAGTCCAAATATATAGACTTCATTGTCAAAAGGTCTAGCATAAAAAATTTCAAAAAAGGTCTCATATCGATGAGAGAAGAAATATCATTTTATAAGAGTGTCCCTAAAGACTCATTAAGAAAGGATAAACATAGATATGATATCTTGTGCCTCAATGATATGATCTATCATGTATACTATGTTATATACCAGGCCTGATATAATGCATGCTTTGAGTGTCACGAGCAAGTATTAGGTGAATCCATGTTTGAAACACTATAAGGATGATAAGTGCATCCATAAGTAGTTGAGAAGGACTAAGAATATTTGATTGGTATACAGAGGAGGTAGCATCAAGTTGAGGGCTACATAGACTCGAGTTTCTAATCCGACGTCGATGATGGCAAATTGAACTCAAGATATGTCTTTACCCTGAATGGAGGAGTAGTAAACTAGAAGAGTTATAAACAAGAAGTTACTGTTGACTCGACCACATAGGTATAATACATTGCTGTGGTAGAAGCAATAAATGAGGGGGTGTGGATGAAAAAGTTTATTAGGGATTTGAGAGTCGTACCTAACAGCGTGGTTTGATTCTCATATATAGTGCCACCAACAAGGTGATAACTCTAACAAGAGAACCCAGGTCTCATCAAAATTATTTTGATAAGGTTTCAACTGATTAGAAAGATCATGACCCATAAAAATGTAGCAATAAAAAAAGTTTTATCTGAAGATAATATTACAGATCCGTTGACAAATTCGTTGCCTCAGACTGTCTTCGAGTGTCATAGGGGTCTAATGAGGATCATACACATAAATGCTTAGCTTTACGTTAAGTGAGAGATTGCTGGTTACAGGTGCCCTACAAGCCAATCACGTGAGTGATGACACGTGTAACACACTACCCGATCTTTTTTATTATGATTATTATTGATATATTTTCATATTATATTAATTAATTAATATATATTATAATATTATTGATTCTGTGTAATGAGAATCGAATCGATTAATTCATCTTTAAACATAGATACTAATTTAGTTATTGTGAGTGAAAAATACATCTCACATTAAATAAGCTTTAAAAGTTTTTGTTCACGAGATGTTTATGTTTTTAATTACACATTAGACTTTAAAATAGTTTTATTTGTGAGGAACGGATAATACACTTCAAATGCTTTTATCCATGAAATACACATCAAATGTTAATATCCTTTTATTTGCAAGTGATGCATCAAATTCTCTCAAAACTTTTATCGGTGAAGGGCGCATGATATATTACTTGTCCACAAATGATAAATTAGATGCTTTAATGTGTTTATCTACAGGTGAAGCGTTGGATGCTCCTCGTGTTGATTGGGCTTCCACGTTTCAAGTATTCATTGGGATGAATATTTCTTATATCATATTATTATAAGTAATTTGATATAAAATTAAATAAAAAAATAGATACGTTTATGTTTGAATATTAGCATTATTATAATTCCGGAGGAGAAGGCAGCAATCGATTACCGTAACAGGTTCAAATCCACCGTAGAGCACAAATATCCAACGGTTGATATTTGATCATATTCCACCCACGATATCTAAAGCCAAACCCGGGAGAACTCGCGTCGGTACATGGTCCCCTGCTCCGTAAACCAATTTAACTAGCATACACCAAACTAATTGGCGCGATACTACACCACTTATGACGGCACCTAAGTCGCCAGCTCATCGGACCACGTTTATTGACATCGAAGGTACATCCTCGATCGGGTGTTACGCGTGCCACCTACCATCTTTGGGAGTCGAGTGAGCGATGGTCACGTGGGTCCTCGTCGGCGGTCCAATCACAAGAAGGTGCGAAAGGGATTGTATGGCCCTGTTCTTGCTCTTCGGGCCTGCTCCGGAAGGCGACTCGTGCGCGTGTCACTCGGCCGGTGATCCATCTCCGCCGCGTCGGAGGCCTAGTGGGGCCTGTGTCGGAGCCGTAGTGGGGCTCGCTTCGGGCGGAGACCGGGTGCGGAAACGGGAGGCGACGGAATTGAGCTGTGTTGAACTGGAACCAACTTGGACGCTAGGGTTCGCTCTTCGGCAACCAGAGAAGAAACTCTGGCCGTCCAACAGGTTATTGCACAGATCTAGAAGCATAGTCTACGCCGATCTGCTGTTGGAGTGGGCGTGCCGTAGTCCCCGGTCTCGTCGTCATTCGCCACTATAAATGTACTCCCTTTGACGACTCCTCTCTCCGTCCTATTGGTCACTCGATTTCACCTGAACTGCGTCATCTTCGCTTTCTAGGGCTCCCTCCGATCCCTTCCTCGTCTCATCATTGTCGTTGGCGTCGGTGCCTGCGGCGGACAGAGATGTCTCTGAGGCCGAGCGAGCGGGTGGAGGTCCGGCGAAACAGGTACAAGGTTGCCGTCGATGCGGAGGAGGGACGGCGGCGGAGAGAGGACAACATGGTGGAGATCCGCAAGAGCCGTCGGGAGGAAAGCCTCCAGAAGAAGCGGCGGGAGGGGATGCAGGCGCAGCCATTTCCGCAGCCGATCCAGGCCTCCGCCGTCGAGAAGAAGGTGATCCCCCTCTCGTCGATCTTTCAATTTAGGGGTTCGATCGGTAGATCAGATTAGTGTAAGGTGTTCTAGGAAATTGGATCCGCTCGGTTAGGTTTTGTAATGACTGAATAATTTCCCATAAATTAAATAACCATAATTAATGTGTTGCCTTATTTAATGATTAATTGACTTGTTCGTATTATATGGTTAAGGAATTAATTAAAATTGAGTAAGTTAAGAATTTAGTCAATCAATTAATTAATTAAATAATTTAGAAAACATTAATTGATCTCTTTTCTAGATGTGACTTTTAAGAAGTAACTTTTTCGATCCGAGCCATAAGAAATAAATGTTGCAATTCTATTTTTGTGTGTAAAAATAAAATTAAATATGAAAATTAAATTAGCTATTGTCTTTTTGGGAATTGCTCAA
The DNA here is from genome assembly GCA_029747655.1 of Ensete ventricosum. Classification (NCBI taxonomy): domain Eukaryota; kingdom Viridiplantae; phylum Streptophyta; class Magnoliopsida; order Zingiberales; family Musaceae; genus Ensete; species Ensete ventricosum. The sequence continues at coordinate 6,485,159 of JAQQAF010000003.1, forward strand.
CTTCTTTTATAAGGGGGCTCCATCTCCCTAATTCCTCGTCAAACCTAGTAGCAAAAGGATTGAGAAAATAATCTCTCCTCTCCTGCTTCCTGCATGGCAGTAGAAGGATAGAGGAGATGATATCCCGAGGAGAGGTAGGATTATCAGCTCTTTTATTATTAGCTTTATTCATTTTATAATTATTATAATTTTTATGATGTATAATACTCTTTTAATTTTAAAATTAATAAATAATAATGATTTAATTGTGATGTTAAAATTTTTAGTTAATTCAATGTTGATAGTGCTTAGCTTATAGTGGTCTCTTAAGCTTAAATAAAATTTAAGATATATATAATTTTTAAATTCTTATTTTTGAATTAAATAATAGTTTTAATTCATTTATGTAGGCGTATCTTTGTTTTAAGGAATTGTGATAATATTTATGTTTAATTAGTTTTAAATTTAAAATAATGAATTTGTTATATTGTTTGATTCATGAAAAATAGATTTAGAAATCTATTTTAATGAATTAATATTGCATTATTGAAATTTATAATGAAATACTTATTATGGTAATTTGTTTGGGTCTAATAAGAGGGGTAAAACTTGAGTCTGACCTAAGTCGAGTTGATCGGCCTGATCAAACCATATGGCCTGGTATGGCTCAATCCTTATAGTCAAACACGACACAACCTATGTGGCCAAGTATAGTCCAATCCATGTCGTCAGGCACGACCTAGCCCATGTGACTAGGTACAATTCAACTCAAGTGGTCAGCTATGACTTAGCTCATGTGATCAGGCATGCTCCAGCCTATGTGGTCAAGTAGGACCCAGTCCGCAAGCCAGGCACGACTCAGTTCAACAGTAAGGCTTGGCCCAACCCGTGAGCATGGCCTAGTCCAACTCACAAGGCTGGGTGCGCCCAGCTATCCGACCAGGGCTAGGCATGCTGTATCCCCTCCAGCCCATTGCACCTCAACCCAACCTGGTACATGGGATAGGCATGTGTAGTGCACGTGACTAGTCCAGGGCTTAGATGGGTCGGTTCAGTCTGGGCTAGCGCTATGCAGTCTAGTCCAACTTCCTCTCTTTTTATTGGTCTAACCTCGTTAGTTGATTGAACCAGATTGATTTAATTGGTTCAAGCCAATTCATGGTGATTCCAGACTAATTTGACCCGCGTATTACTTTGTAATACCTTTAACTCCTAGTTCCATCCATACCCTACATGCCCGACTAAGGTAGAATGTCATATTTCAATTTACATTTCTACTCTCGATATGAATGGGGCAGAAGGTATATGCATTCTTGAAATTAAAACATGCTAAAGTACTAAACAAAACGACAAGTTTTTTCCTGTACATAGTGATTTTGATACATGTACAAAATTATAACATTTAACCAAAAAAAAAGTCCAAACATAATATGTCCAACTAGTTTTGTCATAACATAACATGTTCAAAATTTTTATACGTGAAATGCCCACATGTCATCCATAACTGTGCTGGTATGGGCTTGTACGTGCTTACTTCCCTATCCATTGCACGTATATGTTATGACGTGTGGTGTGAGAATTTACGTATATGTTATTACGTGCAGTGTGAGAGTGCACGTTTATGTTATGATATGAGGATAGAAAGTCCATGAATTTGCTATGCTTCCTACATGTGCAAATCAGCATTTCAAATCATTTCGACGTAGAATTTTACGTCCTTATGGTGCATATACTATGTTGTAGGGTTGTGCTTGTTAAAGAAGTCATAAGATGAGATGTTTACCATTAAATGTCTCATGACCATGATATTAAAAGGTTGTATATATGACATGATGTATGCTCGCCTGTATAAAGCTATAAAGGCTTATACTTACTGAGTGGTTATTCATTATTGACCTATTTTGTAGGTAATGATACTAATACCTCACCCAAGTGATGAACCTACTTGACTTATTTGAAACCAACCAAATCCAAATTAAACCAGCCGAGGGTGATTACGGACTAGTTCAATAAGATTTGAGGCTAGTTTTGTTAAGTCCTAATTGAATTGAGTTTGGTTCAAGTCAATTGAGCTTTGCCAATTAAGGTTTAGGTCGATTGAAGGTTGTTAAAAAATTGATACCTCAATTCTTTTATGATTTAAAGAACTTAAAAGTTCTATTTGAAGTAATGATTTGGAAATGATTAGTGGTTCTGCATAATTTTTTAGATTTAAGTTGATATTAATGTGACTGCTATCTTGTGGTATATGTGACTATGCTGAGTGATCCACATTAGAAGTGCACCCTATGAAAGGTGCTATAGATATATTAAGTGCGAAGCCACTAAAGGACATAGTCTAGCAGGTTATACACCAAACATGGTCTTTCATGATATCATATCACTTCTTTGAATGTATGAAAGATCATGGTTGATTATATATCCTCATCGAGGGTAGCTAGGGCAATTTTCATTCGAGGATTAGCAGGTCATCAGACGTGGTGACTAGACGGTTCCTCCATTCACTATTGAGAGGAATGTGTCCCCACTTGGACAGGTGAGGGACACCACCCCGTTCGCTATTGAGAGTGCGATATAGGTTATCTTCATCTGCTATTGGGAAGAATCCATCCCGTGGAGTATGCTTTCTTTGTCTGCTATTGGGAGAATGCACAATCTAAGTGTGATGTATGCGTTTGTTGCATGACTGTTATGTATGTCATCGAGATGTGTTGTATGTGACTGATGCATGGCTTTGTTTACTACAAAAGAATTATCGTTGTTTATCTAATACACGAGTTCCATAATGAATTGATATATTGTTATTTCATATTATACTGTTGATACGTGTATCACGAGTATTGAAGATTTGTTGGAGGTTCCTACCAGCATGTATGGTTGCTGCTATATTTTTATCCTATATTTGTTTTTAGAGTAACGTACTAATTTATAAGTGATCTGAGGCTTGGGTGTTACTTGTGGCCCTACAAGAAGATGCAATCTTTTTTCAGTTAAAAATATTTAGTGTTGTAAAGACAAGGATTTTGAATTCAAAATAAAAAAATCTTTCATAAATTATGAATTTTGAAATAATTTATTTTTTTATAAATCTGAAGTGTGACAAGTTTTTGGATTTTAGGATATTTGGATTTGGAGATCATGATAATTGCCGTTGTTTCTCTTTCATCTTACATGGGCTCTCTGCTAATTTGTAGTTGGAAAGCCTTCCTGCTATGGTGTCGGGTGTTTATTCTGATGATAGAACTCTGCAGTTGGAGGCAACCACCCAATTCCGTAAATTGCTTTCTATAGGTATGTAATCGAACGAATTGCTTTGAATAACTTACTTTATATGATTCCTGATGCTCTATCTGAACAACTAGATCACTAATTATACTGATTGCGAGTTCTTTTGTTTTGTCAGAACGAAACCCTCCAATCGAGGAGGTTATTCAATCGGGGGTGGTTCCTCGATTTGTGGAATTCCTTACTAGGGAGGATTATCCGCAACTTCAGGTCAGCATATCATTTGTTTAAAGTTATGAAAACAAGGATTCATAACTTCCATACTACCCTGTTTCGTTCTGTTTATAATTATGTCATACACTTTGCAATGGATCATGCTTGCAGTTTGAAGCTGCTTGGGCCCTCACCAATATTGCCTCAGGTACCTCAGAGCATACTAAAGTTGTGATAGATCATGGGGCTGTTCCAATTTTTGTGAAGCTTCTTAGTTCCCCTAGTGATGATGTCAGGGAGCAGGTATAACTTATACCAAAAAACTTTGAAAGCAGTTGTTTAAGATAGCTTAGTGTTTGTAAGAACAGCTCCAAGTTTTTCTTTTTTGTTTTTTTTGTCTGCGTCATCTTGGCTTATTGAGGTATATCTTACCGAATGTTAGGCAGTGTGGGCTTTAGGGAATGTTGCTGGTGACTCCCCAAGATGCCGAGATCTTGTCCTTGCTAGTGGTGCATTGATCCCCCTTCTGCTGCAGCTAAATGAACATTCCAAGCTATCCATGTTGAGGAATGCCACTTGGACCCTCTCAAACTTCTGCAGGGGCAAGCCACAACCAGCATTTGAGCAGGTCTGAATTGGGTTGCATACACGTCATGAAGTCTACTAATATGCTTCATAGTTGAATTGAACTTTTCTTTTCCCTACTTATGACCAGGTTAAGCCTGCTCTTCCAGCACTCGAGCGGCTTATTCATTCAAATGATGAGGAAGTTCTAACTGATGCATGCTGGGCGCTTTCATATTTGTCAGATGGTACCAATGACAAAATACAAGCTGTGATTGAAGCAGGTGTATGTGCTCGCCTTGTTGAGCTTCTTATGTATGTATTATGTGTCTCACGCCCTTTATGAAGATTTTATGTTTTTGTTTGGGGCTTAAACCTTGTTGTGCTTGTTGTGGTAGGCATCCTTCACCTTCTGTGCTTATTCCAGCCCTTCGTACTGTTGGTAATATTGTCACAGGAGATGATATGCAAACACAGGTATTAATTAGGAGGATTAGGTGTACATATATTTGCTGTACCTTTTAGGTTTGTGTTCTTTTTATCCTCTTATGCTTACATTTTCTAATTGCTAAGATATTTACTAAGAAAAAGGGCATGTATTAGTATGTTGTCTCATTACCCGGCCTTATCTTAGCAAGTATACTGCATATGAGGGCTTGCAAAGTCGAGTTATTTGAACATATTATCAGTCAGACAAATATAGTCTGATATTCTTAGCATCCAAAATTAGTCAGAAAATTTCTGTGTTGCCAGATTTGTTGCTTTTTAATTATAATATTAGAAATTTTTTTTTTGTAGAAGTGAAGGTGAAGTAAACTTGAGTTTAGTGCATGATAATCATCCTTTATTTCTGTGTCATGCTAGCGAACTTAGTGATTGAAGTGTTATGACTTTTTGCATCATGTTCACTTATTAATTTATGAGATACCGTTAATTCATGATCATGTGGCAGAAACGAATAGTTTATAGAGAGTTATGGCTGTGATCTTATGCATTCATTTTGTGGAACCCAAAGCAATGTACTAATACTGCATAATCTACACTTGGAAGTTGAAAAAAGCACTGGGATGTGCGTGACCCATGTCTAGTGACTATGCTAGTTGTGACTATCGGAATTGAAGTTGGTTAAGAAAAGCAACTCTAAATTTTTTCTTTGATACGTTCTAACTAGCATTTCTTATTATTCAGAGTTCAGTAATTTTAACAGACTAGCAATTCTGGGATGAATTTTGATTATATTTCATAACCTTGTTTTTCAATCGATCTGTATTGTGTCGCTTTCTCTTCTCTGCCACATTCTTGTCTCATATGATATTCATGTTTTTCTGCTTCAGTATGTGATAGATCACCAAGTACTTCCTTGTCTGTTGAACCTCTTGACTCACAATCATAAGAAAAGCATCAAGAAGGAAGCTTGCTGGACCATCTCAAATATCACAGCCGGAAACAAGGAACAAATTCAGGTTTGACTTTCAACAACAAAAGAATGAAAGTGATAACACGCGTCAGTTGTGCCTTTCCTGGTGTATAAACTGGGACTAAACCTAATTTCTTGATCTTCATGTGGAAAAATGGTTGCCATAAAATCTGAAACAGAACCTCTTGTATCGTGCATTTAATTTGAATCACCTTCCCCTGAGTTCTTCCCTCCATCATCAGAGTAAGAATATGTGCTACGAGATTAATTGCAGGCTGTGATTGCTGCTGCTATCATCGGTCCTTTAGTGCATCTGCTGCAGACTGCAGAATTTGATATAAAGAAAGAGGCTGCATGGGCCATTTCAAATGCTACTTCCGGTGGTACACATGAACAAATAAAGTATGATACACGTGATTCACCCTTCAAGGTTTTCCAAAGTTACCTCTTGACTCAATTCTTTCTTGTATATTGTATTAGGTATCTAGTTTCCCAGGGCTGCATCAAGCCTTTGTGCGACCTCCTTCTCTGCCCTGATCCAAGGATCATTACCGTGTGTCTGGAAGGGCTTGAGAATATCCTGAAGGTTGGTGAGGCAGAGAAGAACCTCGGAGTTACTGGAGGCACTAATCCATATGCCCAGCTGATTGAGGAGGCCGAGGGCTTAGATAAAATCGAGAATTTTCAGAGCCACGACAACACTGAGATATATGAGAAATCTGTTAAGATTCTTGAAACATATTGGTTGGAAGAGGAAGATGATGCAATGCCAGGCGATACCACTCAAACAGCATTCGACTTTGGCAACAATGACCAGTCAGTTCCTTCCGGTGGATTCAACTTTGGCTGAAAGGTAGATAGTGATGCTAAACCTTAGGTGATACTTGCTGAAAGAACATTCACATTTTCATGTTGAAGAAGGCTATTATGTTTAAATTGCAGGGTCTTTCCCATGAGGAATGGGCGAAGGACTGTGCCCAGCTCGGGGGTATGGGTTTGCTAAAGAGTCAGTTTGTGCGAGGTGGCTATGTTGTTAGTTCGGTCCCATCGGTCCAATTGGGTGCCCCATGGAGGGACCGACAGTGGAGTCGAGTTTACTTAAAATGCCATGTTGTGTCTCATTTTGGCTATCTGCAGATTTATATGATTTCTTGCTGTCAGTTTATGTATGTCAGGGAGGAAGACATGATTTTGCATTTCAGAGTTTTTTTTTAATTTTTGTATCTCATTTCAGTTGATTTATAAGGATACCATCTGTTGCTTCCTGAATGGTGTGAGACCATGTTATTTGTTCTTGAGTTCAGTGAAGTTTGTTCTTGGTTATTCAACATGAATTAATGCAATTATTTGGCTGTTGGTTTTTCAGATTGTGTTTAAGTGCTCTACAAACTCGTTGCCACAACAAGATTCTCAGAACCGTCTCTGGTTGTCGATTTGCTGTTGCTGAGGGAAATGATCTTTACTGCATGCTTTCTTTTATTCTGTTTTCTGACCTTGATGTTGACTCTTGCAGGTACCTTTTTAAGCGTTGACATGGCCATGCTTTAGTAGGTGGAATGAACTAAGAGTTGCTTTAATAGGTTTCTTAGGTGACATGGCCATTTCCGACGGAGTTCCCGCTCCTCACCGCAACGCCACTGCCCCTTCCTCTTTCGACAAATGGTCCCACCGTCAGCCCCTCCTTCCTAGGCTAGTCTCCTCAGTCTGTCTGCAAACGACCTCTGGCAGTTTGATTCGGAGCCGGCCGAAAAGATCGCTAGGGTTCAGCAGCACTCCAAGCATGTTGCGATCGGAGGAAGACCAAAGTGCAGGGAGTCATCGGAAGCTTTACCTCCTTGCATCGATCGACGCCTCTCTTCCCTCCTTTGAGCAGAGAGCGCCTTTGTTGTTCTCGGCACCCCACTCTGCTTCGGATCAAGGATAGGCCGGAGCAGGATAGTTATCCCAAGGGAGAAGAGAGGACAACGGAAGCCTTCCGTCAAGGAGCCCACTCCATGGCTGAAGATGAGACGGACTTCCTACACGAAGAAGATGATCTCGAGTGGTCCAGGAGCGCCCACAAGCCAGGACCCAAAGCCTGTTCTTTTGTCGCTGGCTCTCCCTCTTCCACTGTTCCTGATGAACAGACCTCTCAACATCCTTTCTTGGAACTGTCGAGGGGCTATCAAAAAGGAATGCCTCGTTCAGATTCATGAGCTCCTGACAAACACCAACATCTTTATCCTTGTCCTCTTGGAAATCCCACCACCAACAAGCAGAAGAGGAGCGTTTCTTACTCAAGCTAGGCAAAGACTGGGAGGGCGCAATCTCATCTTCACAAGGTCGATTCGGAGGTATCACCATCGCCTGGCTTCTTCGATTAGCATTTCCTCACACTTGGTATTGGAACGATGAGGTACGCTTCCCTGACTCCTCTCCACTATTTATGCAAGAACTAAGGCTTCCTTACATAAGTCTCTCTGGCATTTTTTATGGAGTCTTGAGCTTTCAGACATCTTGTGGATGATTTGTGGAGACTTTTACTACATTAACTCCTCTTCTGATAAATCAGGTGGCAAGCCATTTCGAGTTCATCATTCGGTTTCTGCTAATCTCGTGTTTCTGCTACTGTCGAATGGCTTTCTATTTTTCCCCATGCTTTAGTCAAACACCTTCCTCGTATACTTTCAGACCATTACCCTCTCCTTATCCTTTTAAACCCCGCAACAAATTCCTTCGGCCCCTCCATTCATCAGGCTTTCGGTGCCTGATGAATGGTTACACGGTTGAATTCTTTAAGAGCTATTGGAACACCATCAGTCCCTCCATTCATCAGGCTTTCCGTGCCTCCCATTCCACCGCCACCCTCCCACCATCTTGGATTCAAACCAACATGGTCTTTATACCCAAGATCCCCAGCCCTGTTAAAGTTACTGTTTACAGGCCAATATCCTTATGTAATGTTCTCTACAAGATCCTCTCTCAAGTCCTCACTGACGAATAAACTTCATTTGGATATTGCCATTGATCACAAACAATCTGCTTTCATCATTTGTAGATCAATCCATGACAATATCTCTATTGCTTATGAGCTTGCTCATTCTACGTTTCACTCTAAGGGCAACTTCCCCCTTGATTTAAATCAAGATTGACCTGGCCATGGCCTTTTGACACACTGCTCTGGGATGCTGTCTTGGGTTCTCTCGACAGAATGAATTTTCCTGACAAATTCATCTCCTGGATCAAAGCTTGCATCAACTCACCTACCTTCTCGTGTGTTATCGATGGCTCTCCGTTCGATTGCTTTAAAAGCGATTGCGGGGTGAGAGGGTGACTCATTATCCCCCCTCCTCTTTGTTTGGTTCAACAAAATCTCACCAGTATCCTCAATGATTTCTCCCTACAACATCAAAGGTTAAAAAATCTCATCTCATTTTCACATATGATGTCCTGTCATTACTTAAGGGCTAATGAAAAATCCTGTCGTAATCTCACTAAAGCCCTCAACATCTACTCTTCCATCACATGCCTCCAAATTTGTAAGAGCAAGTTGCCATCCTTTTTCCCAAATCATGCAAACCTAAAACCAAGATACTTTTGGTATTAAGGAAGGCTATTGGCCCCTCAACTATCTAAGTTCTTATATTCATCACTGTGGACTCCCGAATAGGTTTCAAGATCAATTATTCCAGAAAGTTATTACTAGACTTAATGGGTGGAACAAAGGAATGTATCCTAGGCCGAGAAAACAGTGCTTATCAACCTGGTCAGTAATGTCATTCCTCTCCACACTCTAATGAATACATGGATTTCTGATAAAAATCTTTCCATGATCTCTAAACTTTGCCATCGTTTCTTTTAGAATACTGATCAATCCAATAATAAGATGTCCCTCATTAGTTGGGACTGTATTACTAGTTCTAAGTCTGAAGGGGACCTCGAAATAAGCAACATTCACCTAGTAAAGACCACCATCTGTTTCAAAAAGCTCTTACCCCTTCTTAACAACTCCTCTAGCCCATTGACCCATAGCAATTGCCCAAATGCAGAGCCTACCCCTCTTGGATGAACCTTTGCCTATTATTAATTAGACAAGTCTAAGCTAGGATTCAGGAAGATTATTGGCAGCAGCTTTCTCACTTCAAATTTTGATGACCTATGGATCTCTATTATCTCTTTTATCCCACTAGCCCACCTTCCTTGATCCAGATGCTATCTCCTTCCTGGACCAAGTCAGTGACCTCATGGTCAACAACTAATGGAACATCAACCTCCTGGAGCAACTCTTTGTCTGAGGCCTCTACTAGATTATCCTCTTCGTTTACCTTCCAACCGACCTCTATGATGACTTCTGGGGCTGTACCCCTCATCTCATGGGAATGACCACCCTTAAAAGTGTGTATAAATTTAGAAGAGATGAAGAGATCAGTTAGAAATCTTGTAATGATGAGTGAGTCAGACTAGTCAGGATTGATATATATTGAGTCAGATTCCAATTAAATTCAAAAGTTTAAGCTTATAGATTGTGGGCTAGGCTCTTCTGATAAATATCATTCTGACTCTTTCAATATTTACTAACGTGAGACTATTCTCTTAGTTCACAAATATCTTCCTACATTCTTGGCTTAATTCTCCCACATTAATTTGTTTGCACCGAATGCTTGACTCTAGTTGCCAAGTTTATGCTAGCTTAACTCTCTCTCTCTCTATCATTCCTATTTTTTTATTCATTATTTCTCTATCTTTTTTTTCAATCATCCTTAATTTTGTTTTCCTCACTCTTCTTATTTAGAATCTTGGTACTGATACCATGTTAGAAATCTTGCAATGATGAGTGTTAGGATTAACATATATTTAGTTAGACACTGATTGAATCTAAAAACTTAAACTTATACATTGTGGTCTAGACTCTTATATATATCATCCGACTCTTTCAATATTTAGTGAAACTGTTCTCTTAGTTTTCCTTTTTTTTAATCTCTCATCACATATGAATATCTTCTAACAAGATCCATGGATTCAGTCGAGTGGCCTGGGTGGACAGTGATGTGGAGCCTGCCTGTGATCCCTAGAGTCAAGAATTTTTGAAAGCTCATGTGGAAAAGGCTGCCCTCTTCTGAGTTCACCTCATCTTTTTTGACACAATTACATCTCCACTTGCCCCTCATGTAACTCCGACAATGACTCTATAGAACACTTCTTCTTTGATTGCATTTATTGCCTAGAATTATTTGCATCTTGCCAGCTCCAAATTTTCCTATCAGTTTGAACCTCTTCAACTCCTGGCTCCATGGCTCCTGGTTGTATGAAGGAGAGGAGCTTGATCAGCGGGCAGCCACCTTCCTGAAAGTTTTCATTGCAAATAGTCTATGGCATATCTGAAAACACAGGAGGGGTTGCCTCTTTCACAACTCTCACTTTCAGATCGGGGCCTATAGGATGTATGTAGAGCTCTGTCTCTCACCAATCTGAGACCCTGCTTCAGGGACTTCCCACCCTCAGCCTCCTCCTCACTCTTGTACGTTATACTGTGATGGCTCATTTGATCCTCTCTCTCATTGGAGCGAGGCAAGGCTGATCTGTCGATGCGTGACGCGTGATGCCAGTCGCTCTGCAAAGCGTGCGGAATCCGGTACAGGTAGAACGGGAGAGCCTTCCCGGCGTCGAAAAAGAAGGAGGTGGATATTGGCAGCGGCGGAGGTGTCTCTCAAGCTTCCGAAGCTGGGGTTGGGGTTGGGTTGCCGGAGCAGAGATCCATGATCCAGAAGCAGAGGAGTGTGCTAGCGAAGGAGGACGCTGCCGTCGTCCTCATGCCCCTCTCATTCGGCTCTCTATAGAAGGCTAAATTGATCTCCTTTTTGGTGGTAGGATGGAGTTGAGCAGATGCTGTCGCCATGCAACGAAGCGCAGCATCTGCCTCCTTCCATGCGACCACATCACCATGCAGTCTCCGTGCTGTGTATGCTGGTGTTGTAGAAATCAGTCGGAAACTGTTTCTGTTGTGGGAAACAGCTCAGAGTGATAATTTAACCAGGAGCCGTACGATAACACTCCTTTCCCATGTTTACGACAAAGACACAATTTAATCACACATTAAATCTTTGCATTAAATGTATCAAGAGCGATAATTCACAATGTAAAGAAGGAACAATAAAAATGACATGTTAACCATTCTCTATGGGTGTGTATGATATCAGACTGGGAATCAGGGAATCTCTTCCTTTCTATGGGCATTAAGCCTCACCAAACGTACAATATATTAAATAATGTACCAAATGACATTATTTTTTTAATCTTAATTACACTAAATATAGACGTAATTGGAAGCATACATCTTATACCCATGTGAAGAATGCATATATTTACTTTGGTTTAATCTATCGATGATGTTTATGAAATCATTGTAAAAGTTCAAAAGTTTTCATGAGTTGATATGCTAACTTTGAAGTTTTATATTTTAAAATATAAAATGAGCTTAAAAATCAAATTATTATTATTATTAGATAATTTAGGGTATATTTTAAAATATAAAATGAGCTTAAAAATCAAATTATTATTATTATTAGATAATTTAGGGTATTAATGATAAATTTAAGAAACAAGAATGTGTGAGCTAAGTGTTGGATCAAGATAGAATATTTTTTACAATTGAATTCAACTATAAAAAAAAAATTAAGATTTATGTTAATTAAGATCAATTATTATGTATTTAAAGTTTTTATTTTATTTTTATTACTGAGTTGAGAATCATAAGAATCACAAATGAGAATTTATCCTCGAGCCAAATCGAACTTATATCTGGTCATCGTTGATATCTTCCATATGATCAGACTTCAAATTTCTTAAGACATAAAACTAAATCATCAAGTTGTAATTTTTTTAAAAAAAATATATATATAAAGATCATAAAGAATAAAAGTCAGATTATAATATAGTTAAGATTAAAGAAATTGAGCAAAAGCTATGAACTTTGATGAAATCAATTTTATGATATGGAGTTTTTATTTAGAACAGACAGGTGAATGGGATCAGGATTATGGTGGCATGAGTTTTCATCAAAATCGTCCATCTCACTACAAGTTTTAATCTCAACCATTCAATCCTAAACTCAGTTTAATGATATTTATTTTTATTTGAAAAATACGAACGGTTTAGATCAATTTTTGTGGTGGAATAGACGATTTTGATGGACGCATAGGATTTGCACTTAAGTGGACGCGAGACCGCGTCAACGTCACCACGATTCCCCCGCCTCCCTCCCACATCCACCGGAGCCCAACGCTGCCGAGCAATGGCAAATGGCCATTATTTGGACGCTTCTCCTCCCTTTCCGGGGCCTCCCCGCGGCCCCCGGAGACCGAGCCTTTCTCGCCTTCCGCCTCCCTTCCCTCTCTTTAAGCTCCTCGGCCCCCCCTCCTCTACCCGAGTGGGTGCATCCGTATCTCCTCCTCTCGCCCCTCTTCCGCAAAGAAGGGGGAGCGCGGCCCACCTCCGCCATTAGCCTGGCATCATCTTCTTGCGGTGAAGAACCATGGCAGCGCCTCCGGAGACCGCAGTAACGCGGTCTCTCGCAGGCCTCTTTCTCCTCCTCCTCCTCCTCGTCCTGCCCAGCACCGACGCCGCCCGCCAACTCACCGACCAACAAGGGGTGACCTACGACGGCCGCTCGTTGCTCATCAATGGGAGGAGAGAGCTGCTCTTCTCGGGGTCGGTCCATTACCCTCGAAGCACGCCTGAGGTAGAGATTGGGCCCTTTCCAAGGCATTCTTTAAGCTTTTGAGATCATTGGTCATCCAATTCCAAATTTTTATTAGTGATTTTAAAGCATGTTGGTAACCCCAATTAAAATCATCATCATGGCATCAGATTAGGTTATCAGTTCGAAGCCTTTATCTGCTCCTCTTGATTCCATCTGGTATTTAATTAACACACTACAATGTCTTTCCCTAGTTGGCCTTCATCATTCACTTGGGATGGTATCAGAATGTATCCTTTCCTAAAAGTTTTGATATATATTTGTGCAATGCTGTTCTTTAATTTGATTCCATCATGAATTTGATTTCAATTTTTTTTTGCATAATCCGACTTGCACATGAGGGGATGCTATAATTCAAAGATTAGGCCCTTTCCTAATGGTTAAACCTTTTGGGATTATTGAGGTGCTCATGAGAAGTATTTCTTCTTGGTGATCAGATGTGGCCGGACATCATCAAGAAGGCTAAGGAAGGCGGGTTGAACACGATCCAAACATACGTCTTCTGGAATGCCCATGAGCCTTTGTATGGGCAGGTATGGCTACCCGCACGCTACCTTTGCGGAGACCAACTCATGCCCCAATCACTGAACTGAGAATTTGACTGCTTGCAACAGTTCAATTTCGAAGGAAGATATGACTTGGTGAAATTCATCAAGTTGGTGCAAGCACACGGGATGTATGTGACCCTTCGGATCGGCCCCTTCATTCAAGCAGAATGGAATCATGGGTGTGTAGCAGTGGGCTTTTCTTGTGCAGCTGCTTTGGCATTGTTTACATCGCTTATAGATGCCATCAGTGTCATTCTAATGCTGTCTTCTCTAATATATTGCAGAGGGTTGCCCTATTGGCTCAGAGAGGTCGCCAACATCACTTTCCGAACAAACAACCAACCTTACATGGTAATTGCACTCTCTAATTATATTCAGTGCCTGGAGTCAGACCGAGCATATGTGATTCGTGTGCTATCTGTATAAATGCATAAGCCACGGACCATTGATATGTTGCTAAGCTCCTCTTGGTAAAGTTGTTGATTTGTTCATGCAGTCCCATATGGAAAGGTTTACAAAGATGATTGTGCAAAAGATGAAGGATGAGAAGCTATTTGCCCCTCAAGGAGGTCCCATCATTCTAGCACAGGTTCAATTAACTCAAGATTTGCATTTCCTTCTTTTCGCGGTTGCTTCCTCGTTTACCTCACTGTTCATTTATGATAGTTTCCTGACTGAATCATTGCATGACTCTGAATGCCATAGATCGAGAATGAATACAACAATGTGGCACGTGCATTCCAAGGTGGCGCCAATTACATTCAGTGGGCAGGTAACATGGCTGTTGGGCTCAACGTCGGAGTCCCATGGGTGATGTGCAAACAGAACAATGCTCCTGGTCCAGTGGTATGTTCTATCGATTGGATTCAGTTTGGTGAAATTTTAGATTAATGATGCCTATGGATGCTAAAAAAATTCATAGTTCTAACGATGGATGACCATGTAGTTGTCTGATCCGTTTACCATCGTGTCACATGTAGATCAACGCATGCAATGGAAGGAACTGTGGAGATACTTTTGCAGGGCCTAACCATCCGAGCAAGCCTGCCTTGTGGACTGAGAACTGGACTGCTCAGTAAGTTTGCATTCAGTATCGATTCTGTTCAATTCCTGTCACTCCGGTGAACACACAAAAATGTAATTTTCAGAATCAAAAACATCTACTAAAACAAATATTATCTCTAAAATGGTCTGCATCATTGCAGAAATGAATCTAATTTGAGTGCCTTAGATTTTACGTAGCTCCTTCATTTTGACACGGGTATCTGAATTTGGTTTTTCATTGTGCTATAAAACCCTTTCTGATCATTTCAGATATAGAGTATTTGGTGACCCACCATCTCAAAGATCAGCAGAGGATCTGGCATACTCTGTAGCACGCTTCTTCTCAAAGAATGGCACTCTCACGAACTATTACATGGTATGGAAGTTTGCTCTGAAATCATGTCTAATATAAGAATAAACATGCAATCCTCTAACATCTAGCATTTTTTCGTTTCTGTATTCAGTATCATGGAGGAACCAATTTTGGGAGGACCGGTGCTGCCTTTGTGATGACTAGATACTATGATGAAGCCCCACTCGATGAATATGGTCAGATTCCAGGAACTTTGATCCCTGAGCTCTCTGTCCTTATGGTTTCCTTGTCTAACTCATTCTGAAATCATTCTTTCTACTGCTTTATGATGATTCAGGTTTGCAGAAAGAGCCCAAATGGGGCCATCTGAAGGACTTACATAATGCGCTGAAGTTGTGCAGGAAGGGATTGCTATGGGGGACTCCTTCTGTCCAAAAATTTGATGCAGGTTTTGAGGTAAGCAGAGTGACATTTATCAAGCCCAATCAGCACTTCAAACCTATTCACCTTCAGAGAAGAGTTGGATCTGATGACTGAAGTACTTGCCTAATGAACAAACTCTGTCGCTACAATAAGATGAGTTCTTGGACTTGCAGGCTAGATTGTACGAGACGTCTGAGAGCAAAGTTTGTGTTGCCTTCCTAACAAATACCAATGCGAAAAAGGATGGCACTGTGAATTTCCGAGGTGTGGACTACTATCTGCCTCGCCACTCCATCAGCATCCTCCCAGATTGTAAGACCGTTGTGTTCAACAGTCAGCAGGTAAACATATCATGAATACTATCAAGAACCAGCAAACACAGAATATTGCCGGTAGCATAACTCGGTGCATTTTGATAGGTTAATTCTCAGCACAATGCCAGGACATTTGACATAGCGAAGGCGGCCAAGGAAAACAACCAGTGGCAGATGTACACAGAGCAGATTCCAACCTCCCGTGATGCCAATGTCTCATCAAAAGGGCCCCTGGAACTTCTGAACATGACCAAGGACACCACAGATTATCTCTGGTACACAACAAGGTAACTGTAACCCTAAACCTCAAGAGGCCGGAGATGGTTTGGGTGTCACCAAATTAAGCATACCGAAATCCTTTGATTGGATTTCCTATCTGAAGGATCATTCAGATTACTTCAAGCATCTTAATCCTATGAGTGATATCGCTAACGTGACTTACTGTTTGCTGAATGCTGTGTAATTAGCAGTCATTTTCTCTCATAAAAATGCAGCTTCCGGTTGGACGATGATGATTTACCTATGCGACACGACATCCGCCCTGTGCTCCTAGTATCAAACCTTGGCCATGCTATGCATGCCTTTGTGAATGGCAAATTCATAGGTATCATCTTTTTGTTCCTCAGACAGCCAATTCTGGAAAACACCATGATGCATCTTCTAAGGATGTTCATATCTGATACTCGTTTCAGGATCGGGACATGGGACCAAAATCGAGAAGAGTTTTGTCTTCCAGAAGCCGATGGATCTAAAAGCAGGAGTAAACCAGATAGCCATTCTGGGATTGACAGTAGGATTGCCGGTAAAATTCATATCGAAAGCAGGATAAACTAGATCGCATGATCTATGTCGTACTGATTCAAGTTCTGATGGTTCCTCCGTGAAGGATAGTGGAGCATACTTGGAACACAGGCTTTCTGGTGTTCATACCGTCGTCATCCAAGGTCTCAATGCCGGCACATTGGATCTGTCACAGAATCTGTGGAGGCACCAGGTACATGAAGAACCGTACAAACTTACCGTTTCCGAGTCAAAACTGTAAACCGAGTTGGATTTCTCGTCCTACAGGTTGGATTGACCGGAGAGAATCTGGGCGTTTTCGATGAGCAAAGAGGGAACGCAGTCAAGTGGGAGGAGGCTCAGAGTGACACTGCAGTCACATGGTACAAGGTAAAGGATGGAGATGATCCTTGTTCCATCACAGTAGACTGTGCTTGACATGAGTCCTTCGCAGAGATACTTCGATGCTCCTTCTGGGAACGATCCGGTTGCCTTGAACTTGAGCTCCATGGGGAAAGGGCAGGTGTGGATCAATGGCGAAAGCATCGGTCGCTTCTGGGTCTCCTACCTCAGCCCTCTCGGCAAGGCTTCTCAGTCAATGTAAGTCATCATCGTCAAGCTCTTAGTCGCCATGCGCAAACAAGCTCGCAGTGCTAAGACTGCCGCATGGTGCAGCTACCACGTGCCGCGGTCCTTCCTGAAGCCGAAGAACAACCTGATGGTCGTCTTCGAGGAGCACGGGGGGAAGCCGAAGGACATCGAGATCGTGACGGTGAAGCGGGACAACATCTGCACCTTCGTGTCGGCGCAGCACCCGGCGCAGATCGGGACGTGGTCGAGGGAGGACAGCCAGATCCGGAGCGCCGTGGGCGACGCCAAGCCGGAGGCCCGCCTCGAGTGCGGGGAGAAGAAGGTGATCCGCTCCATCGTCTTCGCCAGCTTCGGGAACCCCGACGGCATGTGCGGCAACTTCACCGTTGGCAGCTGCCACACGACGCAGGCCAAGAGCGTGGTCGAGAAGGTAAATGGTCTCCACGGAACCCTCCAACAACGCCTGCTTGTTCCCCCACTGACTCGTATTGTTCCGCCATGGCAGGCCTGCTTGGGGAAGGAGTCCTGCGCGCTGCCCGTCTCGGCGGAGGCATACGGCGCGGACGCCGGCTGCCCGGGCACGACGGCCACTCTCGCAGTCCAAGCCAAGTGCGCCCGGAAGAGCAAGAAGGATTGATCTCTGCGTCGAGTACCAGATGTGGCAGATGAGAGAGTGTTGATGATAGTCCCATGAACAGTCGATCTGATGGATTCTCGAGGAGGACCTCTGTCTTGATGATTCGTGAGCTTGCTTTGTCACAGTCGCAAGTGTCGTCTTGTGTGCTATACTACCAATTTGGAGATCTTTATTATAATGAAATCATTATTGTAATAGACTAAGTAAGAGACGATGAAAGACTTTATAAATAATCAAAAGAAATTGATCAAAACTCTTACAATTGTTAATTTGTATTTTTAATATAATAAGTGCCTTCCACCACGTAATAATTCTATCGAATGAGACATGATAGGATATGGTAATCATAAATAAGTCCCACCTTTATGGTCACACCCTGCTTCAAATGACATTGAAGTGGTAGATATGTTGTAAATTATATGTGAAGCAAGATTTTGTTCCTTATTCTCATGAATATTTATCAATATTACATTTAATTATTTCCTATGTGGTTCTATGTTCCTAATTTATTGTAACTTAATACTTCAATTAATCCTTGCATGTCTTCTTCTACTTTGCAATGCATGCTTGATCATTGAGAAGGGCAATTAGGAACTTATCTTGAGTTGTATATTTATATTTGGATTTGTGCACATTGGAAATTGGAAATGGTGTTCCGAGGTGAGGTGAGACTTGGTTGTCACCGATGACCACATAGTTCCAATTAGATGCTTAGGTGGAGATGGAGAGGGTCACTATCCATCAAACTCTTTCATGCCTCCCAAATAAGCAAGCATGAAATGACTTATTTGCTTACCCATAGAGCAAGCAAGTATATTTAATTACTGTCATAATCACAATAATGAATGAGTTATATATATATCATAACATATTTAGTTATAGATTTTAATATTTTACATACATCATATTATTATGTGTAATAAAAATCTAATCTTCCAGGGATTGAATACTTATTCAATATGACTCCCTAATCCTTTATGTCGCAAGTGTCATTACTAAAATTAATATGAGATGTCCAATAAATTTACTCAAGTATTCAAATGAATAAAAGGTTAAATGTGATAAAAAAATTTTTTTTTTGAATCTCAAAACATTCATGAAGTAAGTAATATGTTAAACAAAATTTTCTTTATAACTTATGCTGATGTGGCAGATCTAACTAATTAGACTATATATATATATATATACCACTATCATTAACATCCATCCAAAATTATTTATTCGATTTTAAAAAATAAAAAAAATTAAATTAAAAATGTATATTTAATAAGATACTAATATAAATTATCATCATAATAATTTTCTAATAAGATACTAATATAAATTAAAAAATTTAATTGATATCCAAATAATAATCAATTGATTGGTTGAGAAAAATGATATGTCATAAAGTATAAAATTTAACACAGTACATATAAATATAAAGATGGATATACAGATAATTTTGCCTAAATAATTTTTACGTTTTTATATAGTAAGAATAATAATTTTGGTGCCAAGTATAATGGGTGAACATGATATTTAATCCAACACCTCACTGTCAACTATCAAAGTTTCCCACTCCTTTGTATAAATTTATTGATTGAGATTAAAACCTAAATTTTATTTATTTTATATTAAATTATGTATGAGATAGATTAAAATCTAAGATCTATTAACTCTGTAGATTATTTTATACTAATTATTTTTGTTAGTAAGATCAGATCAAATTAATAAGATGTTAATCAAGTAAATATTAAATATTATAAATATTTTCCTGCTATATATATATATATATATATACCATTTTTCCAATGAGAAGACATTACAGCCAATGTTTCCTCAACTTGTGGGGAAGAGGAAGAGAAGAGGCGTAATGATGCTAGCTGGCGTTGAACTGTGTGTCAATTGCCTTCCGTTCCCTCTTCCCTCTCCATGTC
Organism: Ensete ventricosum; assembly: GCA_029747655.1. Classification (NCBI taxonomy): domain Eukaryota; kingdom Viridiplantae; phylum Streptophyta; class Magnoliopsida; order Zingiberales; family Musaceae; genus Ensete; species Ensete ventricosum. The sequence goes on from JAQQAF010000003.1 coordinate 6,504,861, forward strand.
TTCTTCTCCTCTCTCTCTCTCTCTCTCTCTGTCTCACGCACACATTTAGTGCTGCTTCTGTAGATGTATAATTCACAGCACAACTCCCAAATATACACACCCTCTTCTCATCCACGCTGTTGATCTCCTCAACGTTCGCTCTCTCTTTATCGGCGACCGATTCAACCGCACCATTTCTGGCGAAGGGTTTTCTTTACAACCCCCGACATCCGAAGGTGCGTCGCTCTCTCGCTCTTTCTCTTTCTCTTTCTCGCCCTGTCTTTAGGGGAAAGAAACAGGCGGCGAGAAGGAGGAGGAAAGGGAACACAAAGGTGATCTTTTGATCTCTTTGTGGATCTCCTTTCCCTCCAGGGATAGGGTTAGGGCTGCTTACTTCTTTCCCCTTTGTCCTCGATGGAGGCCTTTGGGTCGGCTGAGCAATGTGGGGCTTCCTCTTGGCGCTTTCAGATGCGCGCTAGCTAGAGCCGCGCGGAGACCGACTTGGACTCACCGGACGGGGAGGAGAGAGAAAGCCGGCGTTTTGTGGGTGGAAAGGCACCGGCCGAGGAGATGAGTGCATCCAGGTTTATAAAGTGCGTCACGGTGGGGGATGGCGCCGTCGGCAAGACCTGCATGCTCATATCGTACACCAGCAACACTTTTCCCACGGTGAGTGCCGAGAAATCCCATCTTTTATGATATTTCAGGTGCTTCATGATGGTTTGGGCGTGCTTCTGGAAGAAAGTTGCAGGCTTTCCGTCCTTTTTCGGATCTAATCTTCAGTGGAGAAGGGAGGGAGGGAGCTCGAATCGAGGATTTATATTTTTCTCGTGTTGTATAAGGCAGTGTGTTTCGAAAACATATTCTTCCATTGTTTGCTACGCATTTTTTATCCGGTTTGAAATACCCATTTAACAAAATGTGCAATGTATCATGAGCATGTTATTGCCTTTAGCCGATGCTTATATCTTGTGATCTACTCAAAACAAAAAAACTTCTTTTTGTTGTTTCTCTTTTCTTGCAATGATCCCAGGAAAAAAAATGGTTTGTGGATTTTGTGTATCTGCAGCACAATCTCCCAACGCCATTTTCTTGGAGAGCATGTCAATCATGTCCAGACAGGTCATATTTAAGTGAGATATTTGTAGATCGAGTTTCACGAGAGTGTCTGAATCCTAGACAATGCTTTGTACCAAGCCTCGGCATCAATTTGGATCTGTGGAGCTATGCATCATGCACCAAAGAAGCATCTTTCGTAATTGCTTTCAGACATGTGCCTAGTTCTTTTTTCCTGGACCTGGATATGATATTCCACACGCCCGACATTTTCAAACATCTGGTCCTATGAAGTTCATTTAATCTGGACATAGTTTTAATTTCCCTATAAACTTTTTGCTGTTGGTTATAGCTTAGAGAGAGAAATGTGGTCATGGTCCTTTTTTGTGAATCCTAAATATAAGTTTTATGTTTATGCTGACAGGATTATGTCCCGACGGTATTTGACAATTTCAGTGCAAATGTAGTGGTCGATGGCAACACAGTTAATTTAGGTTTGTGGGATACTGCAGGTAATGTTTTGCATTTTCTTTTGCTCGATTACTTGTTTCATACTTTTTACTGTCTGTAATAAGGCCCTTATTTGCATTATAATGTACTCAATGTAATGTTATTCTTTATTGGATCAGGCCAGGAGGACTACAACAGACTAAGGCCTTTGAGCTACCGGGGTGCAGATGTTTTTCTGCTGGCCTTCTCTCTCATAAGTAAAGCCAGCTATGAGAATGTGGCTAAGAAGGCAAGAAATTGATCCCTTTTCCTTCATGACTACTAATTTCTGCTTTGTCAACCTTGGTTTTCTCTGCAGACTCACTACTTCTCCACTTTTCCTTATTTGGTTTGTTCCTTTTTCACCTTTTAGTGGATTCCTGAATTGAAGCACTATGCGCCTGGTGTGCCCGTAGTTCTTGTTGGAACAAAGCTTGGTAATTATTTGGACTTTGATTTTTTTGGTCAATTTTATGGTTATACCATTACATATATCTATACCTGATACATGATATGCTGTCTTTAAATTCTTTATTTTGTGAAGCAGGTAATATGTATTCACACATGAAGTTGATATTTTTATTGCTATGAGTATGTTGTTACATCACATAGTGCCAAGAAAATTCAAAATGAAGACAGAAACATCAAAAATCCATGTTATGATTCCATTATAACCATGTATAATTGACCATACAAGATCAAATGTTGAACCCATATAGTTGTGTGCTGACCATTATTTGTGGTATTGACAGTTGACCTTTTTTTGTTTATTTTACTAATGCACTGATGCTTGAATAGACCATATTGCTTGTTATATATAAGTATAATATGATTCCAATACGGTTTTCAGTACTGGTATCTGAACCTTGTATTTGACTATAGCAAGTACATTCTGATGATCTTTTTAATTGCCCTTTCCCTAAACAAGGTAGCTTGTTATATTTAGGGGTTAGATCCAAAAGCTTATGATGTCATGTATTGTGTTCTATTCTTTCCTGGAAAGGTTAAAGGTTAGTAACACTGACATGGTTCATCTGCATTCTTGCTAACTGGAAAGAACTTGTGGTGGGTAATGGTCATGTATATCTCCCATGGCTGCAAATATCACAATAAGTATCCGATTGACTTTCCTTGTTCCAGTTCACTATTTCTTCTCTCCATACAACACTGGAGAAAGCAGTGTCTTTGCTCTAAATCTAATGATTCAATTTGGTATTTGCACATATACCATCTACCCGTAAAGCTAGATTCAAGGAGTGAGTTCCATGCTTGTCAGCTTTACTTAATTGTTTGCTTATGTTTTGTATTCAATTACTTGTAAGGTTTTTAAGTTATTGTTCTGCCTAAACTTTGAATGCCTAACATGTTTTACCTTAGTTATGGCAAATAATTTTTTCTTTCTACTGAAATCCCCCGACAATTAACACAGGCTTCAGTGCTACAATCTTCTCTTTGTTTCATGAAAAAGGTTTCATCCATTGCATTTTCTGATACATATAGTAAGAGTATCATGGGCTATTCCAAGCACGATCCTGTTAGCATTCAACCTAACACACCAGCTGTCAGGATCTCTTGATCTTGGAACAACCTACTTAATCGATTAGATCAGGTCAGGTGAAGTGGGCAGGTTAAGGTAAGCTTTTCTGTGTTTCAGGGGAGGAGGTTAACCTATTCAATAGATTAGATCAGATCAGGTGAAGTGAGGAGGTTATCTAGGTCAGGCCGTGTTGGTTTAAAGCTTGCAATCAATGAAGAATATGCTTATGTTGAACTCATACTGACTCCAGAACAGGTCAAGTTTCCTTTACTTACCATGCCAAGCATCTTCATGGTCATCTTTGATTTTGGTCTGGCTTCCTATTTTTAGAGTTCAGAATAATTATAGGTACAATACTGGAACCTTGAATGTGAAGATTTTGGCAACATGGAAATATGTCATCCATTGAGCAAACAAATTCCTGTACAAAGCTTTATCCATCATCACCGTTTGGCATCAACAGTTGTCGATTATAGAAGGCTAGTTGTTCATATTGAAGTTTGAAAGCAGCTGTTTTTCAATGTGTATCTGGCATCTTGGAGAAAGGCATTCTACGTTATGAGCATGAGGAGCATTTGAATGTTGTTTTTGTGGAAAAAAATTATAGAACCCAAGTTCTTCCTAGCAGAAAGTAATATATTTACATGAAACAAGACAAACGATTCATTTATGGGAAGTCAACAATGAAACCTGAGTTATTACTGGCAGAATGTAATTTGTTCACATGAAACAGGATAACTGGGTTCATTGATGATCAAGTGTATAAAAGCAAAGTAGGTGGACCAATGCTCGGTCAAATTCTGAATTCGGAGGCAATAAGAAGAAGCATTTTGGTTAATCATATCAGAGACAGTTGAGATATTAATGTGATAGATGTGACTAGAATTACATGATGTTGCACATCTAACTCCGGTGACGAGGGGAGATTATGCTGGTGATGTTGGGTTTCTGAGGGATTTTCACTGAACAATTTAGTGACATTTTGAAGCACCATGGTTATTGTTTTAAGCTCATCATATTTTACTTAAAATATGTGAGAACAATGATAAATAATTCAAGATATTATCCCACTAGAAGTGAATAATCCTGTTAAATGGGTGGGTATTGGTCTTTGATATACTTATGGCTTTTGAGTTCGCAAATGGCTCCAGCTTTGTTGGAAACTAAAAAGATCCTATTGCTTCTAATCCCGGAGCTGGATGCACAATGGTGCCTATTCAAGTTGAAGGTTTGCACCAACAGAAGTTACCATGCTATTTACTAATTGTTTATTATGATTTGCATTATCCATAAGATGAGGATTATAATAAGAGGTTTGTAAAGATGTTGGATCTCATATCTAGATTCTGAAGAAATACATAAACCGAGAGATATTGTTCAATTAGGAAGTTTGGAGCTTCTGCTCTGTCGGTAAGGATTTTAGGCTCTTAGATCCCCTAGGGACTGTAAAAGTTAGGAAATATAGAATTGGTTGCACTCCTGAGTCTAATCCCACTAGCCCATGGTAAGTTTTTTTAACTAATCAAGTAGTTGGAAGTGCATGAATCATGGATTCTGAAACCTCAGAGTCAAGGGTGTTCAGTTAGAATCTGTGTTTCTCAGCATTGTATACATACGGGTCTTTGGACAGTGGCATGGCAGAACAGGTTCACCTCTTTTGTCAGGCATTTTGATTGTTGACAGATTTCTAAGATCAGCTTTTAACACTGTTCTTACGACTTATGAGTCAGGGAATTTGTGTTAAAAAGAATTTTGCTTGGTTAATCATGCTCCTGTAGTTGAACGCTCATGTGGGGTGGATTTTGGCTTTTATGTATGTTGCAACTAATTGTGCATGGCTTTGTTGGCAGATCTCCGGGATGACACACAATTTTTTGTAGATCACCCTAGTGCTGTGCCAATAAGCACCGCACAGGTACAAGTTGCTGCAAATTCTGCAGCCTGAATTGTTGTTTCTTTTTCCTTCTACTGTACCATTTCACCTTGCTGAATTGCTTATGGTTAATTCTCGTATTCAAGGGGGAAGAGTTGAGGAAGGTAATCGGTGCTCCTGCCTACATCGAATGCAGTTCAAAGACCCAGCAAGTATGTTCTTCCTCTTCACCATACTTCTAAGCTTATAATAAATATCTCGCTGATCTATATCCACTGTCATGAAAAATTCACTGTGCAGAATGTCAAGGGAGTTTTCGACGCCGCCATCAAAGTGGTACTTCAACCACCCAAGCAGAAGAAGAAGAAGAGGAAGTCACAGAAGGGTTGCTTCATCATGTGAATACTATGCACATGATCAAGCAATATGTAATCTACCTGCAGCAAGTCATGGAAGCTTCAGGTTATCGGTTTCATTTCTCTCTTATGATCCGTCGCGGATTGATCGATCATGTAACCTCCTATGCACGTCTAATGTTTGGGTAAATATTCGAAGTTTGTTTGACTTGCAGACATGTTGTACTTGGTGTTTTTGTACCTCAATTAATTACTCGAAAGGCTTGTTCGGACCGATTCGATTACTCGTGTTACTATAGATTTGTGTAGTGATTAGGATCTGCAAGATTTCTTGCAGTGCATCTGTCTTACTGCATTTGATGTTGCATGTCTTTGTATGTTTGTTGCAGTGAGCTATTTGCAGCTCTTTTCCATGGCCTCAATCTGTGTTCTCTTTTTGGGGTGTTCAGGTTATCCATCATCAATCTTGAACAGAGACACACATCTCATTGGTGACAATTAGGATTTTATTCATTTCAATAATTTTATATTTTTATTATATTATAATTATATTCACCTAAACATGTTAATATATTTCTTGATTGAGGTGGGGAAGAAATGGAAATTTTGAGTGCCCTTTCGACCATGTAAAATGATTTATATTAAATGGGTATATGACAAGTAATGAGAAAATTAAACATACAATAATACATTAAGTAGAGTTATAATTTGCATACGCATCTCAAAGTTGTGATAACTATTGGAATGCGGTTTACGTTTGTCAATTGTCTGTGGCTGAGCTGCGGAGTTGACTCGCGCATCAGCGTCAAGCCCGTTTCGCTGACCCGGCGTGGCTCGTGGAACCAAAATCCTCCACCGTCCCCTCTCCATCAGACGTTCGATATTGATCTCACGGTACCAACGATCGGAGCCTTGGACGGTTCAGATTAATCGAACCGTCCCATTAGAGACCCTATAAATATATTTATATTCGTATAAAGCCGCGGCGTGGCATCTGTGGCTTCATTTCCGCTCGCCCTCTCCTTTATTTCCCATCGATCGATGTGTGGATCGCGATCACTGTGAGTAGCTTCGTGTTATCTGTTGTTTCTGCTGAAGTCTTTCTCCTTTAGGTTTGGGGGTTTTGGAGCGCACCCTCTCGGTTGGATCTGGGATTGCTTGGTCCTGTTCTTCTGCTGCGACGGAGATCGAGCCGCCTTCCCTGCTTCGTCAGCAAAACCATCGATTTTGATGTTCTCTGGTGGCTTTTCCTGATTCGATCCCTCGCTTTTTGCTCTTGGTCTCGGTTAAAAATCGTTTCTTTGCTCCGGGAGTTTCGTGATTGGTGTGGCTATGTGTCGGCGTTCGTCGCAACATCTTTCCGGTGTTCTGGTTTCTCGGCTTTCCATTGCGCGCTGCTGGTTGAGATCCTTATTGCTTTTGTCTGGAATCTGAAATTTGTCGTCTTTTGGAACAGCTATCGATCGCTGGCCATTGAATTCCTTCGCGAAATCGACACTTGTTTAGCTTTCGCTCTTGATTATGGACGAAGGGGACGTTGATTTCTCTAATCCGGAGGTCTTCTCTGGTCCGAGCGCTGGTGAAGATCTTCCAAGTAGCTGCTCGATGGACAGTTTCTTCGACAACATCTTCAACGAGAGCCAGCAGCATTCATGCACCCATACCCACACTTGCAACCCTCCCGGGCCTGACCTCTCTCACACCCATACTTGCCTCCATGTCCACACCAAAATTCTCACTGCTGCGGCGGATGAGACTGCCGAGTCTGCGGAGAAGAGCTCTTCTACAAAGAAAAGGTCTTGCGGTAATCGAGAAGCTGTTCGGAAGTACAGGGAGAAGAAAAAGGCTCATGCGGCGTCTCTGGAGGAGGAGATTGCTCAACTAAGATTGATTAATCAGCAACTGGTGAAGAGACTTAAGAACCAAGCTGCCCTTGAAGCTGAGGTTGCGAGGCTGAGATGCTTGCTTGTAGATGTAAGGGGTAGGATTGAAGGAGAGATCGGAACTTTTCCTTATCAGAAACCGGTGAAAGGGAGTGGAGATATTGGTTCCAATACGTTCCAAGCAAACCTGCTGAGTGATGCCCAGGTTCTAAACTCATGTGGTTTCCGTTGTGATGATCAGGTTGCCTGCCTCTATCCAGGTATGCAAGGAAAGAACATTGGAGAAAACGGTGCATTTAATGGTCAGGGTGTTCGACACTGTGAGATTGGTAACATCCAGTGCATGGGGAGTTCAACCTCTGGATCTAAGAACTTCTTTGGCTGTGGAAGAGGGCCTGCAAGACATGTTGATTGCTCATCTAATACCACAATGATAGAAGGTGATTTTGTTTTCCATTTTGGTTAACTGATATGTCCAATATATTTCAATTGTTATCTGCTCTCTCCAATGCATATTATGGTTAATTATATATCTACGTTTTGCATGTAGAATTTGCTTCAGCTATAATGGTGGGCATGAACAATTTTAATAACCTTGAAATCGTAATCGTCAGACAAATCAAACTGATCCTATTGGTAACTACATCGCTGATCTTTGAACGTTGGGCATATATCAATTGGCCTGTAAGGATTAATTAAGACCACCTGTTTAAACTATACTTAATGCTTCAATTAAGTCTTACCACTAATTTTCATCTATAAACCTTGATAGGAAGTTGACCTAGTTCGGTGGTAGGATTTGATTGTCAACCTGACATAAATGACAGTGAAAAGGTTATCCATGATGCTCATATAGGTTGACAAATCAGTGGAAGTAGTTCAACTTGTCCTATGAGGTTTTCGAACCACACAAAGCACATTGTATAAATTGGATGCAGATATAACCAGATTGGCAAGTCAATTCTTATCATGCAGCCTTATTAGCTTTTGTTACGTCTTATGAATACAAGTTGGCAATAAGACTAGATTAACACATTAATATTTGGAGTTCTCTGCAGAAATTAGTTTAGTCACCCAATCGTCATTTACCCTAAGGTTTAAGGAGTTATGGTGTTATTTATCGAATTCTATTTTATATGCTTATGATATTCAAGCTTGAGAAGAGCTTGGATTTGGCTCCATTGAGCTCATGACGAGTTCAAGCTTTTCAAATCCGATAAGTTTTCTAAAGAAAGAGCTTTAAATTTTGTCTCAAAGTCAAGTTGAATTTGAACCAACCAAAATGCTAAAGCACAGCTTGGCTCAATTGCATTATTGAGCCGCTTGAGAGGAACATTCCTTAGGATTTAGTTGCACCAGATCTAGTTGCATTCCCAAATTCCTTTCTCTTTGTTCAGGTATGTATGCATGTTAGTTATGTTGCTTGGTTAATATGTGTGGAACACATAATATATCCAAAAGATTAGTGCAACATAGCTACAAATTGTTCGCATGGACACTTGGTGTTACTAGGACACAAAATGTATACGAAGTCATCGTAGTACCATCAGTGATTAAATGATGAACAATTGTTGAGGCATTTCATGGTCCCTAAGTCCATCGACAAGGTTGGTTTAGTTTACTTAAGAGTCCAATAGGAGAGAGACAAGAGAAGGGAACAATGGAAGGGAGGATGGGCAAAAGGAGTCAGACACTTGACATGAATGGTAGCCATAGCAGAGGAAGAAGAAGAGGAGGAGAGAAGTTGAGGAGAGGGGAAGAATTGACACGACCTTGAAAAGAGGAAAACATTGTACTACTATTACATTTATATTTGGTTGCTTAAGCAATACATTGTTAAGATGGGAATAGGCTGAAGGTTGCCTGAGCACCCTTTTCCAATGCTGTTGGTGGAAATATATCCAAGTCTCAAGATATGTTTGCCTAGAGTTCAAATGTATTTTGATATGGTGTCTAGATCTCTGATTAGTTCTTTTTCACTCAAATGGCCTTGTGCTTAACTACAATTTTAGTTAAGTCTAAGGCTTATTGTTGAAGTGTAATTGTTAAACCTTAGATACCAAGTGACATATGTTGCATAAATAGTGAATCTTGTGCAGCTTTGCTGCAAACGGACTCCTGGATAAAATTCCCTGCTTGCACCAATACAATCTCCTATTACTATGCAGTTCAAAGTTCAACTGAATATCTATGGGCCAAAGACTGTAGAAGAGGAGCTGCCAAGCCCACTGGATAACCTAGGATGAAAATGATGTGTACCTTGTATTAGATTGAACTTTCTTGGTGATTTTAGTTATGTTTATTTCACTATGAACTAATCATGGAACTAATACAGAAAATTTGCCAATTTGATGAAACATGACTGAATAATATATTTGAATTTTCTTTTGGCATCATCTCCATGTGAAACATATCAAGTTGATACGTCAGCTAGTTTTCCAAGATTATTCTTTAAAAGTTGATAGTCACTGTTCCCTTTCTTCTGAGAATTAACAAGATATAGACTAGACCGAGTCCTAAACCATAGAATAATTCTGGAGCTGAAAAGATATCAATTCAATCACCATAGAATACATGCATTAGAATTAAGAAACATTTTGAACTTTCTATTCCGTTGCCTGAACACCATCAGGAACTACTTTGTTTTGTGCTAGTGTATTATTATAAATTTATAATTGTATACTGGACTCTAGTTGCAAGATACACCGAAAAATTATATGTTGGTACTCATATTGCTGTCAACTTTGTGTTGCCTTCTTGTCGACGGATCTTTCTTATGTTAACATTAGATGAGCACAATGTGAACCGTTGGCAGTTAGAGTTTTTGGTGTTTCAGAAGGAAATGTAACATGGTCATGCAACTGGTTGGTTTTATAAAAAAATAGCTATTGATGGGTTGGACATGTCAAAATGGTAATTTGCAAAAGAGCCCTCAGTGATCCAAAAAACTATTGTATTTATACGTTGAGGCAACAGAACATATTATTGATGATAAGCATGTGGTTTTCATGCTTTCTGCAATGAATTGGATTTTAAACATTGCAGAATTAGCTTTCTGAAAATTGAGTGGCTTGGAGTGCTTATACAGCAAACTTAAATGTCATATTCTTTAACATATCTGTATCTGGTGAAGACTTTGAATTAGTTCTTGTATTTGTCACCATATCTTCCTTGGAGTTCTAGTTTCTTTATAATTCTTGTTGCACTGGATATGGAAATGAAAACCTTGGTAAAATGCTTAATATGTATCGTATTCAAGAATGTGTGTCTTACTTCCTGCAGTTTTAGTGGAAACATATTGTTTGTGTTCACTAAATACTTATTTTCATGGTTTGACATTTTGGATACCCAACCCGTGTCGATCCTCACCTAGATTGTTATGAACCGTAGCAACACATGGTGTAGGCACATGCTATGGAGTTTTCTTTCAGTGTATATACGGTGTTGGAAGGCACATGCCGTGATTTGTGCCGCCGATCCAACAGGCCATCGGATACTACGTACTAGTCCTGACAAAACATAGAATCGTGCTTATTTTGTTCACTTACAGAAGGTGTTCATATCATGTTAGTTTTGTGATACTGATGTTCATAGTTTTCTCTTCCTCTTTCTTTTTTATTTTACTTTTTTGGTCTATAACTTGTTTTTCTTTCACTTTCTTATTGTTCCTTTTGTGCTGGTTTCTGTAGGTGCTCGTGCAGCAGAGGATTTATGATCTGTTTTCCAAACTTCCACGGTGGTTGAAGTTGTGAATCAGTAGTGGTTCAGCTTTCTTTTGGTCTTACTTTTAATTCCAATCTGTAGTCTTTTGAATTGAACTCAGCAGCTATCTTTGATGATCCTTGGAACTATCGATTTGTCAATTGATTTTCCAGTTAGTTTCTTTGTTTTTTTTTTCCCTTTAAGACTAAATATGATGTACAAGGTAGAATTAAGTGAACAAGACTGTTGGATGAAGCTATGATCAGATGGGATGTCAAATATACTCCATTTGTAACATTTGCAGATGTTTTTATTGGAGTAGTTACATTAGGGAACTTTATGGATACATTTTTATTTTAGTTTGACTACGTCTCCAAAGACCTTAATTTACTGGTGAATGCATACTGCGTTTTAGCTCCTGTTGATGCTTGAATGTTCTCTAAGCTTGGCCTTGTTTTGATTCCTTCACTCATCATCCTACTGCGTCAATCATTTATGCAAAATTTGTTCTGTTCTTTATGTATCTAAATGAGTGCAACAGTCATATAATCTTTTAGGGTTCTTGTGATCTATTTCTTATGTTTGGCTTAGGAAAGAGTATCATTTTGGAAATAAGTAATAACCAAGGAAAAATGAAGGATAAGAAAATAAGATATGGCATGAAAATGTTGTATGCTTTTGCTGCTTTCTATACACAAGTAGTAGAATTTTATATGTTATATTCGATGAAGATGAAACATTTGATGTATTTAATCTAACATCTGGATCTTGTATGATTTTTCTGGACTCCAAACTCAAATATTACAGTAAGTTGGGATCTGGACATTTTAAATGTAACAAAAGTTGAAATTTATTATTTTTATTTGCTTTCTCTATTTTGTTTGTTGATTAGTCTACACTATGCTATTACATGTCTTTAATCCTTTAGAACCTTCAAATTTGACAAAAAAAAATTTGAATTTCTATTTTTCATTTTGTTCTTTATAAAACAAAAAAATTCCAAAAAGTTTCTTTGGATAATTTTTAAGATATATTAAAAATTTCTTCTTTTTTCTGCATGTCAAGCACACACATAAAATTTCTTTTCCAAATAACAATGTATCTCTGTTTTCTATGTAAATAGAATTATTGAAAAATACTTTTCACTTGCAACGAAAAATTCTTAACTGTCATTTATGCAAAAATAGCGGCCATTTGCACTTCCGGCCCAAATTGAGTTAACCGGTCTATGAAACGATCGGTCCGTAACGGTTCGGTTTACGTGTTCCGGTTCGGCATGAATTCGAACCACGGCTCGACCAACACAGGCTTATTTCTTCCATTTGTGATGTGCTGTTTTGCCATTGCTCTCTTCCTCTCGCGCTCACCGCCACGGTCTCTAGGGTTTCTACCATGGATCTCCTACGAGGTTACACAGAAGACGACGACGACGACAACGACGGGCCCGAAGAGATATCACGAGGAGGAAGAGGAGAAGGAGCGAAGCCGGATTCCGCCGCCGCGATGGAGGGGGAAGGGGAGGCGGAGGCGGAGGGCTCTTCGTCGCCGGACTCTTCCCCTCGCCGCTTGCCGGCGAAGTCCTCCGCCCCGCGCGTCGACGACACCACCCTGGCCCTTGCAGCCGCCGAATCGGCCCGCGCCATCCACCGACCCCTCGACCCCGCGCAGCATGCGGTGGCCTTCAACCCCACCTACGACCAGCTCTGGGCGCCCATCCACGGCCCCGCCCACCCCTTCGCCAAGGACGGCGTCGCCCAGGGTATGCGCAATCACAAGCTCGGCTTCGTGGAGGACGCTGCAATCCAGCCTTTCCTCTTCGACGAGCAGTACAACACCTTCCACAAGTACGGCTACGCAACGGACCCCTCCGGCCTCTCCTACGTCGGCGACATCGAAACCCTAACCAAGAACCAGGCCCTCTCCGTCTACAACATGCCCCAGCAGGAACAGAAACGGCGGCGCCTCCAGATGAAACCGCCTGATGCCGAAGAAGCTGACCCCTCCACAGCAGGGCCTGAGGTTGAGAACCCAGCGTCTGATGAGTGGCTCCTCAGGAATCGCAAAAGCCCGTGGTCCGGGAAGATGGACATCGTCCAGGGCGAGCTCACGGAGGAGCAGAAGAAGTACGCTGAGGAACACGCGGAGAAGAAGGCTGAGAAGGAGCGCGGAGAAGGGCGGGCTGGTGATAAAGCCGAGCATTCAGACAAGAGCACATTCCACGGGAAGGAGGAGCACGACTACCAGGGTCGTTCATGGATCGAGCCGCCCAAGGATGCGAAGCCCAAGAACGACCACTGCTACATCCCAAAACGTTGGGTTCATACATGGAGCGGTCACACCAAGGGTGTCGCGGCAATACGATTTTTTCCGAAGCATGGCCACCTTCTACTCTCGGCTGGTATGGACTCGAAGGTCAAGATATGGGATGTGTTCAATTCTGGTAAGTGCATGCGGACATACATGGGCCACTCCAAGGCGGTTCGCGACATCTCCTTTTCAAATGATGGTACCAAGTTCTTGAGTGCTGGGTATGACAAGCACATCAAGTATTGGGACACTGAGACGGGGAAGGTCATCTCCACCTTCTCCACTGGGAAGGTTCCCTACGTAGTGAAGCTTAATCCAGATGAAGACAAACAGAACATTCTTCTTGCAGGAATGAGTGACAAGAAGATTGTACAGTGGGACATGAATTCAGGCACGATCACACAAGAGTATGATCAACATCTAGGAGCAGTTAATACCATCACTTTTGTTGATAATAATCGAAGGTTTGTTACTTCTAGTGATGATAAGTCACTTCGGGTATGGGAGTTTGGGATTCCAGTTGTTATAAAGTACATCAGTGAGCCTCACATGCATTCCATGCCTTCAATCTCACTTCATCCTAATTCAAATTGGTTGGCTGCTCAGAGCTTGGATAATCAGATACTCATATATGGTACAAAGGAGAGGTTTCAGCTGAATAAGAAGAAGAGATTTGCGGGACACATTGCAGCAGGGTATGCTTGTCAGGTTAATTTTTCTCCGGATGGACGTTTTGTTATCTCAGGAGATGGTGAAGGGAAGTGTTGGTTTTGGGATTGGAAGAGTTGTAAGGTCTTTAGGACGTTGAAATGCCATGAAGGAGTATGCATTGGATGTGAGTGGCATCCGTTGGAGCAGAGCAAGGTTGCAACTTGCGGATGGGATGGCATGATCAAGTACTGGTGAGTTATCATTCTTTGTGCTCCATATCTGTCTGTGGAATATAATTTTATTCTGTTTTTTCATGGTTGTTCCAGTATAACGTTTGTGCTTGCCATTTGAATTTTTGTATGATTGCTAGTATGCTGCCTTTCGATATTTGATCAGTAGCTGTAGATGTAAAAGCCAACTGCCTTGTGGTTTCCTCTTAGTGCATCAGCCGATTTCAAAATTGGTGGTCTTAAGATATTTGATGGGTGAAGTTATTCCCATATAGAGAACCATATCATTTTTTCCATGCCACAGTCTATGTTGACTGAATTACCGTGAGTGACTCTGATTTATTAGTCGATACAAAGCATCATAATAAACTTTTATTTGCTACAATAAGTTATAGGGAAATCCTGAGACAAAGAATCTTGATTCTGGTAATAAGGGTTAATGATATCTGATGATTGACCTGTTTCATGTTTTTAAATTAGGAACCATCATCATATTCTTGTGTATTTATTAAATGCTGATCTGTGCACTTTCTGGCACCTCATTATTTGTTATCCAGTATAGCAGTTTAGAAAAGACATTTGCAATTTTATAAGATATAGAAATTTCACATCATATTTTGAAAATGAAACCTCATTTTTATGCACAGTTACTATCCCATAGAATTTTTTTCATCATCTTATCTGGCTCTTGTTTTTTTGTTAATTATGTAGCACCTACTAGGGATCACTTAGTATTTGTATCTTGCCATCATAGTTTCTTTATTGTTCTTTTGTGTTGATCTGTAATCAAATTTGCATAAGATTAATTAGTCAATGATTTAACTCATCAAGTTAAACCAGCAAGCACATTTTTTCTTGATTAACAATTCTTCAAGCTATATATAAATGGCTTATAATTTAATTTTAACTGAAATTGGGCATCTGGGTAATATCTGTAATCTGATGTCATAATGTACTTTATTGGCCATCTCTATTCCAGTGGCTTGCATGTTTATGGAATGACATGCAATAATTGATGCATGCATCTAGTATTGTCCAAAATTATATTATAATTAAGCATGTGATGGCTCTATGAATGTAATAACATGATATACTTGATTAAAGCAATCAAGTTAGAGAAAATCTCACCAATCATGAGAATGTCTCGATGAAAATTGCATGGTTTCACCTGTCAAACTAAGGGCTATCAGATCTCTTTTGTATTATTTCTAACAAAGTTTTCTTAGGCGTTCATCAGCCTCTCCCTGCACTATTAATCGTGATTGAATCACCACATAAATGATGCATCTATTGATAAGTCTCTGGACATTATTATAGTCTTATAAGAAGTCTCCCCGCATGTTAGTGATAGAATTCTGTCTTATCTTGTCATCTCTAATAATACCACATTCATCTTAGCATTAGTGACAGTGTTTCGTGACTATACACAAGGTTATTTCCACTCACACATCTCTCTCTCTCTCTTTCACACACACATATTTTGTTGACATCTGTTATCATAAGAACATTTGCTTAGGTGGTGACATTTGTTCTCAGAAGGATGTCATGATCCACAAATTATATTCTATACACATATATTAAAATATTGTATGACTATATATTTGAATTTGCATTTGACCTTTGTGGTGCCTGCTGCGACAATTGCAATTAAAGAAATATCATCTTTTTTTCATGTTCCTCATGTCATGTTTGTCCTTTTGCATGGATTCTTCTTGTTTAGGCAATTGACAAGATGTATTATGCATTAAATCCTAGTTTATGGAATGTCAATTTGGTTTGTTTTACTAGGTCTAGAATGCATAATAC
This sequence comes from Ensete ventricosum, assembly GCA_029747655.1. Lineage (NCBI taxonomy): Eukaryota > Viridiplantae > Streptophyta > Magnoliopsida > Zingiberales > Musaceae > Ensete > Ensete ventricosum. Next base: position 6,520,730 of record JAQQAF010000003.1, read on the forward strand.
TTGCGACATTCCTATGGTAAGATTGCAAAAATAGGATTTTTTGGGAGGTTCTAAGATCTGGTCTGTAAGTTTATGGTCTATGGGTGATAGTTGAAAAGCTAAAGTTTTGGCAAGAAGACACCTGTAAACAATGTTTTAAAAGCAGCCCTGGTATGGAGACAAAAAAAGTCTTCAATAGCCCACACACACATAAATTGTAGACACACGTTGCCACATAATCGGCTCATATTAGAATATTGGAGATAACATTTAATTAAGTATAAAGAGATATAATCAAGCTTAAAGTTCTAAAAGGTAAACATGTGATACAGTTTAAGTAAAAAAGGTTATGTTTTGGATTGTATCACATTTCATCTTGTGATCTTCTTAAGTTGCAAATAGTAATGAGTATTCGTGAATCACATGCTCTCATTTTTCATGTTTATGTGGATTGTGTATCCTTCCATAGATTCTGATGCAAAGTAGCAGCCATATAGCCACACATGTGGCTGCATAGACTGTATCTTGCAACACTGTATAATAGGTGCATAGGACTTTTAACCCTTAGTTGTTGGAATCAAATATGACTTAGATTTTCTTTCAGAGATTCTTTGTGATGCTCTTCTTTTTAAGAAAGTGTATTTCAATCAAATGATGCTCATGATCAAGTATCCTTTCTCTTCAACTAGAATTGTTGATCGACGTTGGTGACTACTATCCTCCAAATTTTGCCTCGCATTCTGCCAACATTCCACATGATGTTAGTATTCAATATCATTTGCCCATATAGTTGTTTTTTCAGGGACAGCGGTTAGATAGTTAATTAAGTTCTGTAACTACAAATAAGTTTTCGGTATTTATTATAAACTAGAAAACAGTGTTACGGTATGATCTCTGAAGGCTTCATTCTTGATGTCTTCATGTTTTGCACAACTTGGTCTTTGTTCTAATTATATGCAACAACGAATATGAAATTTGGACAGATGTGGGTCTACAGGCTTAAGAATAGTGTTTGGGGTCCATGAACTGAGTATTGCAATTGTATGAGGGGAGTAAAAGGAAAAGATAGTTATCAGAAGATATTCGAGATGGCTTATTGGTGTTGTGCTTAAAAGGAATTGAGATGGTAGACGTACTTTCTGTGGATAATTTGTTGTGTATTGCACATTACAGTGTGTGAAGTGACTACTGTAGAAAGGTGCAGACGTGCGATTAATGTTTCCCCGACCAATTTTGCTAGCGTGAGTTACAAAAACTGATAACCTCTCCATCCTAACGTCTATCAAGAATCAAACAAGCTAAGCACAAGAGTTGCAGCACATAAAAAATTGACCTGTCATGGCAAATTCACTGATATTTGTTAAACCCATAAGTTGAAGCCGTCGGTTGGGTCAAATGCTGTAGAGTCTGATTTTGTTAGTAGGTAAAAATATATCCTTTGCCTTGTCATGTTACTGCTGAGACCACATCAAGGTTAAAAAAAGAAAAAAAAAGATCCCCTTATTTGGGATATGTTATCAAATTTTGCATATTGTGAGGAACTATTTTGGTTCTGGTAACAGATGATAATATTCCACACTCAGCCCCTTAATTCTCTCCGTCTCATGATATTTACATTTTCTATTTGTACCTTTTTGACTTTCAGGGACTAATTCCTGTGGCAGCGTGAAAATTTGCTGGTTGGGTACAACAACACCATGACGACGAGGTTGGAAGGGCGCGCATATGCTGTTCGAAAACACCCATCGTTTCTGTCCAAATCCAAAGGCGAATGCATTCTCCAGCTTTCCAAGTTGTGGACCTTCTGGTCATGACAAACTGGAACTGCAACAAATTGTATTGTGATGATGCAATTAGCTTCCCAGCATAATGTTGAGGTCTTATGAACATGGGACTCTTTTTGTATTTTATGTAAGCTTGTTTCCGAGGTCTCCTTTTTGGTCTGAAGACAATTACTGCTGATTTATTTTCTGTTCATGAAATTTTAGGAAGAATTTTGTCAACAACAACACACTCCTTCCCCGTTGAGGAAGCGTGACTAACATTCTATTATACTCGTATTATGCAGCTCTGATACTGCCAAATGAAACAAAACTCGAGTTGTCTCATGGTGATTTCTGTATAGTATTCTTCTCCCGCTATTATTCTTGTCGCACTTTCGTTTGGCATTTCCTCTCTATTCTTCTTCTTGGGACTGACTTTTGCCTCCTCTTGTTGTTGTTGCTGCCTGTGCCCACAATGGTTGCCGCTCAAGTGATGCTTCAATGAATGCCTCTCGACCTCAGCTGTTACGGGTAAATGTCATGTTGCACATTTATTTATTCTCCATACCTTTTTTTTTTTTTTTTTACCGGTATCCTCCTCCTGCATTGATGTGAGAATGACCATATGACCTTGTGTAGTTTAATTTAAATTATATACATATATATATATGAATTTTAGGTGTCTGTTACGTATGCATATGTTAACTCTACATACATACATACATACATATATATATATATATATATATATATATATATATATATATATATATATATACATATATATGCATATGTTAACTCTACATACATACATACATATATATATATGCATACGTAACATACACCTAAAATAAACTAGAAATTACTAATAGAATACGGTAGCATTGAAATAATAATGACAGTAATGGAAGAGTAATTAGAACATAATTATGTGCGGTGAACTTGAGTTCCTTGTATATAACATAATTTTGATTTTGAAGACGTACACATTATGATGAAAGGGAATCAAAGAGGTGATCATGGGAGAGCCAAGTATCTCATGATTTCTTGAAAAAAAGCATTGATCTATTTGAGTTTACCTCTATAACCTGCTATTTATAGTGTTAGCAAAAAAAAAAAAAAAAAAAAAAAGAATCACAGAATATAACACATAGCGTGTCAGTAGCCGATAACTAGCCGCGGCACTACTGACGTGCGCCAAGGGCCGAAAAGCTGCCAAGCAACCACCAGCCAAGCAACCATCGAGTTGCGCGGCTAGGGTCGCTCCACTCTTTTAGCCGTTATTGACCAAACATAGGCAACATAAATAAATCCATACGGATTTATGTTGTGTTGGTCTGTGTGTGTGTATAAGCAGACCAAACAATCCATGGCTAAAAAACCAAATAGAAGTCTTCCCATATCAGAGTCTGATGATACATATAAGGGGGGGTAGCACCAAAGAGGGTCATCATAACATTACACAGCCAAAGTGAACAACACCAAGTCACCATCCTTAAGCCCTCCGACACTTTCATATTGGGACCAGAAACACTGCATGCAGAATCCAATATACCACTGCTAGCAATCATAATATGACGACAAAGGAAGCCTTAATGGACTGAGAGAGGAGACACTCAACTTGGATCACTCGAAGGCCCACTGGTTCTCCCTCCGCACCTCCTCTTCCTCCTCGGGGGTGAAGTCGTTTTTGATGTTGAAGGTCTTGCGGATTTCTTCCGGAGTCTTCCCCTTTATCATGTCGGCGACGGTTTGACAAGTCAAGTCAAGTAGCCCCTTTATGTTGAGATAATTTGCAGCCTTGAATGCACCACGTTGATCATTGAAACAATTTATCAGTATTTTAAGTATTCTTATCTGTAGAAATTTACAATTTCAGTTTAAATGAGGTATAAGATATCAAACAACATAAACGTGGCAAGGACACCATGAATCTAAAATCCGACAACAATCAACTCTCTGCAAGAATAACCAACAGCTACAGTCCGAATGTTTTAAGTACACAAGTAAATCGATGGGCACATTATACTTCTTAATTACTGGTAATTACTATAAGAGGTCTGGAATTTGATATACTAGACGCTCTACTACCTGCTAACCTCTCTCAAACATATAATGAGAACTCTCTGATCTTGAGGGTAAAGAAGAACAGTCCTTTTACTTCCATCAGAGAAGAGACTTTTCCGTTGACACAGGATCGAGTTTATAACCACCTACAAGAGGTTAAGCTCTCTACACAACATGATTGAACACATCTCCAATCCAGTCGAACCACCCTTTGTCCACATGTCCTTCACTGGTCTTGGCTCATTACCCAAACAATTTCTTATATCCTGCAGGATCCCATGAGCTGTACTCATCACACAAGAAGCACGATTCACAGCTTCCCTAGTTTAAATTTATCGACCTAAAGATATAGTTAAAGCCATGATAAACACTGATTCCAAGACTTACTGCTTTCATAAAATATGGAGGGCCAGTACATCTTCAGGTTCAGAGATGATTACCACTATTTTGTCAAGTTATGTACCCATGTAAGCTATGACAGCACTGACTGGAAAATGTCAAGGACACCATACAGCTCAAATTGCAGAATGGATCAACATTAATTGTCTAAGGCAAAAATGATTTACATAAATTATGCTTACTTGAATACTGTTGTTTTGGTTGCTCTCAAAAAATGGATGGAATACAGGGACCGATAAACCGATAAAAATGTGTCAAATAGCTTATCACACAGGTACTTTTAACCATCTTATGATTTGTTCCTAAATAGACATGCACAAACAGAGATAGAACTGCAATATATATATATATATATATATATATATATATATATATATATATATATATATATATATATGCAGCTCATTTCATGTCAATCTGATGTCAAGTCAGTTTATAAAATCTTTACTATCTTATGAAGAAAATTAAAATCAATGTTCAAAATATTGAAGTTGATCCACATCCTCCGGAGTCTCTCTCTAATTAGTTGTTGTATTTGGAGTTCACTTGTCTATTGGTTGACTACTTGACTTGTCTAAAATTTAATTATGTAAATCATCCTATATGGCATAATCATTGCATAAATGATTAAATGGACTCAGAATCTCATAATTTATCACATAATTCTGCAGGGACAAAATCATAAAAAAAAAAAGTTGGATCATTGATTTTTGACTTGGTGTTTTGATCCTTGAATGAGAATTTTCAAATCAAAATAAAACTAACCATGTTTATGTGTGTATATATGCTTTCAACATAAAGAACCAAAGTGAAATTAATCAAGTAAATGTGCATGTCTAAAATGTTTGAGTTTGAACCACCCCCACCCCCCCCCCCCCCCCCAATAAAAAAAACATGCAGGACAAAGCTGAATAAGCATGACTACAACTATGCAGGACTTTAAATGTTTAATTTCATATAAAAAAATTAGATTTATTGTAGTATAATCCTCATGGATTTAGAGTTGATACCTCCTGAAACCTCAGTCAGACACACAATACAGATCAAACATCCATAAATATCAAGCCAATGATGATGTGTTAGAAGTCTAAACACCTGTTATTAATAAATGTGACAAAAGAGAATGGCTGAATTAGATTATTGCTTAATTCTTCTTCACTTTCATGTTTTCATTTTCACCCTCTTTCTGTGTGCACTCTTGTCACCACAGCTTATTCTACGTCAAATACAAACCATAGACTAAAACCTTTTTATCATATGCTCAGCCAAGGACAAAAAAGAAAAAAAAAGAAGGTATACACCTTTAAGCAAAACAAATGCTCTACAGAAATAAATATTTTTTTCCTGAGAAAAGGCCAATATTTAGAGGTCTAGAGCTTTTAGATGATTTTATATTTCGCATTTATATCATTAGAGGGAGGAAACTTGGGTGCCATACAGTAAGCTTTCACCAGTCATTTCTTCAAATAATGTCTCTGTGTCAACCGCATTCTCACAACGGAAGCCAAGACCAAAACAAGGCAAACCACTCATAATCAAGATATACCAAGTTCCATGAGAGCCTACTTTCATTTTGGAGAAAGTAAAGAAGATGTTCAGGACAAGCTCCACGATTAGCTTCAAAAAACGAGAGCAAAGTTGGCCAGATATTTTTGCATTGGAAGAATGTCAAGTATCAGACTCAAACTTGAGGGATAAAACATGGCAACGGACATCACTTGTCAACTTATATATACATATCAAATAGAATGCAAGAAAAAAGGCAACAGAAAAATTAAAGAAAGTTTCTAAACTTATGACGAAACCACTGAGATCACTAACTGAGTACCAAATTCTTCATTGTGGGCTTCGCTGCTAAATAGGAAATGCACCGAAAGATACACCACTAACTTTGGCAAGGGAGTCAACTTCTTATCTTACTGTACCAAAAGCTTATTCTACTAGTGCACCAAAAAGTGACCAGTCAAGCATTCCTTAGAAAGCTTGAGTAGACCATTGCCAAACATAAACATAACAAAATTTCATAGCTAACTAGCATGCACTATTTTTGGTCAAACTATGAAATATCAATCATGTATTATTTTCTTAGACGATAAACTATTAACCAGGTATTTACTGTGTCTTAGACATTAAACTAGATGATCTATGACCACTAACTGCTTACTCTTCGCCTTTGATCCACTGCTGTCCAGTGGCCATGTCAAAGTCTCATTGAACCAAATTAATTCCTTGTTTAACTCAACCTAAGAAGTTGATAACAGTGACTGCTAACATCACTCTACCTTTTCATGCTACCTCTGTTTCTAGGTAGAGAGAATATCACTCGATAATCGTTGAACTCTATTGTTCATCTTGTCATTTAACCCCCTTTTAGATAGACTAGAATATTGATCTCTGTAGGATTCCCTCTATCAAAAGCAATTATTAATAAAGTAAAAATTCCAAAACAGTAAATTAAAGGTGAAAGCCGCACACAAACATAAAGTACCTATAACCTTAAAGGTAAAAGAAACAAAATGAATACAATTACTAAATTTTAATTAAATTTATAAAACTAAATTTTCCATCTACACCACCAAAAGTTGGTATCTACCAGTCACCACTCCATTCTAGTAAACGCAAATACTGGAAATGGTAAAAATATTTAAAAAATGTCACTGTACTCGTAGGTGTTCTTGAACTACAACAACTTATCATGGCCAACAAAAAAGATGAACAAGTGCATGAGGCTCCTGCTTATGAGGGATCTGAGGTGGGTCAATGTGTGCCCATTTAGTTGCTAAAATATAATCAACGTTTCCAAACACTACTATTCTATATTCATATGAGTTCTTCAATTAAAACCACAAATCATGACCAACAAAAGAAAAAAAATCAATGCAGGAGACTCTCACCAAAGCCGAGTCTGGGGAGGATCAATATGAGCACCCTCACCTCAATACTCATGACCAACAGATAAATAAACATGTATACTTTATGGTAGCAAGGCCATCCTATAAAGTAGATCTGCAGAAGTCCTTTTATGGAAGGACATGATCTGACTTAGAGCCTTCAAGGACTAGCAATAAAATTCAGAAAAAAGTAGCTGAAAAATTCCATAAGCAGACAGGGTCATTAATGCAACGAGTAAAGACAGGGAAGAGGAGGAGATCGGTACCAGAATGAGGTCGAATAGGGTGGCCTGATCGACCTTGACGAACTCGGCGTCCCAGGTCTTGAGCTCCTCGTCGGCGACCTTGGAAGCGTCGTCGGAAGACTTGGAAGCGGCGGCATCGACGTGCTTCCTGCAGTACTCGATGACCTTGGCGAGGATCTTGGCGTTGACGTTGGGGAGGGGAATCCCGTTCTCGGCGCAGTCGTCCTCGATCATGTGCTTGATGGTCTGCGATTCCATCGCCACCGCCACATCCACCTCGAACACCTCACCGTCGGAGCTCCTGAGGGTGATCTTCTTCTCCATATCGGCCGATCAATCGGATCAAATCGAATAATATACCCGAGGAGGAGGAGGAGAAGAAAAAGGAAGAAGAGGGAGGAGGAGATTGGAACCCTAGCGATGAACCGACCCTCGTTATTTATATATAACTCAATTAACATTTATGCAAATATTTTATTTTAGGGGGGGGGTATTCACGACATTTGAATTTTTTTTTAAAGGAGGCATATGGCGAAATTTAACATTTGTTAAGGGGCACAAATGGAATTGCACAGTTCCACATCAAAAGTCCACTACTATATCATAACCGACCTAATAACCCGTTCATCAAATCATAAAATGGCTTCTAAATAGATTCCTACTCTCTCTCTCTCTCTATACATAAATATATGCTTTGTAATGCATATATAAACATAAGGTAAGGTTTATAGTAGAAATAGTTACAGCACTATATTAAGAGTATGATCACTATTATCATATAGCAATTATGTTGATTATATGACATAATTGAAACGACATCATTTTCTGTTGATAAATCTTAAACGCCAACTATATCATAAATAGAAAATATTTTATATGAGTATTACGATGGGGATGTAATTCAACTATATTATAAATAGATAATATTTTATATGAGTATTACGATGGGGATGTCGTTCAGATCGTAGAGCGCATCTCCATTTATATTATATTTTTATTTAAGTAGTTATGTATTCAAGCTAAAAACTCTGTTATATTAATTTCTGTCTCAATAATTCTTGTGATACAGTTTAATTTTATAGCCAAATTATTTGTCAGTTTTGACAAATATAATTTTATATTTAACATTTTGTACTTCGGTTTCATATATCATATTCAAACTAAAGGGAATTTTTGGGACATAACTTTGCTATAATTATTTGTATAACTTATTACTTGCTGATTGTCATAATGAATTGAAATGCATTTTTATTCTGATTTCCTAAATCATTTCATTTTTATCCTTCATTTGTTGGTTGGACTGGAAGTCCATTTAATTGTCTGATATTTGATCTTTTTTTTTTTTCTGAAGTATGATAATGTCCTTCGTTTACAAAATACAAATACTACAACAACAAACATGAAATAATAGTTAAGTGATCTATATATGGATCTCTAATTCAATAACCATACTATTTCTGTAGGTTATATTTTTTTTCTAATAGAATGTGATTCTAGGAATACCGTGGATTTTATCATTTTCGAAGTCAAATGCAATCCACTTATAAAATAAATGAATATTTCATCTTTGGTCTAAAAAGAAGAAAATAGGTTGAAGAGGCAAAGAGGATTTATTAAAAAATACAAATAGAATATTAAATGCAATCCACTTATAACTCAGAGAATGACTATTTTCAATGCTAAAAGAAATGAACTAATACCTATCATGATTCATAACCAATGTCATATTGAATAACTAAATACGGCATTGAGTTAATATTTTTTTATTTGAAATTATTGTTAGGTGTACAAAGTAACTTAATAGATTCTCCAATGATATTAAAAAAAGGATCATGCATTGAAATATAATTATCTAAAATTACATTATGACCATATTTTATACTTTAGATTTTCTTAATTTAATATTATATTTTTTATTTAAATAAATTATATTATATACATTTTTTAACTAGCGAGCGCTTAGCTCCTAGCACCTTTTTAAATCACTGGTTGCAGGACCAAAAAATAAATTTACCTATCATGACAAATTCACTGAATTTTATTGAACCTATTATAAAGTTGTAGAGTCTGATTTTGTTAGTAGGTAAAAATATAATTCCTTTGCCCTGTCATGTTAAGACTGCTGTGACCACATCAAAGGTTCAATACGTTATTTTTTTTTTGCCTCCCCCCTTCTCTGCTCGGTATGATATTTACATTTTCAGGGATTAAATCTTGTGGCAGCGTGAAAATTTGCTGGTTGGGGACAACATATCATGACGAGGTTGGAAGTCGTGCATATGCTGTTCGAAAATACCTTATGTTGTGGATCTTCTGGTCATGTGGATCTTCTGGTCATGACAAACTGGTAGTGCGACAAATTGTATTGTGATGATGGAATTAGCTTCCCAGCATAATGTTGAATGAACATGGAAATCTTTGTATTTTATGTAAGTTTGTTTCCGATGTCTCCTTTTTGTCGTAAGACAATTACTGCTGATTTATTTTCTCGTCATGAAATTTTAAGTTCTCCTTTGGCCGTCGAGGAAAACGTGACCAACATTCTATCATACTCTCATTAAGCAGCTCTGATACCTCCAACCGAAATGAAACTCGAGTTGCGTCTCATGGTGATTTCTCTACAGTATTCTGCTCCCGCTATTATTCCTACCTTTGGGACTGTCATTTGCCTCCTGTTGTTGTTGTTGCCCCAATGGTTGCGGCTCAAGTGATGCTTCAATGAATGCCCTCTCGACCTCAGCTGTTACGGGTAATGTCATGTTGCACATTTATTCTCTTTACTTTTTATGTGTTTACCGGTATCCTCCTACTCTTGCATTGATGTGAGAATGATTAGAATGCATCATGAAATATGTCATATTATAATTTAAAATTATATATACAGCATCAGAAATTTTTCTATAAAAAATAAAATAGGATGACGAGAGAAGGTGTGGTATGAAGAGAGAGGGGGGCAGACGAAGTGAGAAAGAGTTGCATAATACTACAAAAAATCCACTGCCCGTTACGTCCACCCCCTTGTATCTTCAAACACAGTCTCTCTCTTATCAAAATTTTAATATAGAGAGCTAAGACATATGTGTATATAACACAAACACTGGCATCAATCAAAATTTCAACTGGCAATGAAATAATATTGACAATAATGGACGATTAATAATTTCAACTGGCACTCGAAGGCCCACTGGTTCTCCCTCCGCACCTCCTTTCCCTCCGGACACAAGTAAATCAATGGGCACATTGTACTTCTTAATTACCGATAAGGTCTGGAATTTGATATAATACTATAATTCTACTACTTGCTAACTTCTCAAACATATCATGAGAACATCCTGATCTTGCGGAGAAAAAAAGAACCGAGTCCTTTTACTTCCATCTGAGAAGAGACCTGTCTCTTGATACAGGATCGAGTTTATAACCACCTACACGAGGTTAAGCTCTCTACACTACATGATCGAACACATCCCCTTGTCCAGATGTCCTTCACTGATCTTGGCTTATTACCCAAACAATTTCTTATATCCAGATGTACTCACCATCCACAACTTCCCTAGTTGAAATTTATCGGCCTAAAGATATAGTTAAAGCCATGGTAAACACTGGTTTCAACCAAGGTTTGCAATTTCGATCTGTACCGTCCGGTACGAGCAGTACATACCGGTCCGTCAGGTTGCCGGTACACGGACCGCCTGCTACCAAGAGGTTCCACCAAAAATCAACCGTCGACAGCCAATTGAAGGGAGAAATCAATCACCGACGGTCGATTGAGGGAGAAATCGACCGTCAGCGATCGATTGCGAGAAAAAGGAAAGAAGAAGAAGAGGAAAAGAAGAAAAAAAGAAAAAAGGAGAAGAAGAATACCTAGCACCCGCGCGCCGTTGCCGCCCACGCCCGATCCTCGCCAGCGCGCCGTCGCCGCTCGTAGGTCGCGGCGCTTTTTTTCCCGCGCGGGCGCTTTTTGTCCCGACCGGTAAGTCAAACCTTGGTTTCAACCCTTACTACATTCATAAAATATGGAGGGCCAGTACATCTTCAGGATCAGAGAGATGATTACCACTATTTGGTCATGTACCCATATAACTCTGAGAGCACTGACTGGAAAATGTCAAGGACACCATACAGCTCAAATTGCAGAAATATACCAAAATTAATTGTCTAAGACAAAAGTGATTTACATAAATTATGCTTGCTTGAATACTATTGTTTTGGCTGCCCTCCAAAAATGGATGGAATACAGGTATTAACTGATAAGAATGTGTAAAATAGCTGATCACACAGATACTTTTAACTGACTTGTGGTTTGTTCCTAATCGACGTGCACAAACAGAGATAGAATTGCAATATATATATGTGCAGCGCACTTCAAGTCAATCTGATGTCAAGTCAGTTTATAAAATCTTTACCATCTTATGAAGAAAAATCAAAATCAATGTTCAAAATATTTTAGTTGATCCACATCCTCCAGTTCTTTAATTAGTTGTTATATTTGGAGTTCACTTGTCCATTGGTTGACTACTTGACTTGTCTAACATTTAATTATGTAAATCATCCTATATGGCATAATCATTGCATCACTTGATTAATGATTAAATGGACTCAGAATCTCATAATTTATCACATAATTCTGAGGGGACAAAATCACATAAAAAAGTTGGATCCTTGATTTTTGACTTGGTGTTTTGATCCTTGAATGAGAATTTCCAAATCAAAATACGACTAACCACATTTATGTGTGTGTGTGTGTGTATATATGCTTTCAACAAAAAGAACCATAGTGAAATTAATCAAGTAAACGTGAATGTCTAAAATGTTTGACTTTGAACCCAAAAAAAAAACAACATGCAGGACAAAGCTGAATAAGTACAACTATGCAGGACCTTAAATGTTTAATTTCCTGTATAAAATTAGATCTATTGTAGTATAACCCTCGTGGACTTAAGAGTTGATACCTCCTGAAACCACAGTCAGACACACAATATAGATCAAATATCCATAAATATCAAGCCATGATGATGTGCTAGAAGTCTAAACACCTGATATTAATAAATGTGACAAAAGAGAATGTTGATGAATCAGTATTGAAGAGGGAATTGTTTATTAATTATGTTGTGACAGGATGTCTTTATGAACATCTTGATGTGGTGGGAAGACTTTGATGGAAAGGTACCTGCTCCTGCTATATTGAAACCTAGGCCATTGTGGACTGGAAAACAAGTTTTCAACCTGATCATCCCAAAGCAAATAAACTCAATAAGATTTTCAGTATGGCAATCAGTATCGGAAACTAGTTTTATTACTTCAGGTGACACTCTAATTCGAATTGAGAAGGGCGAACTTCTTTCAGGCACCCATTGTAAAAAAACTCTAAGAACATCTACTGGAAGTCTTATTCATGTCATCTAAGTCTAACTAAGCAAAATAAGTGCTACTGGGACACAAAGCATAGCCATCAATGTCCAAACAAATAGTTTAGTTAGACTTACCAAATGACATGAATAAGACTTCCAGTAGATGTTCCTAGAGTTTTTTTGCAAAGGGTGCCTGAAAGAAGTTTGTCCTTCTTAATTCGAACTAGAGTGTCAACTGGAGTAATGAAACCAGTTTCCGATTCTGAATGACATGCTGAAAATAAGTGCTAATGGGATACAAAGCATAGCCATCAATGTCCAAACAAACAGCTTCGTTTCATACTTGTATTTCAGAGAAGAAGTTGGCCCAGATGCAGCTCGCAAATTTTTGGGGCACACACAGTGGCTTGTGAATTATTGGCTATTACAGAATGCTTTTAGTATTGGAATTGGTGACACAATTGCCGATTCAGAAACAATGGAGAAAATCAATGAAACAAACTCAAAAGCTAAAAATGATGTGAAAGATCTTATCAAGCTTGCACAGGAGAAGCAATTGGAAGCTGAACTGGGCGAACCATGATGGAGTCGTTCGAAAACAGAGTAAATCAGGTACAACACATGAAATTTTCACTTAGCCCACCATATACAAAATATCTTGTTCATCTACTTACCAGGTACTTTGCCTGTAAGGTACTGAATAAGGCTCATGATGATGCAGGTAGTAGTGGCCAGAAGAGCTTATCCGAAAGTAACAACTTAAAGGCCATGGTTACTGCAGGATCAAAAGGTAGTTTCATCAACATCTCACAGATGACTGCCTATGTAGGGCAGAAGAATGTTGAGGGCAAATGAATACCTTCTGGTTTCACTGATCGAACATTGCCTCACTTCACAAAAGATGATTATGGGCCTGAAAGTCATGGTTTTGTGGAGAACTCATACCTTCATGGGTTGACACCACAAGAGTTCTTTTTTCACGCCATGGATGGCAGGGAAGGTCTGATTGACACTGCTGTCAAGACTTCTGAGACTGGTTACATCCAACGTCGTCTTGTAAAGGCTATGGAGGACATAATAGTCAAATATGATGGTATTGTCAGAAATTCTCTGGGTGATGTTATTCAGTTCTTATATGGAGAAGATGGTATGGATGCTGTTTGGATTGAGTCACAGAATTTGGTTCGTTGAAGATGAAAAAGGGCGAGTTTGATAGTACTTTCAGGTGTGAGATCGATGATGACAACTGGGCCTAGCTACTTACAAAACTATCCGTGAGTTCAGAAATGTGTTTGATGCAGAGGTTTAGAAACTAGAAGATGATCGCTACCAGCTCGGCACTGAGATTGCTACAACTGGTGATACCACAATGCATAAGCCTGTGAATCTCAAGAGACTTAACTGGAATGCACAAAAGACTTTCAGGATTGATCTGAGAAGGCCATTTGACATGCACCAAATGGAGATTGTGGAAGCTATTGATAAGCTTCAAGAAAGGCTCAAAGTGGTTCCTGGTGATGATTTTTTGAGCATGGAGGCTAAAAGAAATGCTACTTTATTATTCAATATCCTACTTCATAGTTCATTTGCTAGCAAACGGGTTATGAAGGACTATAGGCTCACTCGTGAGACATTTGAATGGGTTATTGGTGAAATTGAATCTCGTTTTCTGCAGTCACTGGTAGCTCCAGGTGAAATGATTGGCTGTGTGGTCAAATCATCATTGAACTCATGATTGATCTTCTCTGCAATGTCTGCCATGCTCAACTTCTTGTCAACCATCATCTCGCGATTCAGTTCAATACAAAGCAGCCACGGAGATATCTTTTCGGGAGCAATATCCTCATCTGGCATTTCATAATATGACTTGACAAATTCCACATCTTCCTCAATAATGGTACTCATAGGGTCAGGATCATACCATATTTCAGTGGCATGTGTCACACTTCGCAGTGTTGTGTATTCCAATACACATTGTACATTCTTAGCTAGTTCTTTCTTTTTATTAACCTCAGGCTTCACATAAACAGAAAGAGGGAGGAGTTTTGATCTTCTTAGCAACATTAATAATTTCCCTCAACCTGGGAACTCCAAGAGTGACATTCTAATGCAGACAAGCTCATCCTCCGTATTCGTATCATGAATTATGATGCACCTAAAGGTCAATTACAAGATGAATCTGCTGAGGATGATGTCTTCTTGAAAAAGATCGAGAGCAACATGTTGACCAAAATGGCACTTCGGGGCATTCTTGATATCAATAAAGTTTTTATCAAGTCAGGAAAGATAAATAGGTTTGATGAGAATGAAGGCTTCAAAACCAGAAGTAGAGTGGATGCTTGACACTGAAGGCGTTAATCTTTTGGCTGTTATGTGCCATGAAGATAATAATGCAACTAGGACAACAAGCAACCACATGATTGATGTTGTTGAGGTTCTTGGGATCGAGGCTGTTTGGAGAGCTCTCATGGATGAGTTGCGTGTGGTTATATCTTTTGATGGATCTTATGTGAATTACCGTCACTTGGCTATTCTCTGTGACACAATGACCTACTGAGGTCACCTAATTAAAGAAAGTTACTAAACCTATGATGAAACCTCTGAGATCACTAAACTGAGTACCAAATTATTCATTGTAAACTTCACTGCTAAATAGGAAATGCACCGAAAGCTACACCACTAACTTTGGCAAGGGAGTCAACTTCTGCTCTACTGTACCAAAAACTTATTCTACTAGTGCATCAAAAAAGTGACTAATCTAGCATTCCTTAGAAAGCTTGAGTAGACCATTGGCCAAACATAAACATAACAAAATTTCATAGCTAACTGGCATGCACTATTTCTGGTCGAACAATAAACTATCCATCATGTATTATTTTCTTGGGCGATAAACTATTAACTAGGTAATTACTGTGTATTAGACATTAAACTAGATAGTATGACCACTAACTGCTTACTCGCCGCCTTTGATCCACTGCTGTCCAGTGGCCATGTCAAAGTCTCATTGAAACAAATTAGTTCCTTGTTTAACTCAAACTAAGATGTTAATAACAGTGACTGCTAATGTCATTCTACCTTTCCATGCTACCTCTGTTTCTAAGTAGAGGGAATATCATTCGACAATCGTTGAACTCTACTGTTCATCTTGTCATTTGACCCCCTTTAAATAGACTAGAATATTGATCTCCATAGAATTTCCCTCTATCAAAAGCAATTATTAAAAAAGTAAAAATTCCAAAACAGTAAATTAAAGGTGAAAGCCACACACAAACATAAAGTACCTATAACCTTAAAGGTAAAAGAAACAAAATGAATACAATTACTAAATTTTAATTAAATTTGGAAAACTAAATTTTCCATCTACACCACCAAAAGTTAGTATCTACCAGTCACCACTCTATTCTAGTGAATGCATATGCTGGAAATGATAAAAAATAAAAATAAAAAGTCACTGTTCTTCCTTTGTATCAACAGCATATCCTACTGCTAACTGCTTGACCATTACTCTTCTTCCTTACAGCCATGCTATGTAATCCTTTCCTCAACTTGTGATCCACCTTATTGTGTTTCTTCACCTGATGCTGGCAGCAACACCCATCTTATTTCTACCTATTTACTTGCTAAGATATCATCCACATTACGATTCTGTACTCGTCGGAGTTCTTGAACTATAACATATCATGGCCAACAAAAACGATGAACGAGTGCATGAGGCTCCTGCTTATGAAGGATCTGAGGTGGGTCAATGTGAGCCCATTTAGTTGCTAAAATATCATCAACGTTTCTATACATTACTATTCTATATTCATAGGAGTTCTTGAATTAAAACCACAAATCATGACCAACAAAAAAAAAAAATCAGTGCAGGAGACTCTCACCAAACCGGAGTCTGAGGAGGATCAATATGAGCACCCTCACCTCAATACTCATGACCAACAGATAAATAAACATGTAGACTATATGGTAGCAAGGCCCTATAAAGGAGATCTGCAGAAGTCCTTTTATGGAAGGACGTGATGTGACTTATAGCCTTCAAGGACTAGCAATAAAATTCAGAAAAAAGTAGCTGAAAAATTCCATAAGCAGACAGGGTCGTTAATGCAACGAGCAAAGACAGGGAAGAGGAGGAGATCGATACCAGAATGACGTCGAATAGGGTGGCCTGATCGACCTTGACGAACTCGGCCTCCCAGGTCTTGAGCTCCTCGTCGGAGACCTTGGAAGCGTCGTCGGAGGACTTGTAAGGGGCGGAATCGACGTGCTTCCTGCAGTACTCGAGCGAGGATCTTGGCGTTGCCGTTGGGGAGGGGAATCTCGTTCCTGGCACAGTCGTCCTCGATCATGTGCTTGGTGGTCTGCGACTCCATCGCCACCGCGCCACATCCACCTCGAACACCTCGCCGTCGGAGCTCCTGAGGGTGACCTTCTTCTCCATGTCGACCGCTCAATCGGATCGAATCGAAGTAGATGCCCGAGTAGGAGGAGGAGAAGGTAAAGGAAGAAGACGAGGTGGAGATTGAAACCCTAGCGATGAACCGACCCTCGTTATTTATATACAGAACTTAACATTGATGCAAATATTTTATTTTAGCCATCCACGACATTTGATTTTTTTTATTTGGAAGGGAGGCATAATGGCAACATTTAACATATCTTGAGGGGCACAAATGGAATTGCACTGTTCCACGTCAATAGTCCACTACTATATCATTACCGAGTTCTAATTGGATTCCTCCCTCTCTCTCTCTCTCTCTCTCTCTCTCTATATATATATATATATATATATGCTTTGTAATGCATACATAAACATATCGATACGATTGATTATACGGTAAGTAAACGTAAGGATAAGGTTTGTAGTAGAAATAGTTATAGCACTATATTAAGACTATGATCACTATTATCATATAACAATTATGTTGATTCTATGACATAATTGATACGACATCATTTTTCTGTTGATAAATCTTAAACGACAACTGTCATAAATAGATTGACTCAATGCCATATTTAGTGATTCAATAATCTACCTTGTAATGCCATAGCCATCTGACTTCAAAGGCATAAAGAAAGAGTTTACTGTGCAGTTAATTAACACATATTATATGATATTATGACTTAGCATGCGAGAGGTACGGAGATCGATACCCCGCATCTCCATTTACATTATACCTTTTTTTATCCAGTTGTTATGTTTATGCTAAAAACTCTGTTATATTAATTTCCGTCTCAATAATTTTTGTGATACAGTTTAATTTTATAACCAAATTATTTGTCAATTTTGATAAATATAATTTTATATTTAACATTTTGTACTTCGGTTTCATATAATTTTATATTTAACATTTCTTGGGACATAATTTTGCTATAATAATAACTTATTACTTGCTGATTGTTATAATGAATTCAGAGTCGGAGGAATAATAGATCTTAGGAAGGCAACGAGGGAGTTTTTCATAAAATGAATTGATATGTATTTTTATTCTCATTTGCTAATTCATTTGTTGGTAGGACTCGAATTCCATTTAACTGTCTGATATTTGTTTTTATTTTTAATTATGATAATGTCCTTTGTTTACAAATGCAAATACTACAACAACAAACATGCAATAATAGTTAAGCGATCTGTATATGGATCTCTAATTTAGTAACCATACTATTTCTGTAGGTTATATTTTTCTAATATAATATGATTCAAGGAATGCCATGGATTTTATCATTTTCTAAGTCAGATAAAATCCACTGATGAAATGAACATTTCTTCTTTGGTCTAAAATGAAGAAACTAGATTGAAGATGAGAATCCACTTTCATTTAAAATTACAGAGAAGAGAATCCATAAATTTCATCTATTCTATTTTTGGTTTTGACTAACTATCCAAATGATCATACTTATCCCACATAATCATAGTTGAAGTGGTCAAGAGTTTGAATTATATATGAGAACCTGATGGATAAAGCACTAATCAAGTAAAAGAATCTTGAAAAAAAGCTTATAACAAAAAACAGGCCTTATGTTTGTATTTGTGAGCATAACCAAAATGTGAAATTCTACAACATATGTCGTATATCAATGGTTGAAATATATTACTCAAAGCCACACAAAGCAACCGTGGAACAGAAGAAACTAAGAGTGTATACTCCAATTGTTTCAACTTTCAGGAGCTTAATCAACGCAGAAGAAAGGCCATTTACCCAGTGGTTACGGGTCCGAACGATTTGACGATACCGCTGACTCTTTCCGCAAAGGCTTTGGAGGTTATCTTCTTCCCTGGAACATGGAAGGGGTTGGAAACAGCATCCACGTACGCAGCGTGAAACCTCCTAAAGAACTGAGCATCATAAAAGAGTACATCACTTAGGATGATAATGACTACTGATTGCATTGATGATTATTTGCTTAGACTACGTGAGCGTATCAGAGAAGTGAATGATTGTTAGGTTATATGTAAGCATACATATAAATATGATTTTTTGTGAGGGAAGAATGCATTGTAATGTTGAAGAAAGCATGTCCAACTTTTCCTGCTTATAATTATGGGACTATCAAGAAAACACTTAAAGAATCAAATCAAATTCATAAACAGATGAGGATTAGCAAACAATACAAGAATCAAGAAATCATGTGTGAAGAACTTACACTTCTGACATCTGCATCTTTGACATCTAGATCAGTCGTAACCATAAGAAATTTCACCTTTGTGTTGGTTAGATAACCATACCTGTAAATGAAAGTACAATAAGAATGGAAACAGAGATACGCAAAACCACTAAGCCTCACAAACAGATGAATGTTGAAAAGAAGGCATAAGCAGTGAAAAGAAAAAAAATCTTACAATTACTTACACTTTGTAATTCTCTGTTGGATATAACATACCAAGAAATGTCTCGTTCAATGTAGGTCCACTTTTCTTCGGGTTGTTCACTGTCAAGAGGAAAGAGAACTCACAAAGTCATTTATTAAACTATACAATTAAGCAGCTGACTTGATATGCAACAATAATGCTGATCCCTTTTATTTTGGTGCATAATTAGATATTCATGATAATGATGTCTCATCATCTGACAGCAGGTGTCTATATTTTTCAAACATGATCTGCTGCCCATTCCAGGATCAGAAAATAATGTCTACAAGTGATTTGTCAGAAGAAAAGTTCCAAACAAGATTTTTAGCACCTATAGTTTGTTGCTATCTCCGCCTAAAAGTTACTACCCCCATAATAACGCAGCAAGGACTAATGAAATTGAAAGAAGAGGAGTCTAAAAGCGAGGACTCAAGGAATTCAATAATTCAATCAATTTTCATGGCCTAAAACTGATATTTTCTGGATTGCTTGATCAAATTTTGGCAAAAATCAATAGCATAGATTTTCCAAGACAGATTTGAGTTGCTAATAACGCAACAAGAAAAGTTAAAGAAGGGGAGGAACTTACATGCCTTGCACATATTACTTCCCCATGGCAGACCTAGAATGCACACCTCATTAATTCTTTTATAGTCTGTTAGTCAAATAATAACAGAGTTTTTTCTTGTAACTTGTGATACAACCAATTTATTCCATGTGTACTATGAATTATGATGTGGACAATATATATCATCTCCTGTAATTGAATAAGAACCTTTTGGAAACTTGGATCATAAGGTATTCCTGTTGGTAAGTCTAAAGAAGTGATAGGAACTTTTGCAACTCTTGATGTTTGATGAACCTTTGGCACAAAGATACAAAACATCATTTAACAAGAATATATATATATATATATATATATATATATATATATAAAGGTTTGATAATATATGCTTAAATAAAAGCTTTGGACAAGAGACATTGACATATGATACACCATATTGGGAATTCTGTCTCAGCATTTCAATATAGCGATTTCGCAACTGATGCATCAAGTCAAACCTAGAGTACCAAGATAGAATAAAACTTTAACATTAGACAACTTAAAAGAAAATTAAAAACAAACCATAGTAAGCTTCAGTTGGATATGGATAATAATATGAAGTCATAATCTTTGACTGTTTGACAAACAACATCATACTAAGTTGCCTAAAAACATCAAGCACAGAATCAGAAAAACAAACTAATTATTTAAGATAGCAGTATCATACTTAGTTACCAAGAAATGAGAATTTTGTACCTAGTATTAGTTGTTTGATTAGACATTCAAATTACTGAATGCCTAGCATTATAATAACAGAGATTGTCAACTGAAAGTGGAAAGAGATGATCTCACAACAAAAATGGAAGCTAAGGCTCATATTTCTTGCATTGTTCTTGGATAGAAAGAAGTTTCAAAGATTGAATTGGAACATTTGAGGGTAGCTTTCTACAGACCAAGGATGACTGTCCTTGCTGATTGATCAGAATAGTATTATGATAATTCATCAACTAAAATGCTTCGAAGTATATAACCAAGTATATGCAACTGATACACCACTCAAAAATGAAAAACTTATGACAATAAAAGTTACCAATCAATGTCGAATGCATGATGATGTCTCAGAAGAATCAGCGATTAACTAATTGGAAGAGCAGGCCTCATTAGGTGTTACACTGAGCATCTTTGATGCCATAATATTGGCATATAAAAGATGTTTCCACATCAGAATGGCGAATCTGTGAGTTAGATATTAACCATTAACCAAGTAATATGATTAACGAGTTCATCATGTTTAATAGAACTCTGACCATCTAATCAGTTTCAGTTACAAAGTGGAAAGTATATTATTATGAGAATCACTAGACTGGGAAGGCTACTTTTTACTGAAATGATATGAAACATATAGTGTTTCCTATATGTGAATCAAAATACATGCGCTAATGATGCTTCAATAGACCAAAATGAACTATTAACAGGATACACATGTAAATGCCGTCCATAATAAGAATTCAGAATCCGAGGATGTTTAGCATTCTCAAAATAGTTCTTTAGTTCCATCAATAACGAAGGATGTAGCCATGTGAGAAGTATATGGAATTCTTGTGGACTAAATGAAGTGATGAACAGTTTGAAGAATCAATGTCCTGGTTATTCTTATATGATGCGCCCAAGGATTTCAGAAAAGCAAGTGTTCATCTGCATTTAAGTTAATACAGGCAAAAAAACAGGAGCAATATGCAACACATGTACACAATAAAGAATAAATACCACAAATCCTTCATGATGTTAGGAAAAATGAAAACATTCCGAAGAGAAAGCAATTGCTTCTAATATGCTTCAGCAAGGACTGGCCATAAAGTGATAATAGAAAAATACAAGAAACCTGTAGGCACATATAAAAAACTTTTGGCTGAAATATGAGTCAACATTTCTTTCCACATACAAGTTCTCACTAGATCAACTTGAAACTCACTGATTTTTTTCACTTTACACAACAATGTTAATTTACTAGAAGTCAACAACTTTACCATAAAAAAAATATCCACAGGATCATCTTGCTTAATTCAGATTTTGTTAACAAAAATATCCTAACTCTTAGAAAGTGCTCGATTGTTATTTTTCCAACAACGAGTCATCGATCCTTTTTTCAACCAGGAGACATGACCATCTTACAGAAATATTAATCTTCTCCAACACTGACATCCAATCACCTGGCTTAATTCAAACAAACCACAAAAATTTCATAATTCTTATGAAACCAGTAGATAATTGGTACTACAAAAATAGATCCTAGTCTTTGTTAGAATCACAAGAAAAATAGGCGGAATCAAAGTCATGAAATCAATCCTCTTATCATGAAGGATACAGCTTATGACCATCTTATGAGTTCTTAATCTTCCCTTATACTGAGCTCTAAACTTTCTTAATAAGAAAATATCCAACCAACACTATGTTCTATAATTAAGCAAAAAATGACATGACCTCTTTCAACAACACAAAATACTCTCCCATTACTCGGAGACCAAATGTACATCCAGACTACCACCAACAGCAACTTATGTCTGATACCGTATCCGACCAACCATTGAGTACCAAGATCACTCCAAACGGACCACAGCTATGTGACGACGACCAGGTAAGCACGCTGGGCGTAAGAAAACAGTAGAACAAGTACCAACGAAAAAGGAAAAGGGGAACCTCTCTCGTCGACGACGTCCAAGGAGCAATGGACAATGTGGTGAAGCTTCAGGGCGTCGTCGGCCTCCGTGAAGCTCTGCAGGTACAGCGGATTGTTCTGTGGGCCGCAGACAGATCAAATGCGTCAGATCAAGGGAGGGGGGTTGTAACCCTTGAAGCCTCGCGGAAAAGGCGTATACGTAGACGGAGACGGATGTTACCTGATGGCCGATGACAGCGACACACACGATCATCTTCTCCGCACCGGCTAGTGGCGGCGCCGGTGGCCGTGCAGGCGGAGGGATCGAGGGAGGGCGGAGATTGGGGCGCGCGACCTGGGCGGATGTAATGGAAGTCTTAAGGGGTCGCTGTTTTGTCCAGAGCAGCGGACTTGTTTGGGATGAAACGGATTGGACCCGTCCGCCTCATGCCACGTGTGCTTTGCTCTCCGGTTGAAGGCGGTTTTACATATCCATCCTTTTACGGTTTCCAAATCACATATGTATCCCTCCAAATTTTGGTGTTAGCATATATCATTTTAAATATTTAAAGATATATATAATCTCAAGAAATAGTGCTTCCAAATGAATTTAAAATAATATTAAGGTTTCTTCAAAGTACAATCTTTGACTTGTACTAAGAATTTTTTTAAAAGTACAATCTTCTTGGTTAGATGAGAATTGCCGAACTATTTTAAATATATATTTTTGAAAATAACTTGAATGAATTGATATTATTAAACTAGATTTAATGACTTAAAAATGTTGATTGCTCTTCTGACTAATTAGATTTAGATTTAGATATTGTGGCATTGAAAAAGGTTAAAATTTCTCTGATGACTTGATCAGTCCCATCTTTTTCATGTTTGGGATCCAAAGGGAAGAGAGCAGCGCTACAAACCTACAAGAAGACAGACAGTATGAGTGCTACCGATTAGAATTGGCTTTATATTTTTATTGAAAGTGCATCACAGATGAGGAGGATAAAAATGAAGAGTTTGATGTTTTCAGTGTACTTCTATCATCATTTTCCATTTTCTTAGTGATGGTAATTGACTTTTTCAGCTAACTCTCTCACATACAACTTCTGCATATTTTTATACAATTCAATATGCATTTGATGTTACTGTTGCACTTAGATAGATACACCTGATTCATTGATGGTAATGTTTCCTAAACAAGTGGTGTAGCAGTCAGTCTTAACATACAAAATGAGATCAATAAAAGTTAGATATTTTTATTGCACTCATTGCCTCATAATGATTCTTGCACACTCCAAAACAACTTAGAACAGCTGCTTCAAACCAATTATCTTCTTTTTCCCACAAGTCAGTCAGCAATACAAGAACAAATTTCACAAAATTACAACTTTCAGGATCATTTTGGCATAGCCTCAGATGTAGTTTGGAAAGAACATGGATATTCCTCCCAGGAGGACAGCTCAAAATTCAGATAATTTCAGAAAACCAGATTTACATGGCTGACCAAGAAAGAAAGCATAAAAACTAGCACCTCCTCTGAAAGTGCCAACTTGAAAATTAAAACAAGTTATATGAGGTACAGAGCAAATTTTCTCAAAGCTGGAGATGCCCTGAGCAAATTTGCTCCATCCCATTTACACTGCCCATGTCTATCTATCTATCCATCCAAATGGCCTTGGGATGAGAATAAGAAGCTTACTTGTTTCCTTTGAGCACTAGGGCATTTTTTTCTGATGATACACAGGAGGACGAGTGTCGTCGCCGGCCAGTAGACTAGAAGCTAACCTATTGTTTTGGCAAAGCACTTAACTTTCAGTATCCTCATTCACATTCCTAACTCATAATGCACACAATAATATTCTTGGATGTACTCCTATAACTTTTGGCTCCAGCTAACCAAGCATATGAAACTACAACAAAAATCTTCTTGACAATTAGAAGATGAATAGTTTCACCTTATTAAGAAACTACCGTGACATAAATAATGAAATGTTGTTGAATCACACCTACACGAGTTTCATCCCATCAAGTCAACTAGGAGTTAACCTATTGTTTTTGCATATCACTGAACCTTAATTATGTTCTTTCACATTCATAATTCATATTGCATATATCCATATTTTCCTGCAACACCGGCACTATCAGAACATTTAGCTCTAGAGAAGTAACCACATGAGACTGGACCAAAGACCTCGACAATTAGACGAGGAATTTTCACCTTCTTAAGAAACTATATGTAGTAGTTACATGAAATCTGAAAGTGTTTTTGAATCACACTTTGCTAATATACTCTTTCTCAAGCAATGCTTGAGCCAAAAGAATAAATAGAAACTTGAAGAACATCGTTTACAATACTTATTGAGATAGAACTTGTATTTAGTTGCAATTATTCCAAGTGATCCTAACACAACAAGAAAAAAAAGAAAGACAAGAGAGGAGGTAGAAATAGAAAGTCAAGTGAAAATAATCCCGAAGAAGACTAATAAAATCAGCCTCGGAAATATTACATACACGATAACAAACTAGCAACGATACCCACAATGAAGGCAGAAATTTAATATGAAAATGTCCTTTAAGTGATATTATTCATCCATAATTGTGCATGAGATTTAACATCTAATGTGCAACCAGTATCCTTGCTATATTTACTCAACAACAGATCCAAGCAAAAACATGTAATGAGACTAGATTTTGTTGTACTTCATAACCACAATCTATACTCATATTATAATGCCTTCAATATTGATAAGAGTCAACTATTAACAACCTGATAGGATGAAAGGAAATGAAATCACTGAATGTTCACATCCAAACACTTATGAAAGCTCAAGTTATTCATTACTGAACAAAACCACAACAAATACTCGTAGTTGAAACCAGAAGCAGGTCAAAATGCAATCTTTCCATTATTTCAATTCATAAACTTAGCACGTCTACTTCCCAAAAGCATTTCAAATCTAAAAGCACAAGGGGGAAAGGATCAGAGATTTGGGCAGAATTATCACACGTGATTCTTGAGGAGGTTCCTCCGCGCCAAGAACCGGGCAATTGGAGGCGTGAGGGCGATCGTTATCGGGACCCGAACCGGAAACAGGGCCTTGTTGCAGAGTATCGCCAGAGCTAGGGCTCCGCCGCTGGACGCCGCCAGCTCCGCCGTCCTGTTCCTCCGCCGTTGCTGCTGCTCCTCCCTTGGCGCCGAAGAGTCAACGCCGTCCAAGATGACCGAGTCGCCTGAGGGGAAAGAGGAGGATGAGGAGGAGGCATCAGCAGCGCGATCCTTCTCCGAGACGCCCGACGAGAGACCGACCCTCTCGAACACGGACTCGACGTCGACGTTGTTGTTGATGGCGACGTAGAAGCCGGTGATGGATGCGAAGGATACGGAGAGGTGGACGCCGAGCGCCACCTTCCCGTACTTCTTCATCAGCTCGCGCAACCGCCCCGTGAATGCCATCTTGGGCGAGGATTTGGGTTCCGGCCAGCGGCTCGATGATACAATACGATCGATCGACAGCTAGGGTTTTGATGAGGGGGGGTTTTTGGGGGCTGGGTTGTGGTACTTCGCGGTACCTTGTAGCCCCTGCGACCCCGACTCAGTTTGGTCAACTTAGAAACTGTTAAGCCAGTTTGGTTGTGTTTCGAGTGGGCTAATTATATTTTTTAAATTTTTAAATATATATATATATATATATATATTATTTTTTTAAAATTATATTGAGATCTTTATATTTATAAAAAATATTTAATCTTATTCTTCTCACGATTTTATTAATAAAAGTATTGACTCTACCTCACTTTAGATTCATTGAGCACGTGTGGTATTTCTATAAACAGAATTGACGATGTTAATTATTTCCACCAACAATGTCGTGAAAATAAATAAAATTAAATATTTTAATTTTATAAAATATAATTTTTAGAAATATAGAGATTGAAATATAAAAGTAACTAATTAGTCTGTTTTCAAGTATAATTTTTTCTATTTGATAATACTAAATTTTCTAAGAATAATTTTTTAAACTTTTTTATAAAAAACAAATAAAAAATTGAAAAACTTTTATTATCCACTAAGAAGATGAATATAATATCACTAATTTGGGTTTAGATATTTTATGTCACTTATATCTTAGCATCAACAAAATTATAGTCAAAGTTTACTAGATGATAATTATCTTAAGAATCACTCTTTGCATACTTAAAAATGAAACAACTAATTTATAATTTATTATTATTAAGAAATTATAATATAAAAAATTAAGCCCTAACTATTTAAGATAGACTTATATTATTAATAATTAAGGTTACTTTTAGTCTTATGGATTACTTAAACTTTTATAATTTACTCGTATCTAAAATAATTCTTATATTTTTAAAAGATGTTATAATTAAGTTCATTTTATTAAGTCTGAGTTAATAAACGTTATAATCTACTTACGTGATATGCTGATTTATAATAAATAATAATATAATAATATATATAATTTAAGTTAAAATAGATATATTTTAGCACTTGTGATCTTGATCATTGACCATTTAAGCCATTATAATTTTACTTAATAGCCTATATATTTTCAAAAACATATCATATAAGCCTCTCATATCAAGTATAAGTTGATAAATATTTTTAAAAACTTATGTGATATGCTGACTCGTGATAAATCATTAATATAATGATATGTATATTTTAAGTTTTAAAAAAAATATATCTTGTCGAGGAACATAAAACGGTGGAGGCCGCAATGATGGAGGAAGGCAAAGAGGCTATAAGCAAATGTGAGGATGAGCCAAACTACCATGTTATAGGCATAATGAGTGGGAATGTAATAGACTATGATGACAAAAACAATTAGAAGGAAGAGGGATCAAGAGACCATTGCGTGCTTAGAATCAAATTGGACGATACACATCCACTTAAGACAAGACTGGAAACTCCTAAGCTTGTCGTCATTGCGGGAGAGATTGCATGCATATGATGCCCTACTAGGCAACAATAGCTCGGTGCTAATGCTGGTGATCGCTTCCATGATGATGTATCATCCTACCATTGATGATGGTCTCAATTTTATTAATTTAAATTATATATATTATTATATTAAATATTTATTATGAGTAAGCATGTTATATAATTAAATTCTAATATTTGTTAATCAGACTTAATAAGATGATCTTATATGCTATATTTTTAAAAATATAAGAATTATTTTAAATAGAATAAAATCACTTATTATTAGTAAGCATGAGTATTATTAATTAAGACTTGATGAAAAATAATTATATATTACATATGTTAAATTATATAGATTAATTTAACATATTCCATAAGAGCTAAAATCATAAAGACTAAAATAGATTTTAATCATATTTTAGACACTATTGAATTATAAAAAAATTAAATAATCATAGTCAAAATAATAGGAGCTAAAATGAATCTTAAAGTTATTATGCAACTCGATTAAGATTCACTGTTGAATCAACTAAATACACATCAAATGAACAAAATTAGGTAAGGACTCAAAATAGCCTAATCCAAGGCTTCAGATGTATTCCTGTAGATCTATCGTTGCCGGTGAGCCACTATCTCCTGCATCACCATCCTCCTCGTCCTGTTGATGTTGAGGAAGCACAAGAAGACGTGCTCTTCGAGCTCCGCTAGCTTGTTCATGAACTCGCACCCGCTCACCCGCAGCTCCCTGGCCACCTCCTTAAGCATCAGCCCTTCTCCCATGTCGTCGTCGCCGTCGTCGGTGAACAGCTTGATCACGTCCCTCGTGTGTTCGATCTCGTCGCCTAGCCTCCTCACCATGCTGCCCATGGTGTCGAAGTCCCGGTCCAGCGCGAACGCGCCCCTCGCGGCTGCGCCGAGCTGCGCCTCAGCCCGCGCGAAAGGGGCCTGGATCGTCACGGCCACCCCGCAGGTGAAGAACGACGCGGCCCTGACGGCGAAGTCCGCGTAACTCAGCCGTCGCATCGACCGGCGGTGCGCATGGATGAGCCGCCGCACCAGCGGGTCGAACGCCCGGTGGATCCTCTCGAACTGGAGCCGTGCGGAGTCGGAGAAGGGGTCGTGGAGCCTGGAGAGGCAGCGGAGGGTGGTCGTCACGGGCCGGCGCCGAGCGTCGGGGACGGGGAAGCCCTTGTGGAGCTCGATCTGGTCGACGCGGGCGCGGCGGATGGACTCGACGAGGGAGCCGCAGAAGTCGCTGGCGCCGATGGTGGCGTTGAAGAAGTCGGGGAGTAGGGAGGGGAGGGGGTGCTGGGCGCTGCGTATGACGGCAGCGAGGGCGTCTTGTTTTGGCTCGAGGAGGAGCGTGTAGTCCGGCCGTCGTGACGCTTCGCCATGGGCGCATGCGTTATCGCCTCCAATAGAGCGCCAGCACTCCTCGGCAGCGGAGAAGCTGCTGCCGCTGCTCCTCGTATGTGATTCTACTGGTTCACCTGCAAGATTAGAAGTCAGCGGTGACGCAAGAAAGGTTGACAGACACAAGAAAGGTTGACCAAGGCGAACCCATGAACTCACCGCTGATATGGTACCAGAGAAGAGACATGGAGGGAAACATTCTAGGCTTCGTCCGTTGATGAGGTGGTGATGGACCAGAGGCGGGTGCTGCCTTCTTCCCTGTGCATTGAGGAGAGGAGATGGAGGAGGAGGAGGAGATATAGGGGCTTTCGCGCTGGTCCCTGTCTCCAAGATATTACTGCAGACGCTGTCATTTTCGCATACACGTTGCATACACCACCACAGGACACAACGTCGACAACGGACATAAAAAACACGTACAGATTTGGGAGGACAGAGTCGTCGGAGTTCCCGGATCTTAAGGCAGCGCGCCACCGAAATCGGAGGGCGAAAAGGACGCGTCACGGACCTCAAAGTTTGGAGATGTGGAGCCACCTGCGCCTCGTCCGCTCGTTCGACGACGAGATTACCGCGGCTTGTGGCTTCACTTCCTGCACGAAGATACTGAGCTCGAGAGGGAGGGTTGTCTTGGCGTGCACGAGCCACGTTTAGGGTTAGGTGATGACGGTGACGGAGATCTCTTGCGATTGTTTCTCTTAGATTTTTCTCTGTTCTTTTCTTTGCTTCATGAGTTGGCGATGACATGGCATTGGTATTGGTGTAGGTAGAGATATCCCAGTTCGATTAACTATTTAGGTATTTGGACTAACTTGGTATATATTTTTCTATATGTATTTTCTAGAAAAAAAAACGACTAGTTTTAACTGATTTATAAATAAAAAAAAGAATGATCTTTAGATTTTGTTTCATAAATATAACTTTAATTACTTGTAGCAACACATATTTTAATCAGAATTTACAGAGTAAAACATGATCTTCTTGTATATAAACATAATCTTTATCTTTGTACGAAGTATATCTTATAAAATTAAAACAAAAAAATATAAAATAATCTTATGTTGCTAGAGATTAAAAGCGGTTCGATAATATATATTTAGTTTCAATCATAATTTAATAGCTTAAGCTTATAAAATATATTTTGTTCAGTCTCATATATATATATATATATGATTTATTTTTGGCCTTTTCAATTTAATCTAATAAACTCCAAAACAAAGCATGATGCAATCTTCTATTTGTTCTTTCAGACTTTTGGGTCCATACAACCATCAGTTATCTCTTCCCTGAAACTTCTTCTCTTTGATGTAAACCAAACAAAGAGGGAAAACAACAGGCAAAGTGCAACAGTCTGCTATATAAGCAAGCTTATAGTTTCTGCAGATCAATCAATCATCACAACAGGGACAAGGAGAGACAATTGGTCAGAATTCACACAGACAATGAGAAGTTGAAACACTGTAATGTATCACACAAAGGGACAAGGAGAGACAATTGGTCAGAAAAAACACAGACAATGAGATGTTGGAACACTAATGTATCACATAGCCACATCAAGAACACTGTAACAACAGAATTGATGTTATGATCACAGTTCTTACAAAGAGCAAGGATAGGCCATGCATTTAACTGCTTGTTATATTTAAGGGAAGAATATGAATCAGAAAAGGCAACAGGGAATAATATTTGGCATGTCAATTGCTTGTTATATATATGGAAAACAAAAGACAAAGTTCAAGACACAGTATTTAACTGAAAACAGAAAACTAGAACATAAGATATTAAGAACAAAGGATCACATTTAATGTACTGATAGATACTTTTATTGGGTTAACCTTAATTACAAAAGCTTGAAAGCTTAAATAGTTAAGAAAGGATCTACTACAAAATTTAAACTCATAACATGTAATATCCAATGCATGATAAGAATATAGCCCTATATACAGCATCATCTTCCCAGAGGCATATGTCATATATTGGAGGTTGCTAGTTTTCTTCTACATCTTATTTTAAGTGCTGACTGTTACAATAACAAAATATGGGCTCATGATATCTCTGCTTGCATACAAAAACACCAAAATCCTATGCCCCGAGCATTGCATTTTAAAAGGATGATACATTTTCCTGGTAGAATTACATACAACAAATTATAGTTGCTGTAAAAGCCTAGTTCTTATTAGTACTCATTGATAAAAGAACAAAATATGGGCTCATGATATCTCTACTTCGATACAAAATACAAATACACCAAAAAAATCTTATGTCTCATGAATTGCAATTTAAAAGAATGACACTTTTTCCTAGAAGAAACACACACAACTTAGACTGTAGTTGCTGTAAAAGCCTAGTTCTTATTAGCACTCACTGATATATCACAACAAAGTATGAGCTCATGAAATCTGCTTGGATACAAATGCACCAAAATCCTACGCCCCATGAATTGCATTCTAAAAGAATGACACTTCTTCCTAGTAGAAACGCATACAAAAAACTACAGTTGCTGCTAAGCCTAATTCTTATGATTCAGCACTCACCGATATAACAACAAAGCATGGCTCATGATATATCTGCTTGGATATAAATTCAATAAAAGAGCATATCCCGTGAATTGCCATTTAATGAGATGATACTGCTTTCCAGTAGAAAAACATATGACGAGCTATAGTTGCTTGTAGCTGATCATCAGTCAGTACCACACTGTGCCATCACAAGGGTCGATTAATGAATCCACGCTCAACCATCTTCTCCACAAGTTCCTCATGCTTCATCAGCTGCCCTGCTCTCCTCAGCAGCTTCATCGCCATTTCATACACAGGAGCTGTTGGCTTGAGACATTTCTCCTCCAACATCTCCTTCATTAACCCATAAGCTCGCTTCCAATGTCCTCTCTCGCAAAATGCTGTGATCAATACACCATACGTTTTCACGTTTGGCTCCACGCCCTCCTCCTCCATCTCCCTCTTCATCCTCAGCATCATGTCTGTCGACTTCTCCTTGCTAAACAACTCCATTAACAGATTATATGTAACCGTATTTGGCTTGCATCCAAGCTCTTTCATCCGATCATATAGCTTGCGTGCTGCACTAATATTCCCAAGATTTAGAATGCAATGAAATATGGGGTTGAAGGAGTGGCAAGTTGGGATGCACCCTCTTGCAGGCATTTGGTTAAGAACTTTGAGGGCAGCATCGAGGTTCTTCTGGCCCTTCCCGCAGTGGGTTTCAATAAGGAAATTGTAGGTTATAATGTCAGGCTCGCACCCTAATTGCTTCATCTGGTTATTGACCTGCAGCACCTTCTCCGACCGCCCAGCCTTGACATGCGCTCTCATCAGGCAATTGAAAGTAGCTGCATTGGGTGAACACCCAGAGTCAATCATCTGGCAAAGAAGCTCATTTGCACGGGGAATCTGTCCCGCTTGGCACATTGCATCAATCACTGCAGTGTAGGTATACACATTTGGTGGAATTCCATTCGCGGCCATCTCTGCAAAAACACGCTCTGCCTCGTCGAGCTTGCCGGCACGGCACCAGGCATGGACGAGTGAAGAGTAGATTACAACGTCAGGAGGAAATCGGTGCTTGAGGGCGTCAAAGAGAGACTGGGCCTCAGCAGCAAGGCGCTTCTTGGAAAGGGCAGCAAGGAGGGAGGCAAATGTATTCAGGTCGGGTTCGCATCCGTAGTTCGGCATGCGGTGGAAGGCCTCAGCGGCATCTTCAGGGAGACCAGCACGAACATAGCGGCGGATCAAGATGGAGAACGTCTGATTGGTGACGGGGATTCCCAAAGCGCGCATTTTGTCGAGCAGGTGCCAGGCGATGTGGAAGTGGCGTAGCTTGCCGCAAAGGTCGATCATTTCGATGAAGGGAGCAGCTAAGGCGGGGGAAGGGGAGGCGGAGGGCGACGCAGCGAGCCACCAGTTGAAGAAGGCGAGGGCCTGGGGAAAGGGAATGCCGTGGCGGAGGGAGGCGCAGCGGTCGACGAGGAGAGCGGCGAGGGAAGCGGAAGGAGGGGAGGGGGAGAGGTTGGAGAAGGAGGAGGAGAGGGACGGGATGGTGAGATCAGGGGGAGGAGGAGGGGCAGACGAGGCGAGGTGGGGGTTGTCGCGGTGGTGGTCCCTGATGAGGACATGGAGGTTGTCGAGGAGCTTGGACTCGGTGGGAGAGATGGAAGTGGTGGCGATGGTGATGTCGGAGGGGGCGGAGTCGAGGGGAGAAGGAGAAGTGCAGAGAGGTTTGCAAAGGAGACGGAGAAGGGAGGACGGAGGAGGCTTTCTTGGGGTTGGAAGGCAAGCCATGGTCGACGGTTGGTGACAGCAGGGGGAGGAGTGGGAATCGAGGGTACAGAGAGACGAGGTTTAACAAAATAAATTACTTATAAGGTTGATCTTTCACTTATAAAATCAAATTGATGTTAGAAATATTTGTTTTAAGTCTTATCCTATTTTTTTCTTTCTAAATTGATATTAAAAACTCTTTCTCCATTCAACAAACACTTCCAAATCTTATAAAGTTATTAAATAAACTAGTTAATGAAGCTACTTCATTGTCTTCTAATTTTTTTTAAACCTTAATAGGGATAATATCAAGCTTTACTCTCTTAACTATTTTTATTATTTTAGTATGTATTTTACTTTATTAATTATAATTTTACAAATATATTTATGATTATTAAATATATTACTATTATTTATAACTAAACCTAGGTCCTGTATGAAAATTTATTAAATAATTTGTAACAAATTATCTTTTTTCTTCCCGTTGACAATTATATATATATATATATTATTCTCAATTTTTTTTTGGGATTTGATCTTTTTGCAACTTCTAATTACTTAGTGGTTATAGCTGGTGGATTCAATCTTATTATCGATTAACAAAAAATATAATAAATACTTTTTTTTTTGTTACTAAAAGCTAACATTGGGAGACCGCCTCAAAATTGGGCCGACAAAACTAATTAATAAACAATTATTTTCCCCGCATAAATTATTCGTACGAGACTAATTTGTTTTTTTTTTTTTTTTTTGCTTAGAAGACGTGAGAAGTGAACACTTAGACAGTCATGATCTATCAGCAAAAGAAAAAAAAAAGAGAGGATTTTAAATCCGATAAATTTGAAGTCCAAGTAGACTGCGCACGTGCCGACAACAATCGGATGGTCCATTCCCCTTGCGATGGCCAAAGGCCAAGCATCATCCGGCACACGATAGCGGAAGCCCGTCGCCCTAGGTCGCCTCCGTCTATAAATATAGACCCACCCCCCCTCCCCTTTCTTTCACTGGAATCGGCTCGCGGTTGCCTCTGCTCCGTGTGAGATGGGAGGAGATCGCGCTGTCCATCAACTTTGCCGACGCGAAAGTTGACCGCCATAGGACAAATCAAACTCCAAGAACGAAATAGAAGCAGGAATTCGATTCGATTCTTTCTCTCCGTCGCTGAAAGCCCCAATTGGTTGTTCAAAACCCTAGTTTTTCCCCTATTCTGTAGTCATGGACACGCGATTCCCGTTCTCGCCTGCGGAGGTCGCCAAGGTCCGCGTCGTCCAGTTCGGCATCCTCAGCCCCGACGAGATCGTAATCCCCACAATCCCGTCCTGTTTTCTTTCCCACTCTAGTGTTCTACTGATGCTTGGTTTCCCTGGTTCGTTGAGCCTGATTTGGTTCTTGTTTGGGTGTCGGGCGGCAGCGGCAAATGTCGGTGGTGCAGATCGAGCACGGAGAGACGATGGAACGGGGGAAGCCGAAGCCAGCAGGGCTCAGCGACCCGCGGCTCGGGACCATCGACCGGAAGATGAAGTGCGAGACTTGCATGGCTAACATGGCAGAGTGCCCCGGTCACTTCGGCCACCTGGAGCTCGCCAAACCCATGTTCCATATCGGGTTCCTCAAGACGGTGCTAGCTATTATGCGTTGCGTCTGCTTCAATTGCTCCAAGATCCTTGCTGATGAGGTACGATTGATCGGCACCTTTCAGATGGCTCTGTTAGGAATCATGTGCTAAAGTAGAAGGAACATGAAGACAAAGGTCTTTAACTTGAGTGTACTAAAAAAAGATCTAGACTTTAAGGTTCTTAGTAAATTTAGAAATTCTTTTTTGGTATTCTTCTGGTTGTATTGGTTGTGAAGTTTTAGCCACTATATACAATCTGAGCGAGATTTAGTTTGTATGCACAGCTCAGAGAAAAGAGCTGCAACATAACTTCTGGCGGAAGCACTTTTAATTTTTTGCTCTTCAAAAAACTGATATTTGTCATGATATTTACTTGATCATTGGTTTAATTGCTATCAAACTAATAAGATTGTTCCTTTCAGAAGAATTTTTGCACCAAACTTCATCTTATTTGGATGGCTAGGATGTGAAACTCTATGTTGTTTTTGCAGCAGCAAGCTTAGGTTGAGCCTATCTACTATGATTAAAATTGTGGTAGACAATGGTTTTATGGTTGTATATGTGATGAGCATGACTTGTTAGCATTTTAAGCACACACTTTCTTCTTACCACATTTGTGCTTTGTTTCAGGAGGATACCAGGTTTAAGCAAGCTTTGAAAATTAGGAACCCAAAAAATAGGTTGAAGAGAATATACGATGCCTGTAAAAGCAAGAAGAAATGTTCTGGTGGTGATGAAATTGATGTCCAGGGTCAACAAGATCCAGAAGAACCAATGAAGAAGAGCAGGGGTGGATGTGGTGCTCAGCAGCCAAACATTACCATAGATGGGATGAAAATGGTTGCTGAATATAAAGCTCCAAAGAAGAAATCTGATGAACAAGAGCAGCTTCCTGAACCTGTTGAGAGAAAACAAATTCTTTCTGCTGAGAGGGTATTTCCTTGGAACTCTTCATAATGGACCAAATAACTGGAGAATGCATGCATAAGTCTTCCTTTTCCATACATGTTTGCAGGTTCTTAGTGTTCTAAAGAGGATAAGCGATGAGGATTGTTTGCTATTGGGTTTAAATCCCAAATATGCCCGTCCTGATTGGATGATATTGCAAGTTCTTCCTATTCCTCCACCTCCTGTAAGACCTTCTGTGATGATGGATACTTCTTCAAGGAGTGAGGTGAGTTCATCCAGAGTTAAACGCACTTAAACCTGTTACGATTAAGCTAGTTGCATTTTTCTAGTATCTTAAATGTGCTGATTTTTTATTGACAACAGGATGATTTGACACATCAATTGGCAATGATAATTAGGCACAATGAGAATTTGAGGAGGCAAGAGAGGAATGGGGCTCCAGCTCACATTATTTCTGAATTTGCCCAATTGTTGCAATTTCACATCGCCACATATTTTGATAATGAACTTCCTGGTCAGCCGAGGGTATGACTTGTCCAGTTCTGTGCTTCCCTTATGATTTTGTATGTTTGTTTTTGTGAAATTCATTTTCTGTATGTGCAGGCTACACAGCGGTCAGGACGGCCCATTAAATCTATATGCAGTAGACTAAAGGCTAAAGAAGGCCGAATTAGAGGTAACTTGATGGGAAAGCGTGTTGACTTTTCAGCACGAACAGTTATTACACCTGACCCTACAATTAACATTGATGAACTGGGAGTTCCTTGGAGCATAGCTTTGAATCTTACGTACCCAGAGACCGTGACCCCATACAATATTGAGAGGTAATTTGCTCATATGGTGCCTTGTATACATGTCATATATAGAATGCTAGATGGTTTCATAAGAGTTGTTTGCTTGTGCAGGCTAAAAGAACTTGTGGAATATGGGCCTCATCCTCCTCCTGGAAAAACCGGTGCAAAATATATCATACGAGAAGATGGTCAAAGGCTTGATCTTCGATACTTGAAAAAAAGCAGTGATCACCATTTGGAGCTTGGATACAAGGCCAGTTTGTATAATGGTTTTTTAGATTTATTTTTACCTTCGCTTCTACAGTTTACTTTGTATTAACTTAATTTATTTTGGTAGGTTGAGCGCCATCTGTGTGATGGTGACTTTGTTCTTTTCAACCGGCAGCCCAGTCTCCACAAAATGTCCATCATGGGGCACAAGATAAAAATTATGCCTTACTCGACTTTTCGCTTAAATCTATCTGTAACATCTCCATATAATGCTGATTTTGATGGAGATGAGATGAACATGCATGTTCCCCAATCGTTTGAAACAAGAGCAGAAGTCATAGAATTAATGATGGTACCAAAGTGTATTGTATCACCTCAGTCAAATCGTCCTGTTATGGGTATTGTCCAGGATACCCTTCTGGGATGTCGCAAGATTACCAAAAGGGATACATTTATAGAAAAGGTGCTAGCAATAGAAAATTGTTGTTTGCTTGCCTTTTTAAGCTTTTGCTTCACAATATCTAGCCTCGATGAATCAGTATTGAAGAGGGAATTGTTTATTTATTATGTTGTGACAGGATGTCTTTATGAACATCTTGATGTGGTGGGAAGACTTCGATGGAAAGGTACCTGCTCCTGCTATATTGAAACCTAGGCCATTGTGGACCGGAAAACAAGTTTTCAACCTGATCATCCCAAAGCAGATAAACTTGATAAGATTTTCAGCATGGCATTCGGAATCAGAAACTGGTTTCATTACTCCAGGTGACACTCTAGTCCGGATCGAGAAGGGTGAACTTCTGTCAGGCACCCTATGTAAAAAAACACTAGGAACATCTACCGGAAGTCTCATTCATGTCATCTGGTAAGTCTAACTAAGCTGTTTGTTTGGATACCGATGGCTATGCTTTGTTTCCCATTAGCACTTATTTTGCTTTATTTCATACTTGTATTTCAGGGAAGAAGTTGGCCCAGATGCAGCCCGCAAATTTTTGGGGCACACACAGTGGCTTGTGAACTATTGGCTGTTACAGAATGCTTTTAGTATTGGCATTGGTGACACAATTGCCGATGCAGCAACAATGGAGAAAATCAATGAAACAATCTCAAAAGCTAAAAATGACGTGAAAGATCTTATCAAGCTTGCACAGGAGAAGCAATTGGAAGCTGAACCTGGGCGAACCATGATGGAGTCGTTCGAAAACAGAGTAAATCAGGTACAACACATGAAATTTTCACTTAGCCCACCATATACAAAATATCTTGTTCATCTACTTAACAGGTGCTTTGCTTCTCAGGTACTGAATAAGGCTCGTGATGATGCCGGTAGTAGTGCCCAGAAGAGCTTATCTGAAAGTAACAACTTAAAGGCCATGGTTACTGCAGGATCAAAAGGTAGTTTCATCAACATCTCACAGATGACTGCCTGTGTGGGGCAACAGAATGTTGAGGGCAAACGAATACCTTTTGGTTTCACTGATCGAACATTGCCTCACTTCACAAAAGACGATTATGGGCCTGAAAGTCGTGGTTTTGTGGAGAACTCATACCTTCGTGGGTTGACACCACAAGAGTTCTTTTTTCATGCCATGGGTGGTAGGGAAGGTCTGATTGATACTGCCGTCAAGACTTCTGAGACTGGTTACATCCAACGTCGTCTTGTGAAGGCTATGGAGGACATAATGGTCAAATATGATGGTACTGTCAGAAATTCTCTGGGTGATGTTATTCAGTTCTTATATGGAGAAGATGGTATGGATGCTGTTTGGATTGAGTCACAGAAATTTGATTCGTTGAAGATGAAAAGGGGCGAGTTTGATAGTGTTTTCAGGTATGAGATCGATGATGACAATTGGAATCCTAGCTACTTACAACCTGAGCATGTTGAGGATTTGAAAACTATCCGTGAGTTCAGAAATGTGTTTGATGCAGAGGTTCAGAAACTAGAAGCTGATCGCTACCAGCTCGGCACTGAGATTGCTACAACTGGTGATACCACAATGCCTATGCCTGTGAATCTCAAGAGACTTATCTGGAATGCACAAAAGACATTCAAGATTGATCTGAGAAGGCCATCTGACATGCACCCAATGGAGATTGTGGAAGCTATTGATAAGCTTCAAGAAAGGCTTAAAGTGGTTCCTGGTGATGATTTTTTGAGCATGGAGGCTCAAAAAAATGCTACTTTATTATTCAATATCCTACTTCGTAGTTCATTTGCTAGCAAACGGGTTATGAAGGAGTATAGGCTCACTCGTGAGGCATTTGAATGGGTTATTGGTGAAATTGAATCTCGTTTTCTGCAGTCACTGGTAGCTCCAGGTGAAATGATTGGCTGTGTGGCTGCCCAGTCTATTGGAGAGCCAGCTACACAGATGACCTTAAATACCTTCCATTATGCTGGTGTGAGTGCCAAGAATGTCACTCTTGGAGTTCCCAGGTTGAGGGAAATTATTAATGTTGCTAAGAAGATCAAAACTCCTTCTCTTTCTGTTTATTTGAAGCCTGAGGTTAATAAAAAGAAAGAACTGGCTAAGAATGTACAATGTGCATTGGAATACACAACACTGCGAAGTGTGACACATGCCACTGAAATATGGTATGATCCTGACCCTATGAGTACCATTATTGAGGAAGATGTGGAATTTGTCAAGTCATATTATGAAATGCCAGATGAGGATATTGCTCCCGAAAAGATATCTCCGTGGCTGCTTCGTATTGAACTGAATCGCGAGATGATGGTTGACAAGAAGTTGAGCATGGCAGACATTGCTGAGAAGATCAATCATGAATTTGATGATGATTTGACATGCATCTTTAATGATGATAATGCAGACAAGCTCATCCTCCGTATTCGTATCATGAATGATGATGCACCTAAAGGTGAATTACAAGACGAATCTGCTGAGGATGATGTCTTCTTGAAAAAGATTGAGAGCAACATGTTGACTGAAATGGCACTTCGGGGCATTCCTGATATCAATAAAGTTTTTATCAAGTCAGGAAAGATAAATAGGTTTGATGAGAATGAAGGCTTCAAACCAGATGTAGAGTGGATGCTTGACACTGAAGGCGTTAATCTTTTGGCTGTTATGTGCCATGAAGATATTGATGCAACTAGGACAACCAGCAACCACTTGATTGAAGTTATTGAGGTTCTTGGCATCGAGGCTGTTCGGAGGGCTCTCTTGGATGAGTTGCGTGTGGTCATATCTTTTGATGGATCTTATGTGAATTACCGTCACTTGGCTATTCTCTGTGACACAATGACTTACAGGGGTCACCTAATGGCCATCACACGGCATGGTATCAATAGAAATGATACTGGACCCATGATGAGATGTTCATTCGAGGAAACTGTTGACATCCTCCTTGATGCTGCTGTGTATGCTGAAGGTGACCACCTTAGAGGAGTTACTGAAAATATTATACTTGGTCAGCTTGCACCAATTGGCACAGGTGATTGTGCACTGTATTTGAATGATCAGATGTTGCAACAGGCGATTGAACTCCAACTTCCTAGTTATATGGATGGTGGTTTTGGTGGTCCTGGTGGATTTGATTTTGGAATGACACCATCTCGATCACCCATATCTGGGACACCATATCATGAAGGAATGATGTCTCCAAGTTACTTGCTGAGCCCAAATATTCGTGCTTCACCGATTACAGATGCTCAGTTTTCTCCTTATGTTGGTGGAATGGCTTTCTCCCCCAGTTCATCTCCAGGTTACAGTCCATCATCTCCAGGCTACAGTCCATCGTCTCCGGGATACAGTCCTACTTCTCCAGGTTATAGCCCTACTTCTCCAGGGTACAGCCCTACATCTCCCGGTTACAGTCCCACTTCTCCGACCTACAGTCCTAGCTCTCCTGGATATAGTCCTACAAGTCCTGCTTACTCTCCGACAAGTCCATCATATTCGCCAACTTCTCCCAGCTACAGCCCGACCTCTCCCAGTTATAGCCCTACATCTCCTACTTATAGTCCAACTTCCCCCAGTTACAGTCCAACTTCCCCCAGTTACAGTCCTACTTCGCCAAGCTACAGCCCTACTTCTCCAGTTTACAGTCCGACTTCCCCAGCCTACAGTCCAACATCTCCTGCCTACAGCCCAACCTCACCATCCTATAGTCCAACATCACCTTCCTATAGTCCAACATCACCTTCATATAGCCCAACATCACCTTCATATAGCCCGACTTCACCATCATACAGTCCTACATCACCTGCCTATAGCCCAACTTCTCCGGGATACAGTCCAACATCTCCTAGCTATAGTCCTACATCCCCAAGTTATAGCCCCACATCTCCAAGTTACAATCCTGCCTCAGCAAAGTACAGTCCTTCGCTTGCTTATTCTCCAAGCAGTCCAAGGCTGTCACCATCCAGTCCATATGGTCAATCATCTCCAAATTACAGGTAAGGGTTTACATCTGTTGTTAAAAAACTGAATGCCTTTCATAAATTTTCTCACTTTGATGTCTGTTTTAAGTCCTTCGAGTGATGCTGTATGTAAATTTAATTCTTTATTCGATGTACATCTACACCTCCTTTTGCTTATTAATCTTTTCTTACTATGTTCTGTAGCCC
The DNA here is from genome assembly GCA_029747655.1 of Ensete ventricosum. Lineage (NCBI taxonomy): Eukaryota > Viridiplantae > Streptophyta > Magnoliopsida > Zingiberales > Musaceae > Ensete > Ensete ventricosum. The sequence goes on from JAQQAF010000003.1 coordinate 6,562,220, forward strand.
AACTTCGCCATCATACTCACCGACATCTCCGTCATATTCCCCACCAAGTCCTACATACAGTCCTACCAGGTGAAACCTATTTCTCTGTTAATGTCAAAATTTCAGTTTTTGCTTGATTATTCATGCACCTTCATTTTCACTTGTGGATTTATGACATGGAAAATGCAACTTATAGGACAGTTGCCTTGTCTAAAGTTCCACAATTTTCTCGGCAAGTTTGGGTGTACGACACCATCACCATTCTTTTTGTTTCTTTCTTCATGCTTATCCATGTTACTGATTGCAGAATCATGGAGTAAGATGATTAATAGCATATTTAACATTTGTATTTAAAGTTATGCTGTTCGATTTGTTCGTTCACCCCTCATATTATTTCACTCGTATTAATGAAGATATTTGATGATAAACTTATTCAATTTGTTAACACGGAAGCATCAGCATTACAACAGAATGGTGGTTCTATTTATACGAGAAGAAAGAAAAACAAATTGCTTGGGAAGTCCAGCAGTAACTGAACTCCCTAATATGACTAGCAGAGGTGTATTGATAAATATCATAATCTTGTTAATAAAGTTTATTATTGAAATTTCGGTGAATATAACTTTTTTTATTGCGCTGGAATCTGATTATCAATTCATAGATCGAAGTTAGAACTACCATGAAGTAATGATTTTATGAGGACCAAGTTCCTTTTCTGAAATCATCCTCATTTATCCTAGTCAGTAAAAAGTTATGGCCCCTATCTTAAATGTATAATTTTATGCTAAGCTTGCTGCTCACAACTAAAAATATTGAATCACACATTTCTGTGAGATGCGTCGGGGAGGGGAAGATGATAAACCAAGGTTGGAACAAAATTGACTCGCTAGAACATACGAGACTTAGAATGCCGCCTACAGATTTGTCTCTTTGAGAGCACTGAACATAGGTGACTAATATCTTGCTTTATTTTTTTCTTGTGCCTTTGCAGCCCATATAACTCCCGCTCCGGTCCAGATTACAGCCCAAGTTCTCCACAGTACAGGTTACTCAAAATTTCATTATTTTTCATTTACAGTTTAAACCACAAGCCATTACTTCTAATAAGAGCAAAAATTGATCTAGCTTCTATTATAATTGCAGTCCGAGTGCAGGCTACTCGCCAACATCACCGGGTTACTCCCCGTCATCTACCAGTCAGTATACTCCACAGATGAGCAACGAGGATGAGGAAAGTACCCGCTGATATTTGCGTTGTTCATTCATCAGCGGAGAGCAAGAATCTCTCGATCATGACGTGAAGGTTCGAATGCTGGACTTCTGAGATGCTTGATGCCATGGCATTGCGTTTTGGACTATGAGCTTGTTGTTGGTTTCAGATCACAAGTGAATAAATAGTTAGGTATCCATAGATGTGTTTGTAACGTCAAGACTCTTCCCGGTGACAACACCGGCTGATAGAGATGACTGTGGTATCGGAAAACAGTTCCGTGGAATGTGATTAGTCCTATATGATAAACGGGTTTTGGTTATTATGTACTTTTAATTAGATTAGGTGTTTGATATATACATTTTGAATGACATGGATGCAGACAAAATTACTTTGGATGAATGATCGTTGACTTGGTCCAAATCAACTTGTTTTGATGGATTATGGTGCCAAATTTGACAGGCTAATTAAATCGTTTGGTTTGATCTAAATCAATGTGTTAGAATGTGGTATACGTTTTTATAATATGGATTTCATGGGGCTATGACACCGTTATCCATTCGATTAGCTAATTAAACTGTTGGTCTCAAAAAAGTTTAATTGTCATTATTTTTCTATAGGGATGATGGGTTAATTATAGATTATCTTATATAATTAATTATCAATCTCTATATTTTTAAAAGTAAAATAGTATGATGATTTTATCAATTATAAACGTAATATTTTTTTTAAAGATGTCAATAGCTGGAATCTTAAAAAATTTATTGAACCAAAATACGAATCTTAAATCTTTAATAATCAATGGTAGTATTTACTGTTATGATCAGATTAATATTTTTATTGTAAAAATCCCTCGACCGAGTCTTTTCTTGACGGTCAACCCGAGCGGGATTATTGTCATCTGCAGCGCAGGAATCGTTGACCGCAATCCCTATCCGCATTGCTACTAGTAGCACATTGACAGCTTACTACTACTCGTTATTCTGATGTCCGATGGTTGGCAGTTGCAGATCGCCCTCTTAATATCTTCTTCCATTGACCATGCTCATCGTCCTCCTCTTCCTTCTTCTCGTCATCACCATCAACTTCTTTGTAGCATCAAACGAGACTGTATCAGCTTTCGTTCGTCCTCTGCATGGAGAAACCAGATAGAAGCATCATCACCTTCCTCCCAAAGCTTGCCACCGGACGCGAGAATCCGATGAAGCCGAGGGCTAATGGCCAGAGCAGATCCTTCTCGGGGCCGATCACAGTGTCCATTATACCCGTAGAAGCTCGACGTCAGAAGGAGAGCGGCGGCGGCGACGGCGGTGGCTTCGAGGCGCCGCAGGAACCCACGTCCCCGAAGGTGACGTGCATGGGCCAGATCAAGCTCGAGAAGATGACCGCCGGGTGCGGCCGGAAACCGTCACCACCGCGTCGAAAATGGAAGCTGGCATCGTTGATCCGCGAGGTCTTCCGGCGTCCCAAGGTGGGGCCGGCGGGCGGTGGCGGGAAGAGCAGGCCGCCGGTATCTGCACCACCGTCGCTCCGAGGGATGAGGAGGTCCGCCGGCGGACGCAACAGCTTGGGGGATTTCGACTGGCGGAGGGCAGTGGAGGCGGAGGAGGTGATCATTGCTCACTCTGCACCCATCATGGTGGGCGGTGGGGTGGTGGCCGTGGAGCCAAGGAAGGTGGCGAGCCTTTGGAAGAAGAGGACCTCCGCTCCTCTTACTACTCTTCAATTAAACTGATATATATCTTTATTCTTTTTCTCTCCTTCTCATCTTTCTTTCTATTTTTTTTCTCCTCCTCATCTTTTACTGTCTTAAAAACGATGCTCGTAAATACGAGAGAAAGAAAGGTTGTACACATCAATTGTTGTTTTCGATGGACAGAACTATTTATGTACTTGCATAGTTAAAGTAATTATCTTTTATTTTTTTGAAAGAAAATTATCATTTATACTTAAAATTTTACATCTAAAATATTATAGTAAATCGTAATTTTACATTTACTAAAATTATACACTCCCAATAAAAACCCAAAATGTGAGATTTCTTTCATGGGAATTCTTACAAAAAACACTCGTGTAGGGGGTTTTATTGGGTCACATGCATCATGACGCCTGGCGATGATGCGCCGTGATTCCCGAATGCGAAGCATCACAAGTGTTTCACGAATCTTAACGCATGGCCCCGCACGACCCGACCGTTGCGCCAGTTGCCGCCACCTCGGGCTCCTCACCGCCCCCCAAATCTCTCCGCTTCATCTCAGACCGCGAAGCCTCCTCCTCCTCCTCCTCCTCCTGAAAGTTCCATCTTGACGCCCCTTCTGTTCCCTTCGCCATCGGCTCGATGGGATCCCACTCCGCCGCCGACGAGGCCATCCTCCTCCACGGCGACCTCCACTTGTCCGTGCTCGCGGCACGCCGCCTCCCCAACATGGACATGCTCTCCGAGTACCTCCGCCGCTGCTTGGCCCCCTGCAGCGCTGTCCTCCCTAGTAGCGACTCCGACCCCACCCCCGACCACGGCCGCCGCCGCCGCCACCGGCACCGCAAGAAGATCGCCACCGCCGACCCGTACGTCACCGCCTTGCTCGCCGGCGCCACCGTCGCCCGCACCCGCGTTATTCACAACTCGCAGAATCCCATCTGGAACGAGCGTTTCAAGATCCCCGTCGCCCACAGCGCCGCGGCCCTCGTTCTCCACGTCAAGGACAACGATGTCTTCGGCTTCCAGCTCATCGGCACCGTCTCCATTCCCGTTGCCCGCGTCGCCTCCGGCGAGGTGATCGACGAATGGTTCCCGGTGATGGCGCCCAGTGGGAGGACGCCGAAGCCCGATACCGCCCTCCACGTGTCTCTCCATTACTCGCCTGTGGAGGAGAGCGTGGAGCACAGGCATGGCATCGCCGGGGACCCCGACAAGCGCGGGGTGAGGGATGCCTACTTCCCCGTCCGGAAGGGGTGCTTGGTGACGCTCTACCAGGACGCACATGTCAGGGATGGCGAGCTCCCAGAGATTAGGCTCGAGGAAGGAGCCATCTTTGAGCATAACAAGTGCTGGGAGGACATCTGCCATGCCATTCTCGAGGCGCATCACTTGATTTATATCACCGGTTGGTCTATATATCACAAGGTAAAGCTGGTGAGAGAGCCGACGCGGCCGCTGCCGACTGCGGGGCAGCTCACGTTGGGGGAGCTGCTCAAGTACAAATCCCAGGAGGGGGTTCGGGTGTGCATGTTGGTTTGGGACGACAAGACTTCTCACCATAATTTCTTCATCAAGACGGTAAGAAGACTCCAATCTTTAGTTCTGCATAGATTACTTCCTGGCACCAGGGTTGTTTCCAGTGTCATTATTAATAATGTTCATTCTTTGACTTCGTATGCACAATCCAATCTGACTGGACACATTTTCCCAATTCTTGAGTTCCTTGATCTTATAGCATCCGATTGAGTGATACTTTTCAGATTTCTTGAGTACATCTTCCACTGGGAGATGAACCACTCTTTACAGCTGTGTTTTGTTCCCCAACAGTGAGTATTAGGTTCATATGTGCTAGTGGCAATTCAAGGAAATTAGTGCAGGCTAATTTGCTTGTGATTTACAAAAAATATCATGATTGACTGGCATTTTAGTGAACTTAATTGATATACTTTAGTTGGATGTCTGACCTTTCTGTGGCAGGAAGGAGTAATGCAAACTCACGATGAAGAAACTCGGAAGTTTTTCAAGCATTCCTCTGTCATTTGTGTTCTAGCACCTCGTTATGCGAGCAGTAAGCTTAGCATCGTCAAGCAGCAGGCATGTTTTACACCATAATATTCCCATCTGTTGTGATTCTTAGATCAACTAATCAAGATTTCCCTTGAATTACAAAGATGTTTGAAGGACTAATCGATGATGTTTTCCTTTGGTACTGAAATTAAAAGTAAATGGTTTATTTTTATATTAAACTCTGAAGTCTTTGGAAGTTGCATATGAATTCATCAGTTTGTTATTTTCACATACTTAGCCACAAAAACTCAAATAATAGGGCACATTAATCCTTAAGTTTATATTACCATATTAATATGTCCTTTTCATGGTTGTTAGGGCTTTCTTCTTCCTTAGAACCATACCTTTTCGTAGTTGAAAAAGAAACTTTATGCTCTCTTTTCAATATTCCTAACCATTTTTAAGCCCCTATCCAGAAACTTTATGCTCTCTTTTCAATATTCCTAACCATTTTTAAGCCCCTATCCAGAATTCAATCTTGACATTTTTAACTGTCAATATCTTTATGAGGCTTTGCATTTGGTTCACATTTTTGATACTTTGATTTTTTTTGAAGTAATAAATGTATTTCCATTAACATTTCATTTAAATTATAAAGTCCTGCAGTATGTCGTCACAAGGGTTTGGAGAGATATGTTTATTCAAATTCCAGATGTTTACATGGAGGATTTTGTAGGTACAAAAGACGGATGGTTAGAGAAAAGAAAACTATCAACTATCGCGATAAAGATATGGTTAATAAATATCGTATAAAACCAAAATTAGACATCATTTCCTCTTTAGGGTATAATCAAGGGTATATAATTAGTGTTATCTCTTTTTCTCAGTAATCAGTACAATCTTCATGGTTTTCTTTCATGACACAGAACTTGGTCAATTTTATTTATCCTTTTCCCTCAATTATTGCTCACTTTGATAAAGATATAAGATGTATATAAGCTTGTCAACTAACTAAAGTAATAAGTTTATAATATCAGCTCTTACACTTAACAGAAGAGTAGAATAGGAGGAAAGTGAAGAGGAGGAAATAATAAAAGAGGCCACAGTCTATGATTAGGACAAAATAATCTACTATGTTTAAATAATTGGTGTCAGTTAGCTTCCCAGAAGAGTATAATTGGTTCTTTTTTCTGATTTGCACAAGTCCATTTTAAGTAAAGAAAATAAAATTGTATAGTTACCTTGCGTTCCTCTTTATCAGGTAGTTGGAACTCTCTTTACGCACCACCAAAAATGTGTACTTGTTGACACACAGGCATCTGGGAATAATCGAAAAATAACTGCTTTCGTAGGAGGTCTGGATCTTTGTGATGGCCGCTATGATACACCGGAGCATAGACTTTTTCATGATCTTGACAGTGTCTTTTTGAATGATTTTCATAATCCTACATTTGCTGTGAGTATATTTTTCCTTTCTCCTCTTTTTTTCCTCTCAAAATGTTTTTTTTTCTTGTGTAATTGATAAAGCTTAGCTATTCAGATTGCAAGTTCACTTAATTCTCTTTGATTAGTTTCGAGGTCCTTTGTTGTTGAAATGACTCTAGTGAGACACTTATTAAAGCAGTTTTTTAATTAGATGACTCATTCTTTCTACCTATTGGTCTTCAAGTGTACATATTGGTCAGCTTATTGTCATCACTCATCATAGTGTAGTTTCCTTCATTTTTAAGTTAATGTAGTCAGTGATAGACACTAGACGGTACACACAAAGCCATGTTTTCAAACAATGACCCATTATCTTATAATTGTCATCCTTTATAAATAATCAAAGTTTTATCAAAGATCTAATGAACCTGAGATGTTTAATCATCACTGCAGAAGGAATTTATTACAACAGCAATATTAGAGATTCTATAATCAAAGCCAAGTATTGTGAAGGTTTTCCTCTACCTCTCTATTTCTGTGTCCAAGTGGCTTTATCCTAGTACATTTGCAGCAGAGCTGTAACGAACTCATGATTTTCATTTAATATCTTCTAATATTCAACAAAGTAGATAGTAATGAAGTCTTGTATGAATACTAATCTTTTCTCTTCTATATCTTCACACATTTGGTATTTTCTTGAAAAGAAATAAATTAGTTGTACAGACCCAGATTGTTGGATGCAAACATGTACAGGAAGGAAACAGGTATAAAGTACCTGTCTATTAACCCTTAAAATTGAGAAATTGTTAGCAAAAATGAACAGACTTCCAAATATTTTGGCATCTACAATTCTCCGGATGATGCATGTGCTTTTATTTTTTTATGATCTGTGATCATAGTTACTAGATTAATTTACATCAACAGAGACAGATCAATATTGCAATGGTAAAAAGAAAATTCTAATTTTCATGATTAGAGCAAGTCAGTCATGTTTTCTTAATTCAGACTATGATTCTGACAGTCTGCTTGTATGATCCCTAAACATACATGTTTGCTCATCTACTAGCTTTGATATTATATTGGTTTATGTTATCTTTTTCTTTTATATTAGGGTGATCCACAGTTAGAAACTAAAGGACCAAGACAACCATGGCATGATTTACACTGCAGAATTGAAGGTCCAGCTGCTTATGATGTTCTAGAGAATTTTGAACAGCGCTGGCGTAAGGCAACAAAATGGCGGGAATTTGGGCTACGTTTTAAAAAAAAGGTATCCCACTGGCACGATGATGCTTTAATAAAGCTTGAACGGATTTCATGGATAATTAGTCCTTCACCTACTGTTCCAAATGATGATCCAAGTTTATGGGTTGCAAGTGAAGAAGATGCTGGACCTTGGCATGTTCAGGTTGTATAACATTCAGTTACTAGTAATAAGAAATTTTATTATATTGTTAGTTACTGAATGTTAAGTTTTCAGATTTTTCGATCTATAGACTCTGGATCAGTAAAAGGATTTCCGAAGAACCCTCAAGAAGCCTTACAAAGGGTTAGTCTCTTGTCACGGAGTATGTCTACTTTATACTAGTCCAACTTCTTTTACAACTTATCAAGTCTATTATTTTTCTATTTTTATGATGCCAATTTATACAATCCTATTTGACTCATACTTCAGTTTTAAATAAAGGTATATATCTTCATCATATCCATGATTTTTTCAATAAAAGCTACTTAGTCAGTTCATTTCAATCTGGATCTTATAGGCTAATCTACTATCAACTGTTGCAGAATCTTGTCTGTCAAAAGAATCTGATCATTGATAAGAGCATCCACACAGCATATGTGAGGGCAATCAGATCTGCACAACATTTCATATATATTGAGAATCAGTATTTTCTGGGGTCTTCCTATGCTTGGCCATTTTATAAAAACTCAGGTTCGCTCAAGTCCATTTTACTAGTATGTTAGCTTTTACATGTAAGAAAACCACACCGTAATCTTTAAGTTGCCAGTTCTCTGAAAAATCGACCTTTGGAGCACCCTCCTACATGTAAGAAAATCACATCTCCCGACATCAGAAACATGTGTCTATCACTTTAGATTGCTTGCAGCAGTCCTAACAATGATGCCGACTGAAGTAACCAATGTTTCTACAGAGATGCACTCAACTGTTGGTCACATGATTTTTTCCTTAATTAGTTCTCTAGATGCTTATAAGTTATATCATCAATATTTGGCTTTATTTATACTAACTATGCCTTTTCTTATGTGAATTAAATTCGGAAAATGTTGTTTTATGTCTGGTCTTCATAATCTAGCAAAGATTTATGGGCACTTTACTAGACTATGAGCTCTTTGCTAGATTTGGTAAAATAAAAATATAGCTGCAGACTTATGCTAAATGATGCATAAGGGCCATCCTTTCTTTGAAGAATTATTGTTAGTTGCTGAGACTCTTTTTACTCAAGCTTCCTTGACATCAACAGGTGCTGATAATCTGATACCTATGGAATTAGCCTTAAAAATTGCTAGCAAAATTAAAGCCAAAGAGCGGTTTGCTGTATACGTGGTTATACCTATGTGGCCTGAAGGAGTCCCTACTACTTCCAGCGTGCAAGAAATCCTCTTCTGGCAGGTATCATCCCATTATATAGAGCATCTAATTGTTTGTTTTTTCCTCAATAAAAAATGATTGATAAACATATTATTGAGCTTCTCTTAAACAAAAAAGATGTTACTTTTTTTTCTTTTGCAAAATCGATTTAGTTAAATTAATTATTATTATAGTATTCTGTTTAATTAATTTATGTATAGGGATGTTGAGCAGTTAGAATACAACATGGACAAGTGTTGCTGAGATGAGGGTGTCGAGATTGATGTTTGGGATTGTTAGATGACATAACAAGAAATGTTTATGTTTGTGAATTTGATACAGCTTCAACAGAAGACAAATGAGGAAAATTTGTTTATGATGTGATGAACATGTCCGAGGGAGAAGTTTGGTTAGATGAGATGAGTTGATAACAACTGATCGTGCGAGAGAAGTAGGAGACTTAAGAAACTTACCAAAACATTTACTATTCAACTTAGGGATAAGTGTCATGCAGCATTCTTACTGCAAATAATCACACCAACCAAGTGACAGCATTGTTTTTGGATTCTTTGAGTTGATATTGCCTTCCATTTTGTTACTTTTATAGGCTTTCTTAGTCTCTATTCCAATGCTACTTAGATTACATTGTTTTGTCCTTGCAGAGTCAGACTATACAGATGATGTATGAAATCATTGCAAAGGAGCTTAAAGCTGCCAACTTCGAAGATGCACATCCACAAGATTATCTTAATTTCTATTGTCTTGGAAACCGTGAAGAATTGCCCAAGGATGAGTTGCAATCAAATGGTCACTCTTCAGAAAGAAGTCCAGTGGTACTATATTCATAAGCATCCAGAAACTTGACTATGTTAATTTTTTGTTCAAGTATATATCATGTCTCAAAAGCTTTCTTATAGTACAGGGTAATCTCATAGACCTAGACTACTTTCTCTAGATTGATATGCCTTCTCATAGCTAATAATTTTGTCAGACTCAAAACTCTTCTATGTGTGCAGCAAACAAGCAAAGGTAAATTAGATCTACTTCGTAGTGCCAATAAATTCATTGCAAGATTAAATAAATTGTGTTGCAATGATAACCGACCAAAGATTCTGAGACATTTTTAGAAGTAAAGGAACTTATAGACAATCAATTTCTTTGCTTGTCTTCAGAATTTGCTGTAATCATACTAGAGAGTTCATATGCAGATTAGTGGAGAACTATTTTGCTCTCACACTGGTTTTTTACATGCAAAAGTGGTTTCATCAGTCACACAAGCTAGATAAAATAAGAAATATATCAAAATTGGTAAACATTTATGAGTATTTGGTTAATATACATGAATATTTGCTGGTTAAAATGTCAGCTGTTTTCTTTGTGAATAATATGTTTCTTATTAATAATATGGTTATCATTATCTTCTCATTGTTCAGCCAATTCCAAATCATCTTTCCTTCATTTTCTTTTCTTTATTGATACATGTTCTCTTCTTGTCCGATTATTAGAACAGCATTTGTGCTTCTTTTTTAATATGGATACAGATTTTGAGGCCTTTCCAAAAGATATAATTGTTAACTTATCGTATTATGGTTCACAATAATTACTTACATTTGCCATCTAAATTTTACCCAGGTCCTGGCACAAAGGTCTCGGCGATTCATGATATATGTTCATGCAAAAGGGATGATCGTAGATGATGAATACATTATAATGGGATCTGCTAATATCAATCAAAGATCTCTGGCTGGTTCAAGAGATACCGAAATAGCCATGGGTGCATACCAACCTCGTCATACATGGGCTGAGAAAGAAAGACATCCACATGGCCAGGTTGGTGACATCATATTCTTGGTTCTTTTCCTTTCTGTGTCATCTCAAATGTAACATGGGCATTTATTGAAATAAATATCTATTTAGAACATGTCTGTTTTTAAAAGATCTTATTAGCATTTATTAATCTTCTTAGGTTGTTTTCTGGTCATTGATTAGAATGTTTCTTTCTTAGTTATATAATCATTACAGTTTCCTGTTATTGGATCAGCTAGTGTGAGAGCAATCTAGGAAATAGTTAATTGCAAGCATAGAAAAGATGTGGACTGGGTGCAACAATTAGTCCCTAGTTAATCTGCTACACTAAGAAAAGCCACATAAGCTTAGATGGACTATTTCAGAGGAAAAAAGGTGCTATTGATTACTTGAAATTATGTTAGAACTTTGAAATATCTGCAACAGAAAAAGTATCATAAAACGATTGGTTCAGACGGAACTGCGGTGAGTAATGATGTCAATTGAAGTGATATTGTGATATCAATGCTTGATAGGATTTTTCATGGAAGGAATGCGAAGTTTCATGTTTTCCAGTCGTCATAGCTGAAGACACAACATTATGATATCAATTAAATAAGGTCATTTTATAGATGCATCCAATCTTTTTTTTTTTTTTTTTTGTCTTGAAAGATTGACTGCACTTTCCACTTCATATTTCATTTACTCCCAAGGCAAAGCTTAGACTTGAGGAGATCATCAATGAAGAGTAGGTTTCAAGATGCTAATATTTCTAAATAGGCGGGGGAGAAGAGCAATAATATGACAATAAGGAGTAGGTTGTTAATGTTGTAAGCCATATCCAATTCGGCACTAGGATACCGAGAAGTTGCACAAGACTTCCTGGGTATATGAATCTCATCTCCATCAAAATTAGGAAAAGGAAATGCCTTCACAGAGATCGTCGTTGAAGAGTAGGTCTCAAGGTCTAGTGTTTCTCTAGGTGGGTGACGCAGCTGAGTGCAATAATATATGACAGTATGTTACAGGTTGTCAATGTTGTAATACCCAATTGAACACTATGATAGTTGTTGTAGAAGGCTTCCTGCGTATACGAATGCCATCTCCATCAAAATTAGGAAGGTTAGATTTCAAGAGTCTGACCAGCTGGGAGAAGCAGCTGAGTGCCTTACCTGTTCTAATTGTTTTGAGTGGGTTGTCAATGTAGTAAGCAGTTATGCTCTATCTAGATAAAATTTTGATACCCAAGTTAGCATTAGGATATTGGAATTGTCATCTCCATCACAATTAGGCAAAGTAAATGCCCAAGTCCTGTTATGAAATTTTATATCCTGACTGCATTTTGATGCTCTGCTGCAGATATATGGATACAGGATGTCTCTCTGGGCAGAGCAGCTGGGATCGGTAGACGATCGATTCAAGCAGCCCAACAGCTTGGAGTGCGTAAGACTCGTGAACAAGATAGCCGTCGATAACTGGTGCAGGTACGCCGCTGATGAGGTGAGTTCACTGATCGGCCACCTTCTCAAGTACCCAATTAAGGTAGAAGCTGATGGAAAAGTCGGAGCTCTGCCTGACCAACAGTGTTTCCCGGACGTCGGAGGTAAGATCTTAGGAGCCCCCACAAGTCTTCCTGATACACTAACCATGTAGTAGTAGCATCCTCAGATCAATACACAGTCACACCAAAAGTAGAACAAAGAATTGTCATTTTAGTCATGCTAGATAATTTTGACATGTTCATTTGCATGGAGTTCTGAAATCCTATTTCTGATGCAAAGATAGGCACTCATTCTTCATGTATCATCAATTTCTTTTTCATCAGAAGATAGCTTCATACAACAGAATTATTGATTATAATAAACGTCAATACAAATATACAGATGCGTAGTGAGCAGAACACTACTTGAGTTCTTCTCCCATTTGATGACACACAAGAGGAGAGAGGAGAGGAGAGGCATTAGTTGACTGTGACTTTTCCGACCATTCCTGCTCCCTGGTGCGGCGAGCAGTAGAAGGCGTAGGTGCCCTTCTCGTTCAAGGTCACCGAGTAGGTCTCTCCGGGGGCGTTGAGTAGGTCCTCCTCGCTCATGGAGATGGCCGCGGCGTCGACGCCCTTGGGGATCTCGTCCTCGTCGAAGATGACGTTGTGGGGGAAGGCCTGGTTGTTCTTGAACACGATCGACTCCCCGGCGGCCACGCTGAACTCGCCCGGCACGAAGGCCAGCGACCCGTCGTTGCCCCCCAGCAGCACCTCGATGGCCAGCGCGTTGCCCGTCGCGAGCAGCGCGCCGGCGGCCGCGGCCACGGCCGCCACTTTCACCTCCTTGAGGGAAGCCCTCGCGGACATGGCCACCACCTTCGCTCTCGGGGCCGCCATGGCAACGATGGCGTCGGACCTTGCGGCGGTTGCCTTGAGGCCGCTGAAGGAGGGGATGGTGACTGCTGTGGTGCTCATGCTGGCCATTCCTCACGCTGTTACCGTCTTCTTGAACCAACTGAGGTTGCAGTATCTATAGAGTGAGAAGTCTGAATCAATCGAGACAGAGAGAGGAGAGGATATGGTGGGCGCTGCAATTGGTGGCGGAGAGAGGAGGGGTAATGGTATCGAGCTGCTTATACTGGCTGAAACCGGATGTGATGAGGTGATGGTATTTGCTGACATGACATGACATGGATGGATGGAGGCGAACGAGTGGTGGTTAACTGGAGTTGACCGACGGTGGAGATCGTACTAATCAAGAACAAAGGTCATGATCGTCATTTTCGTAAATATCTATGGGCAAATACCCCCCCAAAAAAAAAAAAAAACCTCTTATTTTCATTTTTTTTCTCCCCCTAATCAGCCTCCCATTTCTATTTATATTTATTCAAGTGCACCCCTTATTTTCTAAGAGATGAAATTGCTCAGAGACTTCACCCCATCGGTGACCGCTTTTGTCTTGTTGCCTTATTGCTTTCGTCTCTTGTCGTTGCTTGTCATCTTCGTCGTAAGGTCATCCCACCTTCGTCGATCATCACATTAGCCCCTTGTTATTGATATAGCTGCACTTGTATGTCATCGCACGTGCCCTTGGTCTCGTTATGTCTTTGACCATGTATCATTGCTCTTATCATCATCCTTGCTCTCATGCCCTCACTTGTGCACTCTTACTATCCTCGCCAGTACATCTTTCTCTAATATCTCACTCATCAGAGATGAGAGATGAAAGTAACTTTTAGCTTCTAATGGGAATGTCGAACAAAGATGAGGAAATGATATTATCCTCCATGACAAAGTTTCACGCAAAGAATAAGATACCTCGTCAATGACCATCAGCAGGAGGAGGACCAATGGGTGTAGAGCGACATGGAGGGCAACTAGTATTCGATGAGTACCAGAAGACATATGTAGGATATGATAATAAGAGCTAGAGTGTACGAGTGAGGCGAGGTGAAGATGACAAACGATGGTGAGGGGCGAGTGTGATGATGGCAATCGGTAGGGCTGAGGTCAAGAGTAATTTTATTATTTATTTAAATAAGAGGTGCAATGCTAAAATAAATGAAAAAAAAGATACTAACCAAGAAAAAAATAAAAATAAGGGGCTTCTTCAACGAATCTGCTTAATATCTTCTATTCTAATGCCTTATTTCTAAAAGAATTTAAAAATTAGGGGAATAGGAATCTTAAATTGTCATGTTAATTTATTCTTCATTGTCATGTTAGTAGTCTTAAATTCCATTGATATAAAATTATTAGAATTACTAGTTGGGAATAATTTATTCATAGAATAATTGAAAGAAATAAAGGGAATAAAAATCGAACCATTTTTTTATTCCAATGCAAAATTATTACAATTATCAATGAGGAGGGATTTAATCTTAACTTTCTAATATCTGCTCTGGATAATTATTTTTAGTTTTGTTGAAATGTGATGGACGGTTCCTTTAAAACTACTAATGATATCTTAGGTATAGACTACTAACTTTTTTAACATAACATATTATCTTTATCTGAGCTCCATATTTTTTGATTAGTTTTCTTAATGACTTTGTTTACACACTTTTGCTTGTCAAGGATATTTCTTAATGGTTTTCTTTCTCCATGTGTGTTATATGTGATAGTAGAGAATTAATATTTGTTTGGCATGTCATCACGATAAATATAGAATGTATAAGCTTGGAATATTCTTATCCAAAGTAATCTAAATTAGGTTGGATTAGAATCAAATAACTCATCCAAAACAAATATTTAGAAAAAATGAAGTCAATGTTGTGAACTATATTTTCAAAGATGACAATTGCAGAACTGATATTTGAAGCATGAATAAGTCATGAAACCTTACAAAACATCATGAGAATTTAGATTGTTTTCATTTGGTATAATACGTGTATCTAGTTATCGAGTTGTATTGAGTATATCGACATACAATACACTAAAGTGTATCGATATACCTCCCGTATCAAGCGGTATGATATAATATTATAAATCTTGATTTTTAAACATTAACAAGTCTGAAAGGAAAAATAATAAAAAGATAAAAATTAAGTTATAAAATATTGATGAATCATTAAGGATGTGATTGTTATTTCAATGTACGAAGAGTTCAATAGATCATGGTAAGGTCAGAGAGACTGAGATCCCATCTTCCCTATCTACACTTTGATATATAAAAAAAACATTGTCCTTATGAAACATGATTATTATTTCATTATCAATATCAAAGTGATACCGTCAAATCTCATTCCATCAACATGATAAAGACACACACTGTGTTTAATTTCTTTGTTAATTAGAGCTTCATTGACTTTTCCCTTGGAAATTATCTCCAACAATATATAATTACAAGTCAAGTTCTTGTTCTAGATTTTATATTCCTTTGTGTGCGAGCATCTTTTTCCTCCCTCCATGCCACATTATTTTTGCTAATATTGGCATTTAATATAATTAGGTTTGTCATTATATGTACTATGCTTGATTGTATGAATAAACCATTGACAAGTCAAATTATCATTAGACTTGCATGGGTGATTGTGTCAATTATTACAACTTAATCAAGTATTTTAATTTTTTTAATATTTTATTTAATTTTTTAATGTACGACAAATAAAGAGTGAAGCAAAGATAGAAATAATAATAATAGTTAAATAGCCTTTGTAATTTAATGCCATGCACAGCTTTCACTGTCTTTTCTCCCCCTTTGCTTCATATTATGTCGCCCCCTACTCTGTTGTCTTCTTTCGTTGCCTTCCCTTTCAATAGCCGATCCTTTCTCCTTTCCTCCTCCTCTCCTGCTCGCCTCGTCTCACGTGAATCATGGCCGATGGTGACGCCCACCATCCTCCCCCCCACCCCCCCGACCCCTCCGTCCCCTAAAGGACAGATCTGTTTCTGCGAACAAGAGCGCAATTAATGAGCCATTCGACTTTTGACGTTCGACTCTGCGGATGGCGATGAAGGACACGGCCGAGAGCTGCGGCAGCCGCGCCGGGGTGGAATCGTCACGGACCCACCCCCGCCGCCAACAGCAGCAGCAGCAGCGCCACAAGTTGGAGGCGTACGCCGAGGTCCTTCGCCGCCTGAGGAAGGCCGGGCGGCCGGAGGTGCTGTCCCCGTCCTTCGAGGACGGTTTGCTCAACCACTTCAATCGTCTTCCGGAACGGTAGATGCATCACGTCCCTTCTGCTGTTGCAATTTTTTCCCTATTCGTTTTACCGAAACATGTTTGGCGCCAGTTACTCGTTGACCTTTTGATCCTACCCCTTTTCATCGATTTGGGCCCTCGAGCATGGTTACTGAGTAGCCTTTCTTGGTAAAATTTTGTTCTTGTGATGCTCGTTGCACATATAGTTCACGCAGTGTATTCTCCAGCTACTTGTCCCGAGGATTTGCTTGGTTGAATTTATGATTCTTATCAAGTTCTGATGTTGTGTTGGTCCTGCGAGTAGTTTCATTATTGTTCTGCGGAATTACTTGTCTCGGAATTGGCCATTTGTGGGTATGTGAATGTGCTGGTAAAGTCGTCAGAGCATTTTTATGGTTGATTTTGGTTGAACTTGTTGCCATGATTTCTTTTACCAAGCCAACTTCTGATATGTGACTTTTTCCTGTTGCAAAAGGTATGCCTTGGATGTAAACGTGGAGAGGGCAGAAGATGTGTTGACACATAAAAAGTTGCTGGAACTGGCTCAAGAACCTGCCAACAGGCCTGTCTTTGCTGTGCGCTTGGTGCAGGTAAGAGTTTTAACAGCTCTTCCTTCATTTGAACATCATATTTTGATTATAAATTCAAAATCAATTTATGGGTTAGTTAGTGATTATATCACGTCTCGGTCTACTTATGTTGTATGTATTACTCATGCATTTACTGTGTAGCTTCTAAAAACTTCTGAAAACTTGTTCTTTTGGGTACTCATTTGCATCTAGTATTTGATTTTTGTTTGCATGGGTCATGGTAGAGTTTCTCCATTTATTTAATTATTCTCTTGAGAACAGTTATATTAATTAAATGCCATCGCCTAGTTATCTGGTTAAAAATATTAAATTATGACTAAGAGGGTGAGCCAAGGTGTCACAATAATGTTTTCTTTTCTTTGTGATCTAAGTGACCCAGGTTTGAGTCATAGGAATAATTTTGTTGCCTGCAAACGTAAGTTTGACATAGATCAACCCCTTCCAAAGTCTGCTATAGTAAGAAGTCTTGTGCAGTGTGTCACGAATGGTTGTTGTGCACCCGCAACATCTTCGCTCAACGAACCATTCATCGTTTTTGCATACTTGTACAAATGTTTGGCAGCATGTTTTGCCTTAGTTTTATGAGATTTTGCTTGAGAAATGCGAGCGAAAACAGTTTGCAACGCTGCAATGCGATCGCTCATCGCGCCGGGACAAAATTGTCGAAAATAGTTCCGTTTTCGCATACCGCGGCCTGATTTCTGCAGATCGCGAAGCGGAGCAAAACGTCAGCCATCTCAACACCTTGGAACCCTTCAGGTGGCACAGGGCTGGATGGGGTTTTGGGTATATGTCAGGCGTTGAGCACTCATCAGAAATTGAGCTTGTCTTCGTGCCCGACCCCTGGTGAACTATTGTTAGTGGACTTGCGACTGTTCATTCAACCTTCTAAAGTACTGTTTCGCTCCTTTCTCCCTTGCTGAATTGCTTGTAAAGCTTCCTCTTCATGAGGCATCGGGACTTGTCCGTTGCTCGCTTTCAATCTATCATATCTAAAGCAATATTTATGAAATTGTATTGTCATGATCTAACTTGATGGGATAACCAACTTATTAATTTTATGGAGCTGCACTATTGGTCTAAAATAATTAAGTCCAAGTTAATGATAGTAGACTCATCTAACACTTTTAAGTACATTGAAAACTTCTCCTACTTCTGGGACTAAACCAAGACTTGATGTTCTCATCAATGCAATATATCTTAAAATCAAATTCTAATATAGTCATGCATGGTGGTTAGTCCAAAATTAAATCTTAAAATAGTTCATGTGAAGCCAAGCCAGTGGAGGCTCTATATTGTGACATGTCATCTAACATCATCTACGAGTTGTTTTTTCCTACTCAAACCCCTCACTATGCATAATATTAGGTTGCCTTTGATGGGATAACTTACACATTAAGTTTGTCAAATCCGAACCACTAGCTCAAAATACCTAGATTTAAGTTAATAGTGATAAATCCATCTAGCACTTAATAAGTTTATCCAAATCTTTTGTACTTCCAAATTCCAATGTGGGACTGAACCGAGGTACTACATTTACTCCCTCCATTGTTAATTTTTGATATTTGCTAATGATCATTTTTTAGTATCCAAAGAACTAAGAGTCCTATTGATTCAAGCATTTTCCATTGTCGTGAGTTAGAAAATCTTACATTCAAAATAAGGGAGATGTTTATTATTAGCAAGATCACATGGCCTCATTGAGTTTATAATCTTGTTTTTGTTAACTGACTTTTTCACCTTGCCTGGACCATGAACATAAGAATTTTGGATTTCTTATGAATATTACCTTTTATAATAATAGGATTTGATGAATAATTACCTTGGCAAGCTGTATCTAGTTTGTTTATCCTTTTCTATGCCCTGTTGTAGTCTATTTGTTGCTGTATATCTTAATCAATTGTTCTTTAGGTTCCTCCATTTCCTGAAGGAAAGCAAGTTGATTCTTCTGATTCTGATGCACCAAGAACAGGACATGCTCTGTTTGATTCAACTTACTTTAGGCAAGGGTGCAGTTCTTTCTCTGTTTTCCTACTGCATAGAATGTCCTTCACTTGCTGCATAACTTGTGTGTTCTTAGATATTCACTTTTTTCTCTTGTGCCTAATAATGTACACAAAATATTCAGTGTTCATCCTCCTCCGTCCTTTGGTTCATCGCCCAATCTCGAGGCTCTTGCTTTTGAAGGCAGCAGGCAACAGGTTCAAGATGGAGCTAGTGTTGCAAAAGCTGTACAGCATCTCAGGTTTTTATTTACTTCCTTTTTCATGTTGTTTCATGATCTTAAGTATATAACAAAAGACCTTGACTTCATGTTATGTATAAACTATAAACACAGTGAAATTTGTCCTGGCAGGTCCCACTGGCTGTAGTATATCTTGATGTTTGATGACATATATTCCAGATGAAATCACAGGAACCTATGTCCTTGTTTCTTTATAGTTTTCTGTTTGGGCATATTGATGCCAGTTTAAGTTTGTTTGAGCATTGATCTTATTATAAGTTGGATTTTTCAGTTCTTATAATCAGTAACTTTTAACCAAGGTTTGCCTTACCGAGCGGTAAGACCCCGTGCGGCCCGATACATACCGGTCCAGCAGTTGACCGGTACGTGGACCGCCTGCTATCGGGCGGTACCATCAAAATCAACCGTCGGCGGTCGATTGAAGGAGAAATCGACCATTGACGGTCGATTGAGGGAGAAATCGATCGTCGGCGGTCAATTGAGGGAGAAAAAGGGAAGAAGAAGAAGAAGAAGCGGACACATACCTCATTTCCCTGCGCCGTCCTCACCCGCACGCCGTCGTCGCCCACGCGTCGTCCTCGCCAACAGGTGATTCTTCTCCCACGCGAGGAGACGGAACACCTCCCCGTGTGGGGAGAAAGATCGAGGCGACGTCGCCAGTTTTTTTTATTTTTTTAATATATTAATATTATATTTAATATTATATAATAAAATATTATAATATATTTTAATGTACTGGGAGGCATGTACTGTGCATACTGCCCAGTACCATGTACCATACCATACCGAGATAATCTCGATACGCTGGTATGGATCGATATGGCAAACTTTGCTTTTAACTATATTCTTTGTTTGCCATTCCATTTGTCACAACCTTATTTGAAAATTAAAAATAACATTAACTTATCGAACATTGATTAGTCATGCAAGTTTTTGGTGTCAGTTACTTTTGTAACTAATGTCCCAACAACTCAGCTCTAGATACTTTGTGTTTCAGTCTTGTATTCTTATTACTAAGTACTAGTAGGACTTTTCTTTCAAATTTTAGCCATGGACCCAAGATTTTGTGACCTTGATATATGTTATTATCTCTGAAAGAACACAAGAGTATGCACATATCTTTTGATGCCATTTATCTTAGATTTATTTGCACGATAAAATACTAACCTATTTTGTTACAGGCCCATGCATGAAATCACCTTTTCCACACATGACAAGCCAAAGCTTCTAAGTTTGGTAAACTATCTACTTCCCAGTTGGTCCTTAGTAGTAGTGCATTATATTCATACTACATGTTTGCAATTTCAAGACTGCTACTCCTGTGAATAATTAGTGAGTGTCTTTTTCCTTGTTGCTGTCATTTTCTGATGATTTATCAATGTGATATTTTCTTCAAGGTTTGTATCTTTATGGCATAGAGCTTCGTCATTCATAAAAATGATATTCACTGGTTTCACTAGTGAGTAGTGACTACAAGTATTTAATGCTACTCCAGTAGTTACCCTGGCAGCTTCCTGCATCACAATTGGTTGTTATAAGGGGCCAACATAAGCGTTTCAAGTTTCAACAAGTCAAGTGGTACAACAGATAAGCCATAAACAGTATGGAAAAAAATATAAGGTTCAGAAGAAAGCAGCATGGTTCAGTCAAGCCAGCATTGAGTGATTGTTCTGAGTGAAATTATCTCAGCATCAGTTCCGCCCAACCCCAATCCCAATTTCTGAAACTGTATAATGCAAGTTGGTGTACATGTCGGTATACTATTTGATATACCTGGATCACACTAGTCTGATGGCCTTGTGGAACTAGTATTAGACCGTTATTTAAATCCTTGGTTACAACCATCCATCCTTTTTGATGTCGTTAAATTTGGTGCTCACAGTAATCAGCAGACTGAGAGAGATTTTGTTATGTAGTTCAATTGTCTTTTTGATGGAATGTGAGTGGATAGTTCTTCAAATCATGAAATAAGCTCGATGGTTTTGAGTCGATCATTGCCTTGTCTTTTAGAGGCTGTTCTAACTTGATAAACCTGTTGTCAGGCAATGCATCTTTATTGATCAGAGTCTAGCTTTGCATAAAATTCTGAAGATGATATCTTAATTGTTCTTTCAGGGTGAAGTACAAGATCATCCTATTTCTCCGTCTGATGAACTAGACTTCAAAGCATATTTGATCTTTTTTTATATTATTTGTACCTTTTTTTCTGTAAAGATATACTTGGGGTGAATTTTTTGTTAAGCGATGTTTTTTTCTTTTTGTGTTTTTGTCGCTCTAGTTTTAATTATTCAGTTATAAGTTGTCAGACTAATTATTGAAATTGATAGAATCCCATTACACTATGAGTAGCTCGTATCACAACAAAAGAATTCCAATACTAACTAATGTCTTGTTATTTTAGTTTAATTGGTTGTTGACTTTCTCTGGTTATTTCCAGTGATTTTTTAAATTAGGATAATTAATTCCTTTTTTTTTACCTGTGAGTTGTGACTTTCGTGGAATCATATGTATTGCTTCAGAACTTATAAGAACCTATTTATCTGATTTTTCATTTTATGATGGAAACCATATTTTAGCCTACAATGTAATGTTCAAGTTGAATGTTCTGCAAACATGCAACTTGAGAGAGTAATACAGTACTTATAAAAAAATTTCAAGGCAATAGATTCCTTTAAATTTTAGGAGCTCACTTTGTCCGTCTCATATAATTATAGTTATCTAGTGCTGCATACCAATCTATATTTAAGTTCTAAGAAAAGGTTTCTCAATTAACTCTGAAATAGCTCCACTGTATATGTGCTGTATGATTGTAATTGGAATATATATTTTTGTATGGATGAGCTTATAGCACAGAAAACTACATGCTTCACAATCCCTCTTAACTATTCTTCTTTCCGTTGGTTTTAGCTGCTATAGCATGTTAGTATTTGCAATAAATTAATCATAGATAAAAGTTACCTAGTTTTTTATTTTTGCTTGTAGGGTGAACCCATGAAGTATATACTTATTTTTGTACTTACAGCTGACCTTTTTGCTCGCGGAGCTTGGCCTAAACATTCATGAGGCACATGCATTTTCAACAAGTGATGGTTATTCGTTGGATGTGTTTGTTGTTGATGGTTGGCCTTATGAGGTACATCCTATACTATTTTCCTTTCATTTGAAGGTTTTGTGTTAATTACCTAATGACCTCTTTGGCATTTGCTCATATAAACCCAATGTGAACTGTTGTATTTACGTCATGTATCCTTACTGAAGAATACTAACTTATTCTAAGAGTTTATGTACTTGCATAACTTGCATTCTGATTTATATATTTTACTATTTGTATATCAGGATATACACACACAATATTTGCAGTCATTTACATGGTTGGTAGAAATAGCATCGGGCATGTGTGATGCATGTGAATTACTCTTTGATGCAGGTGTTACGTATTTGTTGTTTGTTCTGGAGAGGTGCATATTTTTAAGGATAGCTGAAGTTTAGAGGATGTAACTGAAGCCTTACCGCTTGAGTTCTTGATCACACATGTATAGCCATAGGTCTAGATATGATATGACCTTGCACTATGATATTAAAAATAGTCATAAATGTTGAAAATTCTATATAGCTGAAATATTGATATATGTTGTGAAATGGGAACTATTAAGTGGTAGTTAATCCAATAAACTAAGCTGAATTTGCCTGGTGTTAGTGAAGAGGGAACTGGTGACTCAAAACTACTACTACTGAGTAAGTCTCATGTTAGTAATCAATTTTTGGGAATTTTCAAGTGTTTGTTAGGCTGCGATAATTACTTCAAAATTCGTTTTTCTTTAAAATCTTTTATTAAGGGATCATACCAATATTTTAAATGAACATTTTTGTGGTTAACTTTTTTTTCTGAAACAATTATATATTACCAGATTGATATAAAAAGAGTGTTATTAACTAGAATCCTTAGATCTATATCTTAATATGTTACTAGGGGTTTGACAAGTTAATAACTTTCAAGACTAGTCTAATTCATATCATTTATTATTGTTAGTGCTTGATTGTGAAAGCAGTTCAAAATTTTCACTGTATCTATGACTGTATTGTACAGTATTTTGTTGTTTTTTATTAGAATATGATGTTAATCGATTTGTCATTATTCTAAGGTCATGTTGGAAGGCACTGTGTAATTGTTGTATATTTTATTATTTATTCTTTTAATCATCATAGATGAATAGTTAGTTACTACTCTCTAATTCTGTAGGAAACCAAGCAGCTTAGGGATTCATTGCAGAAGGAAATTCACAAGATGGGGGTCAGCTTCTTTCTCTAGTTCTATTTTTCTCTCTGTTTTAAAACCTTATTGACCGGACCCCATTATTCGTGAAGTTATTTGTAACTATTTTTATAATGAGGTTGAATAGATCTTATATTTGTAACTACTATTATCTTGAAAGCATGATCAACACAATTGCTGAGGGCAAGTTTCCCTCAGCAATTGTTGGCAGTTGATTTTGGCCGTCGGCGGTCGATTTCGACCATCGGTGGTCGATTGAGGGAGAAAAAAGAAGAGGGAGGAGAAGAAAAGGAAAAAAAGAGGGAGATACCTACTTTTCCCCGGTTCCCTACGCAATTTGTCGCTTGCGGGCGATTCTTCGCCGGGGGGCTTCCTTCTCCCCGTGCGGGAGATGAGGGGAGAAAGGTGAAGAGAGAACGAGGCGACGCCTCGTCTCACCGCGCGGGAACGAGGCAACACCTCGTCTCCCCGCTTGGGGAGAAGGGAGAACGAGGTGACGCCTCGTCTCTCCGTTCTTATTTTTTAACTTAAAATCTTTAGCCTCACATTTCACCTTTTTGTTGATGACAAAGGGGAAGAAATGAATGTTGATGACTTATATAATAACTTAAGGGGTGCTGAATCTCGGATTTTGATGATGAGATCAATTAATGTGTGTTGATCTAACATATGTGTTAGAAGAAATATTATAGGTCTAACTATGGCAGGATCAATGAAGCTACAACTAGATGATGGGCCAAGATACAGCCTCGGCATCGGGCCAAGTTCGGATGATGTGGTAGGATCTCGCCGGAAGTTCGCTAGGAGATTCGCTGAAGGAATTGGGAAGCTCGCTGGGAACGCGAAGGGAGATCGCCGGGAAGAAGACAGGAGGATTTGCCGCAAGATCGTCGGAGTATGCGTGAGTTAGGTCTTAATTAGGCTTAATTGGTCATTAAGTGTTATATTATATTCAAGGTTTGCAATTTTGACCTGTATCGCCCGGTACGAGCGGTACGTATCGGTCCGTCAGGTTGTTGGTACGCGGACCGCCCGCTATCGAGCGGTTCCGCCAAAAATCGACCGTCGACGGTCGATTGAGCGAGAAAAAGGGAAGAAGAAGAAAAGAAGAGAAGAAGAAAGAATACCTAGCGCCCGCGCGTCGTCCTTGCCCGCGCGATGTCGCCACCCGCGGGTCGCCAGTGCTCGCGCGCCGTCGCCGCCCGCGGGTCGCCAGCGGGTCGCGGGCGCTTTTTCTCCCGCACGGGGAGAAAGATCGAGGCGACGTCGCTCCTTTTCTCTTTTTTTAATATTTTTAATATATTTAATATTATATTATATAATATTATAAAATTTTATATTATATTTTAATATACCGGGCACTGTGCGTACTGCTCGGTACCAGTACCGAGATGAACTCAGTACACCGGTATGGACCAATAAGTCAAACCTTGATTATATTAATACTATATTATATTATATTATATTTTATTATAAAATATAAATATTATATTATAATATACCGAGTGGTATGCACTATGCATACCGCTCGATATCGGGTACCATACCATACCGAGATAAACTCGATATGTTGGTACGGACCGGTAAGACGAACATTGAGAGAAACAATAGTGCGCTAAACCTAAATATGTGGTTTAGTGGGTTGATTATTCTATATATCATCATTTTTTATTTTCATGTTTTCATGTAGCTTCCGATACGTAGTCATTTTTATATAATTCTGCAATTCCATGAGATTGTCCGATTATGATGTCTCCTTTGTTAATATCTAAATTTGTTTGGCAACTTACTTTGCAGAGACAAGCTTGGTCAAAGGCTCATCCATGGTCTCCTCTAAATGAGAATGCACAGTGTGGATTGGAGTCTCTGCCGACCCATGTACAAATACCAACAGATGGGACTGAAGTATGGGAGATTGATTTTCAACAGCTAAACTTTGGAAATAAAGTAGCATCTGGATCACATGGCGATCTGTAAGTTTCACTAGTTGACCAATTGAGGAATTGGGTTAAATTAATGAGATGTTCATCATGCAATTACTAGTGTTATCCTTTTACAGTTATCATGGAACATACAATAGCCAGGACATAGCAATTAAAGTACTAAAGCCCGAGAGTGTAAATGTTGACATGCAGCAAGAATTTGCTCAGGAAGTCTTCATCATGCGGTTAGTAAAGGATACTTAAATCTTTTAACTAATTATCATTCCTGCCATAAGAGCTAATTATCATCCCGACATATAATGGCCTGAGTGAATACATGTCCTATCAAATATTGTCAAGCGGGAATCTTAAATACGACATCCTTATCATATCATGTACTTCCACACGAAGTGTACAACATATGTAGATGTCTTCTGCTATATTCTGCTGTGTTTTGTGATCACATGCTTTGCGTATGTGCTTTTTGTTGCAATGTACTTGGTATTTGGTAGTCACAAAAGTCACAATATAACAGCTTCCAAAATTTACTTGATTATTATGAAAATGTACTAAATACAAGTACAAGCATAGGCTTTCCAATGAGAAGACAAAAAAATGATTAAGAATTTGGATATTATGTGCATACAATAACTTGTGTATCAACTGAGTCTTCTGAAATATTACCTAACTTCTATTAGTAGGATCCTCATGCCCTGGTGCACCCCACCCCAGCCTCTAGCTGAATTTGCTGGATTGGAAATCGGGATGTGAAGTTTTTGTTTTAAACAACTAATGGGGAAAAACTATTTTGAAGAAAGGAAAATCATTAAATTGAGGAACTAGATAATATGTTGGGTTGACCAATTGTGTATATCAAAGAACATTTAGATTTATGCATGAATTCAGTTCAAATGCAGTGCGATCCAAAATTATTTACAATCTTAGTTTTTGTTTTAATTTGGATTCTTAATGTTTGCCTTTGCTTTTATCATGAAACAATCAGAGCAAATAATTCTTTTGTCGTTTTCCCAATGATGTTTTTCCCTGAAACATTATTACTTCTACACTGAATCACATGTAACTTGTCTTCCTTGAGATTGCTACTTTTTTATCAATGTTTCCTTAACTTGTGGTTTTCTCTCTTGCTGCTGATTTTGCAGGCACATCCACCACAGGAATGTGGTGCAGTTCATTGGTGCTTGTACCAGACCTAACTTCTGCATTGTTACAGGTACTAAGATCTGGTCAAACTTGAGCACGAACATCCACCACATGTATAGCTTCTATGAATTATTTCACCATTTATGTATCTCTTCTTTTTTCTTTTCAGAATTTATGTCAGGGGGAAGTGTGTATGACTTTCTTCATAGACAGAAAGGAGTCTTTGAGCTTCCAGCTTTGCTCCAAGTAGCAATTGATGTATCTAGAGGAATGAACTACTTGCACCAAAATAACATTGTCCATCGGGATCTAAAGACTGCCAATCTTCTGATGGATGAGAATGAGCAAGTAATTTCAACACATTTATACATTAATGTAACTTCTCTTCTGTTTGTAGTCTTTGCACCAAATGTGGGTTTATGGACCCCATCTGTGTAGATTTCTACCTTGGTTTAGCACATGTTTGTAAAATATGCATAGGTGGAGAAGGGCCAGTGGACAGTCTCCTGAGTGATTTGGAGCAGTAACTGAAATATTTTGATGTCCTTTATGCTAAGATCAGGTTGAGTGAAACATCCAGGCTTAACATTTAGCATATCATACAATACTCTCCAGAAGATCAAGAACAATTCGGTTTTACATTAACTTCGAAATTATTTTTGTTTATGGATTAGAAAAGTAGAATTCATGACATGGACACATGATTATTTTCTTAATAAAAACGTGAGATGATGGGTGATCTTTGGTCATATATCTTGCTGTAGGTCAGATTAGTTATTTGTTCTGGTGAATGACTTCTTGCAGTAACTTTGTTTAAAGTTTGTGTATAAATCAGCTATTTTGGGGTCCATATCAATGAACTCCCTCATTAGAATCCACATGACATCTGTATATGTTGGAATTAGTTACTTCAATTTTATAGTCAGTTTGTGTATCTAATTTATATGTTTATGGTGCACCACCTAGGTATTATGTTTTTAATATAAAATATTACACCTACACCTTGCTATATTTATCAGTTATTGTTAGGCCATCCTGCATATCTTCCTATAGTCCCATTTGACAACCAAGCAGTTGCACAGGCACCTCAGTAGAGCTACTTCATTAATATCAATGGAGCATGGAACACCAAGTATACTGTTGCTTTCTGATGCATTAGCTGTAATATTCAATGCTGTTGTTTATAAATAAATATTTTATCTATGTATATTATTGGTCTAATGTGTTTCCCCTTATTTTTCAGCAAAACATAACCTAGTTTCCTTCATTTAGTTTAATGTCCATATCAACACTTAATGTACCTGTCATGTCTAGATGATTGTTTTAGCTGTTTTACTGCTTTGCCATATCTCTCCATATGTTTCAGCCCTTGTAACTTTGTATCAATCTAAAGCATTGGACTTTACTTCTGTACCTTATTTTCTCAGAAGTCAGAACTAATCAACTTATTCTTCTGACAGGTTGTTAAGGTTGCAGATTTTGGTGTTGCACGTGTTAAAGCTGAGTCTGGAGTTATGACTGCTGAAACAGGAACATACCGCTGGATGGCTCCTGAGGTAATTTGCCATTTTTATTTACTTCTTACTAAAACCACAGGATCTTGATGTCGTTTACCTCAAATAATCTGAGTGGAGACCACGACTATCTGAAGATCTTTAGAACATTAGCAGCACTATGCACCTATTAATCAACGTATGTGCCAACAAATATATGCATTGACATTGCAACTTTGTTCATTTTATATTCTGTTTAGAATCTTTAGATACATAACTATCACACCTAATTTTATTAATTGATTTATTTTTATCTGTCATGTCAAAAAAATTGAGTTATTCTACAAATCTGAAGTGGTATTTTACTAGGAAGCCTTGCATATATGCTTAACAATAGTTCTATGTTCTTTCTGGTGTTAGTTGGCTGTATTAGGTTATGGCTCAAAACTAAATCTGCTTCGGTTAGAAGTTTCAGCAAGTGTTTAGATGTCTATTTTTGTTCAATTCATAAACATATAACAAAAAATTGTGATAGAAAATATGACATAATAATTGCATGCACAACATTTTTGTTGGAGACTTTTATGAGAATATTGTGTAATAATTACAATATACAAAGGGCAATTCACCTCATTGACTTTTGGTGGACCAGACTTCAACAAACAGAAACTGATAAAGTTTCCTGTAACTTGTAACATGATAAGAATACACTGTGTTTTTTTCTTTGCGTATTAAGTTGACTTCATTTTTAACATTGCTAAAAAGGTGCCAATATGTTTCAAGATCAAGATTTAGGAGGGCGTGATTTCAAGCCAGATCAATCGATCTGGATTCGAATCAGCTAACCTTGAAAACTAGGGTACAAGCATTGTATGGCTGCATGAAATAAATGTTATTATCCTAGATAGTGGAACTCCAGAAGTTGAAATTATTACTAGCTTACTCTTTGATTGAAGTAGCATGGGGCAATTGGAATCCCACATGAATCAGCAAGGACCACCTAATAGTAGAGTACTGCAAGGGGAAGGTAAAAAGAACCCCTTCTGAAATAGAATATTGAATGTGAGTTTGCAAGCTATGAGAGAATGGGATCTTCAACTGCATACTTCTTGTAGAATGAGCTGGCATATCACAGCAATGATTTGTTTAAGGAACCCACCAGAGCACTAGCGAAAGCTAGTGTTCATTCTTAATGGGACCATCATTATTGCTTATGAACCTGAACTAGGTGACCTGTCCATGGCCATGATGAAGCTTGGACAAGCTTGAGGCATCTAACCAAGACAACACCCCTAAACTACATCTCAGCGATAAAGGTAGAGTGATGCGTAGATAGCCAAGAGATTTGCATCGAAGCAACTACCCTCAAAGGAGATCATATTAGCGGACATACCCCCAACCTATAGTAGCTAGGTGCAGAAGTAAAATCAATCCTTGTTCATACATGGGTTTCTCTTGTATGAAATGAGTCACTTCAAATAGGTTCATTGTCCCACTAGTTGTGCTCTCTTTGCTCTGAAGATGAACGAAACTATATCATATGCTGAAGCTGTGGGATTTAAAAGTTTGTATTGATAGCGGATTTTTCCTACCTTTGGCAAAGCACTCACATAAGCCACATGGAACAGAGGCAGAAATGTCAGCTTGAGTAAAACACAGGTGGGAATCCAATTCCCAAAAAACCTATAACCACCCTTGCAAGTGTGCATAGTAGCTCACTGTTTGAGCACTCTTGCATATGAATGAGGCTTAGAAAAGCTGTGGGATTTACTAGCATCAGAATTATTATTACTTTTTTTTACAGCGATAGAGGAAAAAAAAATCGTATACATGCAATTAAGCTATCGTAGATGTAAAATATGGAGACATACACAAGATACTATGGATTCAAACATTGACTAGCTATATATTGTGATGGAATTGTGTTTAGCTATTCATTTATCTTAATGCTGCATTTGGAAAATGATTAAGCATCTTTAATGTGGTTTAGCTTGATTCCCTGAATAAAATACCTTGTCTTAGTTTTAGTCCTTGGACTGTTGGGTGGCTGTTCCTCAAACATTTTGTAGTTCCATAAATTTGAATTTTTGTACTTCTTATCTCCAACATACCAACGAATTTCTTATTAACTCAAAATGTAGGTCATAGAACACAAACCCTATGATCACAAAGCTGATGTTTTTAGCTTCGGAATTGTACTGTGGGAGCTACTTACAGCTAAGGCAACTTCAACATGTGCAGTATAAATTTTTATTTGTTTGCCTTGTTCAAATTTAAAATATTTATGAATTTTATTGTGTATATTCTGTGTCTCTGTCCAGCTCCCATATGAAAACTTCACTCCACTCCAAGCAGCAGTCGGCGTGGTTCAAAAGGTATGCTCGTCTCCAATTTCACTTGCATGGCCAAAATAATGTATCTACAGTACCCATATGTAAGAAGCATTGAATTCGTCATGTATCCGTTTTATTTCACCACAAATATATTTTTAAGGTACTAAGAAAAAAATAATGTATACTGTGATATCAACCATGCGATTTGCTGTAGAAACAATCCTATCTTTGGTTGAAGCATTTAATATTAAACACTTGGTTGAAACCAAGGTTTAGGTGCTGAAACTGGCTGGTGGTTGGATCGATATGGCACGAGTCTAATTCAATGTACTGATTCAATACTAATCAGTATCCTCCTAGATCAAAGAGAAAGAGGGAATTGAACAGTAAACTTGCCATCTGGTACAATTTGGTTTCAATCTACTTACCACCCTATAAATCCTGTATGGTAAACTTACCCAGAAGGTACAAACCATATGAGACCAAGCTAGCAGAAATAATTTGATCTGCATCTAGATTGACTGTTGCTGTAAGTACCGGCCTGCAGCGCCCGGTATAAATGATACATTAAATCTTGGTTGAAACCATTAAAAAATATTCTCCTCTTTTGTACTGAAGGGCATAAATTATGTATTCCTATGAAACACATACATGGGAGCACAATACTATCTGATACATATTTAT
Organism: Ensete ventricosum; assembly: GCA_029747655.1. NCBI lineage: Eukaryota > Viridiplantae > Streptophyta > Magnoliopsida > Zingiberales > Musaceae > Ensete > Ensete ventricosum. The sequence continues at coordinate 6,593,246 of JAQQAF010000003.1, forward strand.
TCCCTTGTATGAGGAATCTTGAAGAGCAGCATGCAATAGGATTGTATGATTTGTAATCCATCTTATTAGGAATTGTACTTGTAACTTTCATTAGGTTTGAAGAAATAATCTCATGATGAGCTCCATAGCCTGTTTGAAACTGCAAGTGCTAATTTTATGACAAAACTTCAAATATTTATCAAGGAATAAAAGCTTATTTAAGGAAAAAAATAAGTTAGAAAGTACCATTCACATAGGTGAATCTTGTATTTTTACCAGAAATCAACAGGCATAACCCCTTTGTTCCCCTTTCACATGAAAGATTTTTCCCTCACCATATATCACTCAACAAATAGTTGCTTGCAAAACTCACAGAAAAGGCTCTTTATGTGTTTCAATCAGTGTGGAGGATACCAGTGATGTGATCAGAAGCATTTCAATAGTGATTTCTAATCAAAACACTAAAGTTAATTGCAAAATTGCTTAGGCATTTATTTCAAAGAAAAGTACCCTAAGTATTGCATCTTTATATCTGTCCCAAACCTTCATGTACATATATATATATATATATATATATATATATACATATTTTTGAAAACTAGTCATCACTGTATGTCATTTTTTTTAACATTGTTGCATCAATAGGTAACACATGTGGTTCCTTTTCCTTTTATTCTTTACAGGGCTTGAGACCTACCATCCCAAAGAATGCTCATCCAAAGCTTGCTGAGCTGATGGAGAACTGTTGGCAGCAAAATCCAACAGATAGGCCTGATTTCTCAGAAATACTACACATACTACAACTTATTGCTAAAGAGGTTTTCCATCAAACACTGAATCTGTGTGCCCAAATTTCCTACTTCAGCCTCAAAAAAAGTTTTTGGTTAATCGGATTTGAACTGTCAAACAGGTGGGAGAAGAATCCGACGATTGGCTCATGGAATATTCACCAAGTTGGTTTCTCTCCATTCTTAGATCGTGGCCGCTAAATTTTTACCGCTGTCTTTGAATTGATATACAATCACATCATTGATAGCGGCAGCAAACACACTAAAACTGTACAGTGTATAATTTGTATCGTATTCCTCTCTGGTCCTAACTTATAGAGGTGCAATTCTTTTTCTTAGACTCACCTGTATGTGTTTTGTTCTTTGTTAGTATGTGATGCATAGGACTGATACATATTTTGCCACCCTTGTTGCATATTTAACCTTCTTTACCTTCACATTTCTCTGCTTGTTCTGAAGTGTTGGTTTTCTTTTGGTGTTTCTATTGAGTGTTAACTATACATAGGAATTTTCTGATAATTTAGATTTTTTTTCGGAAGTTATTAGTCTATTTAAAATTTCTTATGGAAGAATATATATGTGATTTTTTAATAACATATATACTACTACTACTACAATAACAAAATTATAATATTATTATTGTGGGGAGAGTACCATCGATAGTGGGTCGACCCGGTTCGATCTGGACCTAAAGGCACAACAACGCTCGAGAAGCCTGTGCAATAGTCCTATGAGGCGATTGATAAGGCCTCGAGGTGAATGAGGTGGCTTGGAGGTGATCATCGGGTCGAGGTGGAGTTCAACTCGCCTGTGGGTTCTTATACAAAGGTGAGTACTAGGTGGTATTTCCCATCCCTCCAATGCTCAAGTTAACTTTAGGATGATATGTAGTGTAAGTGGGTTATTGTCAAGGAGATCCAATCCTTGGGTTGACATCGAGGGTCAGCTTTTATACATGTCCGATCGAGGGAATCATCTGTAACGATTGTAATGTCTTCCCTCTAGTGTTTCGTCCATGAGGGTGATAAGCTTGTCCACTAGGGTAGATCAACAAGAGGTAGACTTGAAAGATCTCTTAGACACCATTGTCCATGGAGGTCGACCCTATCGACCCAAATGGTCTCCCATGGATTGTCTTTCACAGGGGACGACAGGCTATAGTTGCATCCATACTACTACCTTGTTGGGGGTTACTGAAAAGGACTATATTTTTTACGGTATTGTTCTTATGGTAACTAACTGATAGGATGAGATTGGTTGTCAAAATATTTTCTATCAATGGTCAACATTGATACTGAATTCCGATGAAAAATACAATGGATTATGTTCTATGTTCGGGGTAAGTATAAAATCATGTCAAATTTCATTTATATGAATCAAATTCCATAAATTTGTATCTTTTACTAACATGTGTAATATTACAACCTGGAAGGCATATATATACTTACTATATGTGTGTAAAACCCTAAAATAATAATAATAATACAAAACACTTCTTAGCCATCTGATATGGTGAATTGTGGCCACCATCCTGGAACGTAGCAGACGACGTGTGCTGTTCCTCTCTCTCTCTCTCTCTCTCTCTCTCTCTCTCTCTCGCTCCAATCACTCTTCAAGATAATTAGGCATGAATCCCCACCAGAATTCCTTCTTCTTCCCCGAGAGAGAGAGATAGGGAGTGTGAAGGTGTTCGGGCCGGCCATGTCGACGGCAGTGTCAAGAATCGTGGCTTGCCTCCTAGAGAAGGAGATGCCCTTCCAACTCCTCCCTATCCACCTCCCCAAAGCCCAACACAAGTCTCCCGACTTCCTCTAGCTCCAGGTTTCTTCTCCTCTCCCTTGTCTCTCTCTCTCTCTCTCTCTCTCTCTCTCTCTCTATATATATATATATATATATATATATACACCTCTTTTCTTCTCTTTCCAACTGCGTAATGACGATGCTTTCTCTTCCTCCGCCTGCAACAGCCAGTTGGCCAAGTGCCAGTCTTCCAAGACGGCGACGGCACCACCCCCTTCGGTCGGTGAACACTCCTCTTCACTCACTCAATACATCCAATCGCTTTTCATGCGCAGTTGTAAGCCTCACCCCTAACCTTCTTTCAACGCAGAGTCGCGGGCCATCTGTCGTTACATCTGCGACAAGTTCGCCGGCCAAGGCAACCGATCGTTGCTCGGCCGAGAAGGCGGTGGTGCCGCCGACCGGGCGCGCGTGGACCAGTGGATGGTAGCAATGTCACATTTCAAATAAGAAACAAACCTGAGGCTTGGGGGATCAGCACTCCAGTTTCGAGATTGACGGTGGAGATGTAATTGCAGGAAAGGGTGGGGGGGTTGGGTTGTGCCGGTGGCTGCCGACGCTTCCGTTACTTGCAACTCTTTTAACAATTGATAACTAAGTTCTCTTTAACGTCTTTTTGGCCGCTTGGTTTCCATGCTTATTATTTGTCTTATTGTACGCAAAATGATGCTTTAAATGGACATGACTGTCATCGGCTCTCCCAACTCCGATGAGCGCTGTGCATGCCCACCGTTCTGGTGTTGCAGGCGGTGATGACGACGACAACGACCCGCCACCGATGAGCGCTCCTGCCATCGGGCACGAGGATTCCGCAGCAGAGGAAGTACATCTGCGACGAGTGCATGCAAGAATTCGACACCCCGTTGGCACTCGGCGGCCACCCAAGGAAGTACGAAGGGGCGGCTCCAAGAGGAAAGCACAACAGACGGGGAGAAGCAGCGGGGAGATGTCTTGGACCGGAGAACAGGCGGACGAGGCGGAGGGAGAAGAAGGCGCCGTGGAGGCCCACCGGCGTCAGGAGGAGCTGTCGAGCGCACTTCGAATAGTAAGAGGAGGCGGCGGGAGCGTCCGGTGGACCTGAACCTACCACCAGTGTGATCGTCCGACATCAGCCGCGCGAGCTCGTCTTCTGCTCGCAACAGTACTCCTTAGTTATCGTAATGGTTGTAAAATGTCCATCCTCGTTCATTTAGTGATGTTTAATTCTCTAATAATATACAAGTTTAGATTTATATTTAATTCTCTAATAAGTATACAACTTGCAATCGTAACCTTAGTGAACAACTTGCACTAAAGGTACCCCATTAACCTCAACCTCAACCTTTAAGAAGGTCTTGTAATGTTATCTTCGGTTTCATCTTCCAACACATTGGCGTCGACCGTGAAAGCCTCGATCTCGGAAGGAGCCGAGTCACCCACTCTAATGAAAGCTGCCCTCCTTGCGAAAGCGAATTCATCTTTGATATGGCAAGCAGAGTTCTTTAACTCGAACTCTACGGTGTCGGCTTTGAATTGGACATGCTCATGTGGTATGGGCCCATGATATATTTGTTAATTTTTTTAAAAAAATTAGAATTATCAATTGACAAAAATTAATTTAGAAATCTAGTATCCAATAGAGTAAGATTAATTAGGATTAAAAATGTTATACACCTCTATAAAGAGATCGCAACCTTTTGGTGCACGTGGAGAGGAAGATCGTGTAACGATTTGAGGAGCGTCGTCGCTGCGTTTGCTGTGTGAATCACTACTAGATAGGAGGACACATGACATCTTTCACCCTTTCCATTGGATCTAAGATTTTACGGTGATAGACGATCTCTTCATGTATCACATCTAACACAGGTTGTATTAAAATTTTCGATTACGATGTCTCGCGCACTAATCCTCGCAGGATGACTTGACATTTTCTTTGAAAATTTTAATTTTTTTTATTTTAGTTTTTATTGTGTATATGATGCCTAATCTGAGACTTCCCAACAATGGTATCAGAGTCATATTGTTGTGCAATGATTGGTTTTGAACTGCATATATTGATGTGTCACGTAGAATAGTCTTATGTGTTTTTGCAACGATTTTTGTCGTAGTTCTCATATATGGACAACAACCTTTCTCACCGTTGAGAGGTGTTATGGAGAGGCCTTTTGACATCAAAATTATTGACGCAAATGAGGGAGAAAATGGCATCAACTATTGATGCCCAATGGTCCGACCGAAGGCTGCTTGCAGCCTTGGCCGAGAGACCTAAAAGAGGCTCTCGGCATGGCCACCTACTGCAAATTAAGAGCAGCCATGCTGCTCTCACCCAAGCAGCAAGGCCCATGTGGCCAAGGAGTCTTGGTCGCATGGGGAACCCTTGGAGGCTAGGGTTTCCTAACCGTAAGTGGTAACCCTACAGTCGGGGACTCCTGGCCGCAAGGGGCAGCATAGCGCCCAAGGCTTTGCAAGTCTTCCATGGCAAATTGTAGCCAAGGCTCATGGTTGCAAGGGATAACTTGGGGTCAGGGTTTCCAACCTGCCCAAGGCTGCCTTATGGCTAAGGAATCCTAGCCGTAGGGGTGTCCCTAACGATTAGGCTTTCCTAGTCACATAGGGATTTTTCCTATCATGTGGGGCACCCTATGGTAGGGTATCCCAAAATCTAATTAAATATTTAATTAAATAGTTTAATTAATTATTATTTATCTAATAATTTTATGATAGTACCCCAACAAGGTCGGATCCTATTCCACTGAGTCATGTCTCTTGTCAAGTCATATTGGTCAATCCAGTCAAACCAGTTAAAAGATAGTTGAGTCCGCTAGAAGTCCATTAACAAGGAGTCCCAATTCAGTAGGACTCTTGGTAGGAGTCCAGGGTTATAAGGAATATTAATAGATACATATAAATAAGTATGTAAACGTCTTATTTTTCATCAAGAAGAACTATTTGATTTCAGCCATTGGCCGAAACCCTATGAGGGCTAATCCCCTATAGTGATCAAGGAGGCTCGATCCCTTATAGCGATCATTTATCCCCTCTTCTTTCTAATAGAAATCTTAGGGTTCCTATCATATGGTATCAGAGTGGTGTTCCTTAGCATTCTCGTTGCTGCTATTCATCAATTCCACTGTTGCCCCTACTACCTTCATCTGTTGTCATCCAACATCTCTATCATCGCCCCTGCCACCTTCAACTATTATTGCCACTTGCAATCCTAGATTGTAGCTACCGACCTCCATACCTTGCTACTACTGTCGCTACCATCTAACCCTAGATTGTAGCCACCTTTTCCAACACTTTGTTGCCGCCATCTAACCCTAGATTGTTGTTGTCGTCGCCTCCTTCATCTCTTGTTATTGTTGCTGCTACCACCTATCCCAAGCTACGACGGCCCCTCTCACAACCTTGCGACGCTCCAAGTCTCATGCCCCTGACTCGATAATAGAATAAGGAAATAAACATCACCGATCTGCAATCTTACGCGATGGCCACCAATGATGCAATGGACGTAAAGTTTGAAGCCTTCAAGACCAGCATGGAGGAGAAGTGGCAAGAATTCCTTAACGTGTTCAAAAGGAGTCCAGTAGGAAGCCCCATCAAATCTCAGCCTAGTGAAAGCTTTAACACCAAATAAACTCGATCCGAGGAGGATGATCAAGGACTTGACACTAGACATCTACGCATGAGGGTGGAGTTTCCCAAATGGGAGGATGGAGACCCAACAGGTTGGATTTCTCATGCTGAAAAGTTTTTTCATTTCCACAAGACCCCAAAAAAATCTAAGGTGGACATAGCTTCCATGCAACTCGAAGGGGACGCAATTTAGTGGTACAATTGATATGAACATACACATAGAGTACCCATGTTGGAGTTATTCAAGAGCCGACTGTTGATTCGTTTTGGGCGACAAAGTACGAAAACATGGACGAACAATTTGCAAAGATCCGTCAAACCTTCACTGTACAAGAATACCAAAGCAAGTTTGAACGTCTTTCAAATCAAACCCGAGATTGGTCCGAAAAATAATTGTTAAGTACATTCATCGAAGGACTCAACCCAGAGATTCGGTATGAAGTTAAAGCCCGTCAACCGTGCACCTTGATTGTCATATATTTTGCCCACATACATGAGGAAAGGCTCAACATAGATAACCACAGGGTCAAGAGCATGAACAAACCAGCAGCAACCAAGTCGTCGGCTCCACCTGTTGCCAACCAAAATCCTACGCCGAAGAAACTTACCCGAGAGAACTTCCAGAAAGGTCGGCCAAGGGACTGTGTTGGCACTAGGACGAATATTAGGGTAGAGATCACCATTGCAAACAAGGGAAACTCTTGATGATTGAGCTGATTGAAGAACAAGAAGATGAGGACAGAGATCCAAAACTTAAGGAGGAAGATACAGAGGAAGAAGCAGAACCGACCACCAGCACTGTGCATGCCCTAGTCGGCTATGCCAACCCATAGACAATGAAGATTGGAGGATTTCTCAAGCATCATCCGATAACAATCAGGATTGATACAGGTAGTACTAATAATTTTATGGATAACAAAGTTACTGTTTAGTTGGCCTACTGAATTGAAGAATGTGATAAATTTGAGGTAAAGGTAGCAGATGGCCAAATATTAACTTGCAGCAACAAGTGTCCAAGGGTGAAACTGATCATGCCAGGCCAGGAAATAAATGTAGACTTCTTTTTGCTGTCATTGGAAGATTATGAAGTGATGCTCTGTATTGAATGGTTAACAACCCTAGGTGATGTTTCTTGGAACTTCTCTAAGCTGATCATGAAATTTTTCGTTAATAGAAGGCAGGTGACCCTAAGAGGCAAGCACGGAGGCAAAATTACCACTGTTACCAATCAACAAATGGAGAGAGTGCTTTAAAAGACATATCGATTTTTTAATCCAATTACAAGGTCTACAACATGAAGAACTAAAGGTACAAGATCAAAACCCTGCTCTCCTTTCCTTACTCTTTGAATTTGCAGATGTATTTGTAGAATTGCAAGAGCTCCCACTTATTTGGGCTTCATGACCACAGAATCCTCATCTTGCCGGGGAAAACCCCAACCAATGTTCGGTCATACCGGTATCCTCACTTCCAGAAGGAGAAAATAGAAAGAATTGTTAATGAGATGCTAAAGACAGGGATCATTAGGTCGAATGTTAGCTCATATTCTTCACTGATCCTTTTAATATGAAAGAAGGATGAATCGTGGTGGATGTGCATAGATTATCAATATCATCACCATTAATGACAAATATCTGATTTCAGTTGTGGATGAGTTGCTAGATGAATTAAAGAGAGCCTAGATTTTCACCAAACTAGACCTGCGGTCAGCCTATCATCAAATACGGGTACATAAAGATAACATTCAGAAAATAGCCTTTTGACCTGACTAATGCTGCCTCTACTTTTCAGAGTCTGATGAATGATATATTTCAAGCTTATCTTCATAAGTTTGTTCCGGTCTTCTTCAATGATATTATGATTTATAGTCCTTCGAAAAATAGTTCTTTTTTCCAAAGCCACTTATCACATTCGCAGATTATTCTAACTACACTACGAGAGCATTATCTTTTTTTCAAAAAATCAAAGTATAACTTTATGCAAAAATGAGGTTGAGTACCTTGGACATAAAATCTCAAGGGAAGGAGTGGCGATTGACTCCTCAAAAATTAAAGTGATGAAAGATTGGCCGCCATCAACCACAATCAAAGCCTTACGGGGATTTCTAGGCCTAACCGATTACTATCAAAAATTTGTGAAGGACTATGGCAAGATCAGTGCCCCACTCAAAGCACTCCTACAGAAGGACGCATTCAAGTGCTCGGATAAAGCAACAAAAGCTTTCGACTCTCTAAAGGCTACGATGATCACGACACCAGTGGTAGCCCTATCCAACTTTAACAAATTGTTTGTAATCTAATCTGATGCTTCTAGAGTAGGTATTAGTGTTGTTTTGATGTAGGAAGGCCGACCACTAGCCTACACCGGTAAGGTCCTCTCCCCTATCCATCTAAAATTCTTGGTTTATGATAAAGAAATGATGGCTATAATATATGCGGTCACGAAGTGGAGACCTTACTTGATCGGTCATCGATTTCAAATAAAGACGGACCACAAGAGCTTAAAGTACTTCATGGAGCAAAAATTTTATTCCCCAGAGTAGCAAAATTGGGTAACTAAATTGCTAGGATTTCATTATGAAATCATTTATAAAAAAGACAAAGATAACTTGGCTGTAAATGTACTTTCCCACCTTACTGAGCATGTCGAATTAGCAGTCATCTCCCTCCCCGTTTATAGCCTTTTGAAAGACATCAGGAATGAATGGTAAGGTGACTTAGGGATCTAGGAGATTATAAAAAAATTAGAGAAGAAGCCTAGTTCAGTTGAGCACTATAGTTGGGACTTGAAGGATTTATGGTACAAAGGCTGAATCGTGGTGGTGCCCCATTCCCCTTGCCAAGTCACCATTCTAAAGGAGTTACACTCATCACCTGCAGTTAGACACTCGGGATTCCTCCACACTTATAAACGAGTCTGCCACCTTTTTTACTAGAGGGGTATGAAAAATACCATTGGAAAGTTTGTGACCCGGTGTGATATATGCCAACTTCATAAGGGAGAATCAGTATCAAGTCCAGGCATGTTGCAGTCTCTACTAATTCTGGATAAAGCTTGGACCGACATTTTCATGGATTTTATTAAAGGGCTACCATCATCTCAAGGGAAAGGTATTATATTTATAGTTGTGAATCGCCTTACAAAATATGCTCACTTTTGTCTATTAGAAATCCCTACACTGCACTAGCAATTGCCCGAATTTTTATAAAAAATATAGTTAAACTGCATGGGATTCTCCACTCTATTGTCAGTGATCTTGACAGTGTTTTTATTAGCAAATTTTGGATAGAGCTCTTCCAATTACATGACACACAACTAAAAATGAGCATGGCCTACCACCCACAAATCGATAGGCAAACCGAAGTGGTGAACAGGTGCCTGGAGAACTACCTTAGATGTTTCACCAGTGACAAGCCGAAAGAGTGGATTAAATGACTTCCCTAAGCAGAATGGTAGTACAACATAACCTATCACTCCTCTATCAAAAGTACTCTGTTTGAAGCTATTTATAGCCAACCCCCTCTAGCAATCACAAAGTATATGGTCGTCACATCAAAGGTTGACTAGGTACACAGGGAGCTAATTGATAAGGATAAAATTTTGCATCTATTGAAAGACAACCTTACAGTCGCCCGACCAAGAATGAAGTAACAAGCCGACAAGCGTAGAAATGAAAGAGAATTTGCTATAGGGGATTGGATCTTCCTTCGCCTTAGCCATATAAGCAAGCATCTGTAAAGTCTCGAGCATCTATGAAGTTGTCTTCTTGTTTTTCCAGACCTTACAAAATATTGGAGCGTATTGGATTCATTGCCTACCAATTGGATCTGCTAGCTGACTCAAAGATACATCCAATGTTTCACATTTCCTGCCTCAAGTTGAAGATAAGAGAAGACGAATTAGTACAAAATCACCTACCCGACATCTCTACTTACGAAGAAGTACAGGTTCAACAAGAAGCTATATTGGATCGTAGAATCGTGATGCACTGCAAACGCCCTCTAACTAAAGTGATAGAGCAATGAACTAATCTACCATTTGAAGGCGCTACTTGGGAGTCCTACAAAGAATTGAAGATGAAGTTCTCAGAGTTCGTAAAAGCTCAGCTTTCAGGACAAGACTGATTTGAAGAGGACGGGTCTGATAGGACCCCAACAGGGTTGGATCCTATTCCACTAAATCATGTCTCTTGTCAAGTCATATTGGTCGGCCAGTCAGACTAGTTAGGAGATAGTTGAGTCGGCTAGAAGTCGATTAATAAGGAGTCTCATCGATTAATAAGAAGTCCCAGATTAGTAGGACTCTTGGTAGGAGTCCAAGGTTATAAGGAATGTTAGCGGAACCTTATAAATATGCATGTAACTATTTTATCTTTTATCAAGAAAAACTATTTGATTTCAGCCATTGGTCGAAACCTTAGGAGGGTCAATCCCCTATAATGATCGTTTATCCCCTATAAACCTTAGGGTTCCTATTATTTTACTTGATGATGTATAAATGTTAGGGTTAATGTTTATTATAGCCCTAGTAGTTTTGGTCGTGAACTACTTAATCTCTTATGGTTTACTCGTATCTAAAATAACCCGTGTATGTTCAAAAACGTAGTATATAAACCCTTAGCATCAAGTCTAAGTTAACAAGCGTTGGAGTATACTTATGTGACGTGTTGACTCATAATAAATTATTAAGTTAAAAATATTATTTTAGCCATTGTAATTTTGATCATGGACAATTTAAACTCTTATAATTTTGCTTGTCTTAAATAACCCCTATATTTTTAAAAACATAACATATAAGCCCCTCTTGTCCAGTTTGAGTTAACAGTCGTTAAAGTCTATTTAAGTATCATATTGACGCATAATAAATTATTAATATAATAATAAATATATATAATCTAAATTAAAAAATTGATATCATCGTTAATGACGGGAGGAGTCATCATCATCATGGAAGCAACCACCAGGGCATCATACGTGTGCAAGCTCTTCCACGTTGATGACGAGCTCAAGAGCTTATGATTTTGCCTAAGGTAGATGTACGTCGACCAATCTGATGCTAAGGATGCAATGATCTCTTGATCCGTCTTCGTCCCTCCAATGTAAAAGAAGAAGAAGGGTTTGAGCCAAAATTTTCTTCCAGCTGGTGTTCCCGCCGAGCATGAGGTTGAAGCAGGACCCGCGGTCGTAGAGAGAACGAAGCGAAGCTGAGAAAGGTGCTCGGCGTGTACGAGCGGCGGCTGACGGAGAGCAGGTTCCTGGCCGGGGACGAGTTCGCGCTCGCGGATCTTTGCTACCTCCCCAGTTCCCACTACATCGTTAGCGCCACGGACAAGCCGTAGCTGCTCACCTCCAGGAGGAACGTGGCAAGGTGGTGGGAGGATATCTCGGCCCGCCCATCGTGGAAGAAGGTGCTCGGTGCTCCGCCGGCTTGATAGGCCTGCCGGTGCGTAATTAGTCGACAAGCCGGGATCGGCCATCTCGGAAGGCGTCTGCAGGAAAAGCCCATATCGTCCTCTTTAATGAGATTAGAATTATATACTGAAGAATTGTTTCTAAGTTTCGTATCAGAAAAGAGCAATTTTTTAAAAAAAAAATTAGAATACAAGAATTTTTTTATAAAAAATAATTGTTTCAATTAAAATCTTTCGAACATGTCTTATCCTTCGAGCAATCTCTTTTCAGTAAAGCAACCAATTCACAAGCTTATTCAGCATAATCTCCTGATGGAAAGACCATCTTGTTTAATCTCAAAGCATGCTGTAAAAAATAAGAATCAGCAACATATTATATAAATTTGAATTGTTATTATTTTATTATATAAATTTGAATTATGTTTTTTTTGTTTTGCATAAAGGAGAGCACAATTTATCGATAGACTATTTTTTTTATAACATTCTAATTAATTCCATATTGAAAATAATTAAAATTAAGATTAATTTATAAAAATATAATAAATATATTATTATCAACTTCAAATTGATATCATAATTCTATTTTTTTTATCAATTAATTGAACCATCAATTTCGTTTAATCTCATACTGTAGCATAATCCAAATCATAAATTCTCATACTGTAGCATAATCCAAATCATAAATTCTCTGACTCTACACCCTTTCATGTGTCTTAGGAATACTTATATTTTCTTATGATAATAACATTAAAAGAGTCCTGAGAAGCTCTGAAGTGTTCTTATGGAATATTAATGATTACTAACCATGAAGTGATCTTTTGGAAAATTAATGAATCTGAGACTTTCTCAGATTCAGCACAACAGTTCATACACATCCTCAGCTGTGAATTGAGATCCTCCTCCCTGCTTCCTTGAGAATTTTTATATAGATCTTAGAAGCAGCAGCTCACAAGTTAAGCTAACCTTTTAAAGACTTGAAATTTTAGTACCATACTTAACCTCTACATGAAACCTCTCACCAAAACATGAACCTTGATCTACCTTAAAAATGCATACATTTGCATACATCTTTTAAGCTTGTCTTACATATTTATTGGCCATCAGCTGATTCCTTCACTTCTTCAGTCACAACTTCTGATGATGGCTCAGCCCTTGCCACCACCACTTCCTTTGGCTGAGCAAGCTTCAACCTCTCCTTGTATTCCTGCATCTCCCTCTTGTATCTCTCCTTGTCCTTCAATCCATAATCCTGATATACCTGGGAAAGAGTAGGGAACACAGCATGTGAGGCACTCGATGATGATGATGATGATGATGGTATATGGCAGTACATATGAAGCCATCAGAGAAGAAGACCGACACACCATTCTTTCCTCTTCACTGAGCTTGCTCCAGGACTCCCCTATCATCTTGCTGAACTCTCTTTCCCTGTGAGGGTGGAGAGCTTTGAGCTTGGAGTGCGTCTCGGCGAAAAAGAAGTTGTAGGCACTCCGGTTTGGTTTCGGGTGGGTGGGGTCGCGGCGCCTCCACCCCCTCCTCCGCCTACGCCTTGTTCTTGTTACGGCAGCGACGTCAGCGGCATGGGAAGTCCCGGCAGCTGCTGCTGCTGCTACCAAAGAGGAGGAAGAGGCTGCCGAAGGCTGTTCTTGCTGGACTCGATAAAGCACACCTCGCAGTGTCTCGGCGCCTATCTTCACCGTCACCATATACCCATACTCGAACTTCCCATCGATCGACCCCGTAACCGTGAAATCGTAAGGCCCTATAGAAGAAGAAGAAGGAAGACATCACCCCGACTCTTTCTCTCTCTCTCTCTAGGATAGAAGGATAGTTGAGAGCGATCTCACTTACCTTTGCTCAGTGGCTCAGTAAGCGCTCTTTTCCGAGCTTTTGGGGTCTGCATGGTGGAGTCGGAGACGACGACGCTGTGGTCAAGCTTGCTGGGAGTTGCCCTGGTTTGGGAAGAAGCTGCGAACACCATGGAGCATGATCCATCTCGCCCGTATCACAGATCAAGATCAGCAACATCTCACCTGCTGGGGGAACCAGAGGCCCCTGGATCCGGAAGTAGTAGACCTGCTCGTAGTGGTGGAGCAAGCTCAGGTAGTACCTCCTCAGCACGAAGGAAGCGCTGGTGGTGGTGGGTGGAAACCTGAACGCCGCAATCACTTCCCTCCATCTCTTCTCCTCGATCACCTACTTCCATCAGTCACAGACCAAACACAACATCTCGTTACACTTCAATCCGAGCGCTGGAATCAGTATATGAGTCGATCATAAAGGGTCACAGAACCGATCAACCTTCGCGAGGCCACCTCTCTGAGTCACCTCCACGTACAAGAGATGCAGGTCGAGCTCCTTCCCTCCGATCACGGGAACCCTTCATGAAACAAGCTAATAAAGTGGATTAAAGGAATAAGTTTAAGCACGAGAAAGCTTGTGAAGGGGCTGCGTACATGAACTTGGTGCTCATAGAGGAGTGGAACCGGCGCAGGCTCTCCGTGAACACCACCCTATCTCTCACTACCGCCTCATGGGAATGGAGCGGAGTAGGATAAAGCTTCTCCTGGACCTCCACCTCCATTATCTTACTTTGGTGAAGTTAGCAAGCAAGCCGAAGACCTTGTCCCTTCCCCTTCCGCATCTAAGCAGGCCATAAACCCATGGCAGGAAGCATAGCTATAAAGCCAGCAGCTTTATCAACCTGCACCTGTAACGGCTACTTTGCTTGATCTCCCTGAGCAACTTTATGGCATGCAAACATATTTACGGTGTCAGTAATTAATTTCCTTGATCTGGAAATATTTGGTATGCGGCAGCCAATGGGCAGGAACAGGGCTTAATGATCTTGAGCTGGCCGTAATTATGATGGCCTCCTGCTGTACTCTTACCCCTTACCTATATTAGCTCAGTCATCAGCGTCAATCTATATATCTAATCAATGCGTAGAGGTATCCGTGTGTGATCTGATGTTGGTATGATGGCAATGGCACTGTCAGCTGCGGCTCGCAGCAGTAGTTCTGACCGCCGTACGCAACCAGCGTATCCTCGCCGTACCACAACCTCATCGTTCCCGTATCTTTTGCCCAACCTTTCGATCTATTGCCTTCCATCAACCCCGACCCGGTTTCTTTCTTTTCAGATCATCTCATAAAGCTATGACATAAATGATCTCTCTCTCTCTCTCTCTCTCTCTGGGAGCTTACGTTACTTCTGCATGCAAGAAGATGCTCGAGGCGACAAGCTACTCCCGACGAAGCAGGTCTTCTGTTTCAGCGAGTTTACGTGAGGAAGCTGAAGCTGAACCTGAAAGCTTGAGGCATGCTTGTTCGCAAATCTCCATACTACCGCAAGACGTGTCGCCGTGCTTCGTCTTTGTATGTTCCGGCTTCCTTGGGTGCGTGGGCTCGTAACGGCAGCTTCGGCCATCGCTGCTGCTGTAAATACAAGGAGGAAGTAGACATATTACCTGTTGCTGGATGATCGGCGCACAGGACACAGCAAACTGGAGGGTTGACTTTTGGCCTGTCGATATGGTGGCTAAGGTATTAGATTTGCACAGGTCACAAACACGTCGTTCCTCGGTGCAGTCAATGCACAAACTATGACACTACAAGATTACAGTGACGAGGACTGCAACCTTATCTTCTTCCTTAGCGCAACAACGTTGGCATGCTGGAAAATGGATAGTTTGAGCTGCTTTGCGAAGATGAAGATTGCATCTGCCTACTTTTCTGATTGACGAAGAAGGCTCTTGATGATACGATATTTGATGACTTCAAGATTAAGCGTGATGGAACAATTTTATTGAATCTAAAATTGATATCAAAATAATGATGCTTCCAACTCAAATGGTAGAAGGGCTCACAATCTCCCCCTATTATGTGTTATCCATCCCCCCACCCAAACAATGACATAGGTAGAAAGGCTCGTAATCTCCCTATGTGGTAGGGCACTATCCACACCACCCCGCCCATCTCATAGAAGAGAGACAATGGGATTCCTCTCTCTCTCCTCCGTAGAAGTCATTTACTATAAGAAAATTAATTTTTTTTTCACCAATCATAGGTTTGAAAAGGTCGGCACGCTCGACGCCAAAGATCATTAATCATAAGCAATATGACTTAGTTTCGCTTGCTCCTCTTACTATATGATGAGCTCAAGGGATCATCCATTGTTTATCCCCAATAGACTTAAAATCTTGACAAATGATATCTTCACGATCATGTTTTCCTAACGTCAGCCATAGAGGGGTGTGCTTATCAACCATCATCAATAATGAGCCCTCGAGCGACGTAAGGGGCAACCCTAATCCCGTTGTTGGCCTCATGTCATCCAGATATAAAAGCCAACCCTCAAACCTAAAGAGGGCAAGCAATATCAAGCTAAGCTCTTCCCCACTCCCATGCTAATTTAATCATTGGAGGGGTCGGGTCGGGATATCCCTTCGACATTGACCACTTGTGAGGGGTCTCGATGAAGCTAAGACATGTCTTGGGACGACATCGAATCCATCTCGACAAGGAAGCCACCCCTCAGGACTATCTCAAATCAGCCTATGTCAACAGGCAACACCTTATGATCCTGCCAGCTCGATTACCCGCTCGAATTATCCCCACATGACCTACGTGTGCCCCTTGGACGGACTTGAGCATTCAGGACTGAATCGATTGATGTCTTCCTATACCTCACCCATCAGGTATAGACACTTGGTGGGATGATGCAAGCGATTACCCATCTCCTACCCAAACTGGCCCAATAAGCAATCCAATGTAGTGACCAGTAGCCCAACCCTCACTTGCCCTCGCTCCTCCAAAGGTGTCCCCGGCGAGTCTCCTATCGACTCCCTAAGAGTGCCCTCGATAGACTGAAGCAACTCCCGAAGCACCAATGTCCTCAGTGATGAAGTTTAGCACCCACCACACCATGGGACAACCACACCTGACTTGGAAACTTAATTATTTAACTCAATGGATGATTCACTCAAAGCTCAACTATGGGTGATGAATTAATGTCATGGACTAGGTACAACGAGAGCTCCATGTGAGGCCGACACTTCAAGTGCCTCCTCGTTCATCCAAGACGTTCAAGAGGAGCCCCTTCCAATGAACTTCCGGCTTCTGACGTTGGAGGTGTTTGATTATAGCTCTGACCCAGTAGAGCATATTGTGGCCTTTATAGATCAGATGTTGCTATACATCAAGCACATTAGATGCCTTGATGTGCTGGGTGTTTCTAATGATGTTATGGGGGTTAGTCCGCGAGTGGTACAGCCAACTGAAACCACTCTCGATCTCCTCTTTCTCTTAGCTGACAAAGAGTTTGCGCTCTACTTCCTCGCCATTATATGCCTAAAGCCCTATGGAGCCATGCTATGAGACAAAGGGAGGACGAGCCCCTCTCCCACTTTGTCACCTGGTTCGCTAGTAAGAACTGAGGGGTCTAGGATGCTCATCCCTCATTGGTGCTTCAAGCCTTCATGTTGGGCCTAAGGCCCACCTGCTTCTTCTTGTCATTAGTGGAGAGACCACCCACGATCTTACCTAAAATACTCCAAAGGATCAACCAATACATGGCCACCAAAACCATGATTTCGGGTCAGCACAAGGAGTCTCACAAGAGGTCACACCATGAATAATCCCGAGTCCCAACTCGAGGATCACCACGAAGAAGACACCCCTGACCCAAAGCACCATGACCAAGAGCTTAATTAGCTTCCCACAACATGACGAAAATGAAATTTTTTTCCCAAATAAAGGAGAAAGGGTCTATGGGAGTTCCTATGGAGCAAAGGGACAAATCGAAATACTTCCTCTTCCACCGAGACTACAGTTTTATACGAAGGAATGTCGTGACCTAAAGTTCTAGATTGAGGAGCTCATTTAGAAAGGCCACCTCGGGAGGTATCTCTATAAACCTCGAGAACTCTCACCTCGTCCTCCTAGTCCAGTGGAAAAATATATTGATGTCACATTTAGTAGGCCTACTTCGGGGGGAGACATCTCCTCGAGACACAAGACCAATGCCCGAGCCGCCACTAAAAAGTGGTCGAGGCAGAACGAAGGACCGAAGATCATTTTTAAAGAAGAAACCAAACACCTCAACCCTATCGATGATGATGCTTTGGTAATCTTGAGATGGATGGCCATTGGCTAGGTGAAAAGGGTCATGGTCAACATGAGAAGCTCCAACGATGTGTTCTATTTCGATGCCTTTCAAAAGCTCGGGTTACGACAAATGATCTCATCCTGATGGCATCATCCTTGATTGAGTTCACTGGGGACTCTATCTCCCCTCTTGGAATGGTGACTCTCCAAGTCACCTTCGACGAAGAGCCCAATTCTAAGACTCTGCAGGCCATGTTTATGGTGATTGACATCCCCTCGACCTACAACACAATCATTGACTGACCAAACCCCGCATTGAGTGGGAAAAAAACCTATCACAATTGAAGCCAACAAGTACAAAAAGCACCATTTCATATGCACCTTGACCCACTAAACATGCCACAACACCACGAGACAATCGCCCAAAGCTCGCAGCCATGTACCAGGGCCTGCTCCAGAGGAAGAGCTCCAAGCCACTATAGCAATCAAGTAAAAACCCAATATTGCAGAAGCCGCCACAATGAAATCATACTCCTGCTATGGAGGTCAAGTCGAAACCCACTATGTCAAAGCCGCCACGACGGAATTCAACTCTTGCTATGACAGTTGAGTCGAGTCAAAACCCACTATGACAAAAGTTGCCATGGTGGAATCCTACTCTTGCTACGGCGGTCAAGTCGAAACCCACTATGGTTGAAGTCGCCACGGTGAAATTCTACTCCTGCTATAACAGTTGAGTCAAGGTTCATTATGGTGGAAACCGCTACTATAGAATCATACTCCCATTATGGTAGTTGAGTCATGGCCCGCTAAGCTACCACGACAAAATCCTACTCTCGTTATGGTAGTTGAGTCAAGGCACGCTATAGTGAAATCTTACTCTTGCTACAACGGTTGAGTCAAGGCTCGCTACGGTCAAATCTTACCCCCACTATGGTGGTTAAGTCAAGGCCCGCTACAGAGAAAGTTGTTATGACGAAATCCTACTGCCACTACAACACTAAAATCAAAGCCCCTTACGACAGAAGCCATCACAACATAATCCTACCCTCTCCATGGTAGTCGAATTAAGACCCGCCACAATGGAACCTGCCATGGCAGAATCCTACTCTCCTATTGTAGTCGAATTAAGACCCGACACAATGGAACCTGCTATGGCAGAATCCTACTCTCGCTATGGCGGTCGAATCAAGACCCACTATAGTGGAAGCCGCCATAGTAGAATCTAAATCCCGCTACAATGGTTGAATCAAAACTTGCTACGACGGAAGTTGCCACGGTGGAATCCTACTCCCACTACAATGGTTGAATCAAGACTCGCTACAGCGAAAGTCGCTA
Organism: Ensete ventricosum; assembly: GCA_029747655.1. Classification (NCBI taxonomy): domain Eukaryota; kingdom Viridiplantae; phylum Streptophyta; class Magnoliopsida; order Zingiberales; family Musaceae; genus Ensete; species Ensete ventricosum. The sequence goes on from JAQQAF010000003.1 coordinate 6,612,283, forward strand.
CGATGGAAGCCCACTACAACAAAGCCATAAAGCGATGCCCTATCTAGGAAGCAGTAGAAGGAGAGCCCACCACTTGCCTCCTGTAAAGCGAAAGGAGGTAAGGATGAACAAAGAAGAAACAACCTTCTTAAGCGAAAGGGGGAGGCAAGAACAAACAAAGAAGAAACAAACTCCTAAAGTGGAAAGGGGAGCCAAGAACAAACGAAGAAGAAACAACCTCCTGAGCAGCAGGGGGAGACTGAAGTAGACAAAGAAGAAGCAAACCCCCTACAAAAGTAAAAAGGGGAGGACCAAACAAAGTTGCCACTACGGGACACTAGACCTGCTACGACAGACAAGCAAGTAACTGCTATTGCGTGCAAATAAAACCGCCAAGATGGGCAAACAGAAGCCAATACGACGAGCAAGGAAAGACAACTATGATGAAGAAACAAATATTGCTATGAGCAAAGCTCACGAGACCCGACCTACAACTCAACACCCGGGCACTTTGAAAAAAGACATACAAACCATGAAATCCAACATCAATAGGACAATGTGCCTCAAAGCCCCTATTGAAACCTCAAAGCAAGCCTTTTTGAAGGAACGAATGATAATGAAAATAATGATGCTACCAACTCACTCGGCCACCCAACTAATGATGTGGGTAAAAGGGCTTGTAATCTCCCTTTGTGGTAGGGGCGTGATCTGTTGCCCCTACCAATCTCTCTCTTCCCTCAATCAAAGTCATCTACTAGAAGTAAACTAATGTTTCCCCCACAAATCATGGGTTTGAAAAGGCCTACACGTCCGATGTCAAAGAGCATTAATCCCTAGCGATGTGGCTCGGTTTCAATCACTCTTCTTACTAGATGATGGGCTCAGGGGACCATCCCTTGCTTTTCCCCAATAGGCTCAAAACCTTGACGAACGACACCCTCATGACTATCGATTCCCAATGCCACCCATAAAGGGGCGTGCTCATCATCTATTATCATTAATGAGCCCCCAGGATATGTAAGGGGCACCTTAACCCATCGTTGGCCTTGCACCATCGTCAACTCAAGTATAAAAGCTAGCCACCAAACCTAAAGGAGGCAAGTAGGATCAAGCTTGTTAGTGTTCCTTTTGTCGAGACTGAGGTGTCGTCTCGGCTTGGTTTAACCCATGTGCATAGGAACGTCTACGCGACCTCGTTGGACAAATCTGGGCGGAGTGCTGACTCAGGAGGAAGCCTCCTTGGTGGTCTGATATGAAGTTTGTCGACTCGCCAATCCCCCGATCTGACTCCCGCCTCCTGCACCAAGGTCTCAATCGGGTGATGGGGGTGCCTCTACTCGGCCCTTCTGACGATCAAGTTCGTGAAACGAAGTGAAGTATTGGAGTATAGATTGTGCGGGTTAGAGCCCTCATTTACAGTTTATCTGGGTGCCATTTATACTACCTACAAAAAGGAGAGTTCATACGAGGTTGTTTAATGCATGCGAGTGCTAGTTCAAAGCCTTCGCAAGAGGTTGTTTAATGTGTAAGGACACTAGTTCAAAGCCCTCGTACGAGGTTGTTTAATGCGTGTGGGCGCTGGTTCAGAGCTGTACGCTGCTTGGCTCCTCGAGTTAGGAGTGGACCATCGATTTGTCTGATGATGCCAACCTAAGTTTCTCAAGTGGTGGATCGGGGTAGTGCTTCTTCCTAAGACCTTGGTCTGGGCTAAGTAGTCTACTTGGCTTTTGGAAGGTGACATGGAAGTCCATGTTGGATGGGCCAAAATATGTCATATCATTCTCTCCCACCCAAAAAAGAGTCACGTCTTGAGAGAACCGAGGCGAGCAGCTCATGGCTGAAGGTTTGCTTGATCGTCAGCTTTGTTCTGAAAGTGCTGACTTTTGATCCAAAATTAAAATCGGTAGGACTGGTCGGGAGTTGAAGTCGGCATGGACTGACTGACAGGCCGAGTCGATATGGACAGGCCAAGAGGCCGAGTCGGTATAAACTGGCCGAGACTTTAGTTAGCATGGACTGGGCGAGGGGCCGAGTCGGGATGACTAACTTAGAGGCCAAGTCGGTATGGACTGGTTGAGACTTAAAGTCGGCATGACTAGCAGTGACTTGAAGTCAGCATGGATTGGCCGAGAGATTGAGTCGATATGACCGACTAGGACTTGAAGTCGACGGGGCTGGTCGAGGCTTGAAGTCAGTATAGATTGGTCGAGAGGCTGAGTCGGTATGACCGACAGGATTTGAAGTCGACAGGGCTAGCCGAGACTTGAAGTCAGCATGGACTGACCAAGAGGCCGAGTTGGTATAACCAACCGAGACTTGAAGCCGACATGGGCTAGCCAAGAGGCCGAGTCGATATAATTGGTCGGGACTTAGAGCCGACGGGGATGGCTAAGAAGATGAGTCAGTATAATCGACCGAAACTTGAAACTAATGGGGTTGGCCGAGAGGTCAAGTCGGTATAATCGGTCGAGACTTGAAGCCGACGGGGCTGGCCAAGACTTTAAGTCGACATAGACTAGCCAAGAGGTTGAGTCAAAGGTCATGTTTGGAAACGAGGACCTTTGCTGGTTGATGTATATAGATAGCCCTTTGGAGGCTAATCGGAACTGAAGTTCCTTTGGGAGTTGTTCGAGGCTTGAAGTCAATTGGAGCAGAAAGCCCTACGAAAACCATTCGGGATTGAAAATTGATAGAGGGCTCAAAAGCCCTTTGTTCTTATATTGGGACTGAGAGCCCTTTGAGAGTTGTTTTAGATTAAAAGCCTTTTGGGAGCTCGGAGCTCTTGAAAACTTGGCTGGGATTGAGAGCCCTTCGGGAACTCGAAAGCTTTTGAAAACCTGTTCGAGACTAAGAGCCTTTTGGGAGCTTCGAGAGCTCTTACAAACTTGTTAGGGACTAAGAGCCTTTAGAAGCTCAAAAGCTCTTGAAAACTTGTCAGGACTAAGAGCCCTTTGAATTTGTCTATTGGGATTGAAAGTCCATTGTGAGCTTAGAAACTCTTGAAAACTTATTCGGGACTGAGAGCTCTTTGGAAGCTTCAAGAGCTCTTATAAACTTGTTCGGGACTAAGAACGCTTTGGGAGCTCGAAAGCTCTTAAAAACTTATTCGGGACTGAGAGGCATTTGAATTTGTTTTGGGATTGAAAGTCCTTTGGCTCTATTTTGGGACTAGAAGCCCTTTGTGATCAGTTGGGTTCATACTTGAGTAATATTCAAGACAAGGATTGAAAGCCTTGTGAAGGGACTGAAAGCCCTTCAAATTGGTTGGGTTTGCACTTGAGTGATGTTAGTAACAAGGGCTAAAAGCCTTGTGAAGGGACTGAATGCCCTTCAAATCGGTTGGATTCACACCCGAGCGATGTTAATAACAAGAGCTGAAAGCCCTGTGAAGGGACTAAAAGCCCTTGAGATCGATTAGGTTCACACTCAAGCGATATTAATAACAATGGTTAAAAGCCCTATGAAGGGACTAAAAGCCCTTGAGATCGGTTAGGTTTACATTTGAGCAATATTAATAACAGAAACAGAACCTTTCAGATTGGTTGGGTTCACACCCGAGACTAAACTCTTCAGATCGGTCGGGGCCACACCCGAGCAATGTTAGTGATAGGAGCTGAAAGCCCTGTGAAGTCGATCAGGTTAGTACCCGAGTGACTTTAGAGTCAGGCTTAAAAGCCCTTTGGAGTTGGTCAAGTTTAAACCCGAGCAACCCTGAAGGTAGGGCTGCAAACCCTATGAAGTTGAAAGCACACCAAGATTGGACGTTGTGGTGAGAAGCATTGGGGCTCGAGGTAGTTTGTGATGCTTCACATTAATGAGTGATTAAGTTGTTGTGTTGCAATTGGTCACTTAGATGATTCACTTCCTCTTTAAGCGGTTTCTTTTGCTGCCTTTCACCTATTAATTACGGATTTTTTTGGGGTTTCTGAAGCATCATTTCATGCCTATCTCCAACAATCGAAGAGTTTCCTTAGGATGTCGTGCCAGGGACCTTGAGGCCAATGTCTCGGGTCAATATTTATAAGCCCTTGGAGGCTCACTGTATTGTTGGCATCTTCTTATCTCTTTATCTTGGTCATCTACGTGTTTTCCATACGGCGTTTTGATCCCCTGTCCTATCGCAGAGGCCTGCCTGATGCCCTCAAGGTGGAGAGTTGGGGACTCCATCGAGTCCTTGATCACGGTAAGGCTAGTTAGCCGCGTATCTTCTTTGCTTACCAATTCCTGACTGGAGAATCTTATTTACAACATTTTGTTTTACCTTGTGGCTCGAGGCAGGGGCCTCTACCATCTTGGTCATGGTAAGTTCGCTTGCATAGGTGAATTTCTTTCTTGTTTGATAAGCCTTGATCAAGGGTTTTTGTCTATAGCATGTCGTTTTACCTTCTATTTTGTCTATCAAGTATGGGGCCCTAGGAAGTTTCTTCAACAACCCCTGTGGCTGCGGGTGTCCATCCCAGTGCAATAGCTCAGATAAAGAGAATCTGTTTTAAAGTTTGATCTGAAGGGGACCTTAGCGAAGGATGGGGAGGCAGAGGACCTCTCTTCGACCGATAAGGACCGAGTGGGCAAAGGCAGGGGTCCACTCTCTCACTCTTCTGAAAGCGACCTGGGCATGTACGGGCAACAGTCGTCTGATGTCGGGGGTCAGCACACCGTAAATCTAGCTAGGAGGTATGCCTTCACGCTCGTTGTCGGGTAACAACTTGAACAAAGCTCCCTTTTTACTAGGGTTAACAATTTTTTTTATCACATGTAAAGTCTTTATAATATGCTTGATTTATTGTAAACAACCCGATCTGGACTTCCTGACTAATAAAAGTAGATCCTTCTCTTCCACTTATGCATGTTGATATCTGATGATAAGTGTGTTGCTCTTACATTAGAGTCTTGACTCTTCTGGATGGGGTGGCATCCCCTTCTAAAATATGGACCGTGACACTTTTAACTTTGATGGGGCATTAAGAGACACCATGTGACGTCGGGGTTGCTCCATGGGCTGACTAAAAATCATGGTGGCTCAGGTGTCAATGTGCTGCCCAACCCTACTTGGTTTACCCTGGTTGAGAGGGCTACCCTGTGGCCTTTGAGATAGTTGCATCTAGCCCGAAGGGCCTCTAGAGGGTGGTGGAGGATGGCCTAAGGCCTTCTAGCTGACATTTCCGCTCGTGGGGAAGAATATAAGGGTAGGGTCCCTCAAACCTATATTAGGAATATGTATGCAAGCGTCTCGGCCTAGGTGTTTTCCCAGGTCTGCATATAATATTGGGCGCTCAAGTGACGCAGACCCTTCTTCTAGCATCATAAGAATGTTAGTGTTTCTTTTGCCGAGGCTAAGGTGTCGTCTCAGCTTGGTTTAGCTCGTGTGTACAGGAACGTCTACGCGACCTCGATGGACGAATCCAGGCGGAGTGCTGACTCGGGAGGGAGCCTCCCTGGTGGTCTGAGATCCGTCGACTCGCCAATCCCCCGATCCGACTCCCGCGTCCTACACCAAGGCCTCAATTGGGCAATGGGGGTGCCTTAACTCAGCCCCTTTGATGATCAAGTTAGTAAAGCAAAGTATTGGAGTGTAGATTATGCAGGTTAGAGCCCCCAGCTACAATTTACCTATGTGTCTTTTATACTACCTACAGAGAGGAGAGATCGTACGATGTTATTTAATGCATGCAGGCGTTGGTTCAAAACCTTCGTATGATGTTATTTAATGCATGAGGGTTCTCGTTCAGAGCCTTCGCACGATGTTACTTAATGCGTGCGGGCATTCATAACCTTACGCTGCTAGGTTCCTCGGGTGAGGAGTGGACCATCAATTTATTTGTTGATGCCAACCTAAGCTCCTCAAGCGGTGGACCAGGGTAGTGCTTCTTCCTGAGACCTTGGTATAAGCTGAGTCGGACGTGTCTACTCGGCTTTTGGAAGGTAATATGAAAGTCCATATTGGATGGGCCAAAATATGCCCTATCAGAGCTAAACTCTTCTAGCTCTACTAAACTCTTCCCTACTCCCTTGTTAACTTAATCATTAGAGGGGTTGGGTCGAGACATCCCTATGATGTTGATCGCTTGTACAGGGGTCTTAACGAAGCTAAGGCACGCATCGAGGTGATACTAAATCTGTTTTGACAAGGGAGCCACTCCTTGAGACTACCTCAAATTAGCTCTCGCTAACAAGCAAGGGCCCCTTGGACTAACTTGCACCTTCGTGATCAAGCCATGTTGACTTTAAGATCAACGACATCAAGACGATAACTAAAATTAAAATCAAATTAGTTACAGATCATTTTGATTTTCTATTCAAAATTAATGATTTTAATTTTAAATTCCAAATTAAATAATTTTTTATTTTTTAAAATTTTTTCTAATTAGTTTATTAAGTTGTTGGAATGAGCTAGTTATAGATTACATTGTAATTAGTTATATCTAGTATTTCGATCTCTATACTTTTAAAGATTATATTAAAATTTTTATACTTATGAAAGTAAAATATAAAGATTAAAAATACTAAAATAATTAATCATAGTGAGTAATATATAATTAATCCTTTTGAAATAGACCTATTCATAATTTGAAGGGATATTTATCGTTTAGGTTTTATTTTATGTTTTTATCGTGTCGAAACTAAACTCGATGACTTCGATTTTATATTTAAGGACTCGAAATCGAACATCATAACGAATCGATTCGAAACTATCAAATCCTGTCGGCCTTTCTGTTTGAAATACTATTTTTATGTATATTTCATTTAATATTGTGCGGTGATAAGGGGCGTGGATTCCTCAGTTCTCGTGCGTCTTCTACTAGGGCTCGCGGAGGGAGATGGAGCAGACGCCGCTGTTCCTTCGCAATAGCTACTGGGTCTTGAGACACGGGAAGAGCGTCCCTAACGAGAAGGGCCTCATCGTCTCGTCCTTGGTATCCTCTCCCCCTCGTTTTCGCCTTCCGAGCCGATTGATTTAGGTATCAGTCCCGGTGAACAATTGATCTGCTAATGGATTAAGGCGAGGTTCTTGATTTTATTATGATTCCCGATGAGTTCCTTCTAATCCTAGTAGAAATGTGATGGGGAGAAAGGTATGCTTCCCAATCTATTCAGTTTACGGATGTTAAAGCAGCGAAGTTTCCATCTTGTTTCTTCCTTAAAGTGCATGCTAGGCATCATTCTCGAGACTATCGTGTTCCAAGTTAGTGGCTGCTTAAACTAATCGGATCTTGATGATCTTGTTGTGAGTCGAGTCGGGTGTCCATGACAGAGGCCTGTTTTCATATGCTCCATGCCTCGGCCACAAGATGACAGTGTAACAATTTTCTTGATCTTGCTAAGTAACAAACGTGTTATGAATATTAGTGAAAAAGAGAGGGTCCATTTTTCTTTTCTCAGTGTTTTTATCTTTCCATAGAACCATAACATCCTACATGCATCTGGTGCTCTGCTTGGTCTCTTAGCATAATGGAGCAGGCTTTTCTCTTGATGTATGTGAAGTGCTTGTTGTCTGTATTCAAGAAAAAAAGAAAAACACCTTTTAGTTCATGCTCACCTCTGGTTTCCATATTCCGTTTAAAGCTCGTAAGACAAATGCCAGACTTTTTAGCACAGCAATTCTCATGTATCTTTCTATGTGCAAGCAGGTGTGATCTACTTATCCATGCATTTGAGTTAACAGCCTAATACTCCCGTGACATATTACCCTTTTTCTTTAGGTTTTTATTTTTACGTTGATGCTTTCTGTATCAGGAGAACGGCACACTTGAAAAGTTTGGATTAGCTTCTGAAGGTTTCAACCAAGCACGATTGGCTGGAGAGTTGCTGTTGAAGGTATGGATCTTTTAAAACATGACCTTTCTTTTGTCTATATAACATAGGTTTTGTAAACGACTGAACTATTACGGCATACAATTAAGCTTACTGTGGTCGTGAATTCCTGCTTAGGACTAAGGATTTAAGTTTCAACAACATGGGTGTGTCAACTGAATTGCCCTAAAGGTTCATCTATGTAGACCGGAACAGCTGTTGTGCCAGTAGAATAGAATAGCAAAAACAAATCCAGTTTAAAAGACTTCGATATAAAAAAAGGTAGGCATGCAAACCATCTTATCTGGCATGATTTCTCCTCCTTTTCAGCCTCGGATCAGATGATTTCTTCTAATTGTATCATCCTTAACAGAGCTCAATGGCAGGAAAAGTTCCATGCAGCAAGCCCTAATAGTTGGAACCTTAAAACTTGTAATAACCTTTGCAGAAAAAGATGTGCTTTCTAATGAAAAACTTAATAGACATGTACTAACTCTTTACATTGTGCAATTATTGGTCTTGCACCTTTTCTTCATGATATCCATGCGATATGTTTGTGCTCAATGATAAAATTCTATGCAGGAAATCAAGGAGAAGAAGATTCTTCCAGAAAATGTTCGAATATGCTATTCTCCATTCTCGAGAACTACTGATACTGCTAAAGTGGTTGCTGATGTTTTAGGCATCTCATTTGACAGTTGTCAGTCTAAAGTAAGCCCTTCTATCTGAGGTCACGATCTTTGCATGTATATTTGGAGCATAGGCTTTAAGCTTCAGGGAGTCTCTTGTGATTATGAATTTCCTTGATGACAAGGCAGATGGTTTCATTCTAATGACCTATACATATGCTGGGGAGGAAACTATATTTCTGTTTCTCCATCTAAAACACTTTTGAAAAAAGACTGAAATGGATGAAAATAATCCTTATTGCTATAGGCCCCTTTTTATTTGTCATTTTTACTTGCATTCACTGCATGCTTTCCTGAAAAATAATTAAGACTTACATTAAGAATTTTATATATTTACCTTTCTGTTAATTTCACATAAGCTTTACAGTGCTTTAATTATCTTGACACTCATTAATATCATGTACTTCAGTTGCAAGACTTTCATACAGTAGGTGAAATAAGCATCTGTTGTTGAACAGAAAAAGAGACTTAATCCCTCAAGCTTGTTGGACAATTAGCATGGTAAACTTTAGTGCTTTCAAGGAGATAAGTGCATTAGAGTAATAGTCATCCAATGCAACGTCATAGTTAGTACAGCAGATTTTGCCACTTACGACTTTCCAGATGAATCTATGTATGCCATGATAGTCACAAATGAATTTCTAGTGTTAATCTCATTTCAGAGTGTTACTTTTAGAGTGTTAATTTTTAAGTTATAAATAAATATAATTAGCCCTAACTAATTGTGATAGCAGTATTTAAATATATTTTTGGCTCTAAATATAATTAAATCTAATTAAGGAAACAAGTATGGCTAACTCTATTTAAATATACCTTGGTTCAGGAATCATTAGTACGATGTTGTTATGTGCTATGTGGTTATCTAAATATACCTTAGTATGGCTGCATGTATTTTGTGCTATGTGGTTATTTAAATATACCTTGGTTCAGGAATCATTAGTCCTTGGCACTATTCCACCAATAGTAATAACATTTACTAAATGTTAGGTATACAAAATATAAGAAGAAAACACTAAATAGCAACTCTTCAAACGTGCAAATAAAGTTTGAAGCCAATCAAGTACTTAGGACACTAGAAATATGCTGATACCTGAAATTTTTTAATATTGCAGCAATACCTAGTTAACACTAGGAATTTCATTTCTGTTAGGGCTAATTAGCCCTAATTAAATGGAATTCTATTGCATGCAGCACCAAAGGTATATTTAAAATAATTATCCCATACTTTTATTTTAATTTTTTGAATTCCTGAGTAACTACTAAACTCTTGATCTCTTGATGTTTATAGATAACATTGATGGGAGGGTAGACATTGGTCATTTCTGTTCTTTTTTCAAATGTACTAGAAATTGTGCTGTTTTTTATTATGTATGAACTTATTAGAATTTTTGTCACCATATTTTCTTTTTGTCTTGCTTATATCCTTTTGTAATTATTTCACCCTGAAGGCAATGCTTGAGCTTCGAGAGCGTTACTTTGGACCATCATTTGAACTCTTGTCTCATGATAAAGTAAGTTCCTCTCTAACTATAATGTCTTTCTAGGTGAAGCATGGGTATATCAGATTTATGTAATTATAAAATGAAACCAGCCTTGCAATGGCATTTTTGCCTTAATAGTGTGAAATATGAATTTGAGTGTCAATTAAAGTTATAACTTCGACAAATATATCAACATTTTGCATATCTCATGGGAGCAAGGAAAGAGCACATAAATAGCCTTCTTTGTTTCTATGCATTTCATGTTTCCATAGTTTTAAAAACCCCATTAGGGAGAACCATTGAAAGTTCATATTGGTTGTCAATTGTTAATACCATTACCTAAAATCTCAAAAAGGAGTTGGTCATTTCAGTATATCTTCTTATACTTCGTGGCAAAGTTTGCAATACTGTATCGTACCTCTCGGTATGCTCGGTATGTGCCGGTTTAATAGATGACTAGTATGCTCGGTACATCTCGGTACTTTAGTGTACCATGTGTCAGTATGCTTGGTACAGCTTGGTATGTACCATACCGACAGCTCGATATGCCGGTACAATACAAGATTGCGAACCTTGCTTCGTGGTCTTGGAATTATCTTGTTATCTTTTAGGAGGCTTTTAAATGTATAGTCCTCTTAATATGCAACCTTGTAAAATTAAGTTACTCTTTGTTGTTTAATCAATTATTAATTTAATATCATTGATTGTCAACAAAATCAAACAATTATTATAGAGTTCATTACTCTCCTTGTACTAGATGCATGAAATAACTTTTTCCTTATTGAAACAACTGTTTTGGCAAAAAATTTCAGTATGCAGAGATATGGTCATTAGATGATAAGGATCCTTTCTTGCCACCTGAAGGTGGAGAAAGTGTTGCAGATGTTGTCTCTCGACTTGCAGTTGCTCTGGCAGCAATAGAGGCAGAGTTTCAGGGGTATGTATGTGTACCTGCCATATTGTGCTAGTGTCTGTGGTTATCATGTTATCATTTTAATTAATCTTGTTACCTTGTTAAGTATGCTGTTCTTATGATTTGAGGTTTCAGTGACGCTTATGGGAACTATATTTCTGTTAGCCGATCTGTAACAATTAGAAGGCCTGATTGCAGTTTGAAGTCACATCTTTAATGTCACATAAAACAAAAGTAGCCCACTATTTATGGTAAAATGAATTTTGTGCCTAAATAATGATCTGCTGCCTGGTTTCATACAATGAGCAAGAAATGCATGCTTATGGAAATCTACTAACCAACGATCATAGCAGAAATGTGCAATCAGTCATCGAATACTTTCTAGTAGTATTCCTGTTTCCTAGCTGAGTTGTTGAGTCTACTTCTGGAGTGTTATATCAACCAAGTTGAATTTTCAATTATGCAACAAATTATAAAACTAATTTTTAGTGCAAGACTAGTGTCTCATGTTTCTCAGAGAAATCTAGCGGTCAATCTTGTAACCTCCTTGTCCTTTATAACTTTTTATATTTAGATCATATCTGGGACAAGGAGATTGTCTGATATGTTTAATTCCTGTTGGAGGAATCTTTTCTTAAGATGAAGTTCATTCTTGATACATTTGCTATTACACTCATCCAACTAAAACTGGCATATGTGGCATGTGAGTACCAGTCAACTGCAAATTGCTCCTCTTCATACTTTCTCTGCCTAGATATGTTGCAATGCGAGGCCAAGAAGAAGCATAAATCTATTGAAAGATGGGTACCAAACTATCAACTTGTTTGAGATTTGTTCAAATTTTTTTTCCTGTTTTACCTCAGTTCAGCAGGAATGAGGTTACTTAGGTACAATTGAGGACTCAATCTCCTATCTGGGTAATTAGCATAGGTATAAGATCAAAGTTTGCAATTTCGATCTGTACTGCTCGGTACGAGCGGTACATTACCAGTCCGCTAGGTTATCGGTACGCGGACCGCCCGGTAGATTGCCAAAATTGACCGTCGGTTGTCGATTTCGACCGTCAGCGGTCGATTGAGAGAGAAATCGACCATCGGCAGTCGATTTCGGCCGTCGACAGTTGATTGAGGGAAAAATCGACCATCGGCAGTCGATTTCGGCCGTCGACAGTTGATTGAGGGAAAAATCGACCGTCGATGGTTGATTGAGGGAGAAAAAGGGAAGAAGAAGAAGAAGAGGAAAAGAAGAAAGAAGAAGAAGAGGAGGAGAAAGAAAACCTCCTTTCCTCGCGTTGTTGTTGCTCGCGTGTCGTCGTTGCCCACGTGCCATCCTCGCCCATGGGCAATTCTTCTCCCACGCGAGGAGACGGAACGTCTCCCCGTGCGGGGAGAAAGATCGAGGCGACATCGCTAGTTTTTTTTTAATATATTATTTTTTATTATTATATTTAATATTATATTATATAAAATTATATTATGAAATATTATATTATATTTTAATATATCGGGCGGTATGCACTAAGTGTACCGCTCGGTATCGTATATCGTACCATGCCAAGATAATCTTGGTACGTCGGTATAGATCGATATATCAAACCTTGTGTAAGATACATATTTGTGGTTATACTCTAGATCAAGGTCTGTAATACAATGGTTACCGCCCGTACTGGGCAGTATGTATCGGTTCGTCCGTTAACTGGAACGTGGGCCACCTGCTACTGGGTAGTATCGTTGATTGGGGCTGTTTTCGCCCCATTACCACTCGAAATCGATTGGTAATGGTCAATTTCGACTATCGCTAGCCGCTGTCGAGCGGTAACGATCGATTTTGACCGTCGGTGACCGATTTCAAGCGGGAGAAAGAAGAAGAGGGAAACCTGGAGTCCGGTGTTCTTCGCCTCCCCGATCCATCGCACGCGGGCGATTTCTTCTCCCTGTGCTGGGAGAAGGAACGAGGCGATATAATATTTTTTAATTTTATATAATAAAATTATATATATATATCCCAAGCCGAGCTGAGCTCAGTACACTGGTACGGTATGGTTTGGCTTTCCTTGCTCTAGATAATTACATTTACTATAACTATACTGCCCTAGAATACTAAAGTATGATTCCAGTTGTCATGTTGTGATTGATCTGAGTAGTTACCCTTATTTCTTTTTTTTTCAATGTGAGATATCTATTTTCTTAATTAAACAAGGTTTAGACCATAAAAAGATTTATATGTACTGCATCTTAAAAAGAAATCGTGCTCTCACTTGAAGACACTTAGGTTGGTCTTATTTTTTTTGTTGGGTTTCCTATCAATGAAATTAATATCTTCAATGGATTATAAGCAGACATCTGTTTTTTTTATTATCATCCATCCCAACAACATGCTAGGTCTGCATAAATACAAATCTCAAAGTGCCTCATCCGGATCTAATTTAGAGTTTTGGTTAGCTAAGCAATTGAACACTAAGAGTTTAGATTAGAGCATCATGGAGGCTATAACAACACGGAATTCTGTTAACGTGTTAAACAACAGGGGTATGGTGAGGTGCCCAATGTATAATGTGTTTTCTAGATTTCTACCATTAAATCTCTTTCTTTCTCTCTTTCTCGAGCTCTCTTTTATTTTCCCATGTTTATATCATGATTTAATTGTTGATCATGCTCTTGTTGTGATACTATATTGTTGATCATGATTTAATTGTCATGAACATTTCCATTTGCAGATGCACAGTCCTTGTTGTCAGTCATGGTGATCCACTTCAAATCCTGCAAACTATACTTCATGCAACCAAGGAACTTACGCCATCCAATGGGATTGATATTTTATCGAGAACTAAGGAAATTATGGTGCATTCTATATTATCCCAACACCGAAAGTTTGCCCTGCAAACTGGAGAGCTACGCCCAATCATTTGACTTCCTATTATTGTCAGATATGGAGAAGTATGCTGTATGCTCATCATCAAGTTTGCGATGGCATTCTGTCACAGCAAATACCTTTACATCCAGAGAGTAGTCATCAATAAAATCTGTCTTTAGAAGTGGCTTATCAAGAAATTTTGGCCCTTCACCATACGGAGACATCTAACGTTGGTTTGGAAATTGCTTTGTTAATCTACGAACAGTGCCATTTCTACTGTTTGGTTATTCATAGAAACTTTTATGAGCCTAGTTTGTTTTCACAACTATAATAAATATTCTTTGGTTATGTGGTTGTATTCAGCTTAAGAAAAAAAAAAAATTAAATAGTTTTATTTAAGCTCTTACGTTAAAGTGAGAGTTCTTACTAGGACAGACTGGTTGAGAGAAAATACAGCACCATTCTAACTACAAAACACATGCTACCTCATTTTTAAGGAAAGAAAGGTTCTATCCATTTTATGATCTAGATAGATTGAACAAATTATCAGTCGACAGAGGAAAGATAATTCTTTAACCGGCATCACTGCAGATTGCTGGTATACACTAGATAGTGGGAACATGAGAGCTGTATTCCCTTTCCATTTAATCTGTCGTGAGATGGTTTCGCAAAATGAAATGGTAATCCATAAACAAAGAAAATCCTTTTCAATCTTGTGATGATTGTTTCATGGATGGGAGAAGTTCTATATTTTTTTTGCGTCTGAGTTTGTCTTAGAACATGCAATGTTCCCTTCCTCTTATCCTAGACTTCAATTCAGGCAAATTTTGTGTTCAGTCGATGGAGCTGATCTGACAAAAAAAAAATGTAACTCCTGACCAAAGGAGCCTTTTCTTATTGAAATTGTGTTTTTTGAGACTGCAGACAATAAACTGTCTAGTTATTTGTTTGTAAGTTCCTTAAACTTTGCTATTTGGTTTACACACGTTATTTTGAGTTATTTTTATCAGAATTGTAGACATTTTGAGATTTTTTTTAAATTTTAGCTGATTATAGTAATATGGATTGCTAGATTACTCTATGGAATATGCATATATATTAGCCATGTTTTGCTTTTGAAGATGTTGGAGTTCCTGCACATGCTCAAAGTTGAAATAATGCTGGTGGTTGCTGCACCTTACTAATTGGTTGTTGAAATTAATGTTTACTTATATTGATCCTTAATTATAATCTTTTATTTTGTTCCTTTCTCTTTTTTGAGCTAACTAGTTAACGTTTAGCATTTTTTTTCTTTTGATAGGTCCTTGAAGTGTTAACAACTGGAGCCTTTTTTGTCCAAGGTCTTAACAACAGGCAAGTTGATGCCTTGTACTTTGTTATATTTCTGTGATTCAATACTTTTCAAATTGAACAGAATTAAGGGCCATGTCTTGGTCAGATTGATTCCTGCTGTCTGTTAGGAAGAGCTTCTTATGCGATGCACTTCTGACAGAACTTTCAATTGGAGGGAGGTGTCTTTGGTTTCCAGTGGTGGTATTAAGTATTAGCACTTGATGCACTTTCCATAATGGATTCAGATGGGCTAAGAGCCTTTTTCTGACATGTAACAATAACCTGTTCATGGAAATGCATATCTGAGTTTTCATCATACTGATATGGAATACATAACATAATTCTAGTGAACTGCTTTTCTCATAGACAATTTTGGAATAGATAAATTATTGCACATCTGTCTCTAAATGCAGCACATTCTGCAATCCTCACTCTTGATGAATCCAAGGCCCTAGATGCTAATGAAAAATTGGCTCTTGATTTTCTTTATAGTTGGCCCTAGGCATCTATATGTTCTTACAATCATCATTTATATGTTGTTGTCATCTCCTGTTGCAGGTTCAAGCTACTGTATTCCTTGGTGCACCTGGTAGAGTGTTGTGTCTCTCTGCAAGGAGGTGCGACCTTTAGCCATTTAGGTTCCCTCTTTCGCAAAGGTTTTGTCTCTTCAGATAGTTCTTGTTTCATCAGCCTTGAATTTATACTCTACACCGGGAAACAGAATGTGTTTTATGTCTTAGTTCTAAATCTTCTAATGGAAGCTATCTGCAGGAAGCATCCATTAGTATTCTTGGGTACCACAAGAGCAGTAGAAGTGGCTTTGTATCAAGGACATTGGCAACTATCAAGGACATGACTGAGGCTTCATGAATAGGAGTTTCTGATAATTGATAAGGACATCTTAGTCTGTAATTCGCATGGAATCTGAGCGACCCTGCTGCATCTGAGCTTCCCACGTTCACATAGGTTTCATGTCTCTTCAGATTGTTTCTGTTGTATCGGCCTTGATTTTTATACTCCATCTGGATACAGAATGTGCGTTGTCTTGGTTTTGAATCTTCTAATGTAAGTTATCTGCAGGACGTATCCATCATGTGTTCTCCAGTACCATGAAAGCAGAAGTGACAGATATTGGCAAGTACCAAGGATATGACTCAGGCTTCTTTCTGATAATTGATTGCTAATCATTTGAGTCTGTAATTGGAGCCACCCTGCTGAAGTTTTCCATCTTAACACATGGATTTAAACCTGAAATAGAAGTTCTCCAATTGCCTAGGCTACGGCTGAATAAATGTGTTCCATGAAGCTTCTCCCAATCAGGTCAGTTGTCGCTTCATCAGGTTATTTTTTTGGAGGGAGCCTACTTTATGCCATGCATGCTGATATTTTGTTCAGTTGCATTGAAGTGTACAGAAGTTTATGGCATATAGGAGGGTGTTTTACTTTCATATCATTAGATTAAGGCTCAATATCTTGACAACCTTTTACTAGTATTCACAGTGAAGAAAATTGATATTAATTGGAGTAAGCTGCAAGATCAAGCCATCCACTTAGTCTTGCAAAATTGTTCAAAGCTTTCAGAATTTGTCTTTAGCGACTAGATGTTTTGTGCTACAATCTTGGATGCTGGTCATTCAAACAAAGGCCTGCTGTTAAGGCTGGAGTTAAGACTAGAATTAATAGTCTTTCGTAATTAATTATGCTAGGTGTCAAGGTCCTTAAGTGTTAATTCTGGCTCAATGTGGTATCAAATTTAGTAAGATTTTGTGTCAAAAGCTCACATTGTGAGTCTTTAGTTTGTGGCTTATAACTTTTTAAATGGGTTCAAAAATGCCCATTTTGAGTTTCAAAGTTTGTGCAATTATTAGATACTCGACCTATTAATTTAATAGGCCTAAACCACTAACCTAAAATGCTCAAGTCCAAACTAATTGTAATACATCTATCAAGTCCTTGTATATCAACTTAAGTTTTTATAATCCCTACTTAAGGCTTGATTATCCTCCTTAAGGCCTGGACACAATCTAGAATCAAACAATATCATGATGCACACAAGGCTTATAGGCTCCATATTGTGATATGCCTTTAGCCCAATTCACAGGTAGACTTTTTTTCTCGAGTCGTTAATTATGTTCAATGCTAGATCGACTGATATAATTTGTCACAATTTGGTTTGATGGATGTACTACCGTTAATATGAGCTTAAACATTTTAGGTCAATGATTTAGGCTTATCAAGTTAATAGGTTAGTTATCCCATTAAATCAGATGATGAGAAATAGAAAAATAGTTTTAAAAAGTTGAATAATTATGAGACCCATTAATTTTGTTAGATATCTAATTATCTTTTTAATAAAATATAACATGCAAGAGTATAGTAACATAGTGGATGTGTGACCTGTAAAATTTGGAGGACCAAAATTCCTTGAGCGGAGAAATTGTGATATCCATGTTTTGATTATGGGTCTTTTAGTAATATGAATTAATTTCTAACTAAAACAAATCTAGGTTTAGGGTTGGCCACCCTCTTTTAAATATCTCATCATTCCTCAGAAATTATCATCGGGAGCTAGATTGGAAGCAACAAAAAAAGGGAGAAGATGACAAGATCATTGTTGGACAGGAGACAGGTGGCAATCTATTTTGAATGCTCTTTTTATCCAAGTAAAAAATTGTTTTAGTTTCTTATTAAAATCTTAGGTCAACATGTAATATATTCTTATTCTGTGATTTGTTGGATATTCATTCATAGAAATCATGAATCATAGAGATTATTTTCGAGATAAGATTTTTCTATATTTGGTTTCTATTCTATTAATTGCTCATCATATTTTATTCTATTGATTTATATATTTATGATGAGAAATCAATAAATTGGAAATTGGAATATTCCTATGCTATAAATAATCTTTACAAGTCATAATATCTTTGAATCAATATTTAATAAATTGCAAGATGAATAAATAACAAGTTCATATAAGGTTGTGATGAGAAAGTAAGATAATTTTCTAAAGGAATGATAAAAAAAGCGAAGAAAACATATTCCTATCTATCTTCCTGATAGCAATGATTTTATCACCTTTTGTTTTGCTTGTCTTAAATCTGCCATTGATCTTGCTCGTGCTGACTAGGGAGGCTGGTTGATGAAATTATTGAGGTTGTCAACCCTAGATCTCCTTTTCTTATAGACTAATCTAAATGACTAAAGTACACTTAGTAAAAAACTTGGATCCTACCCACGTACTTCGATTTTTTTTTAATATGATTAAAAAATATGTGAATCCAATTTATAAGCCAATCGACTAGACCTGATTACTTCTATCATCTCTGAAGGGCAAATGGGGGATTGCACAATGTTTTTTCCTACCTGAATTCATCCAACCACTTGGATACATGTATGTGAACTTGAACCTGGTTCAAATGAATCTGGTGGACCAAGCATTACTAGCTTAAAGGTGCTAATTAGCTTAAGCTAATAAAGAATTTGTCAATACATTGTAACAACTTGGGACCTATCCTGCTTTCACTACATACCAATTGCAAAATAAAAATGCATCAGACATTTCAAGACATTACATTCCCTGCCAAATGAGATGAATTATATATTGTTGCATGCATGCTACATATCAACGACTTGCATTATCAGTACCAGACTTCTGAGAGGTGCAATTTGGTTATTCTTTTTCACTCCATATTGTATTCTCTTTAGACCATGCACTCTAGATCTTAATGGCACTCCAAATCCTTGATTTATTGATTGCACACACAATGGCTTGACCACTATGGTGTTTTCTCAGAGACATCCCAGAGGGACAGTTTGTCCTTGGCTTTTACCTAAAGCTATCCAAGGTAGATGAACAAACTTGCTGCAAATGCAATTTTCCCAGTGGCATCTTCGACATCAAGCGGAACTTTTTGCTGTATCGCCCAATCTTACACATCTCTGCAAACACATAATAGTGGTGCTTGGAAAATCCAGCTTCACCCTGGTAAGAGGAGTTCCTCAGTCTTAATGATCTGAGTTTCATGGATTTGATACCTACCATGACCATGATTCATTACTCTCCCCTCCTCTATGTGCTTGCATGTCCTGATTTTCATTGATGTATTCTGTATTCTCCGTCTATTAGCGATGCTGCCACTGAATCTTCCACTGAAGTCTCGATTGCCCAAGATGAACTTGCGCAACTGGCTTCCTTGATTCTCAGCTTCTCCTGGTCATGCTTTCTCATGTTCTGAGATAATTGTGTTCAGCTTTTCTCCAGGTTCTCTACTGCATGGCAGACTGTGAAGACAATACAAACCTCAAAACAGAAGGCCAGGCATCAAATACTTCCACACGAGGTTGGAGGCACTAATTTAAGCAGATAAGATTTCTGTACATGTATATGCCTCTTTTGTGGTGATGATTTGAGTCTCTGGTTCAGGGTATCAGCTGTGCCATCAATTTAGGTCATGTCTTCCCTGACGGTGTAAGGTTTCATCCATAATCAAAGTCAAGGTAAGCAAATTATGCTGACATGGCAGACTGTGAAGACAATACAAACCTCAAAACAGAAGGCCAGGCATCAAATACTTCCACACGAGGTAGGAGGCACTAATTTAATCAGATAAGATTTCTGTACATGTATATGCCTCTTTTGTGGTGATGATTTGAGTCTGGTTCAGGCTATCAGCTGTGCCATCAATTTAGGTCATGTCTTCCCTGACGGTGTAAGGTTTCATCCATAATCAAAGTCAAGGTAAGCAAATTATGCTGAAGCTTTTTCTTTCTCAGATCATAATTTTTGCAATCAGTATTCTTCAAATCAGTATTCTTCAAATGAAATGATTGACAAAGGAAACTATGTGAAATTGTATGGGGCAGAAATCTCAGAGATAGAACTTCAAGATTCTTAAATACATCCCAACATCCGAAAAGAAAAAAATTACGGTAATTTACTTTGTTGCCCTTCAAAATAGCAGTGATCTCAAATAGTTTTGATGCACTGTATCATTTTGAAATTGATAAGGACAGCAGAAATTTCATTAAAAATCAGAGGATAAAATAACATCTATTTCTTCGTTGAATGGCGAAAGCATCCCTACATTTTAATCACCATATGATAGCTTTGTTTGTTACCTTAAATTTTATACTGCTTGATATCTCTCAACGGTAGGGGTGTTCAAATTGAATATAAAACCGTACCGAATTTGAACCGAACTGGTCTGAAATTGGTTCAGTTCTAATTGGTTTACTAATTATTTGTTTTTAGATATTATAAACGGTTTTGGTTCGTAAGTATTTTTTTTATTCGGTTTATCGATTTGATTCAATTTATATTTAAGTGATATCAGGTTGAAAATCTTTAATCGGTTCAATTAATCAATCCGGCCCAAAGATTCGATTTTATAAATGATGCGAGTTTAATTTTATAAATCTTATCGTTTTAGCTCAATAGGATTAAGATGGTGATTAATTGAATTGAATCAAGTCGTTTAAACTTATATATTATAAGTTATTTAAAATTAATCAATTATAATGTATTTAGTGTCACTTAATCAAATTAGATTAATCGGTTTTAAATTGATTTAGTTAGTTACGTTTGAATCATTGTGGATTCGGACTATCTTATCTTAACTAAATTGAATCGAAAAAATAGTATGATTTGGTTCGGCTCCTAATGGTTCGTTTGAATCGGAGTGAACACTCATATTTCAAGGCCTCGTAAAAGTCTCTTCACCACCTGGGAGAGTAATTGTCGAACATATAAAAAAACTAGTGTTCAAGAACAATAAAATTCTCCCCATTATACACAATATCCTCCCAAGAACCAATAGTATCTGTCCATTATGATACACAATTAGTTGTCTTTGCTTTACTTGCGTTTTCATCAGCCGTTATTTCATCAAATAAAAAATATTGTATTTTAGTTACATCAATGCGGATTACATTAGTCTTTCTGGCTATCCTAAATTTTCACATCTCTTGTACTTATTTTGTATTTTTCCAATCCAAAAGCTCCATTCATTCTAATAAATACGGATTGTGAGGCACGTTAAAAGAGCGACCACCCAAGGAAAAACAAAGCTGTGCATGGATCCATAAAACTAGAAGATATTTTTTTTCCTAAAATAGAGTGCCAATCGAAGAAAATTCCTTGTCCAATGATTCTAAAAAAAGCACGGCTATTTACAAATTATGTAGAGCTTTTGAATAAAAAAAAAAGCCATAGCTATTTATCGGAAAAAACCAAATATGCTTTTTTTTTTTACTCTTCTTCCGTTTTTTTTCTTTTGGAGAAAATGGCAATCTCATTCCTCTATCCCATGAGAATCACGTGCCGCATACCTACCCACGTGCACGTCACGTGTTGGGGACGAGGGGGGCGAGGGTGCTCGGGGTCTCCTCTCCACCCTTATCGCCCCCCTTGAAATAGATGCGGAACGAGTGCCTGCTCTCTCTCTTCCATCTTTATCGTTCTTGATATCTCCCTCTCACCCTCTATCTGGCCGTTTCTTTTGGTCTGTCTCGAGCCGGAGGGAGTCTTGAGGTTACTTTCTTTTCTCGATCTCCCTACCCAGTCTTTGTGTTGGGGTCCGATCGCCCTTGGCTTAGGGCACATGGGCACCGACAGCGATTCCTGCGGCGCTGGCGATTCGGACGCCGTCACCGTCCACGTCCGATGCTCGAACGGGTCCAAGTTCTCGGTGCAGATTACCCTCGATTCCACCGTTGGGGCCTTCAAGGCTGCCCTCGTCGAGAAGTGCGACGTCCCGGCGGAGCAGCAGCGGTTGATCTATAAAGGCCGGATCTTGAAGGACGAGCATACCCTCGAGAGCTATGGTCCGTGGATTTGCCCCCTTGATTTCGATGTTACCGCCGATGCTTTGTTCATCCCCTTTGATCATATCACGCTGATTACGGCTTAAAATAGAAGTCCCTTTCGTAGCTTTTTCATTCTTCTTTCGTGAAGTGATCGAGATTCTTGAACGTTATTCGAAAAGATGATGATTCTTTGATCAAACCTCAAACGAGAAAGGTATCGTTAAAGAGAAAAGTTGACTTTTGGTCCTTCGTTGCCGTATTGACTGCCAGATGCCCCTTAAAATTGATTAGATTTTCCCAGCCAATCAATAGCCTTCTTTCTTCGAGGGAGGAAGGTATTCTTCTAGTGATGGAAGATATTTTCGTCATAACAAATTTGAAAGTGAAAAAAAAAATGTAATGATCAATCTTTCTCTAGCTACGAAAAATTGGATCTCTTGGGTAATATATTAGACTTTGAAATCGACCAATATTAGCTACTTGGTAAGTAGATGGAGTGTGTTGACCCTATGGAAAGCAGAGGTCTTGCCAATTTTTCACTATTGACTAATATTAGCTACTTGGTAACCAGTGAGCTAATATATTCTGTGCTCCGTGAGTATTTGCTTCATATGTTTTATTCAAATCTGTATTGGAAAATTCTGCTTGTTTTTCTTTGTATCCATAATTCATGAAGAGAGGTAATCTAATGGATTTGGCTTGTGTCTATCAACATGGAATATGTATTTGTACGTGTTTAGTCTTGATATATTCTTTTCTGTTATCCATCATATTTTGTCTCTTTTTCTTTAGAAATATACAACTTTTTTTCTTAACAGATGCCCGCTTTAGTTGATTTTTTAATGAATGCGTCCTAAGCATTAATGTTTGAGTAGTTTTTCTTATGTGTTGTTCAGCAAAAGGTCTGGAGTTTTTGTTTGTTCCATTGCTGAGCCTCTTTCGAAAAGGTGTACAGCGAGGCGAATGTGCTGATGTTTATTGGCCTTCCAAAGGGAGCAATGCTGTCAATGCTAGGTATTATAAGGCGCCAAGGTCCCTAGGCACTCGCCTCGATAAACTGAGGTGCTTCGTTTTAAAAAATATATATGAAAATAAAATTAAGGAGAAAGGTAATCAGTATTAACAAGAATAGGGACAATGGTGCCAACAATTGTTGGTTGCTGAGAGTAGAGCCGCGAAGAAAGGGTAGAAAAGAGAGAGAGGAGAGAGAGAGAGAGCAGAGAATAAATGCAGGCTGCCTCAATTGCGGTGCTTGCTTAGGCGGGACCCAATTGCTCCTCAGGGTTCAAGGCGCTCAAGAAGATTAACCAAGTGTTAAACAATGTTTTATTACTTTTATTACTTAGGCTGAAGCAACTAACATTTGAGTGCAATGAGCTCTCTCCAAGGAACCTTGGAATATGCATTTGTCATGATTAGTAGATTATGGAAGAAGAATTTCCTTTAGCATGCATTTGAGGTTAAGCTTATAGGGTATGAGATCTAGAAAGATTTGATTAATGTATCCGAGATAATTTTATATAATATCAAGATGTTGGAACTAAGATCATCAGATTTATTATCAGAAAAAATATATATATACAAGGACAAACTACAGAAAATTTTGCAATTATTTTTTTTTTCTCATTTAAAAGACATGAGAAGTTGTTTAATTATACTTGGAGGTTAAAAGTTTCTAGACTTTAGCCATACTAAGTTAATGTCTTGACATTCTTGTTACTATTGGACTTGCTTGAACAGTGTGTATATTTTTTTGAAGTACGGTTATCAACTTTCACTTTGGAGAGCAACCAAAAACTTCTGGTGTCTTGTTTATCATTTTGATCTTTTGGTAATTTTGGTCATAGGTGATAGCGATGACCTGAATCATCTAATTGTAATTTGTTGATGCTGCTTAGTATCACTCAAGTTTTTGCCAGCTGTTATATCACATTGTTGCTTTGTGTTCAAGATTAATGACCATGAAAGCTAGATAGCTATGGATGTGGTCAATTCTGTTGGGATCCATCTTGACAATGTTTTGACTTTTGTCTTGCCAAGGATTGGAGTCAGATCACACGATTCATCTGGTACGTGGTTTAACATCACCAGCTGCATCTGCTGATGTGACAACAGCTAGCAATGGAGCTTCAAGGATTCCTGCCAACAGTGCAGGCATTGAGAATGGTGGTACTAATGAAGGTCCGCAATTTGGAGGAGCTGATATTGGAGGCTCACTCTTTCCTGGCCTTGGTGTCAACAGAAGAGATGGTAATGGATCAGGTTTTTTGGGATTTGGCTTACCGGATATTAATCAGATGCAGCAGCAGCTTGCTCAAAATCCTAGCATGATGAGAGAAATTATGAATATGCCTGCTGTTCAGAGTCTGATGAGTAACCCTGATCTACTGCGAAACATGATAATGAACAATCCTCAAATGCGTGAGATCATAGACCGCAATCCTGATTTTGCACATGTCCTCAATGATCCTAGTACTCTCCGGCAATCTTTGGAAGTTATGAGGAATCCTGAACTCATGAGAGAATTGATGCGGAACACTGATAGGGCTATGAGCAACATTGAGGCATCCCCAGAAGGATTTAATGCTCTTAGGCGCATGTATGAAACTGTTCAGGAACCATTTCTAAATGCTACAACAGGGGCAGGGAACATGAGGAATGATTTGGCTCAAAACCCATTTGCAGCACTTTTGGGGAATCAGAGTGCTACGCAGGCTAGAGATCAGACAGCTACTGGTTCTGATGTCACAGCCGAGTCTGCTGCACCAAATAGTAACCCACTTCCAAACCCATGGAGCAGTACTGGTAAGTTGCTTTGTAATCTTTATATGGTTTGTTTGTTTTTATTTATTAAAAGTTAATGTCTCACCAGGAGGTGCACAGTCTACAAACTCGAGACCTGTGCCTGCAAATGATGGAAGATCTCCAGGTGTTGCTGGGTTAGGTGGGCTTGGGTTACCAGACTTGGAAAGGATGGCTGGGGGCATGCCAGATCCATCCCTTTTGAATCAGCTTCTGCAGAACCCAGCCATTATGCAGATGATGCAATCTCTCCTCTCCAACCCTCAGTTCATGAATCAGGTATCTATTGTCTATAACGAGCGAGAATGTGAGATGGAACTATTACTGTTGCTATTCCAGTTTTTTGTGATTGCTGCTTGTTGTTAGGTCTTGAATCCACAACTCGGTGGCATGTTAGGATCCAATTCCCAACTTAGGGATATGTTGCAGAACCCTGAATTGATTCAACAGCTTACTTCTCCTGAGAC
This sequence comes from Ensete ventricosum, assembly GCA_029747655.1. Taxonomy (NCBI): domain Eukaryota; kingdom Viridiplantae; phylum Streptophyta; class Magnoliopsida; order Zingiberales; family Musaceae; genus Ensete; species Ensete ventricosum. The sequence continues at coordinate 6,637,397 of JAQQAF010000003.1, forward strand.
ATTACAGGTAGATTCACTTGCAATCATTACTTGTACGAGGTTTCTTGTTATTAAAGAATCTCTGTTTTCTTGTTTGCAGCAACTTCTGTCTTTTCAGCAATCACTTGTATCCCAGGTTGTTCGGCAGCAATCTAGCCAGTAAGTTACATCCCATTTAAGACTGATTCCTCTTATGTTGATTATTTTGCTTTCTCATTAGCCTTTCCAATTTATGGCTTGTAAAAAGAAGGTTCTGATGTGATACATGTTGAGATTCGGTTGGTCTTGTTTCCTTTTCTTCTACTACCCATGATCTACTATTGTTTTTAAGTAACAAAAAATGATAAATAAATCAAAAAGAGGTTTTAAGTTGATGTATGAACTTGTTCAAGATACAAGTTTCAGTTAATGCTTGACGGTCTGTTGTTTTTGCACCTTAAGATGGATTAGTTTCTGGCATGTTCTTTGTGACATTGTCAAGAGGAAAATTTTGCTCTAGTTTGGCTTCAAAATTTGACTAGTTCACTTATTTCTTATCCATTATTGTAGGGAACAGAATCAGACTGGTGGTGGTACAGCAGGTATGAGAAACATGGTCAGATGCATCTGGCCTTTGGAGCCTCATGAACACGTCTTCTCTCGTTACATCTATGATTTTGCTGTCCTCAATATCTCAATATTTGTTCCGACTTGATGATACTATTGGACAATGGACATTTGAATTAAAAGGAGCATTCATCATTTGCTTTGCTGCAGGGACAATGAATAACAACGGACTGGAACTTCTGATGAACATGTTTGGTGGGCTTGGGTCTGGCGCTGGTGTTCCCAGTAATCCTGATGGTTATATCCTGTCATTTAGTACTTGAATGTGTTTTTACAGTGGAAATCTGCAATCCCATAATTTTGGAGGACTAAGCATTCTATGGATCTTTCCTGTTGCAGTGCCTCCAGAGGAGCGATACGCAACACAACTGTCCCAGCTACAAGAAATGGGTTTCTTCGACACTCAAGAGAATATACGTGCTTTAAGTGCCACGTCTGGCAATGTCCATGCAGCCGTCGATTGGCTTTTGAGGAATCTTGATCGATAGAGGGACTGTTTTCATGCTTGCTTTGTCATTTTTCTATTAGCTCACAACTAGCTCAGACTTCATAATTTGTTGGCAAGGCATGATCGTATATGCTGTTCATGATTTGTGTAAACCTGTATGAAGTTATTCGGTGTTTATGCATTATGCATTTTGCCTTGGAGATTTGCAGGTGTCTCTGTAAATACAAAATTTAAGTATCTTCAGGCATGACAGGAATCTGACTCTCATTTCTTGGCGACAATGATATGATCACAATAAATCTCGACTGTGAGTGATTTATACTCTTTTTCATTGGGAGTTGCAACTTGGACTGCATATAAATTCCACAATACAGTGTTTATTCTTAAATTTGGTATCTACTGATGCACCAAATGTTGGTAAAATTTTATTAACCTTGCCAGTTTAATTTTTGATATCGCACCGTATTCGTCTACGAAACCGTGCAAAGCAGCTGATGATTTCATATTGGCATAGAAAATACTGTTCCTGTGTACATCTACAATGTTTCATAGCTCTCCCTTGTGAGTTCACAATGGTGTAGTTCTTTCCAGAGGTAAAAAACATCAATGCTATCATATGAGATAGACTTAAAAGATTAAAGAAGTCTACCTTTTAGATAAAAATCCAGATTTTTGCTTACAAACGTAAGTGTTGAAGATGGATTTTGAATCAAGGATCTTATAACTAATTGATCAAATCTTTTATTAATTAAATTAGTCGAATGAGTTTAGTATAATACACCACCACCAAACTAATTATCGAAACATGATATCATATTCATCGTCCCTTCGATCCACAAAAAAAAAAAAAAAAAAAAAGGCTTGGATATAATGGTTGCATAACAAAGTGAACTTCCACATTACCAACACTACATGAATGAGCCTGCATTAGCATTCTCAGTTAAGAATTAGGTATATGCCTCATAACTCAAATACAGAAAAGAACACAAAAAAAATAAAGTAAAATAATCACTACAAAAATTCTTACCAACCCAAAGTTTATGAGTCAAATATGTCTTGGTTTCCTCGAACAAACAAATAATAATTCTCTATTAATATATTTTATAAATGAGAGAATATCAACTAATTTAGCTGATAAAAATTAAATAATTTATCATAAGATTTTAGATTCAAATCTCGCCTTCACTCATCAAACACATTTCTCTTTGTTGTTCTCATCATTCGCAGACCTCTTCTTGCTGTTTCTGTGGCCTTTCCAAACGCCGCTGCGTAACGTGTCACAACAACATCTAACAAAACAGTAGGAAATATGTAAGCGAGGGGGCAATCTTGTAATATTGGGAAGGGAATTCGTCGTCGGCGACGTATATATGTCAGCCTCTATCTCTCTCTCTCTCTCTCTCTCGTGGGTTTTGGGCGAAAAAATGCGTAGAGCCAATCGTCGGAATCTCCCGTCGAGGAAACCCTAATCGTCGATCGCGAAGAACGAGGTAGGGATCTCGATCCTTTCATCTCATGATCTCGTTGCCTTTAATTCGATCCAGCGAGGTCTGTAATTTACCTAGCTTGGCATAATCGTCGCATCAAACTGCGATCCTTGGATCTGGTTCGAGGCGTTGCTTCTTCCCCTTGAATTGATATTTCCTGATGAGTGCTAATTCAGTTGGCTGTAGTTCAAGTTTTCCTGCTTGATTTATTGTTCTTCCTGAAACGAAAAAAGATCTGATTGGTTCGATTGACGTATCACTGAATCGTTGCTGTTCTTTCCGTTTGTTTTGTTCCGTAGGGCTATTATTGTGTTTGACCTGTGCGATTTGTTGGGTAGGCCTAAATTGTTGGCGAGGGTACTCTGGTTCTTGGCTGAACAATGATGCGATTGGAACCAATTCGTGGCATTAATCGATCAAGATCGAATTTTTGATCCAAAAAGGCTAGATTGGGTGCATAATCGTTGCGTGGTAAGGGGTATTTAGATGGAGTCCTTTGATGCCATCACCCATTTGCCGCCTCGGAAGCGGCTTCTTGCTGAATTGAGGAGGGAGAACTCCGAATTTGACTTATTGCCACCAGTTCCCTGTGTTTCTGGCGATCTTGGTGCTCGCCTTCGTGACATTATCAATTCCCCAAATTCGACTCTGGAAGAAATCGTCAAGGTCTCCAAGTCCGTAGCTTTGGCTGCGGCGGAAATTGCAGCAACAGCAAGAAACAATGCAGTTGAGAAAGCATCTGCAGCCACAAAGGCCAAAGCTGCTGCTAAGAGTGCATTACTGAATCTGGATTCTGTCACGAGGAAGTCCAGAAAAGGTTACCATACCAGAACCAAAGTGAGAAAGAAACAGGTCCCCATAAAGCTCTTGTATAAGAACAATTATTCTGTGGGGAGCCAAGTAACAGATGAAGAACTAGCCAGGAAATTGCATGTTGAGATGAATAGTTCACCTAGAATTTCAGATAATAAGGCGAAGAACAGTTTTGGAAAAGAAGTTCTTTGTAACAGTGATGCTATCTGCATTGAGAATTCACATGTTGTGCATAATGAGGGTGTTAGGATGAATAATAAATGTTTTATAGATAAATCAGAAGGGAAAGACGTTTTTGGGAGGAAGGAAGAAGCGTCCAGTAACTGTACAGAGAAACAACAGGATGGATCGGAGTTTAGATCATTGGCTGGTGGTAGGAAAGTGAGAATTAAGCAAAAGAAATTACCTTTGAGTCAGTATGATGTCAGAGGCAAAGCAGAGCTAAAGAGGCCCCTGGCAAATCACTATTCTTTCACTGGAGAATCAAAGCTGGATTGTGCACAGGACAATATGACTGCAGATGATGCAGGACCTTCTAATGATGGTGGAATGTCAATGGAGATTACATCAGCATGGAAATGCAAAAAGATCAGGGCATCACAGTGCTCATCTGATAGCAAGATTTTGCGTGCTTTATGTTGACAATTCTTCGGCAACCAAGATCACAACTGTTGAGTACTCGGATGATAGTTTCGTGCCCATAGATGATGTTTCTGGAGCTCGTATTGGCATTCTTGGCATTTGGAATCAGTCACAAGTTCCATATGCAATCTGGACAGGAAGTCAAACAGATCCTTTGCAGTTGTTTGCTTTATGGTTTCATTTCACAAGGTGCTTGCTTCATATTTTATGTCCAATAGTGGCTTGATTTTGTTTGTTTTAATGTGTCACTTGATGTATTTAATACTTGTTATACATTTGAGTTATTATTATCAATTCCTAAATCAGTGATAAGTCTATTATTATTAGCTATTGGTGGATGTTATACTGATTCTCATTTTATTTATGATGGATTCTATCCTGCTTGGAATACCTAACTTAGTGATATTGTTTGGTGAATGGTACAAATATCACTGTTTTTGGCTAAAACAATGCATCCATGAATAAGTGCATAAGAGAGATTATGCCATCAAGTCAAACAGTAATAGTTCAGATCATAGACCAGGATTCTTTCGGTTTTGGGATTTTGCACCTTTCATGATCAATGAAAGTGTTGCTTATGCTAGTAAAGTGTCTGCAGTTCCTTGAATGTTGAAAGAAGTCATAATATTCGGGTCAAGAAAGCCGTGCGACATTGGAGATTAGTTGGCAGATCTTTTGAATTGGCATGTGGAACTTGATACAGTAAATGATAGGAGTAGATAATTCTGTATTGTCTTATATATCTGTTGTTTTTTGCATGGTTTGCAGTTAATAAGGTGATTTACACGAAAGTGGCTTTAGGAAATCTTAAGCTTATGGCTCAGTGGTGCGTCGCAATCATAATATATTATTAGATGAGATATTGTGGACTGATGAGAGACATTTAAGTTCAATGCATTAGGTTTTTCATGTGTTATTAAGTTATTTGAGTTTTCAGTTCTGATTTTTCCAAAACTTAATATATTGTTTGTCACACAACTTTTACAATGTCATGTGAGAACTGATTTTACCAAAGAGAAAAAATATATATATTTCTACTGCTACTGATATTAGGCAGATGAGTGAACTTTTATTGGTTTTCTTCTTTTATTAAGCGGTTCCATTTACAGTTCCTCTCTAGTGTTGAACCTTCATTTCTTCTAATGCCTCTGTATGCTTGCAGTATTATGAGAGATTACAATTCAGTATATATATAGTACTGTTTCTTAGGTTGAAACCTATCCTGCACATGAACAATGGACCTTTGTTCTTAAACTTCTTCCTGAGTCAGACCCCCATGAGATTGATTAAAATGTCACTGATGGTGAAACAACAAAAACAATCTTGCAGGCAACAGTTTTAGCTTGAGGGTAACCTCATAATGGTAGAATGCATTTGTAGAATTAATTGGCACAGTGATGAAGTGAGGGCCAACTTGATTTGAGGAGGTGCTGTTGGAAGAATGATTGTGACATCTCAATTTAATCTCATAGTAGTAGTAATGCCTATTATAATTACCAAGAGTGCTTCTTTCTTGGCTGATCAGTGAAACATTACCCCCCCCAAAAAAAAAAAGTCAACTGAGGTTTCAGCAAATAATACTATGAGAAAGTTTGCTCAGCCAAATATGATCCAAACAAGTGGGCTTCAATCATTGAACAGTTCATACTGCACATGTAGAGTCATATTGAGAGTAAATTGAAATCACATTAAAGAAAGAAAGGATTTTTCATGCAGAATAGTCGATTGATCAAATGTAGTCATATTTGCAAATCTAGCAGATGTTTTGAACAGCGACAAATCTTCAACCATAGCTTCAATTCTCCAAAGGCTTCTCTTTTCTTTCGTTTTCTTCTCTAATCGACAAGACCAGAATCCAAATTCCACCACTTCTTGATGGAGGGACGGCGCCTCAGCCTCCGAAGCCATAGAGGGTGCGGCCCTGGCGCTTGAGGGCGTAGACGACGTCCATGGCGGTGACGGTCTTGCGCCGGGCGTGTTCGGTGTAGGTGACGGCGTCGCGGATGACGTTCTCCAGGAAAATCTTGAGGACGCCGCGGGTCTCCTCGTAGATGAGGCCGGAGATGCGCTTGACGCCACCACGGCGGGCGAGGCGGCGGATGGCCGGCTTCGTGATGCCCTGGATGTTGTCCCGGAGGACCTTGCGGTGGCGCTTCGCCCCGCCCTTGCCCAACCCCTTGCCTCCCTTCCCGCGCCCCGACATGGCCGGATCGGACAAAGACCACCTGCAAAAATTAGGGCTTGAAGAGAAGAAGATGAGGCGATTCGATGCTGGATGAGATCGAGTAGAGGTACGAGGGGGTTAATATAGACGCCAAGATTGGGGGAAGGCGGATTTGGAATTCGAATAGGTGAAGGATCTCGGCGGGAGAATCCGAGGTTTTCAAGGATCCATGGACTGTGGATACTCACCGTTGGATTAGGGATCATCGGCTCAGATTTAACAATACTTTTGGTCCGGATCCCTGACGTGTTAAGAAGTCGCCAGCACGGTGTTAATAGAAAAAGAAACAAAGATCACACACAGAAGAATTTGTGGGAGGGGAAAAGAAAAAGACGATTCATAATTAATAAAAAATAATATATATATTTAGTTGAATGTGATATGTAAATGTAATATCTCAAATCATTTCCTTATCAATTCAAGGACGTATGTTATTGAAAATAATGCATAAAATGAATATTATAAATAAAAATTACCTACTCCCTTGCCTCTATCGTGATTGGCGCCATCATCTACCACCTCCGTCATCACTAGCCTTCTTTATATCTATCGAGATTGATGATCGCAACAGAGGTGAGGATCTAGATGACACGAGCATGATCGACGAGGGCTCAAGTAGGGCCTCGTGCAATCGGACGAGACAATGATCTAATGTTACTATTTTTTTTTAGGATTGAATGTGATGAGGGAAACGTAAGTATAATTTTATTTTAAAAAAAAATAAAAAATGCTAGAATAAGGTTAAAAATAATGCTATAGTAAAAAAGTAAAAAAACTTAAGTTTTTTTTTTAATTTACCATTTTTTTTACCCTATCATCAAAATGGTGTAAATCATTTTAGAACTTTTTTCAAAAGCTTGATTTTTTATTATCTGTTTTTCCTCTTGGTTAAAACTTTGGTTGAAGAGTTATGATATGTCCCAAGGCTAATTAAGTATTCCTCCTTTAGTTAGACCTCATTAATATCATAGTATCTATATTTTTAAAAAAATATTATAATCTTTATAGTTATGACAGTGAAATATCTGGCTCCATTTATCCCATCGTTGTTGATGATTTTACCAACGTAAATATGAAAAAAAAAGTGTAAAAAAATAATTTCATCATTATAGTTGGTAGTGACAGATGACGATATCGCTGGGAGTAACAGGTGATTGTTGTAGATGAGCAAAGTGATGGCGAGAGACAATTGTTGTTTTGCATCTGCGTCAACATCAATGCAGTTGTCGAGTTTCGTCACTCGATAATTACGTCGACGTTAAAACAGATGCAAAGCGACGAAAGGATTGTTCAAGTGGTTATTATGGATGAGAAGAGCGATAACGAGAGGTGAGGCCCGCTCACATCTTCGATAAGAGGATGTCGCTCGACAATTGCATTAACACAAATGCAAAGCGACCCTCACCTTTAGTCATCGCTCTCCTCATTCACAATAATCACTCGAACAACTCTTTCGTTGCTCTGCATCATCGTCAACGCAATTGCTAAACGATGAAAAAGTCACTGATGCAGATGTCGCTGCATCTACATTGACGTCCACACAAATGCAAAACAGCCCTCACCTCTTATCACCCGTCTCCTCATCCACAATAACTGCCTATGACCCTTAACGATACCATCATTCGCCATCATCAACTGAAACACTATAGTTATCCTCTTGACTTTTTTTCTCGTGTTTCCATTAATAAAACTGACATGATTAAAATAAATAAAACTGAATATTTTAATTTTATAATTATATAAATTTTAATATAATTTTTTTAAACCTAGAGATCAAACAAAATGCTAAAAAGATCCAGGAAAGATAATCTATAATTAACTCATGCCCCATAACGCAAGTGTTTTTAAGCAAAATCTCAAGACAACCTCGACTTCTTTCATGCATCAATTCCCCCAAAGCTCTTCCACGGGCTGTCCCAACACGCACAAGACAGAACCCTCGAAAAAAAATTAATATTTGCTACCTAAAGATATTATCAAACGCATTCGGTTCTTTATTTTTCACAATGTTCTTTCTCAATACACGGACGATGCCGAGGTTTGCCTGCCTTAGATCTTACTATTTTTCTATGGACTAAAGTGATCTCAGCACATTCAGCAAAAATTGGGCCGTATGGAGGCATCTATCAACAGAACTATTACGTATCTGAGAATAAGCCCTATGAACATCACATTAACTCCTTATATCGTCACAACAAAACCGTAATCCTAATATATCGCTAAAACACAACTGTAAACGACCAATAGATACATGTCATGAGTTGGACACCAGCTCAAGTCGATTACGCTTCGAAGATCACAAAAGAGAATGGTCTTCCAAGCGAAGGCGAGCCAGGCGGAGCTACTCCTTGTTCTTCGATGATCGATCCTTCTTGGGCCCTCCGAGAATGCGGGAAATCTGCAGACCTCTACTGAACGCCTGGTTGAACAGCATCCTTGTCTGGAACTCGGAGACAAATGGGAACCAAGCTAAGAATGCGATCGGGGTGAACAGGAGCAGACCCATGATGATTTCGTAGCCTCGTGCAAGTGCCTTGATCGATCCCCAGAAGTTGGAAGGGAGAAGAGGTTTACAAGCTTGTGCAATCTGACAAGTACGGGATGCATCAGTCCCCACAAGTTGGTGTTTAAGGAAGAATGGATGGGAGAAGAGTCAAGAGTGGTTCAACTTACCAGAAGCAAACCCCATCCAGTAGGCATGAAGGCAAGGAAGCAAACAAGCATATCTTGAACCGTCATGTGCGCGATAGCTATTAATATGATCAGAATGGAGACAAAGGCTATGAAGATAAGCCCCTTTATCAACCGGAACACGAGCTGAAACTCCGCACTGAATCTTCGCCTCCCTACTGACACGGTCTGGAAAACCAAGAAAGTAGAAAAGATTTGTAAATTCACAAAGAAAGTTATGTGAAGATACAAGGCTAATGGACAAGGTGCAGCAATACTCTAGTAAGAACACATGAAAACATACCATATTTTGAATCAGTAAAAGGAGCACTATCTTCAGCGTTATATATACAACTATAGGACTGCAGCTTATAGCACATCGAATACAAAGGTAATGGAAATGATGCAGCATTACTTTAGTAAGAACACACGAAAACGGACCACATCCTAAATCAGCAAAAAGAGCACATACTTTGATTTCAATTTCTACTGGCACTATATGTAGACCATAGAACTTGAATTTATGCAGTTTATGGCAAATAAATACAAGCCAAATGTCAACAAAGTACATCGAGTCTTAGTAGGTTCACTAAACATTTTCAAGGAACTGTTGAAAATATGGAAGAATGTATGTACTTCATTCATCTCTAGAATGACATAACCCTCAAATATATAGAATTCTAATAATCCCATAATCCTTGGACACCAGAAAGATGTTATATAGTCACCTTATTAACACAGTGTGTATAAAGTCCACTTTAACGATCCAAGGAAAGACAGGACGGAAAAAATGGATCATTAGCAATAACCACCTAACCTATAATTTCTCTTTAAGATAACTGTTGGAAAATTCAAGAAATTTTTTTTGTCAGCTGCCATTAGTTATTTTGCATCAAAATTATTATTGGACACAGTGAAGAGAGCGCTTATAGGATTCAAATGACAAAAGCACTATTGGAAAAAATAGCAAGACAAGATTACCAAATCCTCAGTTGTATAACACTTTGCAGCCATGAGATGAAGAGAATGCTATGAAATTATACTAGTTAAATGAAACTTGTTTTGTAGGAAGTATCTCAAGTGGGTCATCCAGTGTTTCAAAGTTCTTCCAACACCATACATCAAGTAAAATTACTAAAATATCAGAAACAACTTATGTATGAACTCAGAAAACGTGATGTACCTTCATGATGAGCAATATCCCCAAGATCACCAGCCATGAGATACCATAAACCTGAAAATTATTCACAATTTACTTGTTAGGTTACTTCTATTCTTCAGATATTCTAGTTAAGACAAAACAAAGAATGAGCCAGCAAGACTCCATGTTGTTTGGTAATTACCAGCACACTTCTGGTATGCTTTGTTATATTCAAGTGATAGACAAGACCATATTGGTAGATTAAAAAGCGTAAGGCGAGCACTATCTCAGCAATGATACCACGCTTCCCAGTGTACCTAAGATGTTCTTGCTCCTTCTCCCACCATGATTCCCAGCTCTTTTCTGGTGGCACACCAATTCCCCCACGGTTACTAATCCATTTATTCCAATCTGCCCAATCATCAACAATCTTTTGCCACTCAAATCCTGAAGGATTAAATAGGAAAGGGGAGAATAGCCAGGTGCCAACCATAAACCACATAGAAACAGTGATAAAAATGTATGCCACTGGACCTCTGTAAGATTGCCCAAAGATCTCATATACAACAAGCAAAATCAGCAACTCTAGACCCTTAACAAAATGGCTACGTGAATATAACCTATAATTATCAGCAAACTTTGCATGGAAGACAACAAAGCCACGCCCTGTAGCTCTATATTCTGCACCACCATGGAGCAATGTCCTCCCATAATAGTGTGTCTTGGTCCCCAGTGAAAAAGTAAAGAACACGGAAGCCAACTGTAACTGCATAAGTATGAATTCACTAAGTGCATTGCGGAATCCTCTTTCCAGACCACTTTCCATCACCATAGGCAGAGCCATTAGAAATCCAAGTTGCACAAAGGACTGGGAAGCAAGAGCAACTTGAAGAGGTTGGTTGTGCATGAACTTTCTTCCAGTGGCTAGTGCTTCATCAAGACCACTGAGAACAAGATATAACCGGCCATAAAGAAATACATACACGGTTAACACAGTTACCTGCCAGTAGTAAACAGAATAATGTTTAGCTTCAGCATGAACCATTTACAAAATCAAGTGGAGGATACAAGTCATACCAGTGTACTGAAGTAGAAACCAACAGTGGTGAAGTAACATGACAACATTCTAAAGAAATCAAAACGGTGACCAAGTCTGTATATGTCACGACTCAATGTCTGTTCTCCATTTCCATTTGCAATCTTCGCCTCGAATAGTGAGATCTGGTTAAGACCCACGTCTCTACCCTTACCGACTTGCATGTATTCATGATGTGTAACATTGCCTTCACGAAGTGTGGAGTTGAAACCTGCCAACAAAACAACATACCTGTTACAATATAGACACCCAAAGAATAGAAAAATCAAATTCTTGAAAGTTAGTGACATGCCTGCAAATATATCTTCACTCAAATTGATAATCTTGGAAGCCTTGCTTACACCACCTCTGGTTAGATGGAAAAGTCTATCAAAGACATCCGGATGGCCATAATGAAATCGAACCCTACACACAAATACAAGAAAACATAAGAGCTAGGACAATACAGAAAGTTAAAAAGGAAAAAGGCTATTGAATACTATGCAGGAAGAAGCCAGCAAAAGTGCTACTTTCATTTTTTTTGTGGCATTTTGATTGGTCACAAAATCAAATGGATCTACAGCTCTCAATAAATATTACGATGTCAGCATAAACATCACTTGAGCACCTATGCATGTAAAGGGAAAAAAAAATACTGAAGTCCTCCTCCCACTTCAAACTCTCCGTGACAGAACAGAAAAAAGAACCTTGTAGCCTAGTAAAGCAATTTGCAAAGAGGTAACTTGTGAATCCAGTGCAAGATCCAATAACTGGAGTCACAATCAGTACTGCGTGGAACGATAAAAGGTTGTAATCTGGACATTGGAGCATCATACATCCAATTATCAACTCTTCCATGCATTCACACACCTCAATACAGATAAGAGCATCCCACATCTGTACCCATATCTCAATGCATTCTTCATTTCAAATCTCCTTTTTAGTTCGTTGCAATGCTACAATTCCTGGAATCAGTTTCTAGGTAATCTACAGAATTGAAAGTAAATAACTTGTAGAAAACAACTCCACCTTAGATCTCCATATCTTTCAAAAAAATCCTTTGTACTTTATCTTTAATAATAACTTGAATAACTACTACTTCATCAAGCCTACATCCCCCTTATAACTCAAAAAATAAGTATCACAAGTGTCACATTTGTTGATGCTGCAAATTTTCTTAGCAACTCAGCTAATTAACATATGACATTATATATTATCATTCTAACATTAATTCAAGAATAATGAGAATTTTTAATATATAAATTAATTAGATAGCAACAACATGAGAAATTAATTGTATAGCATTTGAAGCTTAATGCAGACCACTTGATAAGGCAAATAAAAAAAATAGCACTTAGATAATAGTTAACAGAGTCAACTAGTTCTAAGGTCGTGATGCACTTCACATTTGAAGAGAACCATGGCTACACACCTACATGTTTTTTTTTTAATGAAAGAAATGTTTTATTACATTAAATGGCATACATGATGCTCACATGTGGACTCGAACCTGAGACCTATATCATTTGTGCAACAAATGCACTAACTTGTCTCAACAGAGATCTATCACTTGTGGTACACACCTAAATCTCATGAAACCAAGATGACGAAGTGGCAGAAGCATGATAGAAAATGAAAGCCAATAAACATGACTATCATCAACAAGATATAACCAAACAAGCAACCAACCTTTACTTATATATATATCAACTGAAAAACCCATGCCATCAGAATGAGGCTATAATATTTATACTCCTTGGTAAAAGCTATAATATTTAACATACAGGAATCAACCATCAGCAGGGTGGAAACTTGTTACCTACTTACAAGAATATGGTGCAAATACAAGTACACAGGGTTCTTGGCATTCCACCAATGCTATTGCCTAATGTGGGACATTACGACAGTAGCTAATAATGATACGGGTACCACCAGCATGGATGCTTTCCCTTACCAACATGGCTTTTTCCCCTTAGCAGCATAGTTAACATGATGCTCATCCTGCCATAGAATAAGGCGACATTAAAGCTGAGGAAGTAAATCTCACCTCAAAGGATTGGCAAGTACACGCTGTCCAATAGTCACGAAGCTAGTCTCCTGATTTGACATAAACCAAGCGAGAGAAGAAACACTGCCAAAATTACTTGTGGTCAGTATCATGCCTAACACACAGAATATCAAGTTATACATAAAGTGAAGTGAGAAATACCTCCCAGTGAATATATGCTCCCTGACTCCTAGTATTGATGGATACCTTACACCATCATGTTTCTTTAGAAATTCTTGCATTAAATTTCTCATTTTCAGTGCCTCCTCCAGATAGTGTTCCTACAATTAATATGTTGAGCATGGCTGTAGCAACCAACAAATATACATAAGAAATATAAAAAATTCCTCTCTACCTGGTTCATATCTATAGTTTGTAAACCTTCACCGCGTGTAAAAATAATGGCATGATTTTGATTTTCCGGCTTCCCTTCACCTAAGATGGCAGGACCAGGAAGTTTTATGCGATAAATTACCTGTTCACGAAAAACATAATAAGCATCGGAATTAAGTTCATCAACAGTCTAACACTGCAAGAATAGAAGCATTGTGTTAGCAGCTATTCTTCAGGCACAGCATACCATAACACCTCCACCAACCACATAATAAACTTACGTTTTCAATAACCAACACAAATTCTTTTCTACTACAAAAAGTATAGAATTGTTGAGATTTGCTCTTCTCCTAGTGTTCATTCCATCATCATCAGGAAGATTGTGGGGCCTAACAAAACAACTCAAAAGGGCACGCCGGCAGATTTAGCCACCAGTCAAGGCAATATTCAATGTACCCCTAGCCCCAGTCAATACAATATTCAACTCAAAAGGAAGAAAAGGGCCTAACAAAACAAAATCCCTTTGCCAATACAAAGGGACTTAAAAAAGATTGAGGAATGTGAAAAGACAGATATCAATCTTATAATTTGCCAAAGATATATATTCAATGTAGGCCTAGCCTATAGGCCGAGATGGAACAACGAGAAAATGCACAAGAACAGGAGGTAGAAAGATAGAAGGGAAACCCTGTTAGTGCTATAACATAAATAATGAGTACTGAATGTTGTGGACACGTATAATAGAACATTAAGAAACACTAAGACGAAACACAAATGTGGCTATGACAATTAACAATTGTCTATCTTCTATATAATTCTGAATATCTTATATGTTATTACATAATAGTAAAAATTAAACACTTTACATCCTAATATAACTTATGAGAAAAAGAATGGATAAAGCGTCAAGGAGGCACTGTTATATTAATCTAGAAAAACAGAGTAACACATTTATAGACAAATTTTAACACTTACAGAACATCAACTATAGTGTTAATCAGAAAGTGAATCAAAAGTGAGGTTTAGGCAGAAGAGGTGGACAGAGAATGGCCATATGCAGCATAAAGTGATGTGTGATGTCCAATCAATTTCAAGCATTTCTTCCTCATCTCTTCCTTTTCTCATCTTTACTAATTGCTGCTGATTTGCTGCCATTTGTACCCATTCTCTCTATCCCACTTTTGCTACCACTTCTTTGCTTTCAACCGATAATGCTTACAGCTTCCTTCCAGTTCTCTGATTCCTGTGACTGCTGCAGCTGCTTTTTTTTATTTCAGTCCAATGTTTCTTTGTTTTCCAGGTCATATAATCCTATTCTTTATTGTCTCTATTATTAATTATTTGATAACAACTTTTCAGCATTAGACTTTATACTAGTACTTAAACTACCAGCATAAGCAAACACTTCCAATAAGACTGTGTGACACCTTCAATTTATAGCCACTCTTCTTTGTGGATTTTCTTAAGATCTCAGAGAGAAGCTATGCATATGTGACATGAGTCAGTGTACACAAGCTGACTTAGTTTCGCTTTGGATAGAGTGGTAAGATGATAGGTAATATTAGTGTCAATTAGATGTCAAATTTTACATATGACCTAACGTTACCATGTTTACAGCATTGCTGTTGCAATAAGTGATTATATGCGAAGTGTGAACAATCACAGAAAGCCTTTTCAATAAGACTGGCTGACACCTCAAATTCTAGCCATTCTCACTTTTGTGGCTTTTTTCAAGACCTCAGAGAGAAGCTATATATACATGACAACAGATAGTGTATGCATACAAGATGATGGCAGTTTTCACTTCAATTACAGTGGTGAGATGGCAATATTAGTATCAATCAAGGATCATTTTTTATCACCATGTTTACAGCATGACTATTGCAACAAGCAATCATTTGCAGTTCATGAATGACTGACAAAAGCATAATTGTTTGATTTAATTTACCGGCAAAAAGAAAATTACAAATCATCAAAGGGATTTAAGAAAGATATTTAAATGCATATATAAGCATGATTCTTATCACATCAAGTTAACTTCTCATAGAAATCAAATGCCAATTTACAGATTTTAGCATGGAATAAAGTTGTCTTAAAAGTGATCACCAATCAAATTCATTATTTTGACAATATGTTGTGGTGTGGCCTTCATATATTGTATGGATTCACACATTAACTAATCTGCAAAACCTAGCTCAACATCAGGAGTGATGAAAAATCATCTTTCATCACAAAAAAATTAAAGATCAAGCATTTAGTTAGTAGATATAAAGATTGCAATTTACAAGCAATTAGCAACAGAGTAGAACCTAACGAATTCTGCCAAAAGGCTATAAGATAGATTATAACATTACTTCGAATAGTTAAGTTTATGCTGAGATCAATAGAGTCCAAAGTATCACTTCCATCAGTTTGAAATAAAAGTCACAGAGTAAATAACAGAAAGAATCCTGGGGATTAAAAAATTTGTTAAATCAATTAGGTTTCTTTCTCAAAAATAGAAAAGGGACTTTCGAGGACATTAACTAACATAGATTTGGTAATATTATGAAAATAGTTGCATAAATCACATGTCCAATTCTGCTTCCGGTTAACAACTTAACAATAGAAATTGACACTCAGATTAACTATCTCAAGAATTTTCTACTCATGTTAAAATATAATAAAACAGCTATACCTGGTCAAGATTCTGCACTGGTTCTGTAGAATCACCAGCCTTGGCTAAAGAAGCCTTAACCAATGCAGAATAATAAACCTTCTCATTCTTTTTATTTTTATCAGTGCTAGGTTCTTCAACTTCATCAATATAAGCAACACGAAGAGATGGATACCTGTCAGAGGGAACAAGACATAAGCACATAAAGCAATTGTGCAGATTTAAGCTTCAAATCCTATGCTTACATAATTAATAGAAAAAAAGGAATAAACATTCTGGTCAAGAAAATTAAAAGATCTAGATACCATATTATGCATCATTCGGCAAATTTCATTCAGCACTTTAAAGAAACAGCATGATAGAGTAGATAAGATAAAACAAAACATGATTGTTTAAAGTTGTAGATGATCCCATGGGAGCAACCAAATATCTTTTCTTGTCACAAAGTATCTTTATTACTTTTACCCCAAAGCATAAGATCAAAGCATACGTGGTCATGAGTCTTAGAATATCCTGAGCACGAGAGTCGCCTGAACGCTTCTGAATTCCATATTGCTGGCAGGAGACCACATAAGTAAACTTCATATCAGCCACAGCTTGGCATTGTGCCCACAGAGACCTTCCAACTTTTGAGTTCTCCTCAGATGTTAATTCGATGGCTTTATAACCATCCATAAGATCTGAAAGGTAGCATGTTGTCAAAATTTCTAATATACGAGTTTATTGGAAATGGTGGACAAAGAAACAACCAATTACTAGCATACCTTCATCTTTGGCCATGTCCAGAAAAGCTTGAAGTTCCAAAGCTTTCCGGTAATACATCATACCTCTAACTAAAATCCGATAGAAGCATGTATTAAACTAAAATCCAATGATTTGAAAGGCAAATGTGATGAAGCAAAATGGATTAGATGTATCTGTATAAGTTACTTGGTTATGCAATCATGTCTACATCTCATATTAGCAACAAGGAACAAGGTATTACCAGTCCTCGTCAAAGTCTGGCCCCGATATGATGCCCAAAGTCGTAGCTCCTCTTCAAATTCATCATCCCTCTCACGAAGTTCTTCTTCTGTCTTGCACCCAACTCGCTCCAGAAAATTAGTCCATTCATCTGCAGTACAATGATAAAGCAAGAAAAAACTCAGCTAGTGCAGAATAGTCACAAGAACAGAAAGTGCGAAAAAACCTCTAGGAGTTGCATATTAGTAAGAAAAGAAAGCATGAAAAACCTGGATAGATTTTCTGCAGGTAAAAAAGAATGGAAACACCATCCTCATTCGGCTCCTCAATCCCCTTTAGGGAGAAAAGAACATCCTCCTTATAATAGGGGGTCAAGACACTACATCAGCAAATGCTACAACATTACTTACCAACATAAATCTTAAAAAAAAAAAACCTGAAGAGCAACAGCAAAAAGAGAGGACATGGAACATAAAATCATAATGATTAAACACATGCAAAATGCCTAGATGTGTAACAATTATTACAAGCCTAAAGCGAGCACCCTTACATATAACTAGACTCAACTGAAAATAGTGGTTTTCATCAAGAATCATCTTAGAAACAATTTGCAAATATATAAAAAATAATAATAGCGTCAGTTATATTAGTAAAAATCAATGTTATCTACATGAATATAAAATCTCAAAAGATTAGGAGACCTTCGATGAACATTCCATAGGATATTGTGAACGAGACTTAAAGACTGAACCAATCATAGCAAGATAGTGGTGTATCGTACAAAGAAATTAGTACAAATCCTGTTGTTTTTCTGCACCAGTACTCACAATGTAGGACAACAAATGTAAGCTTAGAAAAGTTGGAACCAGTGCATCTTAGCCTCAGCTATTAAATAGCACAAATCTATCAATGTTGCAATACAAGGATCAGTAAACCTGAATTTATAGGATACAGCTTACATTTTTGTAGTGATTAATGTGCAATTAATAGTGAGCCGGAAATAATAAGTCCTTATTAGTATAATATAAAGGGGAATAATAAAAATGACCATAGAGAGTTGTCAACTTACGAAAATGCCAACATGTTACGGACTTTGGGTGCATTGGGCATATTCATAAACAAAGAGTTGCAGAAGAAGGAGATTCGCCTTTTTGCATCTATGTTAGCTGGCACATCGGATCCAGATTCCATCACGGTAAGCAATAGATGCAACCTCTTAATCTGGAAAATTCATGATTTGAAGATTAACATGAGAAATCCAAACTAGCATGTAAAGATTGACTAAAATAAACGAATGGAGTCATACAATCCTCAGAAAAGCATACCTTTTCTGTCCAAGCATCTGATTTTGGTAAAGGAAATTTGATAGCTCCAGCTTTTGCAAATAACTGAACTTGTTGGTCCAAGGGTGTAATTCCCTCATGCCTCCTATACGGCCCACCATGGTTGGAGTCCAGATAGCTGCACCAAAGAATTACTATTATGAACTAAGAACTTGATTTCAAAGCTAAACTCCATATAGTGGTGGAAGCAACACTACAGAAATGCCAGTACTAATATAAAGTATCATGTGACAGAGGGTACCAAAAGCCAGTAATCAGCAAGCTTAAACATAAAGAAAAGGCATCATAAATACTGAGTTACCAATTAAACCCACTAAGTTTACGAAAGCAGCCATTTTCTGTCATGGCATTGGCATGTGATTTATTGGTCATTGACTAGTAGCGAAATTCTTGTCAACAAGTCTTACGATGATCAAGTATCCTATTCCCACTTTTTTTTTACTAATGTTCATTGAAATCATAAATCTATGATGAAATATTTTCATGAATATTAGGTGGCCTAATTGCATGTCATATAGCATATCATTATTTTAAATAAGTTTATGAATTACAAAAATATTAATTTCTGGTGGATTCAATAAATCTTATCAAGATTGTCCTATTTTTAATATAAAATATTCTATTTAGTATTTATACATTGTGGTATGTCAGAACTGATGTCAATTGAAGATTGCTCAGACTTCTTGATAACATATATTTCTATATAGGAATGTTACCTAGGGTTCAAGACAGTGGATCAAAAAGAAAAAACTTCACACAACTTACCACCTCATACAACTTTTGTGCAACCAATAAACATTTGCTCACAATGAAAACCCACTAAATATCTTACCCAGGAAGGTCATCTTCCATAATATCCCTTGTCACCACCTCAAGCATGTCTAGAAAAAGAATAATAACCTGGTCTCTGTCGGCCTCATTATTGGTCATCTGGCAGAACAAACAGTTACGTAAACACTGCATCAGAGGAAACTGGAAAGTACTACATAACCTTTTAAAAACAAAAAACACTTGTACCAGCAATTTAATCAACTCAATAAATTTGTTGCACAGACTGGGAAGATGACTCATGTTCAGCTCTTGCAGACTTTCCTTCTCTACAAGTTCATCAACCTTGGAGAAAATATTGTTTACAACCCTACCATGCACCATCAGTTCAAAAATATTACACTTGAACATTTTGAGAAAAGGTGACTCCGCAAAAAGAAAAGCAATTAAAATGTTTCAGCAGATATGGCAGACAATAACTCACTCTTTTTCACGAGAACCATCAACTAAACCCTTGATGATGCTCTTAAATGATGCATAGCACTCTTTAACAGCACAATTCATATAAGTATCTGCAGTAATTCTCTTCTTCAGTTCACGATCTTTTCCATAGCTATCTTTTGCCATGTCAAGTGCTATTGGGATCTAACAGCGGCAGAATATAATAAGTAAATTAGCATTAACTCAGCTTAGCACTAGACAAGAAAGTTTTTGTGAATTCAAAACTCCCAAAGAACCTCCTCTCCTCTCTTTACAGCAAAAACCAACAGAAAAGAAATGCTATCTATAGCTGGAATACCTTGCTAGCAAGTAAGAAAGGAGGCCACTGGACAATGTTCAGATCATTCAGATCCCGGTCAGCTGTATATGGAACAAGCAACAAATCCATTTCCCTGTTTTAAATATCAGACTGTTATCAAGCCTGAAGATAAAATATCATTTAATGATACCAAGAAGATTAGCATGATACTTATTGCTTATTAGATCTTCATCTCGAAAACTGGTGATTATTTTATTCCACATTTGAGCAAATCTTGCCGAATCCTTGCTACCACTAGCCGGTGACTAAAAGAACCAGCAATTGAATATTAATTGCACAGAAATATGAAATAATCATGACATAAAATTCTGGCAAGAATAAATTTAGCACAAGTTTGAAAGTATAGCAGGATAAGTATTTGAACCTCCTCAAACTTGCTAGATAAAGAAGCCCGAAAACTCTTCCTTTTGCTTGCCTCAGATTTTTCAGGTGGAATCAAGCGGGCATTAAAGGCACCAGGAAGGGATAGAAACCTTGATCTTAACATTCCTAATGTGCGAATCTGGATCATTATGGAACACAGAGTAATGGGATTATTAAGACACACAAGCAATTCTTTCCCTTTCAAACAACCAACATAACTAGTTTCTAGCAATCACTTCGATGTCAGCTGGATCTACAGCAACTCTCAGATTATTTTATGCATATAAGATAAATATGATAAAAGAAACTAAAATTAGTGAGTAGTGAAGTACACAGATGATTAAAACTGTAAAAGCCCTTTCAAGGTGATTCCCAAAAATGACTTCTCCATCTTATTTATCTTCAACATTAGATTATATATCCTCCAACTAATAGAACATGAACTTGATTTTGGAAAAGCAAGGGTACTATATTACTGACGCAGTATGATCTAAACAATTTTGTAAGAACAGCTCTTGATAGGTGAACCATAAGAAGCACTGGCCCTAGGATTGTCACTAAGCATCATACTCATGATAATAGAAGCTCAAACAAACCTTCTACCATCAGATGATAGCAAGAATCCTTGTCTCTACAAGATCTAAAATTAAGATACGATACGTCAGATTGCCCCTAGTAGACACATCAAAACCATCCGAGTCTCTGGAAGAATTGCACAATGTCATCCCAAATGATTCATACTACTAATTTACCCAACTTAATCCAGTACCTCTCTAAACCTCTCTCAATCGGTGTGGGGTTGATCAATGGAGCATTATTGTGTTGGTAGAGACCAAAGGACAAGCATTTGCAACCTCTTGGCATTGCCTTCACCAAAAGGTAAAGCTACAAATGTTGTGCAGGATTTGGGGACCGGGAATATTGTTGCATTGTGGTCAGTTGGCCCCAGTAAAAGCCAATGCCACCTCCTCCCACCAGCGCTCTTCTAGCTGAATTAATTGTTCTCTGTTCCATGCTTTCGCCACCTTTGTGGCCTCCTCACTTGGCTAAGTAGGAATGCCTCTTATTTTCCCTCCCTAGTGCCTCTTCATTCTCCCCTCTCCCTGCAGCCAATACCTGCCACCACCCTCTCTTTCCTCTTATCTCCCTTCCCCCTCCCTCTTTTGCTCTCCCCTCTCCTATCTTCTCTCTCCACAACTAGCAACCACCGTCCCCTCCCTCCTCCCTTTTCCTTTCCGCTTATCCCCCCTCTCTCTACAACCAGCAGTTGCCGCCACCCTCTCCTCTCTCCACAACTAGCAACCACACTCATCACCACCATCCCCTCCCTCCTTCCTCTTCCCTTCCACTTATCTCCCCTCTCTCTACAACCAGCATTTACTGCCACCCTCCCCTCTCTCCACAGCTAGCAACGACCCTCACCACCACCATCCCCTCCCTCCTCCCTCTTCCCTTCTGCTTATCTCCCTCCTCCCTCTGCTCTCCTCCCTTTTCTTCTCTTCCCAATCCTTCCTCTCTGCAACTTAATTCATCAACTTGGCATTGCAATTCAACCCACATTTCAGATACAATACAACCTAGCATACAACAGGAATCATCATCAGAAATACTACAAAGAATCCTGGTTGAAAACTTGGAAGTACAATTATTTAAAGATCCAAAGACCCTAGTTTTGTCACTTCGATGTATTGCAACCAAACTACTTATGGTTCAATATTTTGGACAATAACATCAACATGGAAAGATTGAAAATGCAACAACATGCAAATGTGTCCTCCAGAGGTCAAGCAAGAGGAGACTTAGGTTAAAGTGAAAAAATGACAACAAAAGATTGAATTTTTTTGGTCATTTGCCTGATTTTGATGATATCAAAAGTGGATATGATGATTGGTTGGGAAGATGATATACAACAATTAAATTTTATTGGCAAGAGATTGTGTGTTGATATGAAAAGAAACTCAGTAGTAGCATGAAATTCAACATCAAAATATTACTATAAAGTATTTGTTGGACTTGTGTATGTTTCAACAATACAAAAAAACATGCAATGTGAAAAAGGGATAAAGAAGAAACAAGTATAAAATATTCTTGCGACAAGGAAGAGCTAAGACAATTCAATATACTACTTGCTTCTTCCATCATGCAGAAGTTCCATTCAAAGTTGCTCATCTAGAAAGCTTTAAGTGGATGGTTGAGGCTGTTGGATGGTGTGATCCAATTCAAGCCTTCAAGCTACATAAGCTCAAAGTCTCATTACTTAAAAAGCTAGCTGACAGAAATAACTTGATGAAAGGGGCAATACATAAAATGTCATATGGATAAGTTGATAGAATTTCAGGAACTGTAATTAACATCTTGTTGATTATTCATTGGTACATATTTTCAGAGTTAAATAAAATGGATCCCAGCCAAAAAGTCTCTACTCTATCTTTTTACCACTTGTTGAGATACAAAGCTTCAGATAACAAGGATAATGGTCTCCATTGGCAACGAAGATCACCAACTGTGAGTTACCCCACAACATGCAAGGTACAAATCAAGGTTTGCAATTTCAATATTTACCTCCAGGTACAAGCGGTACATACCGGTCCGCCATGTTGCCGGTACACAGACCACCCGCTACCGGGCGGTTCCACCAAAAATCGACCGCCGGTAGTCGATTTCAGCCTTCGGCGGTCGATTTCGACCATCGACGATCGATTGAAGGGAGAAATCGACCGCCGACGGTCGATTGAGGAAGAAATCGACCGTCGGCGATCGATTAAGCGAGAAAAAGGGAGGAAGAAGAAGAGGAAAAAGAAGGAAAAAAAAGAATACCTACCGCCTGTGCGCCATCGCCGCTCGCGCGTCGTCGCCTCTCGCACGCCGTTGCCGCCCACGGGTCGCGGGCGCTCTTTCTCCCGCACGGGGAGAAAGATCGAGGCGATGTCGGCCTGTTTTCTCTTTTTTTTTAATATTTTTAATATTTTTAATATTATATTATAAAATATTTATATTTTATTTTAATATACCGAGCAATACACACTATGCGTATCGTCCGATACCAGTACCATACCGGTACCGAGATGAACTTGGTACACCGGTACGGACCGATAAGTCAAACCTTGGTACAAATAGTATGAAATTTTCAAGCACCAACACCAAGTTGAAATCAAGCATACATTTGGGGACAACAAATCCATTCAAAACAAAGTGAACGTGACAGAAAAAAAACCCAATAGATTTTGAAGAACTACAAACTTTAGCAAATACATAACCAAAAAGTTGTAACTCAACAATGAAACAACCACTTAGAAAATTAAAAGGACACTTTTTTATCATATCAGAATAGTTAAGTAAGTTTGCATTGCACACCTCTCCAAGTCGTCGGCAAGCTCCATATATACCACCAATCATTGTTGAAAAAATTGCATACCAAATCTGAGTATCCATGAAGTAAACCTGAAAGGACGACACTAATAGGATGAACAAACAAATAAAAATTAAAGGTTTGAATGAAATTAAATAGTGAATTTTGACAAAGAGGCTTACAAGAATAATTGGAGCCCACAGTGCAATCACTACACCGATGTTGTTATTGGCTGCAAAGAGAACAAGACATATAAAAATCATATTCTTGAAATACTACATTATCAGAAAGTAAATACCTTTTGGGAAGAATTCATGCCATTTAAATGCTGTTATCCGTTCGCGCATGATATCTTTTGTTGGATTTACAAGAGGCTTGATCTGCATTAAATAATATTTTTTTAAATAAAACTCAATACTTAGAATAAGAGGAGACGAGAAAGGAAGGGGCCTACAAGTCATACAAATATTTTTAAAAACAACCTACAAGTTATAATATTATTTCGAAGACAAAAAGAAACCATATAAGGTGAAGTTAGTGTTGCAGATCAACAAAAATGTTTGCCTGCTTGTTCAGACTACAGAGAAAAGCTCTGACTCACGTAGGTTACACTGCAAGCACGATGTTCAAAAAGCAAATCTAATAAATGCAAACAGCAACAAGTTCACCTCAATATAGTAACTAAAGGCCAACTTTGTAACTATAAGAAGCACCCAGAACATTGTATACCTGAAAATCAGGAAATTGGTATTGTATTAAATAAGATGGCATGCACAGTAAATAGCTTGTAACAATGATAAAAATATCCAAATCATACTTGAAAAGTGACCATGAGCTCTCATGCATCCCCCTTCCAACATAAAGACGAGGCTGTCAACATTGAAGAAAGAAACTCTGATACCAACTGCATATCCAATTTAAAACAAAAAAAGCTATTATCAAGAGCAACAATTACCTGAGACCACCACATCATGAGTGTAATTATCTTATAGTTAGACCTCTCAAGAAATCGCCTCAGGAATGGGAATAAAAATAACAACGCAGCGAGCATATTTGGTGATAGATAAATGACAACAGCCAAAATGTAGAGTGAAGGCTGATTCTGCCCATCTCCAAGCCAACTTTTGATTGTTCTGGCTAAGCCGGTGGGATTTTTCCAAGAATATGCATAAGTTACAGATAAGATTATCACCCAAGCAGCTGCTGAAATGACCTTTAAAATATATCTCAGCTTAACAGGAAAAGACATCCTCCTCCTTGCTTTCCAGCTAAAGATTACATCAAGGACAGCTGCAGAAATGTTAAAGAAGAATGTAGATCAGTTAGCTAGGTAATTAGGCATCACAAATACTGGCTTTGGAGAAAATACCTCTGAAAGTTTCCACAACAAATATTCAAACGTTTGAGGCATCAAAAGATGCAATCAGAACAATGAGGAACTATCTCAAAGGCTCAAAATAATGGAAACTACTTCCAAAAGCATCTAAAAGGTCATGCTTTTGTTCTATTAACAATTGCATGAATCTGATATTGGAAAATATTCGAGTTTTTCAAGGATGAAAAGTATGATCTCAAAGTGACATTACAGTGCATACAAGTTACATATTGATTAGCAAATTTATCTCAAAGGGCTGCATGAAGTGGTACAAATTTCAGCTCAGCTTTCTGAACTTTAACCAATGTTCCAAATGACCAGGACCTATAAGCATCAAGTTTCATGTTTCAGTTGAATTTATAAGCAAAGATATCTTGAAGGATCACATATAACAAATGATCTAAGATCGAACTAACATTAGATTTATAGGTCATGATAAAATTTTATATCCTGAAAGAACTTAAACCAATAGTTTTGCTCTATTCAGAAGGACCGATTGATGGTAAATGTTCTCCACAAAACAAAATAAACTTTGAATAATTCAGAACATTCTCAATAGAAATTCTCACCATTGCATTAAGAAATAGCAAAACTCTTAACCAACACATCAGCCACACGAGCGGTACATACCAATCTAACAAAGAACCGGTATGGGCAGTACATACCATTACATCGGTATGTCCCACCATACCAAGGTTTGCAATTTTGATCTATACCGCCCTGTACAGGTGGTACATACTGGTACACAGACTGCCCGCAACCGAACGGTACCGCCAAAAATCGACCGTCGGCGGCCGATTGAGGAAGAAATCGATCGTCGGCAATTGATTGAGGGAGAAATCGGGTCGATTGAGGAAGAAAAAGGGAAGAAGAAGAAGAAGAGGAAAAGTAGAAAAAAGAAGAGAAGAAAAAGGGAAGAAAGAAATACCTAGCGCCGTCCTCGCCCGCGGGCTGCACACGCACAGTCGCCGCCCTCGCCCACTTTTTCTCCCGCGCGAGGAGACGTATAGAAAGATCGAGGCGGCGTCACCCCTTTTCTTTTCTGTTTTTAATATATTTAATATATTAATATTATATTATATTATATTATATTTTAATATATCGGTCGGTATGCACTGTGCATACTGCCCGGTACTGGTACCGGGCTAATGAGTTTGATGCCCTCCTGGCTGGTACATACCGATGTACTAAAGCACCAAACTCATAAACACTGACCAGCACTAAAGCACCAAACTATGCTTTTATTCCAAACAAACCAGTACACTAAAATTTTCCACTATTTTACATATTATAGTTTACACAGTTTTTTAATCCTTCATAATTAAGTTGCATTTCTTCTGAAAATTTACATATCTTATGAAATATGAAGGTAAAAGAAGTCTTTTCGCATAAAATTATCTCATATTTCATTATTAATTTTTGTAATCTTTTTATTGTCTATTCTTAGTGATTTTCTTAGACGATTCTAATCCTGGTTCCGCAAACCCATTCAGCTGATGCTACCGATCCTGATCCTTACTAAATCTGAAACCCGAGACTGTTCCCGGAAGTGGTTACAAGAATCTCCCTTTTTAACAATCCCATGAGAAAGAACCACACTTCGTGATTATTTTTCTTGATAAGCATTCCAATGTAACTAGTTGTTATAGTCCAGCAAGTCAACACTTTTTTTATTCTGCAGTAGACAGAGGAAAGGGAAAAAACTGTTTGTTTTCCACTTCAACCATTCACATGAGGATGAATCAAAACAAGGTACTTATTTTCCTTCTATAGTCCAAATTCTAGGCATCTATCTCTATGAGAAGATTCTGTAAAACTGAATCCATGATTAAGATTTTATTCTCCTTTCTCTGTCTTGCTATGCCCCTTTTTCTTTGGTTCGAGAAATCACCCAGACTTCTATAGTTTCTTCTTTGGATTGAGAAATTGCCTACACGTCTATAATTTCTTTGGGAGAATGATATCATCCCCCCATTCAAACTTGAAGCAAACTTAATAACCAATATGAAATTTATATCAGATATATAATTACCAGACACGTTATCTCTACATCATATTAGTATCACTCCTGTGGCAATTTATTTATTTAGCATCCAAAAATGAGTAAAGACCTATCATTAACTTACAACACAAAATATCTCTACATTTAAAACACCAGATCAGACAGGCACGAACAGACTGATATGTACGATCAGACTAAGCACCAACAATGGTTTGTGTGCAGCTAACTTTTTTATTAATTTCAGTGGTAAAAAGCATTATAGTTTGGTATACAACTTGGCATCATGGTAAAAATTACCGGTCCAACAAGTTGTCATACTAGTATAGGACTGGTATATAAAACCTCAGACTCAGCATCATTCATCCAAAATAGTTGCACCACATGTCCTTGATTCAACAAAGCCTAGAGTCTTAATCCTTTTTAAAGGTTCTTTGTGACTGTCAATATTTAGTTAACAAACAACTCAGACTTAGTAATTTCCCTTACAGTATAAACAAAACTAAAAGTCAGATGCCTTAAAATTCAAATCGACATTCCCCAGTGACTGGGAAAAATGCTCACACCCAAGGTTATGGTTTCTACAGAAAATGGATTAGTTAGAACTGTTCTTCCAGACTGAACATTGTTTTATAACATTCATGTAAAGCTAGAAAAGAATTACTACTTGCAGGGTAAGATTAAACGAAAACATGAGGACCCAACACAAGTTCAGAAAGAAATGTAGAAGCAGGCTTTTAGAAGATATCACCTGCAGCATTTCAAACAAGGAAGCTACAGTGAAACTTTGACAAGAAAGAAACTATCTACAAAAAAAATATAAAAGAAAATTAGAAAATTCAAATTGGCAAACAGAAGATTAACATTGAACAACAGATTGCTTCGGTAAATATAACACACATAAAAGAAAAAATAAAATGGGCACGACAAGAAGATCAAAACAATTCTCATGATTATAAGAATAATTTATATATCAAGCATAAAATTTTGCTTGCACAAACCTTGACCCAGCTTAAGTATTGCAGCTGTTATGAATATGCTCAAGACGTTCTTAAATACTTCAGCGTCAAAAATAGCACTTGGTGAACCACCATTCCAAGCAATTAAAATCATGGCCTTAGAATGAAGAAAGACGATATTAAAAGAACAGAACCGAAAAGGAAACAAGAAAAGGAAACAAGAAAATTGATATAATGTCTGACAATAAACAACAATCACCTGTAGGCATAAAATAAAGAAGATCCACATTCTATCAAAACTTCGGAAAACATGCCAAAATGACCGTATCTCAACAAAATTAATCTTTCCAATCCAATGATCTGAACTTGACTGATTGTTGTCCTGAATCAAGACAAGGAGAATGATGTTAAATTATCATGTTCTTCACTAAAATTACAGCAAATGCAGCTTTTCAAATTACAAAATAGCAGCATGTCAAACTTGGGTCCGACTTTTTTTCTTTGTAGAAAAATTAACAGATGCATCAAGAGCATAAACAGATGTGAAAAAAAAATGAACTTTATAGTAAACATTCTATAACAAAGAAATTGCAAGAAAAAAACAACACTTTTGATCTCCAGTAAATTAAGAAAATATCACCTTGGATAAAAAAGAACTCTATTAAGTGACTAATGACTTTAGTCTGTAAAAGCTTATTGTATATGCAAAAATTAAATCTCATACAACGCAGATGAGAAAACAAAAATGACAAGTACTACACATGAAATATCAGCAACAACAAAAGCATGATTATAAAATTTACTAATAAAAACTACTAATACATCACATGGAATATCAGCAACAAGAAAAGTATGATTATGGAATTTACTTCATTTTTCTTATGAAGAAATGATTCTGGAGACTGGCAAAAGAAATCAGCATCAGCTCTCATAGGCCAGCCTAACCGGAAGCAATCGACAGACCTGAGAATTTGAAAAGTTGAAATTGTTCATAAAATTAAACTATTAATCTACTGATATCATGTAACTTATTAATATCAAGAACCCTACAATTATGTTTTACAATTACCAAAAATATTCATTTAAATCATCATAATTCCTCCATTGAGAATGTTTTGATTTTTCTCTCTTGCTCCGTTCAGCTTCCTGCAATAGACAATATATCACAAATTCACAATAAAGCACAAGGAAAACGAACTCAACAAATAGGACATGCAAATCATACCTTTGCTATAGTATGATAAATTGGAGTTACAACTTTTCTTAGGAAGGCTTCATTGTCACCGCCATATGCTGGCTTTATATTTTCACCTGTCATTGGGCTGACATTGCCAGCTAACATTCCATATAGCTCAAATGCCATCTGAAAACAATGAACAGTATATAAGGTGGGAAGAAACTCCTTTAAATTTAGAACCTAGATTATGTATATGCTGTGAGATAGAAATATATATATATGCTCATACCAAGATTTACAATCCCGTATCGTACTACTCCGTACGCTTGATACATACCGGCCCGATAGAGGACTGGTATGCTTGGTACAGCTCAGTACCGTAGTGTACCATGTGTCGGTACACTCAATACACTCGGTACATACCGTACCGACAGCTGACCGATATGCCGGAATGTTACGAGATTGCAAACCAGTCACCTATTTTCTTCAAAGGAATTATTTGATATCAGAAATTTATATTCCTTAATTTGAATAGGAATCAGAATAAAAGTCCCAGAAGGTGGAGAATGAGTAAAAGTCAAATAGCCAAATCACAACAGCAAAAATAGTCAATAAAAATAACAAAACAAAGAAAATTCTAGTGTAAACAGGATTCTTCTAATTGACATACTGCTAATATTTGGACTTTTGGTCCGGCTAGGACAAATCTTTTGACCACCTTTCAAGCACCCATCAGCGTATTTAGAATAAAGAACCACTACTATTCTAAAAATTATCATCAACTAGATATCCTGTGATGCAGGAAAAAACTAAGATGCAACTTCACATACGAAATCACATGCAAATAGACACTAGTGGAAAAGAATTGGTGCTGATCAGTGAAATCTATGATATACACATCTGACGGCAATTCTTTGCTGCCTTCTATCCTGATTATGCAGAAGCTCTTTCTTAAGTGCATCTTGCTAAGTCTTAAGAGGAAGCATTTATCCATGTTTTGATGCTTGTTATCAACTTCCTCTAGATGCACTTACCAACAAATATAAAGGAGGCAATTTAGTCATAAATGGGCATAGCTAGTTTTTGGGTTTGAACAACACTCAGATCAGATATCAACTATCAGGCTGTCTACTAAGAGTCAAATCCCGGAGGCCCTGACAAGGCTTACCAATTACATCCCACTTGTCATGATAAATTGTATTTTTTATTATGTAATATGTGCATCATGAAAGGAATAAATGAAAATCTTATTATAATGCACCTACTAGATTATACAGTTCGCTCACCTGCTATAACATCAAACCAAAGGAATTATATATTACATGATACAAATAGTGATTCAAGTTACAGGCTTTGTAACAAGAGACAAGAGCGTAAATCATATATATCACATCATATATGAGGGATCATGTTGTCACAACCCAGACCCAAAACCATGTAGATGTACGCCATAAGCAGAGGTTTGATCATGACAATATAGATCACTTGGAGGCAATTAGGATTCTAAAAGAATTGCATGAGCATTACATTAATTTATATATAACAGAAAACTGATAACATTTTGACCATAAATCAAATACAGAACATGTAAAACAGTTGGCTGCCTAGACCCCAATAATTCAGGAATTTCTGAGAATAACATAGCTAGCTTTCTTCCCAGCTCCTTCACAACTGAAAGAAGCCAGAAAAGCTAAGTTGGCAGATATAAAGACAGTGAACACAGGAAAAAGTATCACGTAAAGTTCAATGCAACTTATGTACATTAACAATGCATAGAATGCACAAATGGTGCTGTCCTCTCCATCAGGGTTAACAGCAAGAGCATAATAAGTAATACTATATCATCACAGATTGCATAGAGTAATACTATTACCATAAATTGAAATAATTACTTGTAATAAATAATTAAACACTATCCTAAACATCAGAAAGAAACAGTAATATAAGAATCCAATTACAGAAGTTCGGTGCACACTGCCCTGCGCACATGAAAAGCTGACTGTTTTTTATCACATACTTGAAACCATAGACCTAACTGCAAATTATCAACTAAAGAAAATGGCACTCAGAGCAACATCAAAATAATGCTTCTAAGAGTTATGTGGTATTAAAGAAAATGTGATAATGTGGTCAACTTTCACAAAAAAACATTATAAATCCATGAATTGCATGGACCTGACCAGTGAAAGACACTTCATGGTATAAAAGAATTGGCAGCGAAGAACTGATATTAAACAACATACATGATGATAGATGTAGCAAAGGCATTCTGGCATAAATCTCAAGTTTGCAGCTTCCCCCCAAATAAGAAGATAGAGGCCCATATATAGAAGCTTTCGCTGTTGCACTTCCTGTTGGATGGTTGGCAACCTGATGATTTTATAAATCAAAATATATATATAAGAAATAGCAACCATAATTCCAGCTAAACAAGTCATGAATTATGTCCTTCAACAAAGAGATTATAAGGGGATGCATAAAAACAAAAAATGGTTGGCGTTCTTTAGACATTTTACATGAGTTACATGCATATCTGAACATCCTTACCATAGACTACTCTTCCGATTTAAGTACTTGCACCACTTCTTATAGTTCTTAAACAGTTTCTTCATTACCTCCGTCAATGCACGTTCATCCAACTAAACAAGCAACCTTCCAATATTAGTGCAGTCAAACCAAAGCAGAAGGTAAAACATCGTAATGCTACATCATCATCGGGGCAATAGACAGCACAGTGTTGAAGAGAACCTTGGGTTGTTGATCAGGCTTTGGAATTTGACGTATGTGGACATTTGCAAGTAACAAAATTAGGTGTTCCCTTTGATTAGAGACATTATCTGCCTGCATGAATTAACAAACATAAAATACTTCAGTAAGTTAACAGAGATGGAAGGACAATCAAACTAAGACCATTTAATGGTGGAAGAAGTTTGGCAGAAAGCATAGAAGTACACCAGAGAATCAAATTTGTTTCCAGCTCTTTACCTGAAATCCAAACATAACCTGAAGCCAATCTAAAAGATCTTCATTAGGTTTCTTATTGTGGCCCTTAGGCCATGGAAGTCCCCTTATGTTTCTAAGGGCATTTACAGCTGCTTGAATCTACATAAACAGAAGACAGCTTGTCAGATTCACTTCACAAGATAATATAACTGATTCATTTCCTAGGAATGAAAAGTAATAGTATAAAACCTCAGGATAGCGCATGATAGCTTGATTTGCACTATCAGGATCGAGAGGAAGGATATTGTATGGACCAAGAGTCTTGGTCTTCTCCTCAATCTCATTATGAGTTTCTAATATCTGTACCAATCGCAATTAATGTGACTTCAAGCATGACAAATTTTAAAAAGCACAAATCAAATATAACAAAGCTTCCACTTGAAGCAACTAAGACAGATGAGTCAAGGACTAAGTTCAACAAGATAACAAAAGAGTCTTGTAACCAATTTCAAGAAACATAAATCAGATCTAGTAAAGCTTCTATGCTAATCACCTAAGAGAGATGAACTGAGGAACTACCTAATATGAGATTATAAAAAAAAAGAAGCAAACTTACCTCAGGTTCAACTTCAAGAGCTTGTGTCTGGTTAACAGCTTTTAAGACCTCAAACAAGACAGCAGCAGTTTGATATGCTTTGGTAAGTTGAGCACTGATTGAAAGACGTTAATATGTCAAAAAGTGATGATGTTTATGATTCAGCCACCTAAACATCCTAATTATTCAAGTTTGAAATCTTGCTCACCGATCAGCTTTATCAGCAGCACTTTGGAGTGCTTGGATATACTTCTTATAATAATCTCTGTAGAAGCTCTGCATCTCCCGTGTATCACTTCTTTGGACTCTTCCCTTCAATGTAGGATCATTTTCCTAATAACATAAAATAATAATACATCAAATATACTCAATCACATGTGTGTGTATATATATATCAGTCAGGTTCAGCATTCAGTCACAAGAGAGCGTCATTCTAATACATATCACAATGAAATTGACAGCAGTATCTATGCTCTACTGCATTTTGCTCTAATTTTTTTCTTACAGGATATGCGGATATACTTCAAACTGCTGATCATTAGATAGGTTGCCAGATAAGATGCCATTTATACAATCCCAACTAAACCATAATAGACATGCTTGATTAAAATAAATATCGCTCGTTTGTGTAGTAAGTGATACACTGGTGCGTTACAGTTCATGATTAAACATCCAAATGAAGCTCTCTGCACAAAATAAAACAAAATGCAACTACATCCAATAAAAGCAATCATAAAACTAAATTCATCATTAGGTGAACAGAAATCTAGGATGAGCTTTTTTATGGAAAAATCAAATTCCTCCTAACTTAGCTACCTTTTCTGATAATGTAAGGGATGGAAGAAAATAGTTTTAAGGCATCGAAAAAGAAATAACCTACCAACGCATGGGAGAAATCAAAATTATTGAGATATCATAATTGAGCTTAAATTAAGCTTCAGGAACATGACACACATACCCTTTCTAACCTCTGCAGAAGTGCAGTCTTAAATTGACGAACGCCACGCCCGCTTGAAGTAGGATCCAAACGGTGAGCTTTCTCAAAAGCATAGAACCGACCTATTCCATTAGGAGAAATCATCACTCTCATACCCAACATGATTGCAACAAGGAATACCAAAATTTAGTGCACACAATAAATACTACCATAAAATATGCTCAAACAAAAATGAACAAATGTGAGAATACTACAGCAATAAGACCTTCAAAAAGTAAACAGGATAATTATGTTGTACAAGTTTTGACCACTGTAAAACACAAGCCCCAATAAAATGTTGTATGAATAACACTTATTGCCAATGAGTAATAACTACGAAGTGGGACAGAGCATCTAAAATGATTTATAGCGACAAATGCATTTTTCTATAAAACATTTCCTAGTTATAATTATGCGGCTTAATGTATTGTATAAAAGTTTCGGACAGGGCAATAAAATGTAACCCAAATAGCCACCACATTTTGATTTAAACTAGTAGTGTACTGAATCATAAAGAAACTTGTACCATACAGAGCATGAAACATCGAACATCTTCTACTTCATTTTTTGTGAGGAAAAAAATGAATAGAGGCTACCATCAATGAAAATATTAGCATTGTATGCTATCAATTTGTTTTAATCCCTAACAAAAAGTTACCCAAAACATGGTATGCTATCATCACTTGAATTATTGAAGGGCCTTACTGTTTTCTTGTGCCTTCAACATTAACATATTGGATAATTCAAAACAAAGTTTGTTTCTAAGATTAACAACGAAGCTCTAGCTAACAAGTACAACAATTTATCCTACTCAAAGAGCAGAATTGGACTGATGACAACGTGAACCTCCTTAGCAAATCAATAGATTCTTTTCTAGAGTGCATGAAAAGGTTTCCCTTGTACCAAGCAGCCATGGGTAGAGCCTGATAATACTTAAACCAAAGGAAGTTGCTAGTTGACAGATGAGTTTGAAACCTCATGTCGACTAGTTTCCTCAAATACAATAGTGACAGTAACTGATGTACTTAACATATGAAAACTTTACCAAGTTCATCTCTCCTTCCCTCACTCCCTCATTTTCCTGGAATGATATAGGTGATGACTCTTCAATAGGCAACCTAACAGCCCAATCATAGCAAAAAGAAATATAAAATAAGATAGTGCCAACAACACGTTTTGGAAAATACCCGATTACCCCTTCAGACAGATGAAGTTTATAATCTCGTTTCAAATCCCAAATTAGAATGCCAGATAAACCACAAGATAAGCTAAGTGAAATGTCATTTTTTCTAGAAAAAACAGACCTCGTTGATCAAACTAACAACACGCTCTAAGCAAAAAAAAGGCCGGACATGCTATTATCAACAAGGATAATCTAGAGACAAAAAATTCAAACACATCGCAGACAAGAGATGCGCGGAAATAACTCACAAAGATAAGCAACACGGGGGTTCTGGGACTCGACTTCGTTGGCGACTCGAAGGATGGGTGCGATCTCGACGAGTGACGACGGCACAACCTCACTGTCAAAGATCGACTCCCCAAGGTTCCCCGCCGTCTGCGTCCGCAGTATCCGCCTGGGAGCCGGCTGATCCGGCCCCCTTCTCGAAGAAGACATCTCCCTCGAGCCGCTTCGGCAACACCTACGTCTCAGACAGCTAGACAACCTCAACAAATAACCCCCAAATGAAAACCAAGAAAGCAATCGGAGGGATTCGAGCTCGGAATCGCTAGCAGCGCACAGCTTTCCAGGCGGTGGAGGAAGAGCCTGGAGATCCAAGGCAGCTTGAGAGAAGTAGGAAAGGAAACCCTAGGCGAGGAGGAGTGAAGTGGAAGGGCGGAGGCGTGTGCTGCTGCTACTTGACGCAACGTTTAGAGACCCACCGTCGGTGTGGTGAGAGTGAGGACAAGAATGAGGCAGACTGGGGGGGGGGGGGGGAAGGGGTAAGTAAAACAGGCACCCTTGTTTCACATATTACGACTTTGCCATGGAAAACCACAATACTTAATCGTCTGCTTTTAATTCTATAATAAATAATAATTTCCCCAAATAAACGATTAAAAAAATTTCTGGAAATATTGTGATTATTTAATTACCAGTTGGGCTGTTATGAACCATTTAAAAATTGGGATAGAATCGAAAACAAGGGTGATTTGGTCATTTAATGACCCCCAAAGTTCTCGAATGGAATGTTTCAAACTATATATTCCATTAGAGTTTTTCGCAACGGTCAAATGCGTTATATATAAGACGACCACCGAAATGGGTTTCCTTTATCTGTGGTCAGTTGTCTCACGCATTCGCCCCCGGCAGATGCTCGAATCACAGCTTTAACCAAAACGCACTCCCGTTTCCGTTTCCTGCGTCCAACCCGTATGAGGTGGCGGAGGGCGGCGCACCAGTTTGGCGTGCGTGTGACGCAGGCACACGGGACCGACGGCAGGGGCATATGAGTCTTTACGCTCAGGAGAGCACCACATCAAAAGGTGCGCAGCTTTTCCGTGGGACCCGCCCCTGCCGGAGAGTACCGTCTCTTAAGTATGCGCGTCTCTTTTTATGCGACAACCCCATTGGTTTCGGATACGGATTTATGAAACAAAATAAAAGTAAATTAAGTAAATTCTCGAAAAATTAAATCCGATCCTAACAAGATTGACCCCTTATCATTATTGTGCATGATAGACAAAAAAAAAAAAGAGTGTATTATTTTATCTTGAATTAATCTATATAGTTCTCAACTCCTCTTTCATTCAAACTCAACGACTCTAATTTAATATTTGAGTTAGGTTAGATAGGATGCCATCAGGAAAGAAACCATTTGTGGTGTATAATCACAGACATGAGAAGCAATGTTCTTAAAGCGATCAGAAGGAAGCATCAGAGCCGGTGGTCCCAGGTGGGTCCCCTTTTCGCCTTCACCATCCTCAACTGCTGCTGCTGTTTCGTGGCGTACCTCACGATTGGAAAGTGGACGGCTTTTATGACACGTCCAATGCCATGGCATAAAGTACCAATTAATGGATGGAGTGCGCCGGTCCTCTTCCAATTAAATGGTGACATAGATACCTAAATTATTGTGCTCTCCCACCTACCTAAACCGAAAAAAAAAAAAAAATTGGGCGAATTTATAAAAATTAATTTTTTGTAACAGTATCCCAATTTTTTTAAAAAATATATAAATTATTTTTAAAAAAATAATAATTTTCCCTATGTCAATAACTATCATCTATCGTGCTTTTGCTCATGTTTGATTACATCTCTGCTCATACTTAATTGTACTTATATTCTATTATCTATCTTTTTTTTTCTAATTGTCTTTTTCTTTGGCCAAGTATGCGAGTCTAGCGAAGGTGCTATACAAAAATATTTTAAAGTTATAGGAGTAAAATAATTTTTTAATACAGATTGAGGTAACCTACAAAAAAAATTTTGTGCTCGCTTTGCTATGCAAGAAAAACCCAAAGTTAGATTTTTTTTTCAAAGAATTCATCCCTTTTTTTTATCATTATACAATTATATAAGGTTTTAATGCAAAAATAATAACGTGTTTTCACTAAAAATGTTAAAAATAAGATCAATTATGCTAACGAGTATAAATAGCATCTGAACTTAATTTAAAAATTACGTTTAATAATAGAAAATAATCGTACTCAGATAATTGAGATATTCAATCAAGTGGTTTTTGCAGTTATATCTAAATGTATGTTTATATATGTACATATTATATATATATATATAATCACTAAATTGAATATTTTAATTATATGAGCAAATTAAAAATCCCCTAACTTTAGGTTTTTTTCCTTTTAAGTTTATTATATTCTTTCATTCAGAGATGTGACAAAGGATAATAACTGATCTTTTTACCCATAATGATTATTTGTGAAAAGGGAGGGCTTTGTGAAATATAAAGTTGAGTTTTTTTTTAATTCATCCTATATATATTATAATATTAAAAAATAATAGTACTTGAGTATGCAACCAACCAACCACAATAAAATTTATGTCAAAACAATTAAATAAACCTCTAGATACATTAAAAAGTATTAGGTTTTTCCACTAATCATGTTAAAAGTAAAATCAAAATTTGTTAAAGACTATAAATAATATTAAAAAGATTCGATTTAAAATATTTTTTAATGATAGATAATAGTATTCAGATAATTAGTTATTTTCGTATTTATCTATAAATTAATGTTTAGCATATATGTGTGTGTGTTTATTACAAAATACCAATCATTTGAGTTAATCACTGTACATATATACTTATTAATTATAATAAAATAATAAGGAATTTCAAGTATAGTGTCCTCGAGATGAATTCTTATTTAAACTACAAAAGTTCGACATTTAGAATGATATCTTCCAAGCAATTTTTTCACGTATCTTGTTTGTTTTAAACTTAATTTATAAAATATTTTTTCCTAAACTAATAAAGTTGTGAATATTTTCGAATCAGTGATGAATTTGTTAGAACAAATAAAGAAAAGTAAAAGAAAATTAAGTGAAAGAGGTTGAAAACATAGCAGTTTATTTTGAGGCAGAAAACTGGAAAAGCTGGATAAATAGGCTTTGTAAGGGATAAAGGGGAAAGTAAATAACTCTTTTTTGGTAAATGACTCTAATATCTTTATATCTTTGTCATCAAAGTATTCTAATATACTTTTTTTAATACCTGTTAGATAATTTCTTTGAAAAAATAATTGAAAAGTAGAGTATTCCTCTTCATCAAGTAAAATTTGATTTGAATGTTTCTTTAAATAATTTTTTCAAGGGATAAAATTTGATTGAGAGCACAGTATCATTACTTTTATTTCATCTTTGTCATCGTTAAAGTACATTAAATTTGTTTTATATCCTTTTAGATCAATCCTCTAAAGAAAAGTTGATAGAAAAGTAAAAGAGGCACCATCTTTGTGAAGGAAAAGTACACAATAATGGTAATTGAATTGATAATGATAACAATAATAATATTATAATCCACAAGCTATCAATTAGGGTCTCATAGAAATAACAAGCCAATACAGTATTATGACCTCACAGAGCTATCTTTAACATTTAGATAATTTTTTTTATAAATAATATTAAAATCTTTATATTTATAAAAAGTAGAATATTAAAATCTCTATATAGGATTAAAAATATAATTTTATCTCCGTTAAATATTTCACTTTTGTAAATATAGGAATCTCAATATAACTATTAAAAATATAAAAAATCAAAATATTAAAAGTATCTAATTATATGAGATAATTTATAGTTGGCACTAATCTCATATATTAACATGACATTTGATTTAGTACCACACATAATCCAAAAAGCGAAACATAAAATCTACCATGAAGTTTATATTTGTACATATCAAACATGACCAATGTCGAAGTCTTTGATACTTAACAGTAGCAAATCCTTTTTTTTTTTTCAGCATTCCATTTCCTTGGTTTATTTTAATTAAGTTGATGTACCTTTCAACCATGTTTGATGCAAACTTGAGTAAACATTTAATCATCTATGTATAATTTAATTTCACATACGTAAATAGTTAGTATGATTTGATTTTACTTAGTATAAAAAATATCTAGCTCGAAAAATCTTAAATAAAAAACAAAAATTTAGTAAAGCCTAAAATGATTTATTTCAAAAAAACTATTAATATATTTAAAAAATTAGAATATGGGTAAAAAATAATTTTTTTTTCGAGGATTATGATTCACGGATCATGTTATGTTTGTTGACCAAGAAGTCAAAATTCACAAAAATAGATCGATTAAGACCGATAGAACCCACGCTAAATTTAGCCTATAGACCGGTCAACGCCTTCCCTTCGTTTCCTCCCCGCCTTCTGCACTCACGAAGCGCAACCCATACAAAGACGACGAACCAGCCATGTCTTTCTCCATCCCTTCACGTCTCCAACCTTCGTCTCGTTCTTCGACAAAAGCACGATGATCCTCTCGACGTCAACGTCGCCTATGTGAGTGATCTCGCGTCGTTGATGGGCAACACATGCCGTGGATCCTTAGCAGGAAACAAGTACCTCCCCAACTACAGCGGGCCCGTCGAACGCTCCTCCTCCTCCTCTTCCTCCGACAGCACCCCACGCCGCCGCCGCCACCGCCACCACAACCACGTAACGTCCCTCGCCCTCGCCAACCCGACGAAGCCTGAGAGCGACGCCGTCACCATGCGGCGCAGCGGCGGCGGCGGCGACACCTGGGTCCTGGGCCATAAGACCGCCAGCCTCCGCGACCTCTACACGCTGGGGCGGAAGCTCGGGCAGGGGCAGTTCGGCACCACGTACCTGTGCACCGAGGGCGCCACGGGGAAGGAGTTCGCCTGCAAGTCCATCTCCAAGCGGAAGCTGACAGCGAAGGAGGACGTGGAGGACGTGCGGCGGGAGATCCAGATCATGCACCACCTGTCGGGTCACCGGAACGTGGTCACCATCAAGGGCGCGTATGAGGACCCGCTCTACGTGCACATCGTGATGGAGCTGTGCGAGGGCGGGGAGCTGTTCGACCGCATCATACAACGCGGCCACTACAGCGAGCGCAAGGCCGCCGAGCTCATTAGGATCGTCGTCGGCGTCGTGGAGGCCTGCCACTCGCTCGGCGTAATGCACAGGGACCTCAAGCCGGAGAACTTCTTGCTGGCTAATAAGGACGACGACTCCTCGCTCAAAGCCATAGATTTCGGCCTCT
The DNA here is from genome assembly GCA_029747655.1 of Ensete ventricosum. NCBI lineage: Eukaryota > Viridiplantae > Streptophyta > Magnoliopsida > Zingiberales > Musaceae > Ensete > Ensete ventricosum. Next base: position 6,677,850 of record JAQQAF010000003.1, read on the forward strand.
CTGTCTTCTTCAAGCCCGGTAAGCAAGAATGTTATGGTAGAGAAGCGCTTCTATCTGCATCGATTACATCATAATCGGTTTCCCCAATTCATTTCCGAGTTCATGTTGCTGCATCAATCGGAAGACGCACCACTCGGTAGAACGAATTGGTGCATTGATCAGTAGGAGATCATGCAGTGCCCCTTATTTCTGTTATTTGCATTGTCTCACTATACAGCTTAATGCATCATAGAGCACCAGGCTTCTTGATTCTGCTGCCTCCAGAAAAAAGTTAAGATTAAGCCTAATGGTAATCTTCTTGATTGTTTTCCTCCAAGTCCATCTCATATGCAGATGATTTTTTCTTTTTTCTTTACCCTCATGAGCTCCATGAATTTCTACTGCATCTTATATCTGTTTGTTTTAGTAAATGATATTGCTTCATAATCTTCAGGATAGATCTTCACATATGTTGTAGCATGAACTATTCGAAGATTGACCTTAAAAACAGTCCCAGATGCTTTCTTGCTTTGTTCAGATCCTTTCTCCCTCCAAGTTTATCTCATATGCAGATGATCTGTTTTCTTGGTGATGAGTTCCATTACTCTTTACTGGAGAACAAGTTTTTCTACTACATCTTATATTTGTTTGTAATTAAAAAATGGTACCGATTCGCAATTTTCAGGCCAGATCTTCACAGATGTTGTTGGCAGCCCTTATTATGTAGCTCCTGAGGTACTGCGCAAGCACTACGGGCCAGAAGCTGATGTCTGGACAGCTGGGGTTATACTATACATATTATTGAGTGGAGTGCCTCCTTTTTGGGCTGGTATAATTCTCATATATATATTTTTTAGCAACTTAAGTGATCACAACAATTCCTAGAACTAAGCCATGTCTACTCTCCAGAAACACAGCAAGGAATATTTGATGCAGTTTTGAAGGGATTCCTTGATTTTGAGACAGAGCCATGGCCAATGATCTCTGATAGTGCAAAGGACCTGATAAGAAAAATGCTTTGTTCTTGTCCTTCGGATCGCCTTACTGCTCATGAAGTACTTTGTATGTCATCTATTTCATTATGATAATGAGCATAATAGTTTGTAGTAGTTCTTTACAGAATTTTGAGTACCAATCTTAAATGCTCTTTTTTTTTTTTGTGCACATCACATCTTTCAGTTCCAGACATTATTATAACTTCTGGGGGAGAATCATAATTAGGTGTAGTCCACTAATTAGAGATTGCCTGATAAGTTTCGATTTGTCTGTGATCCTAATAAAGTACTTTAGCTGTAGGAGTATGTAAAGTATGGTATAATTACAGGCTAAACTGAAAACAGGCAGTTGCATCAAAAGCACAATATGTTACATTACATTTGAGGATGAGCACAATAAAATTACAACTCTTTATTTGAAAATGTCACAGGTAAATAGGAGGACGATCAGTTCAAATAGGGTGTCCAGTGTCCACCTCTGCATGCAATATTCTTGTCTCAAAAAAGGTTGAAGACATCGACTGACTTAACACACTTGTCAAAGAAAACAATTATACAAACATCAAGCATATGCCAAGCTCTCTTTGAGCTTATAGAGATTATCTATCTTTAGTGTTGAATTTGTGTGTTCTAACTTCTAACTATGTGGAAAGTATATTACACAAGCATGAATATAGGAACATTTTTACTTCTAGCTGAAAATAATTGTTTGGTGACAGCTTTTCAAAATACTCTCATTCTTAGGTCATCCCTGGATATGCGAAAATGGAGTTGCTCCAGATCAGGCACTGGATCCAGCTGTACTCTCTCGCCTTAAACAATTCTCAGCAATGAATAAGTTAAAGAAGATGGCTTTAAGAGTAAGTTTATCTTTTCTTCTGAGAGATATTCTTCGATCAACTCATGTGCCATCGAACAAGCTGATTAATCTTTCTATGTTTTGTCATCACAAAATATAAATTTATCACCTTCTGATATCTAAAAGCAGCACTTGTTTCTTCCATATAAGATGGAGAAATTCTCTTTTGCAGAACAAGACAGTTTGCTTTATCCTTTATTTTGTTTTCACATAATTATCTCCTTGGAAACATCATTAATTGGATTGGCAAGTTGAGGTGGAAGACATGGCACACAAAAATATCCGTCGACTGAAAATAACTCTTATTACTTGACAATTAGATGTATCTGTTTTTGGTCTCCATAAATTTCTTATCCATTCCTTTTATAAAAACTTTTGTTGATGGAAATGAAAACTGTTAATGTCAGTTAATGCAGTTGAGCTTAAAAACAGTTGGAAGCAGTTCTGACAGATTAAACTTGTATTATGTGATTTTCTGTTGGTTTCCTATATCAATTCAGCGAGTGATTAACATCCCTAATGTAGGAAACATAAACTTTAACACTATTCAATGGTTAGTAGAAAGCTTCAACTGTCTTACCAAGCTCTGCCGGAAGCATCAGTTTTTCTGCATACACATTTCTGGGAGTTTCATGAAAGTGTCTCCTATGAATTAGCAGAACTTATCATGAATTATCGAACAAGCCTTCAGCTAGTTGATAGAACCCTGCTACCGGTTATGATACTGCAACATTTTGACTGTTTTCTGGTTTTTTTTTTGGGGTTACCAAGGGCATTGATTGGGCATATAATTTTCATCAATCTCTAGACATATGCTGCTATTTGCGGTAGTAGAGATAGTACTAATATCACCTAATTAGGCATCTTGGGCATGAATCGCTGTAAAAAGTGATTACAATATTATTAACAGAGCCGTAGTTATTTGCATGAGTGCTGTTGCATAATCTACAACAAACCAAGGGTGTACATATAGACCCTTGCCAATCAGAGTAAATCGTAGTTACCATGAGGCCCATGCCGTATACTTACATACTAATGCACCAGACATCTGTACACGATCAGTGCACTAGAATGGCAGTTCTTGATCTCAGGTTTGACTTTGATGCATCTTTCTGTGTGAAGGGATCAAGTTATTTGGTACTGTCCATATTCTTTCATCTTTGACAATATTTTTGGCTGGATTGTATTAGTTCTAGGTTGAGAGATACTAGATATACAGATTGTGTTCCTTAACCACGACTGACAAGGAAACCTGCACCTTCTTCTAGTTCTCTTCTCGAGCTAGTTATGCTTGTATTGCATTTAAGTGGATTGCACTATCCAATCACAAACATTTTCTAGCTCAGGACAAGTTGACATCACTCACATTTCAATTAAGATCAATTACTTTTCAAGTTTATCTTATACTGGTTCTAACTGTATCAGGTAATTGCTGAAAGCCTTTCTGAAGAGGAGATTGCAGGACTGAGAGAAATGTTCCAGGCAATGGACACCGACAACAGTGGTGCGATCACATTCGATGAGCTAAAAGAGGGTTTAAAAAGATATGGCTCAAACTTGAAGGAGTCAGAGATCCGTGATCTCATGGATGCTGTAAGCAAATCATCTGAACTGCTAAATTTCATCCATATTATTGGAAATAGGGTTAACAAAGGAAAGAAAGAGACACTGAAAACACATTTTTATTTGTAATAGTTAATCTTAACAGAAACCTAAAAGGTGTCTAAACTAGTGCACTTTGTCCCTTTCTTGCTGGATGATGTCATGCAGCTGAGGAAAATTCAATTTACCACCCAAAAACACATTTAAATACACTATGGCATGAATGGGGAGATGAAGTTTTAGCAGCCTGCAAGTAGCTTTTTCTAAGGCTTGTGACAACCTGATATAGTGAGTACACAAGACCACAATAAGGACATAAGTGAGTGTATGAAACACAAGAAAACATGCAAAACATATGCAACAATGCCACAAGAAATTTTCAAACAATTTTACTACAGTAGAAACCCTTACCTTTCTAAAGGTTGGGCTACTGTCTATGATGACGAGGTAGGACATAACTGTAGGATTTAGAATAACTGGAGGTTAAACACTTGAAAAGACTTGGGTTGAAATGGTTTGTCATTAGGGTAGACAAGACATCTGATTGTTGAAATATGCATGTACACCTTATTTTTTCATTTATCTCACTTTGAGGGGTGAATATTGATTGTCATTGTGTAGTTGAAAGGATGAGTTTCTTCTGCATCTTCTTTTTCTGAGAATACATTTTGGCTAAGAAGAATATAGTTTTCATGAACTGAGAGGGTTATCATCTTTCATTCAATTGTTGCTTCAAAGTTCAAACATTTTTCAGATTTCAGTGAGATTTCCATAGTAAGTTGGTGAGTTAGTCGAGCCAGTAAGGAGATCAAGTTTCCATGGTATTAAAGTATGAAACTAAGGACATTGTTGTTGGAAGGTTGCAATAGAACATTTCTCAGTCAGGTTCTAGAATTTTTTTCCTTTTAAGGGAAAAAAATTACAAAGCAACTGACTCAAGTCAGACTTTTATGATATCCATCCTAGCTATATGCTAAGTCGGCCCTTCAACTTCTATGATGTATCACCCTCTTACAAGAAAAGAGCAACTAGGTTTGAAAATTGACCATGAGCAGTCTATGCCTGCATCTTGAGATAGGAGTATATAGAGCTTAAGCCATATCCAAAAACCACAAGAATTGCTGAAGTTTATTAGGAGCTTATATCTGAAATATTGAGTGTTTTCTTGGAAACTGCGCTGTGCTGTTGGACTTGTTTTTCAACTAACTATGCTATAGTTGTTTCTGAATTCTCCTGGCACTTTGATTTATCAATCGAGAAATACCTTGCATTCATTGACATCGATGATTATTAATTAACCATTACGATTTTCCTTCTGTGATCTAAATGAACAATTCATATGTAAATCAGGCTGATGTGGACAACAGTGGCACCATTGACTATGGGGAATTTGTAGCTGCAACGATACATCTTAACAAACTGGAGCGTGAAGAGCATTTGGCAGCAGCATTTTCTTACTTTGACAAGGATGGAAGTGGTTATATCACAGTGGATGAACTTCAGCAAGCTTGTAAAGAGCACAATATGACCGATGTTTTGATCGAGGATATTATCCAAGAAGTTGATCAAGATAATGTAAGTAACAATTTAGTCTCCATTCTATCCGGTAAAAAGTAATTCTTCCTGGTTTTAATATTATTTTTAGTTCTGCAACTTTTTTCATGATCAACAGCAAAGGCTTTTGCACTTGGCTGAATGTGTTGTTCTATTCACATATCATATCTCATGAATATTTTGATTTTATGAAGTATTTGACATGTGAAACTTCAAGCATGCTGGAAAAGAAAAAGAAGAAAGAATCATGACTTGTGTAAGTAATTCTAGACATGATGTGGTAAGACTCATTGCTTGTTGCTTGCTATAATTCTCACTTTGGAATGAGCTATAAAGAAGAACATTTTTTTTTGGATATTCTTACAAGTAATATTATTCCTTTACCATCTAAAAACTGTTAATATCGAGATTTTTTTTAAAGATTTTTCATTTAGATGTAGTATATCTATCTGAAATTTGATGCATGATGATCGTACAACCATGAACTAAATGAAAATGAATATTTTTACACCGTTGTAATATATCCCCAATACCAAAAGTTAGTATGGGTTCCTGTGTTATGCACATCTTATGATGTCTCTTCGAAGTTTAATATGGCAACTTTGGATCGGACACTTTTAACTTCAACCGTCGTGGTGCTAGTATATCGATTTTCTAGGCCGTAAAAGGTTGACCGATATTTTGAACGCTCACCTGATACTGATTTCATGTCTCAGGATGGTCGTATTGACTACGGTGAGTTTGCTACTATGATGCGAAAAGGCAACATGGGACATGGAAGAATAACCATGCGGAACATGCGAAATAGTCTGAAAATTTCCAGGAGAGATGCGCCGGAAACTCCCTGATCTCTAACCACATACAGGTTCTGTCAAATTAAACTCTTCTTGTGCCATAAATTGAATGTGGAAAAGGATGGTGTTAAAGATTTTGATTGCATTCATTTACTATGACTCGTAAAACATTGAACTGAAATGTGAAGAAAAATTGGCTCAGTGTTTGGTGCTTTGTCGAAACTGATTACTTTCATTTTCATTTCAGCTAGGCACGATCTGATTCAGACAACACAAGCTTCTGACATTGCTTCGATAAATTGTATTCTGACGAAGAACAAGCCTTGGACCAAACCATACATCTCAGGACTTGTGTAAAGAAGAGTTTTGAGTTATGCAATCCATTAAAATGTGCCGCAACTCTTATCTTCTTCCATTTCAGCTGCATTCCCATCACCTTCTTGAAAAAATGAAGCTGGTGGAGAAAGAAAAGATATGGAGGTAGATACAAAGTCAACCTCATGTTGCATCTGCTGTCTGATGCATCAGAAAGTACAGCATAGGAATAATAGTCTTTGGTAGAAGAACATCCTCAGGGAAGTGGAAGTCATGAGAAGCCTTCCATGCCATGCAAGGGATAAAGAGTTGTACTCATTTCATGTTTCTTATTTCTTTTGCTTAGTGTTCACTTGGCATTTCTCCAGCTTTAATAGCTGTAACAGAGTCAGAAGTATATGAGTTGCTTGTTATCCATCTATATTTCATGTACATGAAAATTAAACAGCCAACATGAGAATATGGTTTAATTACTCTTCACTTTTACAAGCATTATTTCTTCTTTATTATTTAATTATTAGTTGATACTCTAAAAAACACTAAATATCCTTAAAACTCATCATAATTATAAAAAAAAAATAGATATTTTAGGCATTTTACAATTTTATTACTCTTAATTAATAATGTTAACCAGGATTAGCTATGATTAGCCTAAGTTATCTGCATGAATATTGAAAGAGGGATATACGAAATGTGTTTGGAGGGATGTACATGCTATATCAAAATTTTTTAGGGTAAATAAGCTATTCCAAACTTCAAAAAAAAGGTAGATATGTAAAAATAATTGTTTTTATTGTGAGGTAACTTTTTTTGTTATTTAGTAAATAAAATAAAATACTCAACTAAACCATTTTGTCCCCAAAATGTGAAATACAGATTGTACTCATCCTTTTATTGATTCATAGAACAAATCAATCTCTCTTTCTTCCATGGATGTAGAACAGTTCAACACAATCAAAATTATTATTATTGCTATTATTATTATTATTATTATTTTATCAGAGTAAGTGATGGATGAGACTTGCGATAAACTGTCAATATCTTTACCAGTTAAGTAAATTGATATATTCAAAATATTTTTTATAAAAATATTATAAAAAGATATAGTTATTATTTATAATAGACAGATATAAATTTTACCTATGCATACAAATTTTACTAAATCGATGGATCAAATAGTTGGGCCATTAATAAATGGGATAAATAAAATAAAATATATTAGATTAGAAATATAAGATATATATGTAATAAAATAACAAATATTTTATAATAAAATTAAAGAAAAATGAAAGGAGCAAAAAACAAGACCTAAATATAATTTTTTTACATCATTCTTATAATTAAAAAGACATGAATATTATTTAAAATATGAAAATCTAAATCAAGGGCATTTTGATATTTTTCAAAGTTTAAATGGTATAATTAGTGAACCACAGACCAATTCGATCTATGTTTCATAACTATATATTTTTATATAAGATTTTATGAACGTATTATCATTATGAAGTTTTAAATGTCAAATTTGCCCTCGTAAGCGTAGACATCCTTCCAACATTACATAATACTATTAGCATAAACTCGCTTGAATTAAAGAAATACAAAAAATCATAAAATACCTAAAAATTATGAATATATATATATATATATATATATATATATATATATATATATATATATATATATATAATCATCAATAAAAATTAAAGTTCGTTAGCTTGAAGGATTTATATTCTACATTTTGTGTTAATTAAAAATATATTTTATAAAAAATATATTGGATAAGATTTTGAAGTGTAAGATTAATTTAAAATATTAAGAATATATATATATATATATATATATATATATATATAGATATATCTATATATATATATATAAATATATATATATATCTATATATATATATATATATATATATATATATATATAGATATATATATATATATCTATATCTATATAGATATATATATATATATATAGATATATATATAGATATATATATCTATATATATATATATATATCTATATATAGATATATAGATATTATATCTATATATATATATATATATATATATATATATATATATATATATATCTATATATATATATATATATATATATATATATATATATATATATATATATATATATATATATATATATATATATATATATATCTATATATATATATATATATATTAAATAGAAGTATAGGTATACGACGGCGTGCTGTGAAAGGAGAGAGCCGTGAAGGATCTGATCGTGGTGAGGGTTTCTGTTCTCCTCTTGCCACCCACCTTCTCTTCTCCTCGAGGCTCTCGCCATCGCGTCTGCCAGTGCGTGTGGACTCCCGACCCCATCGAGATTTGTTGGTCGGGGTGGAGAGAATGGAGACCCTCCCAACGGCGGTGGATAAGCAGCAGCTCGTGTCGTCCTTCCTCGAGATCGCCCTCGGCCAGACCCCTGAGACCGCCACGCAGTTCCTTCAGGTTCGGTTCCCCACTCCTTTTGGATGAGTTACCCTTTTATACGGTTCTTGATTGCTCGATGGATGTTCGCTTGGTACAAATCGTAGGCCGCATCATCCTAAATGCTCCCAAACTCGAGGTTTTCCTTTCTCCTCTTTTCTTCCCTCCCCGCCCCTCGCCTTCTCTTGATTCAGTGGAGGCTAGCAATGAGGAAATCAGTCTATGTGGCTGCGCGCCTTGGACCAATCCATCATGGAGGATCTGGTGTTGATGTTGTTCGATCCGTTCTTTAGTTGTAGATTAAGTTGGGTTTAAAGAGTGGTGGGAGTTTTAGGGTTTTCTGTCAGGTAATATGTTCTTAATGTTCTGGATAAATCGGCAGGCAACGGGTTGGAAGCTTGAGGAGGCTCTGCAGCTCTTTTACGTCGGCAATGATGGTGGTGGGCTGGCGACGTCTTCCTCTCCACTGCCGACGGGTGGAAGTCCTAGGTGAGTTTGAGACGAACCATCAATGATAGTTCACTTATTGTGGTGAGGAATTGTTTTTGCAATTTCTCTTTCTTTTGTTTGCAGCGAACAGGAGAATGTTATGACAAGCGGAAGTTTAGTGCAAGGTGCCCTCGAGGATGAAGTGCGTCCACCATTACCTGTCAAAAGAGATACACTTTACGGGGATACACCTTTTTTTAGGTTTGATTTTGTCGGCTCATATTGGTTTTGCAAAAAATTACTATCTACGAAATTTTAATTACTTAGTTTGTGAATTTTTTTAGTCCAGTTGTTACTTCAAAATTAGCCCTGACAACCAAGATAGCATCAGATTACATAAATATGATATAAGTGTATGCTTTTGCTGCAAAAGCTTCAGTATAATGACCATACTATTTTTCCTAGAAGACACATCCTAGATAAAATATCCAAAATAGAGTTCATAAATAATTTACTCTTGAGCCTTCAAGTAGAAAGTTCAAAACCACACAATAGGTATGAAAGTTGCTTTAGTATCATGCTCTGAGGTTTCCTGGTAGTTGGCTGATTTGTATCAAACATAGATGTGAAGTTTGGTTGTGGAGGGAACAACCAATTTGTTTGAAAAAAATGTATGAAGCTAACCTTTTGAAGAACATGGTCAGATTGGTACTTATAACCAGCTTAAGCATGGAAAGAATTAAGAGCTTCTCTGTGGGTGTATAGCACAAAGATAGAGCTCGTAATGTGCCAGGCTGTGACGGGCTTCTACATGATTCAGTAACATCAGGTGACCCTAAATAGTAGGATCTCACAGTGCATATTTATAGCTTTTACAAATGCTTCTGCAAGACATAAGAAATACCTCAAGATCAGTATTGAAGCTTCTATGGTACTTTGAACTGTCACATGCCAACCATCCCAAACCATTGCACGAGTCATTTCAGTAGCCTGAAAAGCACCTCTCCTGTCAATGCATCCACAGCCCACGGTGCATCAACTGCTACCATATCTGCTATTCAGTTTCCACAGTCAACTCTTATCATGGCCACCATCCTAACTGTAGTTGATGAAGATACACATTCACAGCTCGTCTCCTTCCATGATTTTCACATGGAAGATATCACCATTTGCCCAATGCTGCCACTGCAACTGGCATCATCTGGAATCCCAACTGGAAGATTGGCTGGAGTGTGATGATAGGAAGGTGCAGATGCTGCTGAGTTACATTTCCTTGCCACTTTCTTCTCTGCTTCCAATCACAGAGGTCAGGGAGGATAACAATCCTCCTCCATTGGTTAAGCCTGGCGATGGTTATGATCTGAAGAGGGCGATGGTTTAGATACTTTTGAGGTGGATTTGGATCTGTTGTTTTTAAAATTGGGGCCTGAAGTATGTCTATTTGGAAAGTTAATTAGTTCTGAATATCGTTGAAGTTTGAAGGTGATTGGGAATCCGTCTGAAGCCAAATGATGTTGGCTAAAATTTTGAAATAGAAAATTTTGGGAATCCTTTAGGTTACAGTTCAATTTTATATTTATATAGTGGTCTAGAAATAGAAAGCAAAGGGGAAATGTCAAGAACTGTTGAAATTTGAGAAGTTTGAATTCAATACTTCTGGTGGAGTATTGCCTTATTTGTTTTCTTAGTCTTTTCTCTTACTCTTTTTTCTCTTTTATTTTTTATTATTAAAACTTAAACTGAGGTTCTCAAGATCATTGAATCTCAATCTGAATGGTCCATGCGGATTTACCAAAATCAGCCTGAAACCATTGTAGGGCCTTCCCTCAGTGAAATTAATAAATTTGTTACTCGAGTCTCAACCTTGGTCCCAAAAAGTTGAGTAGTTTTTATGCACCATACTCACCCTAACCTCAGGCCATTGTCTACCTCCATAGCACACTACAATGGTTTGTTGCCCAGAAACTTGGTTAACTACACTTTGATAGTGAACTTGGTCAGTGACTAAGAAGAAAAGGAGGGTCAGGAAGATGCCATCTATCCAGTTTTTCCCACTCAGTCTACTGCTATGTTGCCACTAGGAACTGAAGGAAGGAAGAGACAGATGGAGCCGCTGCCATTACTTTCATGAGAAGTTTTTAGTTTCAAAGAAACCCTCCTTACCAAGTCTGTTAATTCTGTCATGATTTTTTTCCAATTAAGACTATCTAATTAGTAAACAACGTGCCTATCCTATACTATAACCATATCAAGGCTCTTTGGTATCAAAAAGACTCAAATAAGAGATTATAGTCTCCATAACATATCTAGGAAGGTTAAGGATAATTTTTTTTAAAAAAAAATATCCTATTATACTCCTAGTCTAACTAGAGAACTAACAGATCCTACATGTCCTCTTTCAATTTAAATTTAAGTATATCATATGGGCCGGTGTATCACTTTGTTCTATCTTTCCCATGGATGGTTTGGGTTTTGGCTTAGTACATCATGATTTAAGTGAAACTGAAGGGCATTGCATTTTCTGGATAGCTTTCAAATCGCATCAGGGACCATTTTATGGCCATTCTTCTTGACTTGTTACAATTTCAGAACCTGCCATAAACAAGCCATTGGTTTTTATATTTATTGTAGTCTTTACCAATTTACTTTCTCCATTGTTTCCTTTTTAAGGTAGAAGTTATCCTTTAATGAAAATTATAGTTTTGGAAGTTAATTTTGGTTTGTTGTTGTTCACAGACATATCTTTTATGTTTTCTTTGACATTGACCAGTGTGAATGCTTGCATGTTCCTACTATGAATTTATAAACTTGTATATTTGTTTGTTGCTCTTACTGAACGTGGCATTTTAGTTCATCTTTTACTTCCTGCTTTGGTTCATCGGTGTGAATTCTTGCAAGTTCCAATTATGAATTTACAAACTTATATCTTTGTGTGTTGCTCTTACTGAAGGTGGCATTTTAGTTCATCTTTTTATTCCTGTTTTAACTTTCATTTGGTTTGCCCCTTAACCCTACTTGCAATGAGTGCTTCCCTTGAATTCTTTTACCTATCTGTTTGGCCCTTTAAGGATTGCACCACAAAATATCATATATTCTTTAGAATTGAATCATTTCCAAAATCAAGCTTGCTTTCTTCTACATGTTTGAATACATATTTTTAGTCTTTTGTCCATCATTTGGTGCATGATTTTATTATCATTCCATTATTAACGTTTGCATAAGTTAATCTTCTTTTTTATTGTTGAACCCCAGGCATCAACCAAGTGCAATGGTTGCATTCCGCAATTTTGATGAGGAGTCAAAACGATCTGCTGTTTGGGAATCAAATGAAAGTTCTGCATCAACAGCCAACGGTTCCCGTGATAACCTTGCTTCTTTATATAGTCCACCTTTTGCTTTGATGTACCAAGGATCTTTCGACCAGGTGAGAAAAATATGTTGCAGAGCTCTCTTGTTTCTTAGTTAAACGGTAGTGTTTCTTCTATTAATTCAAACGACAAAAAATTCTAGTTTAAATATGGTTGGAAATCTTGGTTTGTTGCTGTTACTGATCGATAACCAGATTGGTACAGTTACAATATGCAATCTGTGTACCTATACTCAGTACGGGTTGATATGGCACCTGCTGAAGAGAAAGAGGGAGAGAAGAGGGGAGGAGGAGGAAAATAGGTGGTGGAAGAGAGAGGGAGGGAGGGTTTTAAAGACCAAGAACATGGATTTACCACTTATGATTGTTGTTGCTTGGAGATCTATTTTACACTATTTTATTAAATTTATCATAGAATGTCCTCTTGTTGCACATCCCAATTTCAGTTTTCTTACTTGTGGATCACTTTGTAACACTTGACTGGAGTTTCATCTGTCATACAGAAAGTAATAATGTGGTACTAGATGATGAACCCATGGCACATTTTGACCTGTGAGCTGGACCCTGCTTTCTTGTTCTGTGCTAAACAGGAGACCCTGCTTAGACATCCTTTTTTTTAAACATAAAATGTTTGATTCTTTCAGCTGAAAGTTATATTGGAAGATATTGGAAATTTTTTTGAGAGCCTTAGGCCCTCCTGCAAAAGGGAACATGACCATCACATCACCATTATGCGTGGAGTTTTGCCTGCTATTTCATCCCTTCTGATGTGCTAATCAGATGTTGTAGAATGGGATCATCAGGCCACCTAATTGTCCTGACACATCCTTGATATTGCTAGTGAAGAAAAAAAAGGTAGGACTTGATGCTTTTACATAGACTAGAGGAAGTTAATGACCTTAGAGTGAAAAACAATATCACATTCCAGTGATGGGTGATTTGTTGGTTAAGTGGAGCTTGTTACTTTCCAATGATGAAGCTTTAGTTGGCCTACTATGTAGATTTGTGTCTATTCAGATGATATGGAGACGACAATTTTTAGGGCCACCAATGGCATTACAAGTTCTTGGTCATGCCCTTTTGGTTAACCAAAGGACCATTGACTTTATGGGGTCTCACATACACATCTTTAGGCTGCATTTGCAGATCTGCTGTGGTCTTTTTGATGTTTTTTTGTTCTACAATCCAACCTGGAATGAACACTTGAGTAGCTGTTGGAGATTTTGCATTAGCACCATCTCTTATAATATTGAGCAAGTGCACTATAAATTCCGGATTAGTAGGTTATATGATTGAGGCACATCAATAGTGATATAGGTTGTGTTGGACCGGCCCATTCCCAACTGACCAGTTGCTGCATATGGTTTGTCTGTGGATGTGGACAATCAACGGCACTCTTAACGACTCTTCTGACGAAGGATAGTTTCTCTTGTATGCGAGGTTTCAAAACTTTGAAGGCTACAGTATCCGGATACATGCTCGTGTGTCTATGTTTTGATACGTCATTTTATATCAAGATAGATGCTTCTGATATGGGAATTGATTGAAATATTGATTCTTTATCATCAGAAATCTGTATTTCTTGAAGCAGTTCATTGACCACGATAAAGTGAAAGCATGTGTTTTCTCACATGATTGAGGTGGATCCAATTGTATGAGCTGTTTAATCATGACTGGACTTTATGACTTTAACCATGTCATATTAAGAATGAGATGAGCTTCTTTTAATTGTCTAATTCTATAAATATCAATTGGATTTTGTAACCCTCATGTGTTTCTTCTATGCATTATTGGTTGCGCTGCTTCATTGTTTGTGTAGGCAAAGATCGAGGCTTCCCTTCAGGGTAAGTGGTTATTAATCAATTTGCAGTCCAATGAAGAATTCAGCTCACACATGGTAATTGTCTTTAACTTGTGTTTTCTTTTTCTATGATTTAATTTTTACAAGATTGTCACGTTATGCTCTGTGTTAAAGCTTAACCGTGATACATGGTCCAATGAAGCTGTGGCACAAACAATTCGGACCAATTTCATCTTCTGGCAGGTTAGTCTGTTGTATTTATACTTTTATAGTGCATATATTAGCGTAGACATCTGATTTCCTCAGTTTCTTAAGACTTAGTCGCAGTTCTATTTATCTGATTAGAGTTCTTGCTGCTTTATGTTGCATTTGTTATGAGAATCTCAGGTGTACTATGATACTAGTGAGGGGAAGAAGGTCTGCACCTACTACAACTTGATTACTCTTCCTGCTGTTCTTGTCATCGATCCCATTACTGGACAAAAAATGCATGCATGGAGTGGTATGGTACATCCAGAGCGTTTGCTGGAGGTACTAGTAATACAAAATTTGGTTACCTGTAATTATTATTCTTTTGACATTAGTGATCCTGTAGGATCTGAGCATACTAGCAAACTGCTCATGCAGATTTATTAAACTATGAGGTGTGTTTTTGGCTCTTCCTTAATTATGATATCTTTTTCTATATAGGATTTGCTTCCATTTCTTGACAAAGGTCCCAAGGAGCATCATATTTTTCTTCCTCAGAAACGTCCAAGAGTTGCCCATGATTCTGCTGCTAATAACATACTAGGTAAGTCAGACGATGCTTATTTTATAAAACAGATTTCTTGAACTAAAATTTTTATGTACTTTATATATATATATATATATATTTCTTTATTGAACTTTTAGAAATACAAATAAATTATGCTTGCCACTAGAAAGGTCATTTAATTTTGCATCAAATAGGGCAAGCCAAAAGAAGTGCTGTTGCCTTTAGCATACATGTCACAGACAAAAAAAAAAAAAAAATCAATTTGGTTTATCATAATTCACTACATTCTCTTTGTTTTAGACAAAGAAGCCGTGGAGGATGACGTAGAGGTTCTGCAGGCAATAGCAGCCTCCATGGAGGATGCTAAAAGCCCTCCTAGGCCACCTGTAACTGATGATGATCCCGAACCTGAGAAAGATGGTGAAACCAGCTCAAATGGAAACCTGATTTATCCTCCTCTTCCTGAAGAACCAAAAGGAAGCAAAGAACTTTGCAGAGTCGGGATCCGTCTCCCGGATGGCTGTAGAATCCAGAGAAAATTTCTTCGAACTGATTCGATAAAGGTACCAGACGTAGTTAGGGTTTCTATACACTTGCTTTTCGTACCTCTGTCTAGGAAGCTCGACATAATCTTTATCAACCCATGCAGCTTTTATGGTCTTTCTGCTCCTCTAAGTTAGAGGATGGACAAAAACGACCTTTCCACTTTACACAAGCCATTCCTGGTGCATCAAAGAGTCTCGAATACGCGAGTAACTTGACCTTTGAAGAAGCAGGTTTATCAAATTCAATGATCACCTTGGTTTGGGACTGAAATCTTCATGAAAATAGTGGCATGGTGCTGGCGGCTTGCTCAAAATTTCGGTTCGCGGACACGGAAGGTTCCTTTTAGTTTGTCTGGTAGTTTAAATGGTATTTTTATACAGGCAAAAATTATGAATTGCTGATTTATTAGTTAATACAAAGACAAGTAATATGTTCCCTAAGGCAAATGGACTCTGTACAGGCACAAACCATGAATTGCTAATTTACCACTTAGTATAGCATTCATTGACCACAGCATTTTTGCAGCTCTGTATCTTTTCCTTCCTGTAGGAGTAGTAGTAGCATGGGGATTGAGATTATCCTGAACGAAGCATGTCTTCAGCTAGAGGAAGTTTAAGCACCAAATACTTTTTTTTGTCATGTCTCCCATTTGTGTGCAAATTACACTATTTATGACCATGAAGCAGGGATGAATTGGGATCTGTTTTCTAGATTGGTCAAAGCATCCTTCTTATATGTGTTTTTTGTTCCTGAAAAGAAAGTTCTTTGTTTATACGTAGATTTCAATCGTAAAAAACCTGCATCAAAGACGAACACTATTATTATCATTGCGAGTTAGGATGAGAGACAAGAGAGAATAAATTGAGAAAGAGTCGTATGTATTTAAAATGTTCGTTAGGTTGTTAAATACTGATATAATGTTTAAAAATAGTATAACTTAATCCAATTGTATGTTGTCTCCAAAGTTTACAAGGGTACTAATATAAGTCTTGTTCCACTAGTGTATATTTTATTTCTCGTGTGTTCGGAGAATAAAAATAAAATAACTAATTAGTTTAATTCAGATGTGTATATTATTTCTCATGTGTTTTGAGAATAAAAATAAAATAACAAATCAGTTGGGTAGACATGTGAGGAAGGAATGAGGGGGTGAGTTTTTAGTGGTGCTATGATGCTAAGAGCGTTTTTTATCCTTCCTTTATTTGGTAATTTATCTTTTTTTCTTCAAGTTAAAGAAAAGGTATACAAGGGTATATATGTCAAAACATCTGCATTCAAATATGGAAAGAGTCGAACGGCCCATCGGCTTCATTTGTTCCCCCCTTCTTCAAACGGGCATCACCCCTCCAAACGATTTGAAACCCCAACGCCATTTCCTCTCTCTCTCTCTCTCCACATCTCCCAGTCTCCACTCGCTAGGGCTCCAGTTCTTGATCGGCTCCGCGGCCTCGAGGGCGATGGATCTCTCTCCGGACACCGAGGAGTACATCAAGGAGTCCATCGAGAGTTCGCTGGGCCTCCCGGTCTCCGTCAAGAGCCTCAGCCTGAAGCTCGTCGCCTCGGAGGACGCCCGCCACCGCCTTCAAGATCAGATCTTTGTCTTGGAGGAGCGGCTCACGGAGGCCGATAAGCGATTGGAGCAGTGTAGGGTTGGTGTCTCTCGTCCCCCGCTACCCTAACTCCGTCTGACGCGGAAGCCTTGGTACTTGATCGCGAAAGCTTCGGGCTTTTCTTCTTCTTTCTTGGGATTGGCAGGCGGAGGCGAACATGAACGCCCAAGGAGTGAAGAGGTGCGTGGAGGAGAAGGAGATGATCGCGTCCAAGTATGCTGATTTGGTGAATCACTGCCGCAAGTTGGAGGAGGAGTGCTCTCTGTATGAGCGCGACTTGGAGAGGATTATGGAGTCTTGTGACGAGTTGGGGAAGGAGAACGAGGAGCTGCGGGCACGGCTGGACGACAATTCTGGCGTACGTGTTCCTTTCTAATTTGTTCTATTTCCTTCTTCTTTTCATAGTGATGATGATTGCCTTTTTGCTCTTGATGTCCATATACAAATTAGGGTTTTATATTTGTTGTGTGCTTTACCCAATTTTTTTAAAAAAGGGAAGAAATTTTTTTTTGCAGAAATATTTATACAAATATTATTTTGATCTACACATGTTTTCCGAGATTAAATACTAAGAAGCAGAGTTGATACCCATTGAAATTACATCCGTCTGTAGCATGACATATATACTTTTTCATTTTAAATTAACACAGCATCTTCGAAGGAAGGGAAAAAAGAAACACAAACTTTATTGCCTGCTGTATCATCTTTTGTTAGAGGTCATTTGAAAGATAATGTCTCTCAAGATTTATTATTAATTTGCGAAAGCCATTGTATCATTGGCTGAACAATCTAAATACTACGATTATGATGCCGCCATTTTAGAAGAATGAGAGCAGAGGAGCAGGTGTGGGCTTAAGGTCAAGACCTAGTGGTTGTGATGTAGTGTGCATAGTCTATAGGTCTGGAGTCTGAGTAGTGATGTAAGCGTCGATTATGAATGTTGTGTAATGATTTCCGTGGAAGGAGATTTTTTTTTTTTTTATAGTGTCTTGGTCAATCCGATCTGGTGTAGATCTGTATGTGCAAGAATGTCCAATGTGCCACTCAGGTGAAAATATAATATCTTAAGATGGTTTCGAGGTGTCAAACTCTGAGGCATCACCTGCACCAAGATCCGAGGTCACGAGAGGTTTTTTGATCTGATCTCTTTGACACTAAGTTAGGAATCTAAGATCCCCAAATATGGGTTAGAGTAGTTTCTTTAGGAAGTTATCTTTATCCCAGTTTAGGATATGTTTTTATACCTTCGAAGGAGGGGAAGAAAGTTTATGATTACCTTGTTTTTATGAGTCATAAAGGAGGAGAAAAGGGTTTAGGATTGCACTCTATGTCATAAAAGGAGAGAAGGAAGTTTGTTGTTTCTTTTTATTACCATAATGAATTAGAAAGAAATTTGTACTTCTCTATTACGACTCTTTGTCAACTGTTGATTAAATTCTCTATAAAAAAAATATAGAATAGATCTGTAACCAGATCCAAAAGACATATATGAATTGTAAGAAATCATGTTTAGGAGAGAGCTTGCATTGGAGGTTAAGTTATTTTTCTGGTCCAAGTGCAGACAAAGAGGATGCATGGTTGAATTCAGTAAGGGCTTTAGGTGGCTATCTTATTTGTTCTATATCGCACCAAACTGGTTGTGCCACTCTGTCCTTCAAATCTTTCTACATTCTTTTGTGCTTATGGAACACTAATCTGAAGATTTTTGTCTGACCATATGCTCTTTAAGTGGACCCTTTTAATCTTTATCTCTGTGGAGGTGCTTTATTTGTTCTCTCTCTTTACTTTTCCTGCAGATAAACTATTGAGCCTTTTGAGAAGAAAGAAAACAAACAAACTAATCGTTCTGTTTGACTTTTACCTTCTAAATGCATCCTTTGTATGCTCTTAAACTTGACCTAAGTTTTGGCTATCAATTCAGCATTTCAGCCAGGTGAGACCATCTGGATTATTGATGCAATGACCATAGATTACTGCCACACAATGAATGAATCATGATGATTCGAATAAGCCCTTATTGGATCTTTTTGGTGTAAATGATTAGTCTCTTTCATGTTGAGATTCCTGTTTTAGAAAATAGAAGTTCTACCGAGTCATCGTTGGTGTGTAGTTCCAATAGTCTATGGCCGGTAGCATAGCTAGCTCTTTAGGTTTAGACTAGAAGTCAATTTGTCCTTTGGGTTCCCAACCCCTTTTTACTATGATCTGTCTCTATGTATGTATGTCATTTGCATATGACTGTTACTCTAGGATGGATGGATCTAAGAACTTTTTCATTAAGCAAGTTCGGTTTGATCGGAATTAATTCCAAGATAAAAGTATGCTCTGATTTCATGTTCTTTACATGGTTTTTTTTTTTCCCTTTCGGATCTTCCTATATCTTGTTGTTATTATGATAAAAGTATGCCAATCTTGTTTTTTATCTCTGTTCTATCCATCTCAGCGGTATGCTTAATCTTTTGGCCCCCCAATTGTTGTTGCACATTCAATTTCAGCTAGAATCATTGGGTGCTGAAGTCGAGTGCTTGAAGAAGGACAAGGAACATCTGAGGATAAATCTCCACAGAGCTGAAGAGGAGGTTTCAAAACTCGGATCTAATTAAATTTTGTTCCTCTTTTCCCCCCTCTCCACCTCCATGTCAGGGTAAGTAATCTAGTGGTTTACGTGTTAACCCAAAGGTCAAGCTTCTCTTTCAAGAAAACAAAATGCTGGACGAAGAGAACAAGAGACTGCTGGAGTTACTTAAACGGGAAAGAAGTCGCCAAGGATCTTCTGACAGCCACAAACGCTCTGCCACTGCTTCTGCTAAGGTGAGGGAGGACAAACCTAAACAAATTCCTCTATTGGGGCATCATGATAAGTATGTATAAAATGTTTATGCTGCTTGAGATAAAAATATTAAGATAGATGTAGGAGAGTTAGTTGGAAAGATAAAAATAAAAATGTTTTTATTCCCCAATAAAAAGATTTAAAAAAAAAATGAAAAGTTTATAAATGATATGAGACGATCAAGTCAAAGGTAATGATGGAAAAAGATAGATAGATTGATGTAACGGAGCATAATAATTGGGGCATATGATTCGTTAATGTTGTTTTTGTTTCAGAGCGAAAGACATGTATTTTAAGTTTCCCTCGCTGCTTAAATTAGGGCTTTTAAAACTTTGTCGAATTTAATTGGTGCAGGGAAAACGCAAGTCAAGCCCAAACGACAGCAGTAGTCCTCCGGGGCGAATGATGGACTTTTCTGGTGCGGCAGATTCATCAAGACAGCCGTTGTCTCCTCTGCATCAGAACGAACTCTCCTGATTGATTCCATAATGCATAGGAAGTGAACCACCACCCAAGTGTCAGCTTCCACTGATGCTGCAGCTATCTTACTGCAAACTGCCAACCCTCCCCCCTCGGGTTGCAACACCTCTTCTTGTACGAGGCAAGATGAAGCTTTGAATATGGAATTGCGGTTCAAAATTACTCTCTCTATAGGCCATTTTCTAACTGACACTGTATTGCTCACTGTTCGGTCCGGTTGAGTTGGCTTCGGTTTTACAAAGATAAATGTTGCCACAGATGAATCCTTTAAACACTAGATTTGGATAAGTAGAATGGTTTCAGATGATGATGTCTCTACCCGTCAACTGCTAGAATGCTCAGTTTCTGACCCTGATGAAGATAGTAGAGATTATTAATATAATATATAGTAAGTAATCTTATCCATATGCTACAAATAAAGAGATTATTTTCATGATTCTCTTTATTTGTTCTTTTTTTTTTTGTTTGTTTGTTTGTTTGTTTGTTTGTTTTCAGTCATATCTAGAGAAAGAGATGACATTTATTTTTTGTTTTAGAGTTCTTTATTCAAATCAATAATTCATTGTTGAAGCTGTTCTTGTGCTCAGATCTGGGAGATATGGTTTGATCTTAACTTAATAATTCAAATTCTATGTTGTTCTTGCCGAAGCCTTCTCCCATATGCTAAGAGATCATTTCAATCGCAACAACCTTCCAAATTCCAGATGTAACTTGTCGATCAAGTGCCAAACTTGATCCACCCAAATCAGATGCAACTTGTCCAACCAACAAGATAATATACGGCACAATCAAACACATATTCTCATTTTTTGAACCAGTTTTGAATTATGGATTAAGAAAGAAAAAACAATAGAGAAACTGAGGCAGTTACTCTGTAGAAATATATATATATATATATAAGAGTAAAAAGTTGAGAGCTTTCCTAGGAACTCAGATGCCCTAAGAGACCTTTTCATCACCTTCCTACTTTTGGCGATTGCATCACAGCTAAATAGATGAATGCAATCTTTCTCAGAATTCTATCATATTTGCTGTGCTAAATCCTTTTTCTTTTTTCTTTTCTGCCCCCTACCATCAATAATCCGTAACGGAATTTTTTGCTCAGGTCAAAACTAGCTAGGATTTAGCTAAAAATAATAAAAAGTGCGCTCCTAAGTAGGCTTTTCCAAAAAGAAACTCTTCCAAATGAAGAACAAGTTCAAAACATTGGGACTTTTTCTCTCACGAAATGCTTTCTAATACTAAATAAAAAAAATATTGCTCTGTGATTGATCAAAGTTAGACCGATGATCAACAATCTGAGACTCTGATCATATTGATGATCAGTTAGGATCCGATAACTACGATACATGCATGTGCTTAATTGACCTGAACCATGAGTGTTCAAAAGTAAATGATCATCTAGCAAATTGTAATACCTCCTAAACTAACTGAGAAAATAATATCTCCTCTTCAGATCTCAAGAAAATAGTAATTTGATGGAATTATGTAAGTGATGTCAGAAACTTTTATACCTCCTTCCAATATGTGCCAATTTGTACCTTGCAATTTGTCTCCACCTTGTACCTTTCAATATGTGCCAGTAATGTCAGAAACATTTGTGCCTCTTCAATATGTGCAAATTTGTGTGTCAGACAGATGTACATACAAAAACAGCAAGAACAAAAATGAAAATTAACGTGTGTCATCATGGAAATTTTCAACAAACTAATAAAAGCATAATCTACCACCTGAAAACAAGATTTAGCTACATTAATTCACAGTAGACCGATAAAACATCATTCGAGAATAGATTAGGGTAGCGAATGACTTCATATTCAGGTCCCTAACCTTTTCGTACCACATTCAGAGCAGAACTTAGATGTCTCTCTGAAGTAGGGCGTTCCACATTCGTCGCAGAACTTTGCTGGGCTTGTTGGCTGGAACAAACAAAGTTAAGATGGATCACAAACTGGAGGCAAGGGTCCATCTTCTTGTTGGTCTTAATTAGTAAGAATTGCAATATACAGAGGATGAACAGTTGAGCCATTTAAATGTGCATGTTCAATAGGGTGAGAAAATTGCATGACTTCATGTCGATTGACAAGAACATTGGACCTTTATTTTAAAGGAACAAGCATAATCTATCAAGTGTTCTTTCTGTGTTATACAAAAGTTCACTAAACCAAGAATACATGTGAGAATAGATAGCTTCAAGGGTCTAAGATATTGACTGATCAACCTAGACAGGAGGAACAGTACCCAACTTATAGTCCAACCTAACAGATGATGCAAGTGAAATTTCTTATACTGCTACTAAATAGTTTTCTAAATCTGTCCTGAACAAGTCCTGGGAAACATTATGCATAAAAAACCCTAGAACTTTTTGAAATTTTCCTAATAGTATTAATATACTGATGATTGAGCACAAGAGCACCAGATGCTGTCAGAATTAGCATGAATAGGGCCACACGGGAGATGATTTACAATATGCTCACAAAAACGTCAATTGACCCTCTGTCATTTCAGCATGCTTATGATACATACACGACCTAAAATAAACGAACAATCAAGTTTCCATAAGAAAAAATAACATTGATAACCAAGCATAGGAAACCAAAATGCAGCAGAAATCAGAGAGAATTACAACGATTGGACAAATGATCACATTAACCCTTAATTTCTTAGCTTTACAAGAATATTCTAATATTTGGTACATGGTAATCACTTGGTATTTTTAGATTTTCGAGAAAATTTTAAAACTTTCGCTGAGAATTAACAATGACGTTCCTAAGGTAATCGGCAATAAAAGTGAATCAAGTATATTTCCTTTATCTGGTATTTAGTCTTTAGAAGTGCTTTATGTACATCTAAAGTAGATCAGCCAAATTTTGTAAAGTAGTTTGTGCAACTTGTGAGAGACGATAAGCATTTTAAACAGGTAGGAGGAACCAGTACTTTGGTGTACTGCATGGAGTTGCCTATATAATCTTTGATAATATGCTGGTAAATGCAAAATTAAACAAGCAAAGGTATCAAAGTATTGAAAATCATTAAAGAAAACCTACCAGTATATGCAACCGTCCTCCAAGATTACCTCCAGAGAGGGACTGGAAGCATGCAAGATGCGGAGGTATTGTCTGCGTCTGATGTTGGTGAGAAAGATCTGGTGGTACATGTGAAGGATGCGGGCACTGATGTATGTGAGAAAAGTGTGTAGAGTGCTGACTTTGCTGAATGTTTTGATGATGAGCCTGGTGAAAAGGGTGATATGGAGGTTGTGGCGATTGTTGCATATGATGTTTCGGTGAAGGTTCATGATGACTTTGGGACTACACGAATGAAGTCCATTTTAGTGATCATATGCCATAACACCAAGTTTTAATGCACAAATATATCTATAATTACAACTAATACTGGAAGCAAAAAAGTAAAAACAAGAACATAGTGTAGTGCTACAACCTCGAAGCCATGAAAATTCACTCTAAAGTCCCACAAATGCTTCATTTATTGTCAACAAAAGTAGACTTTCGAGGATTTAAATTCGGGAAAATGAAATACAAAAGAGATCAGATGATACTTTAGGGAGAACTTATCCCAAGTCAAGCAAGTATCGACTTTAATGTCAACAAAACTGCACTTTTTGAGGATCTAATTTGGGCAAATAAATACAGAATACATCACATGATACTTGGTGGGGTGCTTACAATCCTAGGTAGTTTGGATCATATTACGGCTTATCAAAGTTGCCATTAGTAACAAATTAGGTTGCGATAGTTATTTAATCATTATCAGCAAGATTTGAGAAATCAAGACATCCCTTTGGACAGAATTTTGTATCATAATAAGATTTATTATTTCAAGAAGTTCCATTGATGTGGATTTCTTTATAGCCTATTAAAAGACTAGAGCAAGTAGTGATGTGATGTGACCATGCTAGGGTTGACCCAGCATGACTATGCAGCCGGTGCAAACCCGTATTATATATTTAGGTTATTTTTAGTCAATTTACCTGATTGAATTAAGCTAAGTTTACATTTTTTTAATCTAGGAACTGAAATATATAAACAAATAAGAAACTGACCAGAAGTCGGGAATCAGCTATATTGGGAAGAAGGTACGGCACAAATGCTATTACTTGGTTACCATATTCACATTAACAAGTCATTAAAGGACAATTAATTGTTGTAAGCACTAGAGATATAACTTGACTGTGGGTGTAGAAACCAAATTAGGAATTGCCTACCAAACATACGAGGGCATCAACCTCTGGCGGTATGAGAGTAGTAACCTCACTTGATCAACCTATAATAACCTTCACCTAGAAGGTGACTTTTTACAGATCTCTATTGTGGCAAAAGATCCATGTAGCTGATTCCAAATAGTTGGGACTTACAGCTTTGTTGTTTTATTGGTGTATTGAACAAAAAAAAAAAGAACTACAATAGAACATTGCTATGTTTATGACAATCATTCCCATAGGTCGAATGATATTGACATCCCCTAAGGACATGGTAGAAGGGTGCTCCATTAAACAGAGGAACAGTGAAGTTACAGTAAGAATAAGACGACACTTCCCTTAACTTATATAAATACCATATTACTAATGAACTAACAATAACATCTGCATCACTTTAAGCATTTAATATTTCTATAACCTGCCAAACTGTGTGATCATCTCTCGGAGTACATAATATCATTCACAAGTTAAATTAGAAGTGCATCCTTCACAACAAAATTACAAAAGACGTTGTTATGTATGAATTTAAGTCAACAAAATTGCAAATTAGTCAGATTATTTGATTACAATAAGTATGTAAAAAGCCTAAAAGGTTTTTGTGGCAAGCATGAGACCGTGGGAAGAAGTATTCGACTTCAGTCATTCAATCTTACCTCATTTACTGGACGGAATCCGATAGCATTAGCAACTTGGGAAGAACTTTCTGTTACTGATATTGCCTGATTACACACAAATAAAAACCAGTAGTGAAACTGGATGCACCTTCATTTAAGCATTTACAGACCCATAGGTAATTTAAATTTGTTAAGAACTTACATTCAACCCAGGGATGTTGGTCATAGAATGAGAAGCACCACGCTTGTACTTGTGCCTAGGCGAATAGAACTTGTAATCTCTTGCTGAAATAGCCACCTCATGCCGACCAGTCAAACGTTTGAACCTGGTTCAAGTATATCATCAAAAAGCCAGATAACATAATCTAAACCTCAACTTTCATTTATGTTCTTGCAGTTACCAAAACCCTTGTATCACAAAATCGTTATCTGTCAAGTGCAATGTACACGGAAAGCTAATAATCATTCCTCTTCAAGTTTCATGACATAGTTTTGGCTCATCATATTTGGAACTTTCTTTCTTGCCATGTTTTCAGCAAGCAAACAACATATGCTTTTTTATCAGTCCTTAGTCATGTCATTGTGGAGTTTAGACATTAATTACCACATTAATATGATGCATATATAAACAAGCATATTTAGGAAACTGTATAATTAAACAGTGTAACAAGATGAGTTGAAAGATTAGAAGGCTCAGCATACCACTCGGCATCATCTGTACCAATATTGTTTGGTTTTTCAATGATCGACAGACCATTTACTACTACGAAGCGAACACGTTTTTCTTCTTGTACGACAAGCTCAGGAAATCTGGTCCTTGTTGCAAGTGATGTAGCCAATTCTCTTCTCCTGAAGCTACAAGAGCCTACTATAGCAAAACCATCAATTAGGCTATTAAGCAATAAACGATCAGTAATATATTGAGATCTCCAAACCTTTTACATAGAAGTGAATGAAGACAACCTTTAGGTGGAAATTTTTTTGCCAGTCTTCTGTACAAACCACCAGCAGTTTCTAGAGCCACCCCAATGTTTTTCTCGCGGATCCCATCCAAGGAAGCAAGACGGACATTGACATCGTTAACTAAGGTCTCGTACAAGTTTGCAACATACATCAAGGGCAAGGCAAACCTATGATCACCTTCATACTGGATTTCCCGTTGCTTTCTTTTGTTAACCTTCTCGTTCCCCTGATAACAGCCAACATCAGAAGTTTCTCCAGCTTCAATCACATGCTCGTCTATGAAATGATCGATGATGATCTGCAAGAACCTTGCTCTTGCAGTCTCTATTGGCGAAACATCTGTACCAAGTTTAGAAATTGAAGTGCTCATGCTGACCAAAATGAACGGAAACCATGAAGTTAGGAACATCCATTGGGAGAAAGAGACACCTTCGTGGGTCAGTATGTTATATGATGGACTCGGCGACCTGCCACTATGCTCGAGCGCAGATCGATCATCGTCGACTCCAACCCCGTGAAGGGGAATCGAGTTTCTGTACGAGTCATGTACGCAGTCCTAGCAGAGTAACCAGCCGCATCAGGTGGCGGGAACGCGTTTATTAAATATCAAATCATGATTTCAAGAAGCTCTCGCCGCTATAAGAGGAAGCAACGGAGTTACCACGGAGTTGGACTCGTCGTCGTCGTTGTCCAAGCTATCTTCGTTCACGGGTTCGCGATCGACGTCGCTGATGCCCTCGATCTCGCCGGGGTTGGAGTCAGCGGTGTTGAGGTCGTGGAGGGAGCCACTGATGAAGGAATTGGCCGGCCTCAGGCTGTAGTGCTGCATCGGTGGAACCCTAGCACCCACCAACCGCTGGAATCTTCGCCTGAAAACCTAGCGAGGGCCCATGCCCCCCCTCCTCCTCTTCCTCCTCCTCCGCCGCCGCCGCCGCTCTCGTCTTCGCGATCGAGATCTGAGTACCCTAGCGCCATTCCCGGCTTAGGTCGAGCTTTCCAGGCTCCATAGACCGGGTTGAAGGGCATAAAACGAAGGGACGGGGGGGTGTGTGGGGAAGAGAGAAAGAGAGAGAGAGAGAGAGAGATGGTTCCGAAGCTAAGCTTTCGCCTCGGAGACAGTGGCTTGTTCCCGAGCCTCTCTTCGCCACCAGCCCAAGCCTGCTTCCGAGCCGGAACCGGTAGCCCAAAAAGATAAAAGATGAGAGAGAGAGAGAGAGAGAGAGAGAGAAATAATTTAAGTCTATACTATAATACATTAATAAAAGAAACAACACTGAAGTTACAGAAATGCCCTCATTGGTGTAACACTATTTCGAACAGATAGGATTTGATAAAAAAAGAAAAATAAAAAATGGATCCTAAATGACTATTCTACTCCTTCATAAGCCATCTCTCTACCTCTCAACTACTACCAACAGTTAGAATCGGGTAGCTTACGATAATGATACTTGCTTAAAGTCGATGGGATACAATCCAACGCATGTTAAAAAAGGGTAACCACCCCTCAAGGGTTAAGCACAGGTAGACAACCAACTCTTGTGCAAGGCTACAATTGGAGGGAGGCAGCTATCCCTCGTGTGAGGATTATAAATGAAGAGGGGCTATGGGCGACGATACACCCTTGTGCGAGTGCTATGAGTTATGATTAGACAGTGTGTCAAAATAAAATAAGAGATAAAATAATTTTTTTATGTGAGTAAGTGTGTTGTTTTAGAATTTTTTTAAAGTATGATTTACTCTACCAAAATTTTTAAAAAGTATAGGTTTTTCTAAAAATTTACTCATCCTAATTTTTTTATTTTTTATTTTATTCATATTTTTTAGGATGAATGAAAAAAATAATATTTTCATGAATAATTAATGATATTATATTTATTAACTCGAATAGATGTTGGATTCTTTCATGATCTATTGTGATATCAACTAATAATGACTCCTTAATAATTTATTATCTCGAAATCTATATTATAAATATGATAAATTCTTGAAAAAAATTATATTTTTAGAAATTTATGCATAGCCACTATAACTTTTAGAAGTTACAGTGTAACGTCCCTTATTGCATGAAAAGATCATTTTACCTATATCTCTCTGTCTAATCTATCACTAACTTTGTCATGCAACATCGCCTAACCTCTCCTCCTCTTTATCAATGATGACTACAAGGTAGGGGGCCACGAGCTTACATGGGCTTGTGGTCACCTATGCCTGTCTTTGCACGTAAGTTAGTTTGCACATTTGATTACACCTTTGTCTCGAACAGTTATTTGTTTACAGGCTCGTTTACCCTCAACTCACCACCCTTATCCCACCGTCAATTACTCATAGCCCCCTCCCTCCTAACTTGTTTGTAACCTTTGGCCTTCCTCGTCCTCACTTGCGGCCCACTTATTTCACTTTCCTCGCAAGCATGGTCAGGTTGGCGTATGCAACGCAGGAAGTGGATCAATAGTGGAGGCAACTAGGATCGTTATGGCAAAGGTGATCAAGGGTAAAATCATTATTTATGAAACATATTTTTTTTGTAAGAATTTTTTAAGTTAGGATGCTCTACCAAAATTTTTAAAATTTTTTCGAGAATTTATTTATATAAATATCGATTAATTAATGATCAATTTTTTTTTCTCTTATATTGTAATTGAAACATCAAAAGGCATCAGTACAATTTAGCTTCTAAGACAAAAGAAATTCTGTCATATAAGTTCTAATTATTTTATTATTTGGAATTCCACAAATATTTTTGAAAAAATGGTGCCTTTAAATTTGTTCTTATTCCAAGGGTAAACTTGAGATATCAATTCTTTGATGGAATTGAATAGCCATGAAGATGCATAATTAGTGATACACTGAGGTGCATGCATAAAGTGTCAACTAATGTAAACATTGGATTCATCCTTAAAGAATCACTAAACTCTTATAATTAATTTTTGGGATAATACTAAGGATTACTTATCAAATACTTCACGTACATAACTATTGTTTAATAAATGAAAATAGGTGGATTGACATTATTTTTAATCCATTTCATTTGAATTGATATTTTCTCTATCACTATTATTAACATCTTAAGAATTAACCTTAGATATTTTTTTAATGAAAATGTATGTTTCTCGAAATAAAAATCACATGTAAAAATATAATAATTATTCATGTTGACTTCTTAGCAATAAAATTCAGCTAAACTCTTTAAAGACACAGGAATTTTTGGGTAAGACATCATCTTTGAAATTGAAGCTATAGATAGTCAACTATTGCTTTTCACATTTAACCTATGGAGCATTGTAATAATTCATTTGCTGATAGAAAATGTAACCATTTTCATATTGCCAAAACATTCTTTTTCTTTTTTGATACATTGAAATCATCACACACAAAAAAAACTTCACAATTTCATTCAAAATTATCGATTTATAGTAATGAAGAACCTCCTAATGCCCCATATGCATCAAGGTTAGCTGTGTGATCTATCTCTCATCATGGTCTTCCTTTCTTTGACATCATTTTCCAGTAGATATGCATATTATATGAACAACAATTTAAAACTTGAGAAGCGGAAGAAATACAGTTCAGAACCAATATAACTCTTTTGTTTAGCACTATATATTTAATGCACTGAAACAGAATGAATACTTGACATAAGATATCTAATACAAAAAGGATTCCAAAGACCTATAGGCATTAAAACACAAGGCCTCTACAGAGGGCTTTTGACTATCTCCAACTCGCTATCCTTCGACTCGGTCTCCACGTGAACCAGACAGGAGCTTTTTGCATCTAAAATTTTGTAAGTGCCACCATTATCTTCCAAGAGTTAAATGATAAAAAGATTTGACGGGTTACAGCCTCTTGAAGAACAACACCAAGATAAGAAAAACTGATGTTCATTTACTTCTACCTTCAGGATAATAACATGACACTGACCTTTCTAGCAAAGTCATCCTCATCGTCAAACTCATCTTCATCAGCCTGAAATGTGTTCTCTCATCTTCTGCTTGATTAGCAAAACTGACGTGTGCTCAGGATAACATGACACTGACCTTTCTAGCAAAGTCATCTTCATCGTCAAGCTCATCATCATTAACCTGGCAGGTGTTCTCAGCTTCTTCTGCTTTAAACTCCCTTGCTTCATAACTAAGGCGCACATCTCTCTGATCATAATTTTCCAGTTCTTCATCTTCCACATTCTCCAAATCCATACCATCTCCAATTTCAACAGCATCAGCCATGGTTGAAGATGGAGCATCATTGGTTTTCTCATCATCTTTAAGGATCAAACCCTCCTCATCAATTGCTGTAAGCTTATCTACTTCATAGTTGCAATTCATAAAAGTTGCTTCCTTTCCAGCTTCTGATGGAGGAACAGATTGCAAAATTGTTACTGCTGCAGGCATATAATCCGTGGTAGCTGATTCCCCACCACCTTGATTGCTTTCGTATCGACTCAGAGAAATTTCACTGTCCGTGTATGCTGACTCACTTTTTCTCGTCAGGATGACACTTCGTGGCTTTGGACCTTCAAATGATAGAAAATTTTCTGATAACTGAAGCACCTCGACTGTTTCAGACTTCATTCTATTCACCTTGGTACTAGGACTGCTACTTCTGATTGATTGTTCATTCGAGTTCCCATTAATCTTTACACCTTTCAACTCTGCCAGAGATTTTGGACTAGCAAAATCTAGAGAGTTCATGTCATCTCTTCTAATTGGTTTGTGTCTAATACTCGTACCTTCACTGAAATCCTCACTAGGTTGCTGCCTTATTCTTTCAGGATGTGTTTTCTGATGGTTCATTCTCTCTGTCGGTGACTGTCTGCCACGAGGTCTCCTGCTTCTCTCTTTCTCCAATCGCCCAGGAAATGTTATTCTACCTCGTAGACGAGTGCTTATGGAATTCTCCAGAGGAAATTGCGCTTGATCTCGGGAATGATGACCATAAGCTCTCTCAGCACAGTGATCATCCCTTCGGTAGTGCTCACCACGATCATCACGGCTATCCATAGACCTTGAACCATGACACCTTCTTTGTTTAAGTAGCCGATGGCGCAAATCTGAGTCATCCATCTGATCTGATTTTGTCTCTTTGTCAAGCACTCTTCTTTTGAGTGATGATGGTTTTTCCAAAATTCTGTCAGAAACTTTTGGATCCCAGCTATATGTACCACGTGTTTGTTTGTAGTTGTCATATTTTTCAATGCCATTGCATTGATCCCTTTCAAAGTTGGTAATAGATTGGTAATTGTAATGGTGGTAGTCATAGTCATCTTCAGCTTCCAGGTTCTGTCCATGATTAGATGCCATTCTAAAGTTATCTTCATTGTGAAAGTAATCAGGGTCTTTGATGTCATCTTCGACTAGGACATCAAAACCAGGGGAGTATTCACGCAAGAACTCATCAGTATCCTTATTGTTCTCAGTTTGCCCATCTGAAGGCTCCACCTGATGACTCCATGGTTTTCTTAGAGAAGAGCCACTGCTAATGGCGATATAATTCTGTGGCAATTTAGGAAGCTCATCGTCGAATGAGTAAGATAAAAATAATTTATTTTCTGATGAATCACCATCAGGTTTCTCAGCTTTGGTGACAAGTTTTGCTTTAGGTGGCATTTCAACTGGCATGTCAGTGGTCATCTTTCGTTTATCAACACTAAATTCAGCGACATTTTGTTGCATGGTGATGTTCTGCTGTGTATCCTTCTTTATGATTTGTGGTGGTTCAACAAGACAAGTAGAAGCCTTTGTAACCTTCTGTGAAACAGAACTACTAACTGCATATGTCCCATGGACGTAGGGACACCTTTCACCTTTCAAACACTGCCCCCGTTGAAAATAGTAGCAGGGAGTACTTTTCTTACTGGCATTACTAGATGGAACATGTGCAGCTGGGATTTGTGTTGACACTGCAGTTGGAGGAGGTTGAAGTGGTCCTGAGGTAGGCATCGGCATCGCAAACCAGGAATCAAGTGGCTGAATAACACAGCAATAAGTTCCATGTGAATATGCTAGTGATTAAAAAGAAGGGGAAGATCACAGACTACAGGCAAACAATTGATCCACATTTTTTATTCATCATGTAATGTGCACTCTCATAAGGATAATAAAAGGGAAAATTGATATAGATATTTATTATTAAGGAGATCTATAGATGCCATAGTTTAGAAAAAATGAAACAGTTAATATTAACAAAATGAAGAGAGATAGAGGGAGACAAAAGAAAATTTTGATAGAAACTAAATAAAGATTTAAATTGTCTGTTTAACTAAGGATATTGCTTTACACAAAATTCAATTGCATAGCAGAACCCAGATACTTGGGATGTCATGACTTGTTATATGTAATGTGCACTTCAAAACAAGGTTAGCATAAAACTCGGCATTTCTGATACAAGTGCCAAAAGTGAGTATGAAGTTCCTGTTTAGAGAGTTACAATATTTCCTTAGATCTCATCAATCTCATAAACCTGAACAGTATAAATCTATAAGGTAATGAATTATATTCTAAAAGGTTCCTTATTCTAATGGCAAGGATAAGGAGGCTCAATGGGCATCCCTGATTGTCTAAATTCCTTCCTTTCCTGATCCTTATGGCAAGTAACAAGTTATTGGGAGCCACCACAGCCATAGGCATCTAGCATTCTAGCAGGTCCTGACTGATTTATATGTCCAAAATGGAAATTAAAAAAGCATAGTCCTAAAAGCAAAAGTTCAGTCCATAAAAGAAGCAATCATTTCGACACTAACATGATGTGAAATGTCTGTTGATAGCATGTTTAATTGACTCATAGGCCTGTGGATAACATGTTTAATTAACTCATACACATAGATACTAAATGAACAAGAAACTGTAGAATTGACTTACCGGATGGCGGAATGAACATTTGGGATTGAGGCAGTTACCATTTAACCAATACCAGCAATCCCTGGGGTTAATTCTGGCACCCTCACTGTGACGATACTCACATTCACTCCCCTGAATGATGGAAAACTGTTACATTTTAGTCTGAAATATGATTATAAAAATTATACATTTATAAAATTATGAAAAAACATGTCAATCCCAGAATTCTGTGCATATACATTTCCACTTACAGAAAAATCAGCAACAAAAACAATCAACACATTTATGTCAAGGAAAAGAGAAATATAAGGGGTTTTTTATAGAGCAAATATAGAGATAGAGAATCCACAGGTCAAGATATCAGACCATATACATTAGGATTAAAATAATTACTAAGGTAGAATGAGTTCAATATATTTGTGATATAAACATAATTGTTAGTCAATGCAAGGATCACATATAGGGTGGATTTTTTTATAGAGCAACTATAGAGATAGAGAATCCACAGGTCAAGATATCAGACCATATACATTAGGGTTAAAATATTTACTAAGGTAGAATGAGTTCAATATATATGTGATATTAACATAATTGTTAGTCAATGCAAGGATCCCATTTAGGGTTCCGCCGAGAAGTTATGTTGAGCTACTAGGAACAAGATTAAAAATTAGTTTTTTAATGCAAATAAAAACCTAAGAAACTTCTGTACTTCACAAGAGCCAATAACAAAAAAAACCTTCTTGAAACTTTTGATTACTGATCACACCCTTCACAACCCAAATCTGAACCACCAACTGCAGTGAGATTTATAAAACAAAAGCTTCATCTTTTTGTCTGCTTGGACTTGCATCATTTATTCATATTTCCTAAAATTTGGTGATTAATACTTAGTGCATTTCATAAGGCAAGCAATTATACATCAAACTATAGCTACCAAGGGACCCTTCCAATTCACCCATAAAAATTCAAAGCTTGCTCATAAACAACCATTAACAGCCAATAGGAAAGAAAAAAAACTACTACGAAGAACATATGCAGTCAAATTACTAACTTCTCGATGCTATAAAAGAAGCCCATGATTAAGACTTTACACAGGCAAGTACAACAACAAATCTAGTTCATCAACACCAACTTTTTTTTTTCCAAACTCTAATTTTGTGCCTCTAATTAAGAGAAGTTTGCTGATGCCGTTTTACCACCAAACAACCAAACAAGAGATCAATACCATGATCTCAAGCAACCACCAACAGCATAATGTTTCCACAGCACCAAAAAAAACTCCAGGTTTCGACCAAGCGCCGACCAGGGTTTATAGAAAACGCAAAGAAAGACATACATATCAGCCGAAAAGAACGAACACATACAGGCTGCAGCAATAAGTTTGCAACTTTACCAGCATTTAAGAACTTGAAATAATAGAAGAAACAAGAAAAGTAGGAAATCCACCTTCTTGCAAGTCAATGGTGACGCCAAGAAATAGACGCAATCGGTGTTTCCTTTCACCGCCTCCTCCTCCGCCGTAGCCGGCCTGATCGATTCAGGCCCGCCGTCAGATTCCATCTCCTAACTCCCTAGCTGCCTCCCGGCAACAGAAATGGGATAACCTCCGGGCCAAATTCGAAGCTTAGGGCACAGGGCAGAGATACACGCAGATCTAAGGAACGGATCGGGGCATGAAACGCGACGATCAAGAGGATAGAATCGAAACAATCAATGGTGAGGAGTCAGTCTGTGATTTCAATGCATAGGCGAGAAGCTATCAGCCCCAGGGTTTCGGTCGTTCTAGGAAGTACGGCGACAGATATCGCTGCCGTCGCGGGGGGGAAGAAACAAAGAGCTCCCACCTTGCTTCCCCTTTTATCCCTCCTCCGCTAAATTGAAGCCTGTGATTTGACCAAAAAAGACGTACAGCATATAAATACCATGGAAAAACCACTAACGTTGTGTGAGAGGGTGGCATTTAGTAATTAAATAGATATTTTGGGACTTTTGTTTTATGTGTCCTAGTGACCGTCGGATCTAAACCGGAATATGATCTAACGTTACCGTGTAAGAGTATTACTTGTGATCACATCGCTCACGACTTTTAAAGCCGTCTTTACTCTCTACCTATAAATGTAACGAGTATCTACTGTGATAACAATAATAACAAAATAGTAAGTTCTAATTATTTGAGTTTAATTAATATTTTACTTTCATTGAGATCCATAATTAATATTTTTTGAGATCCAAAAAAGCCGTCTTTGCTCTCTACCTATTAATCGAAACAATTAATATTTTTTCACTTCATTTTTTATTTATATTCTTATTAAATGTTTTGATCTTCCTATGTCTTCTTTAATTATTAATATTAATTAGTTATTTTATCTTGATAATTAGTTATTTATTAATATTAATTAGTGATTTTTTTTCATCTTATCCTTTATCAAAATGATAGTTCACGAATAAAGATCTTTTTTTTCCATATATCTTCACCTTGTAGCTATCTTGGAGACTACAATATTATTTATCTTCTTTTTTTTCATCTTGTAGTTATTTATCTTTTCTTTTTCATATATCTATAGCTATTACGTCGGACACTTCTACCTTTAGTTTTGGATTATATTGGTTTGACTTAGACGTCGACAATGATTTTTTATAACACTAGAAAAAATTTATAAAAATAATTATTCAATAAACAATACTAATCTAATATTGTCAAAAATTAACATATAAGAAAACTCATGCCGGTAAGAAAAAAATGTTAGGGTAGATGTATAAAAATAAATATAAATTATTTCATATGATATAAACATATATTAAGAAAATATAGAAATATTATAGTTAAAGAGGTAAGTCAATTAGTATATTAGTGCAAGTCCATAAAAAAATTTACTATAAAATACAAATAAAAACAAGTACTCTAAATCGAGCATTTTGCATGAAAGTTAACAAGAGAAATATATGGGAAGGATTCTATAATATATATATATGAGTTTACTATTTCGAGCTCTTTCTTATTATTCAAATTTTCTTACTATTCACAAAGTATTAAAAAATAATAAATAAAAAATTATTATTCATAACCTGATTTCGTTTTTACTCTCTTTTTTACTTTTTTTTTTTTTTTTTTCCTTCCTCATAGCCCTTGCTCGTACACTCTATTGTCGCTGGCTCTCCTCACCGCTCGCATATCTATTGGAAAGTTTACAAAGCACGAAACATGATATCTTCCAAGTTAATATAATTTGACTTAAAAAATAATATATTTTGAATTATTATAAAAATATAAATAATCTTACAAAAATTAAATTATTATAATAAATATCAAAACCTATTTTTCACCTTCTTCTCTTTTATACCATATTATAATGTATTATTTTTTAATAATTAAAAAAAAGAGGAGGAGAAAAAAAAGAGATTTATAAAAAAAAGCGTAAAATAGGATCGAATTATAAATTAAAGACGTACCCGTTTATTTATAGAAGAATAATTCAGAAATATTCAAATTGATGCAATTATTTCCCATTCGTTGCATCGTCTCGAGTCGCTGACTCGGTTCGTAAGCCATTCTTTCCCTTCGCCTCCGCTGGCGCTTCGCCTCGCCCGGGCACGCTGTTCCCCCTTCATTCGCCGGGTACGCCTCTCCGGCCGTCCCGATGGCGGATCGCGTGGCGGACCACGTTGGAGCTCTCGTGCGCTGCCTCTCCCTCCACCTCAATCGCAAGGTCACCGGCGTCATCGCCGTCCTCCTCAACCACCAGGTACCGAGTGATACGTGGCAATCCACGCGCCCGCCCTTTTGCTCCTCCCAAACCCTAACAGGCTTGCCTAAACCCAACTGAATTTCCCGTTGATTTGCTCCTCCACGATCTAGGGCGCGGGTTCCCTGGGGGCCATCGCCGGATTCGCGATCGCCGTCTTGTTCGCCTGGAGGTTCCTGAGGCCATCACCGGGTCGCCGAGCGAGCGATCGGCGGAAGCGCGGGGCTGCTCCGTCCACGAGTCGACTGGCTGGCGGATTGGAGCCTTCCGGATCGGGAGGACTCGTGCCCACGGCGTCATTGAACGACACGGTTGCCGTTGAAGCGATTACTTCTCCAGCTGAGGTAGATCTCTCGGTATCGTATCGATGAATCGGTTGTTCAGTTCCTAAGCCTGGTTGATGCTTGCTAAAGTTTGTCCTTTGTTTTGATTTGGATATTTGAAGCTATCTCTCGGACAAATTGTGAGGCAGAGACTTGGTGGATGCAGAAAGGTATGTGATGGGAACGGAAGGGTGAAATCATTCCATTTTTTCTATGTTGGAGTATTTATGTTTCGTTTTGTTGTTCTTCCTTTTCATATGCTTGAATGACATGATTGTTAGGAGCATTCTGCATATTCTAACTATGGCTTGTGATTCGACATTAACTTCTGTTGTTACTCATGATCTCCTTGTGTTGTATAAGATTGTCGTCTAGATTTAGTGTTGAAGTTTATGCCAATGCCTTGTAAGGTGCTTATGGTATAGCCTGACCAAATCATTTGCATCTGCTTCCCTTGGCTGGCACCTTGGAGAAATGATATTGAGCTGCTACATGAACTCCATGAACCAAATTTTAAGACAATCAAACATAAATTAACATACATAAAACAAACCCCAACATGACTCCTCAGGTTTAGTCCCTCACTGAATGTGAGAGGTCAATTGAAATTGGTTTATAGGGTTAAAAGTGGGTCTTAAGTTTAAGCATTATGGGCCAGCAATTTAAGTTCATCAAGTTAATAAGCTAATTATCCCATCTAGACAGCCAGGTAGTGGCACTAAAAAAAGAAGCTAAATCTCAACATAAATCAATTTATTAACATAATCACCTATTAGCAGACCTACGGTGGAATAAACAAAGACACTAAAAGTTAAACCAAGTGATGTGATGATCCCGCCTGCCAAGTTAAATTATCCAGATAGTTACTGCATTTTATTTTTAATCTATTGTATCTTAAATTGTTTGTATTATCTGTTATGGGGCTTTTCTTGTCACACTTGTGGACATTTAGTAGCAGTTTTAGTTTAGACATTTAAGCATTTCAGTTTTTCATGACCTCCTCTCTGTGTCTCTGCAGATTACTTGCCAGCTGCTTGGTGTTATCCTGGAGGAGAGAACTCCTGAAGAGCTTCAGGTTAAGGATAGACTGTGCCTTGGTGACCTTTTTACCTATTCTAGACTGATTAAGGGATAATATGAATACTATTTTTGCAGAAACATGCTACCGTCAGGTTGTCTGTGCTGCAAATAGTCGAGGAAATTTCTAAGTATTTTGATCTGTTTTTAATGGAAACAGTTCTTGATGATGAAAGTGAGGTAAACAATGTTTAAGTTGTCTTTTATTTCATCCACTTCTTTCTGATTATGGATAAATGTTGTTTATTGATCAAGGCTAGTGCTACAGTGTTTTCTTATAAATGTCACTCCTTAATAATATGGCTCCAATATTGATTATTTTCTCCATTGATCAGCCTACCTCTGAAAAGTTTGCAATGGATTTGAACACACATTTGTTTTTGCAAAACTTTTACTTCCACTTATTGCTTCATCATCAAGTTTTGAACCAGTTGAAAATTTTATTTTCTGTGAACTCACGTTTCCCAGGCCACAATTCAGTTAAATTGAGAGGAAAAAGAAAATGATAAGTTTGATGCCAACTGCGAAACAAGCTGATCTGTTTAAATGGAGACTGGATAGTGTTTTGCAGAATGAAATGCTAAAAACAGTTCTATAATTTTTATCATTTGTTTGTATTGAAAAGAATAAAACTAATTAAGTATTTCTCCTTTCAGAACTTCCTTTTTCTATCATTAGAGCATCTTTCTTCTTTTTATGTGTAATTAATTGGATTTTCAATTATGTTCTATGTCACAAGAGTAAATAAAGATATATATGCACACCTGATTACCAAGAATTATCAGAAAATTTACTTTTGCTTTTTATATTTTCAAGTAGCTAGTTTTTTTTATTTGGTATATAAATACATTTAGATTACTTTAATTCACCATGGCTGAGATTTAAAAAAAAAAAAAAAGTTTTTGTAAAGCATATATTACTTCTATTTATGTGAATAAGTCTTTTGTTTCAGGAAAAAGTACTTTCAGCTCTTGAGAATGCTGGTATATTCCAAAATGGTAACTTGATCAAGAACAAGGTATACTGGTTTTAGTTATGAATCTATTTCATACTTTGTTCGGATCCTTGATCTTTCCATGTTAAGTCATAGTTGTAGCTTTTCCATGTCATATTAAGTCATTGTTGTAGTTTTCCCAGGAAAGGTATAAGAAGATTTTGGGTTTAGGAATTGTTAGAGGTGTGCAAGATGAATGGATCAATTCAAGATGAATTGTTAGCAGATACTGTGGATCCTTTTGACTCTTGGTGAGAGAATATGGTTGATTCTATGACCATGGTAGATTACCAAATTGGGTCATGGGAGGCATTTCAGCAAAACACTCACAGTTGGGGTATCTAGTGAACAAGACATTCCTAGAAATGAGCTTATTTGCTTATGTTAGAACAAGGGAATTCACTTAAATTGTTTTTAGTTCCTCAAACTTTGGAAGTGCTTGATGGAATAGTAGCTTATTTTCCTGTCAATATAATTTCACACTATTTGATTTGACAATGAAGGCCAATTGAATAGAAAGAGCTTTTGACATGCTGAGAAGGAATACTTGGCACTGTAGCCCTAAGGACATTTTGACCCATGGAGTTCAATAACCTATGCCAGGTAAAAGGAAAATGTAATGTTGATAAGAGGAACAATGATTTCTAGTGATGCTGAAGTATGAAGAGGGTACTGTTGATAAGAGGAACAATGACTTCTTGTGATGCTGAAGTATGAAGAGGGCTTTAACAACTTCTGTTGTTTAGGACTTTATGCATCCCATCTTAACTTGACCAATGGTGTAAATTCATGGTTGAGAGGCAAACGGTATTTATCGTCTTCTGGTTTAGGGAGTATGAGGAAGGGAGGTAGCCTTTAGATAGTTTAATATTATGCACTTACTTCAATCATTCTATCCTGTGAACTGTCTATAAAACAACTTTCTCTTTTCCAGCTCTCACAGTCCTTTTCTTGTCCATAGTTTGTGCTTGAACTTGTTAAATGTTCAGTGTGTTTCTTCTCTTTTGATGTCGAAGCCTACTTTGCTATTGAACCATTTCCCAGGTCCTCTTTTGTAGCACCGATATCGGGCGAACATCCTTCGTCAGACAATTGGAGGCAGATTGGCATATCGATACAAACCTGGACATAACATCTCAGCTTTCGGTAAGCTCCTTGCTTTGGTATTCATATCCTATTCCTAAAAACGAAATCTCATTCCTCTTCTGCTGACATGTCGATGAACCAATTCCAAACAGCGATTTATCAGACTCCAACTGTATATTTCGGAAATCGATTCTGGGCAAATACCGCGAAATGTGCTTACATCGACAAGTCTGGAGCGCTTCTTTTCGTAACTTGCACAAACTGCAAACGGCAACTGGAATTGGCACATCCTGCTTCTTGCTTCCCTTCTTTTGCCTTTTCTTTTCCCCTAATTTTGCCACAACTGATCTTTTAACATCAGTGTATTATTATTGAATGGCTGTAGATGTATATTGCTCAGCACCTATATATAATGCATTCAACTGCTGCTTGTTGATGAAGTCACTCATTTATTTTGTATAATGCACCTATATATAATGTATAATGCACCAGCACCTTCTACATGCACATGACTTCTTATTTATTTTGTTGCCTAATAATATTGAAAAATAAATCATCTTATTTATTTTGTGGAAGAAATATACTAGATGACATGGCATGAGGTTGTCTCTCGTTCGTTTACTCTGTTTATGCTCTGTTTGCTTTTCATCTTTCTCGATCATACACTGTAATATCCATCAATTACAAGTAAATATGATTTAGTTGTTGCTAGCAATCCTAAGTTTAGGACAAATGGTATTTAAAAAAAAATTCACAAAATTCTGCCAAAGTTAATCACATCATTTATAAAAATAATAAAATCTTCATACCATAACATTATTTCATAATTTCTTCAATGCAAAATTTTTATCTATAAGATACACCAAAAAATATTTATTGTATTTGTCCAACAATCTCCCTTACCCTCTCAAACCTCTCCAATAAATACTGTCAGAAAATAACAACATTATTACTAATTTTAAGTTTATGCAGCCATTCAGATTTCATTCTCCATCACTCTGTCTCTGTTATGTTTTCGGCCTTCAGAAACATATTTCACTTTATTCCCTGTTTTGAATTGTTGCCTCCTTTGACAGTTCCACAAAACTATTTCTGTGGTATATCCATAATTTCAACAAGCCACTCCCAAGCACTCTTATCAAATCAAGAAGGCTTGTAATTTTAATTTGACTGTGCTTACCACTGGAAGTGCAAAATGACAGGATTTGATCATACTACCCTTACAGTGACAGATCATCTTAGTTAGTACCTTCAAAATATATAAAATGAAAATTTTGAACTCTCAAAAGTGAAAATCATCTTTAGTTAATACCTTGAAAATATATAATTTTAAAATATATATGATGAAAATTTAAACTCTCAAATCCGACTAAATCCTCAACCTTTGACAAATAAATTTAATATATCATCATCAGACTAATATTTTATGCAAAATATGTCAAATGAAGATCCTAAACTCACCTTTGATAGATGAGGGAAATGAATTTTAAACTCTCCACCTTCAGTAAATAGATTTGGTACACTAATTATAAATCTGAGAATCATTTTTCTTCTCACAAAATCCCAACACCTCTGCTCCAATTATTTTCAGCACAAAAAATAATATTTTTGTACCCTAACAAAAGAAGGCACCAGGGAATGCATAGTCCAC
Source organism: Ensete ventricosum (assembly GCA_029747655.1). Classification (NCBI taxonomy): domain Eukaryota; kingdom Viridiplantae; phylum Streptophyta; class Magnoliopsida; order Zingiberales; family Musaceae; genus Ensete; species Ensete ventricosum. The sequence goes on from JAQQAF010000003.1 coordinate 6,719,742, forward strand.
TAAAATGATGAGCTCATGGGGCACTTAAAGAGAGGACCATAAACTGAACTCTTCTTGTTCACCAAAGCAGGTTTATAAAAAGATCAACATGATAGATGAATCCACTTCTGGCAACCATTAATACAGGAAAAATAAACACCAAATAAGACCATGAATCCATTTCATGCTAATAAAAGAACAGAAAGCATATAAGACCCGACACTCTAAGAGCAATAAATGTACCAATACTGGCAGACCCAGGAAGTTGGTTATTAGTCAGCCATTACATTTATTCTGCAGAAAGAATCCTGATGATATATCACAAATTATCTTAAGGCAAACATATAAGCTGTTGCGAGGTAAATGACCAAAAACCGAAAAAGAAACCAGCATTCTAACTTATCCTCGATTATTTGGAAGTTATTTCGCATGTAATAAACTATCTGCAATGTTGAGAATACACTCAAAGAATGCTGTTAAGACATAATAATATTGGACAGGAACCATATAAGATTTTAATCCAAACAATTTCCTCACATAAGTAAAAACCATCAAGAATTTAAAATTTCTCACAAAATAACTTCATCATTTTTTTTAAAAGGATAAGTGGTAAAAACATATGATTAAATCCTGAGACTTTAGGATGATCTATCAAAGTAGCTAAACTAACCAACATCTTCAAAAATTGGAAGATTTCGACCCTCAACTTCCATCAGAACTTCATAACCACAAAAATGAAAAAACTTTGCGCCCTGCATACATCACAAAGTCATCAACCTTCTGTGTATCCTTTGCCAAACCTCTAGATTTTAGTGCAACTATATTAGATAAAGACCAATATACACAAATTCTAAAATTGCATCTAAGTTATACAAAATAATGATGTTGTTCTTGCAAAGAAACAATAATGATATAGAATACTTTTTAGTCAGCCTGAATGCAACTCCTTTGCTGGTTTTTATGTACTATACACATTTCCTTGAAGTACTTATTAGTATCAGAAATGTGTTCATTTGGCCAAATGTATTTGACCCATTATTTAAGGAAAATAGGACCAAATCTATTTAAGATCAATCCTAGTACAAACTTAAATTGCTAATAATAATTTCAAATTTGTCTCATAATGTAGCACAGAAAAATTTACCAAAAGAAAAGAGCTCTATGGTGTTCCTCTGGCAATTCAAACTATTCAGCCATACTAAATATTGTCAAAAATAGAAAAAAGTTACTCAAACCCTCGATCATAAAAAAATATGGATATTAGATGACAGATCATGACACCGTCAAGATTCCCTGCAATGTCTTTTAGACATCCATCATTTTCATCCAAAATATGCTTCATTTCTGAACACAAGAGTGGGAACTACAACTCAAACAATCGATAAACCATAATAACATCGAATGAACCAAAACAGAAGAATGGCATGATACCATTAACCATATACGTAAGATAACAGGCAGGAAAGGTTACGAAAAAAAAAAACTCATCAGTGGAATAAAGACAATAGTTTTGCAAATAGAAAAGATAACACTTGAAGATAACATAGTAAAATAAATAAATCCAAATGTAATGGCATACTTTCTCATGCAATAAATTATGAGAATCCATATCTCATGAAGCACGCTAGAAGATTCCATAGACCACGGAACCATAATATACTATTAATAGCAACAAATTTGAAGATAAAAGAATTGAAAAACGAAAAAAGTTCCAGACGATGCCATCAATAACAGAATGGTATAGGCCAAAATAACCCATACGGATGGACCTGGAGACTACCCCCAGTCTGTATCATCTTAGGACTAAACAGATCATATAATGCCCAAGTTTCATATAATGTGGAGATCAAAACTTCTGATATGCACATAAAGTGATCATAAAAGTGAAACAACCCTCTTAGTGTAGAGGTTACAGACATAAGTTGACCTAATATATTGCTACTTCAAAGAAAGGAACATAATCCTAAACCACAGATGCTAATGATATCTGGATAATGAAACAGCTCCAAAGCTAGTTGCTTTAGTCTCATTTCAAGGAGTTCTGATGTCCAAAACAGCCAAATTGTCAAGCAATGGTAACAAAACTGTGGCCTTACTTTCAGTATCTCAAATTGCCACTGGAACTATAAAATTTAGAGCCAGCATAACTAACTTAATATAGTTGTCTTTTCCTTTCCAAAAAAGAAGAAGCTAACATAACTATGAGAAAGAAAACATAACAAAAATCATCCACAAGTATACTACATATGAAAAATATTAACAACATGAAGCAAGAATACAACAGTCTACTTACCCCTACCACTAGTTACCCCTATCAGGGTACACTCTTTTAGCCTGAATGTCATATATGTTCTTCAGTCACCTTAGTCCTTGTCTTGTCAGATTGGATATCAACAATAAAGACTGATTAATTATTTTCTGAGTTATTTTGGATTTTTTCGTTCTTTTTCTTGAAGTCTTTGGGTGATGAAAGGTTACACAAGTATGGATCTTCTGGCCTTTTTTTGAGATTAAAGTCCTCGACTTCACTATGAGGCATTGATACTACAACAAATTCAGAAACTTGTTGCCTTGACCTTAATCTTCATATATTTTCCTTGAAGATGATGTTTTGAATCCAACTTGTGTTCTTTGAACTTCTGCTTCTCATTTCGTCTATTAAAGAATTATTTGAAAGACTTGATGTCCTTTTGTCACAACTTGTAAGCATTGGATGGTAGTGGACATATAAATAAATGGTCATTTCTGTTTGTGCAGATTTAACTATTTTGGCATTATGGTGACAGTCTATGCCATATTTATATGCATAGATATGAAAACACTATTTTCAAAAATCACAATTTTTTACAGAATTTGACAACACATTCATAAGAATGATCAAATGATAACCTTATTGTAATTTTTTTGATGCAAAAAATTGCGTTTATAAAATATGCCAAATATTCTTCAATGTATTTATTCAACATTTCTTCTTTACCCGCTCAACGAGAAAATAACAAAAATAACATCAATGTTTACAAAGTTCTAATTTATGCAGACGGCAGCCATCAACCAAATTGTAGCAGACATTCACATATGTGAGAACTATGAAATAATTAATGAGGGGAGAAGAAAATGATAGATTTAGGTGGTCATATAATTCAGATACATACTGCAAAACCAAATGCATGCATTTGGATCATATACAGGCTGCACGCCACCAACACAACCTTATAAAAGCAGCTACTTAGTGAACTGAAGCAGATGTAACAGCACAGTATGTATTTTCTAATATACTGTGAATTTTGTCATGCTTTCTACAGAGAGAAGTTTGAGATGCTAAACCAACACCAGAAACATCTTTGACTGGAACTTAGCTAGACTTCACCGAGTTAGTCAAAAGCTAACAGTCTACACCATTTGGTCTCTCCCTAAAGTAAGCCCTTGGATGCATTTCAATAACATGGATTTGGATGTGTTTCAATAACATGGACTCTGAAAGCCTGGCTATCTAGACAAGTATGATAAGAAGGTAGATTCACAAACACAACTTTCTGGATCAAGCAAACAGCGAAGGCTTAACTACAAATACTTCATCAGTTCACCAACATTGCATAAGGCACTTGTTTATTCACCTTCAATAAAATTAAGAGACATATTACCAAAATTAAACAAACAATATAGATCAGTAGATCCTGAAAAGTTGTAAGTTAATGTTTACAGATCAAAAGTATAACAAAGATCAAGTATTACCTTTATTTCAAAAATGAAGCCCGTTAAGTAAACAACATCATTGCCACCAAAACAAGAGAAGAAACCCAAACAGCCCTAAAGAAGTAGCATGAGAAAGACACAAAAAGGAAGCTTCATACCTCATCAGAAAATTGAAGCATAAAACACAGTTAGAGCACTATCCAGCCACTTTATGACAAACTAAAGGACCAACATCTGTGTTCTCAATTGTGATTGTCAAAATCCACCATAATATTTGCTAAATGGAAAAAAAAAAAATCATCCTCAATTTTAAGCAGTCATTGTGTTATCAGATCCCTCTTCATCAGCACTCAAACCAACAACCTTCTCCAACTTTTTCCACTCCCCCACGAAGTCTTCCGGGAACTTCTTCTTCAATCCACCAACTACCCTCTCTGCATCCCTTAGCTTAGAAGCTTTCACCAACCCCTCTACCAGCAGCTTCACAGAACCTAAATCAGGTAACTTGCCATGCTTCATGCTATCCATGAACACATCCAGGCCTCCACCAAAATCCCCATTTTTGCACAAAGCCAACACCAAACTTTTACAAGTCGAGGAATTCGGCACACACCCCTTCTCCTCCAATTCCTTGTAGACCTTCTTTGCATCCTCAAATCTACCATGACTGCAGTAACAGGCAATCAAATAGTTGTAAGTTATGATATCTGGCTTCAACCCGGCGGCCTTTATCTCACCGATCAGTTCAAGGACCTCTTTTGGCTTCCCAATGGAAGCTCGGTACATAACCCGAACATTATAAGCAGGGAGATCGGGCAGGATTCCTTTGGTACTCATTTCCTTCCAAAGCCTCTCGGCCTCTTGAGGTTTGCCTTCTTTGTAGAGCGAATCGAGGATGGTGGTGTAGATCACCGCAGTGACCTCGATCTTCTTCTCCTCCATCTCCTTGATGATCGGGAAGGCTTTCTTAGCCTCACCAGCAAGGCAGTGGTTCTTGGCGAGGATGCCATAGGAGACCGCGTCAGGGGCGATGGAGAGCTTGCGGGGTAGCTCGGCGAAGAGCTCGGGGACGAGACGGCGGCGGCCGAAGCGGCGGGGTGAGTGGTTGAGGGTGGAGAGGAGAGCGTTGAAGGAGATGGCGGTGCGGGGGGAGCCGAGGCGGGGGAGCTCGTCCAGGGTGCGGAGGGCATGGTCGAGCATCCCGGCAGAGGCGTAGGAGGCGACGACGGAGGCGAGGAAGGGCTCCGAGGAGGCGTTCTCGCGGTCCTTCTTGAGGGGCTCGAGGAGGGACTCGATGTCAGAGAAGCGGCGAAGGCGGGCGAGGCGGCGGATCTCGGGATCGAAGGGAGGCCGGGGAGCGGCGGCGGCGGAGGAGAAGAAGCGGCAGTAGTGGAGCAGAAAGGAGGCGATTTGGCGGCGAGAGGTGACTGGAAGCGCCATGTTTGCCGTCCACTGTCGGCTGCGAAGGCGAAAGCGTAGGGTTTTACGAACCGGGCGAGTTTTAATTGCGTCCGGTTGGGTTCGATCCGATTTGGAGTCCAACGTGACCAAATCGACTCAATTTTCAATTCAATTCATGCCAATTAATCGCAAATGCAATATGATATGCTAATTATCTCCATTCCATCAACATTGGACACGTGGAATTCAAGATTTGTAATTGTTGTTTTCTGCTTTCTCCCTCATTTATTTCATCCGCTATAAGATTTCTTGTGGTATATGACATAATTAATTATATCATCGAGATTTATATGACATCTTATCGTTGGAGATTGCTGTGACTTAACAAATACGACAGCACTATAAGAAAAGATAATTATTAAGGACCGAAAAATAAAAATACTACGTTCGTACATTTGAGGCAGCTAATACGCATAAAGATTCCATGCCGTGGGGTCCACCGAGTCTAGTGGCAGCAAAACCCTGAATCTTGTTTTGGGCTCAGACAAGTGATCTCGCTCTTGAACACCAGTGATCGGGCCTTAATTAGCCCTAATTTTGGATCCGGCCCATTTCCATCGTTGGCCCGCCTTATTGGTCAGCGCCGGGGCGTCGAGGCCACGAGAGCCATGGCGCTGTGGCTCTCGCGCGCCGCTCGGAAGCGCCACCGGTGGCCACCGCCCGCCGCCCTCTCCTCCCTCTTCCCCTTGTCCTCTCCGCGTCAGAACTCCAACAGCCCCTTCTCCGGTCCTCGCGACCTCGGAGCTCCGATCCCGCCGCGGAGGCGCCCCTGCTCATGGCCGCCGCGGCCGGCGACTCTTCTCGATGGACTCCCCCGTTCTCTGTCACTCGCCTCGATATACGGATCCTCCGGGAGCACCCGAGAGGATGGTGGACCCCGGTCGCCTGACGGTGAAGCCAGAACGGCGGCCCCGCCGTCCTGGGTCGACGCGTACTTGCCGGTGTCGGTGCGTCCGTATGCCCTTCTCGCGCGGCTGGATAAGCCTATCGGGACTTGGCTGCTGGCCTGGCCCTGCGGGTGGTATTGTTTGTTTCTTCCCCCTTCTTATCCAATTCCAGTCACAAATTTTCGTGATTGATCCGTTGATATATATGTGAATATGTTCTTGCACAATGTTTCCCATCGTTGAGGGCTTTGTGAATTAACTGCTGTTGGTTTTGTTGAAGCCATTGATCTTTTAATTAGGTTACATTACATTACAGTGTGATTGACGACGCTAAGTTCATTATTCGCATAAAGGGGAATACTTTGATCGTCCTCCTATACATAGTCGTAGTAGAGCATTGTGTTCTTTGTTACAGTCGTAATCGTACTGCCTTAAGCTTCACCTTTCTTCTTTTTCTCTTCTTTCTTGCCTTCCGCTCTTTTTTTTTTTTTTTTTTTTCAAACAGTCGAATCACCTAGAATTGGTCAAAACCTTTAACTTCGCTCCATAGTCAATTCCAACCAATTCTTTGGCCATGTGGCCAGAAATCGACTAAATTTGGATCATTTTTTAATGATGCAGATGTCAAACAGGCATATATACCTTAAACTGTGTAACAAGAGTAGAAAGAGTCTTGTTTTGTGAAGCTTCTTTTCTTACATCTCATTAGACTTTTTTCTTCATATAATTTTGAGAACTTTCGCAAAAACTTCCATTGTTTAGTTAAAATATTTATATCATATATATATATATATATATGTATATATGGGTGTATAAATGTATATTCAGAATCTAGAATCTGGTTAAGTTAGCCCTAAAAGGCTTTTAAATGCAACTACATCTAGGTCAATTACTATGGCAGCAACCCATGGAAACCTCCCTGACATTAAGATGCTGGCTTTGTTCGGTTGTGGAGCTGTGCTTCTAAGAGGTGCTGGTTGCACTGTGAATGACCTCCTTGACCGTGACATTGATATTAAGGTAAATTCTTCTATTGTTTTTCTCCTTAAATTTTCATGTTGGAAAAACATAAAAAACAATAAATGAGACTAAGAAAGGGAAGACTTGTTCTCTTATCTACTTAATGTTACTGATCTTTCATAAGCTCTTCGTGTAGCAGGTACAGGTACCTCAACATATAAATCATCAGCTTGGTAGAATTTTTTGATTAGTGCAATATATTTTGCTTATAAATATATCACTTTTATTATATAATTTCGTTTGATTTTAACTTCTATGGTTTATGACACTAAGTCATGCATTAGTTGCCATATAACCATCTAGCGACCACACTATAGTTTTAAGTAAACGACCATGTTTCTTAACTTTATATATGCTTGCTCACAATTCTATGCTAAAACTTATACGAGTTTTTCTTCATTCTGCAGGTTGAAAGAACAAAATATAGGCCAATTGCATCTGGTGTTTTGACACCATTTCGAGGTCTTTGCTTTCTTGGTTTTCAACTTCTATTGGGTTTAGGAATTTTGCTACAACTCAATAATTACAGGTAACTTAGATCTTTGGTTTCCCTGCAAGTTAACTGTCACTCGAGTTAATTTTTTCAGATAACAATAAACCTTGACAGGGACCCGGAGGTTTCTTTTTTACTTATGCAATCTGTCTTTTATCTTTAAAAGAAATCCATTTTCTTTTGTGTCCATTCATACCAAACCTTCTCTTTCCAAAAACAGTTAATGTTGTTGCTTTTGAGTTTTATCATGGTTAAGTTTTTTTCTTATTTAGTTTCAATGTATTTATCAGCTGTTTAGTGAGATCCAGTTGATTAAATGTGAAGTTATAATTAGATACTACTATCTATAGTTAAAAATACCATGTCTTGTACTCCATGGGAGATCATGTCAATATAACTTTGTTATGTCAGCTTTGACTATGTTTTTTGTTTGTCTTAACTCAAAACCGCCTCATAGTACAAATTTGATTTGTGAGTGGCTAATTCAAGAGAACAAAATGGTGGGTTTAGCCAATTGGAAAAAAAAATTTGCTTTGTAATTTTAATTTATAATGCTTTGTAGATTCTGAAAGATCAAAACTAAATCCAGTTTCACTGAAATGGTCAAATTTTAACTATAAATTGCATAAAACATTTAAAAATGAAACTCTTTCAAGGGTGACATAACTAAAACCTTTTTTCTTTTGCAACTAGATATTTTACGTGAAAGATAATGAGATCTGTGGTATGAGGAAAGGCAGAGGGGAAGCTAAAAAACTTTCATGAAAATTATAAATAAAGATTCAAATACTCTTAATTTAACTAAATATATGATTAATCTTAATGACAGCAAAAGATTTATGTAGCCAACCCCAAATGGTTGAGACTTTGTTGTTATTGTTATTGTTGTATAATGAGATTAGTGTCAGACTTAATCCGACATTCAAATTAAGACTAGCAAGTAAAATGTCAAAAAACAGTTAACAAGTAGAAAACTTTACAGCATATCAATTGGCCAAGGAACCTTTTGCAAGGGGGGGATATGGTTGGTTTTTTATTCAGGTTTAGTGTTGTGGATAAAGACAAGGAGAAAGGAAAGTTTATCATTTTCTTTCTCTTAGGTTTTGATGATTTGCTGTTTGGGTGTGTGTAGGTTTTGATGATTGGCTGTTGGGGTGTGTGTATGTGTTTGCTTAGAGAGAGAGAGAGAAAGATTTAGAGAGAGAGAGAGAGGGTGGGGTTATGTTGGGAAGTTTGGAGAAGGATTTCATGATGATATTCATGTCTACATTATTTGATATTCATGATGATGCTATATCATTATCCTTAATGGGTCTCTCAATAACAACAATACACAGTATAACCTTCTGAGCTCTTGACATGTGGACTTTACTGCAATAGATTCTGCGTCTACTTATCTATCTAATGCTAAGTAAAATATGTCAAGTTTGTATGCGCTGTACTGCAGACATTTTCCAATTTCATAAAGAGATTTGTTAAATCAGTTTTATGTGGAAGTTAGTAAGCAACGTGTAAGGCGGAGAAGTGAACTGCTGTTAAATCAGTTTGATCTGGAAAATCCTAATTTGCAAGATCCAGTCCGGACTGCTGGTATTTATCGCTCCAGGTGTGAACTGAGAAGTGAACCACTCCATTTTGGGTGGTGGTCAGTTTCGTCCTTTTCTTTTTAAAGATGATAGGCTGTTTTTATTCTTTAGAATGTTCCAAACCTTCGAGCCGGATGCTTTTAGGGCTCATGAGGAGTCATGAGCCTGTTCTCCCTCTCCGCTTTGTCGCCTGACTATCGCCACTCGCTCTCTGTCACGTGTATATTGTCGCTTTCTCCTCATATCCGATATTTTTCTCTCATTTCCTCTGCCTCCTCCCCCTCCTCCTCCTCCTCCTTCCTCCTTCCTTCTCCCTTCTTCAAATTTCTTCCTTCTTCTCTCTTCTTATTTTCCCCTTTACCCACGTGCCGGAACGTCGGCAGGGACCAAACTTGGTACTTAAAATTTCATTCCTTGATGTAGAGTGGCAACCACAAATAAGGAACTTGTTCTGTTGATCATTGATGTTCAGATGTTGCCATTTCACCAGCTAATATTCTGGTTTTGGATGTGGACAATACTTCCATACCTGCCATCCATGAATATCAAGGATGTTATGGTTCTTGTTACATCAGAAAATTAACTTGCCAGACTTGGGGTTCTAATTACTCCTATAGTCCCGCTGTATGATAATTTTGGTTACCTTGTTTTGGACCAAATTGCAGCTTTCTACAGTATTATTTATATTCTCAAAAATAGTTGTGTGCAATTTGTGATTATTGATGAATTTTTTTTGAAGGCATTGGTATGTATTTTCCCGGAACTTTTTCCTATAAAGTATGAAACGTCTATTTATTTTTGGTACTCTGCAGTTGTAATTTTGTTTCCCTTTTCTAATGTAGCCGTATTCTTGGTGCATCATCTCTGTTGCTGGTTTTCTCATATCCTCTTATGAAGAGACTGACATTTTGGGTATGTATAGAGAAAAGCAGTTTGCAACAATGTTGTCAAATGAGTATGTGAAGTTGATGTTACTTTTTCTGCTACACTGTAACAGCCTCAAGCATACTTGGGTTTGACGTTCAATTGGGGAGCTTTGTTAGGCTGGGCTGCTGTCAAAGAAAGCTTAGATCCTGCAGTTGTCCTGCCATTGTATGGTGCTGGTGTCTGTTGGACACTCGTATATGATACGATATATGCACATCAGGTATATGGGCAGCATTGACTGTTCATGTGAGCTTACTTTTGAGTGTACTTTTTGTTCTCCACAAATCCAGAACCATTGCTATTACTTAGTAATACTGACATAACCAAAATTTTAATTTCAGGACAAGGAAGATGACCAAAAGGTGGGTGTTAAATCAACGGCGTTGAGGTTTGGAAGTTTCACAAAGTACTGGATTACAGGATTTGGAATTGCATGCGTAAGTAATCTAGGTCTCAGCGGATGCAATGCAGAGCTTGGTATATCCTGATCTTTTGCTCTTCCTTTCTTTCATACGTGGTACTTTTGTGAACTCTACTGATTGCATGGTTACGTTTCCTAGGGCAGCATGGCCATTTTATCCATTTCTTGTAGCTGCTGCTGGGCAATTAGGGTGGCAGATATTGACTGTTGACTTGTCTAACCGTGCAGATTGTAACAGAAAGTAAGTATTTAGTAGGTCATAGTTTCTACATAATACACTCGTGCAGATTGTATGAAGGCCATTTTATAACAATTTTGATTAACTTTGGTTCAGGATGTCCAAAGTTAGCAGGAATACGTTAAATACAAAATCTATTTTTTTGGTAATAATTTATGCTCATGAAACAAATGAATAACTCAGAAATCCAAAAGACCACGAGGAAGAATGACAAGCTTTGCTATCGTAAGTAATCTTCATGTCAAGAGAACAAGAAAGCCATTAGAGCCGATGTAACCCAAACCTCACGAATGAAAAGTCCAAGAGGAAGTTCTTGATCTTGAATCTTGAACCTGTGTGGATTGTTCTTCTTCTTAAGCAAATATCAAAAACTTTGTACATTCTAAATGTCAACAACTTCCTTGTGGATAGATTTGTTTCAAACAAGTGGTTCGGAGCTCTTGTATTCAGCGGAATCTTATTCGGTCGTCTAGCTTCATGAAGGTAATCCTTTAATTGACTATATGATTTATTCCGGGCGGAAGGAAGACTTTTGTTGGATCTTCTGTTGTGCAGGTTTTTAATGGACTGGTACTGCTGGCTGAAGTTAGCGATCGTTATGCGAGTACTATATGGTATCTATCATGTTTACTTTAATAGCTTCTGATTTGAATCATCAATATGTCAAATTGACACTAATCTGGACATTTTTCGTAGGGCGATATGGGTTCTGGTCTTCATAACATGGGAGAATCATGGCTGTTCGATGCCTCCTTATCTCAATCCCAATTCGAGTTGGTAGACAGTTTTGTGTCCCAAATTTTGTATATGCCTAAAAGTATAACATTGTAATTATACTTTTACGATGCTTTCGTGTATTGGTTTAACTCATACTGTCACATTTGAAATTAAATTCTTATTATGGTTTGACTGATTTGAAGATGTCTTCCTTGAAACATCTGAGTTAGTTAATGCATTATTATATAAGAGAATGTCATACATCACTTAATATAATGAAAATATTTTTTAATTAAAAAAAGTTTTTTCTTAAATAATCAGGAAGATGGATTTTGAACAACTTATTGATTCCTTTCGATACAAAAAAAAAAAATTAAAATCTTTTTTTTTTTCCATCTTGCATAACGATCATGATAAGATTTGGGAGGAGACATCTAAACTCTGTAGTTTTAAACCTAATACATAGATAAGGAGTTGAATAAATAATAAAAAAAAGTTCCATTAATGTGATAGCATATTTCTATCAGAAATTTTACATGCATATTTGTAATCCCCATTGCAGGATTCACATGAAGAAGATTTGCTCACAGTTTTAGCTCTCGATAAGGATCCGATAAGGCGACACCCGCTCCGCAAAGCTTGGTCGCAGGCCGGAGGAGCCCCGTCAAATCGAGATCGTGCCTCCTCTCGCACCGCCATCCCCGGTTTCCTTGGACGCGTCGCCCAACACCACCTCCTCCGCTCGCGCGAGACGTGTCGCAGGATTCCCAACATTTCGCCGAGCACCTGGTGGGTGGCCCCGAGGATCCGGTCCCCGCGGTAGATCCGGTCCCAATCGTATCCATCTCAGCTATCATTAATGCCATCTATCGAGAATCCATGAAGATCCGATGGATACCACCTTAAATAGGCCGCCTCTTCCCCTCCTCCATCCATCCTTGCTTCCCTCCTCGTTTGCGGAGTCATGTCGCTACTCCGAGAGCTCGTCGACCTCAACCTCACCGAGACCACCGAGAAGATCATAGCCGAGTACATATGGTAATCCGAACCATCCCCTCTTCAAACTTCATCTACGTTCCACTGGTAGGTCCTAATCGATCATCGTATGTGCTTCTAGGATCGGCGGATCGGGCATGGACGTGAGGAGCAAAGCCAGGGTTTGTTTGCATTTCGCTTTTCCTCTTCGTTTGGTTGCTGATCTTTCATCATAAGATCTAACACATGATTTTTAACTGGTAATTTAAGACTCTACCGGGGCCGGTGTCGGATCCGAGCAAGCTTCCCAAGTGGAACTACGACGGATCCAGTACGGGTCAGGCTCCAGGGGATAACAGTGAAGTCATCTTACAGTGAGTGCAATTTCTTCTGTTGTGTAGCATAATGCAAAATCTATCTTTGGTTTCCTCTTTTCTTTGATACCTAATCATGTTCTATTTCTTTTGTGCTTCCTTGTTCATGCTGTGGTTAGTCCTCAGGCAACATTCAAGGATCCATTCAGGAGGGGAAACAATATTTTGGTAATTATCTCTTTAAAGCACAAATTTTGTTTTGATCTATGTGAGGAATGATGGTAAAGATCTATGCATCTTAGGTGATGTGTGATGCATATACACCAGCAGGGGATCCGATCCCTACCAACAAAAGGTTCAACGCGCAGAAGATCTTTAGCCACCCTGATGTGATCGCCGAGGAGCCCTGGTAATCTATTTAGAGTAGTATTCTCCCAGAAATAGTTTCAGAATTTTTATTTGATTCTATGAATTGGCAGGCTTTATGGGCTTTAAATTTGAGATAGATGAAAAGACTGATCTATTTTTATTTTTCTGTGCCATTCCGCTAGATGATTTATATTGAGACTGTGGGTTGCTTTTTAGTGTAATGTTAGCCATCTTAGTGAATTCCTTAAACTAAAAAATTTTTCTTTCACCAGTTTATATTGATCTGGTTATTTATTACTTAATTAGCCTATATTTCTCTACATACAATATTGTGCCATTATTAAGACATTATTTACCAATACTGAAATTATCGGATGAAATGATACCCGTCACGTAACCATTGGATCAAATGAGTCTCAGCTAACCATTATATAATCTAAATTGTCAAAGACAGTGATTTGTGTTGCTTTGATGATTTAAAGACTTTGTTGATATCGCTAAGTTTTGCCCTTTTACGATATATAATTTGCTAACTGCATTTATCATTGTTGAAGGTATGGCATCGAGCAAGAGTACACTCTGTTTCAGAGGGATGTTCCCTGGCCCCTTGGATGGCCAGTTGGTGGCTTCCCTGGTCCTCAGGTTAGTAGACCCTAATGTTCTTATTAAGTGTAATATTTTTCCTCATAAGTCTTTTGCAGTCTGAGCTTGTTCTTACATATAAATATCAGTTTATTGAACTTGTAAATGACTAATGAGTCAAAGCTTTCTGAGTTCTGTTGCAGCTTCAGTTGAGTATTTTGAGCTCCATCCTTTAGTCTTTAGTACTACCAATTTGGAATTTTTGTATTTAAAAACAGAACTAGTAATTGTTATGATATAAGAACTTTTATCCTATCCAACAAAAAGATCTACAATTGTGCCTATAGGTAAAGGAAAATAGGTTTGACTCTTCTGTTATTCTTCTTTTTTACTTTAGTTTGAAGTTGACTTCTTTTGCATCCTTACTTAGGGCCCTTACTATTGTGGTACTGGAGCTGATAAGGCATTTGGTCGTGACATTGTCAACTCTCATTACAAGGCATGCCTGTATGCTGGAATCAACATTAGTGGAATCAATGGAGAAGTGATGCCTGGTCAGGTAATCCTTTCGAGTTACATAGAGATGCTTATGTTTCAGATCGATCTTTTATTCATAAATGATCAGATTGGTATCTTATGACCTCTGTCAATCCCTCTAGTGTTGTCTGTTTTTTTTTTTTTTTTTTGTTACTTACCTGATTATATTTATTTGTTTGATTGATCAGTGGGAGTTTCAAGTAGGACCTGCCGTTGGAATCACTGCTGGTGATCAGTTGTGGGTAGCCCGTTACATACTTGAGGTAGATGTTTTACATATAGATGCTGTTCATATCATGTAACTCAAACACCTGTTTATGGCTGCCATTGTTTCCTATATTTCCATCAACTTAGTGAATCTTCCTACTTGTGTTGATCTGCGCAGAGGATTACTGAAATTGCAGGAGCTGTTCTGTCCTTTGACCCCAAACCCATGCAGGTCTAACTGTCACCTTTGTCTTTGTACTTTAATTGGTTCATGGCTTTAGACACTATCATATGTATAACTGAAAATTTGTATTCACCTTTAATTTTCCTAAAAAAAAAAGAAAAGAGCTTTCTCGTCATTCTTCATTTCTGTGTTGTGATACCAGGGAGATTGGAATGGTGCTGGTGCTCATACGAACTACAGGTCATCTCGCTTTCTTGCTTGGTTTTTTATTCTAAATTTTCATCTGCATAAAATTCACATGGTCCACATCTTAACAGCACCAAGTCTATGAGAAATGACGGTGGAATAGAAGTAATTAAGAAGGCAATTGAGAAACTTAGCAAGAAGCACAAAGAGCATATTTCTGCATATGGTGAGGGCAACGAGAGGAGATTAACAGGTCGTCATGAAACTGCTGATATCAGCTCTTTTTCATGGGTAAGGAACATTTCTTCTATTTTGTATCCATAATCTTTAACTTTGTGATGCTAAGGCAACAAACACTAAGAACAAATTGGAAATATACATGACATGTAAGAAACTTTTGGGTAGCAAATTATTATTGTTTAAAGCCATGATAGTTAAAAGACATCACTGTAGGATCAGGGTTGGTTATTTAAAAAGGAAGCTTAATTTGATCCATATATATTGATAAAGCAAAATGGTAAAGAAATATACATGACATGTAAGAAACTTATGGGTAGCAAATTATTATTGTTTAAAGCCATGATAGTTAAAAGACATCACTGTAGGATCAGGGTTGGTTCTTTAAAAAGGAAGCTTAATTTGATCCATATATATTGATAAAGCAAATGGTAAATGAATATTAGAAAAACATTAATGTCATTTCATGTGTTCCATTGCATGTTAAGCAGTTGAAGATGCTGATTTTTCGGCTTTGTCTTATATACTAGCTTTATGGTTTTACAGTGTAACACACAGTGCATTGAACCAAGTCTATTTTCTGTTTTTTATCAACAATGCAACCTAAAATCATATTACTTTTTTAATCAAATTATTATTCCAATTATCCACTCATGATAAAGTACTACATTTCTGCCTTACTGTTTTGAGTCCCAAGGACAAATGAGGAACAAAGTAAGACTTGTACATTGAAAATTTAATCTATTTCTAGTTACACAAAATGGTCACTTAATTTGAAACCTTGTGTATTGTATTATAACTCATTGAAGCTTAGTATTGGATATGTGAATGTTGGCCTTTATAATGCCATTCCAGTAAAAGATCATTATATACTGACATTTTGAATTATATGTTGCCACTCCTTGCTCTGCAAATATATGCCAATGTTACATGTTTGAATCAAAATAACCTAATGCTCCACTTAGTTCTGTGAAGCATATCTTTGTCAATTTAGCTTAAAGCAATCAGGCTCCATTTATTAGCATTAGGGCCATACATAACTTCAACCTAATATTTTGTTTCTCCAGTTAGGTTTATCAGGTAAGCCTGCAAAACTATAAAATAGTTTTTATCTACATTTCTTGAACATTGAATATTAGTCTTCCAATCATGTTACTCAAAGTGCCGCTGAGACTGATTCCATGCAGTAATTTTTAAATGTTTGATAGCAATATGATAGGTGATTTATGATTTTATCCACTGGACTTGCAGGGAGTAGCAAACCGTGGAGCGTCGGTTCGTGTGGGTCGCGAAACAGAAAAAGATGGCAAAGGTATATAGATTTAGATCGATCAATTATTTCCTTGTAAAATCTATTCTGAATCAGGTGGTTGACTCTTCTGGTTCTCGCTCGAGTCTTCATGCCTGCCCTTTTCACTGAGCTGTGTTGTTAACAGGATACTTTGAGGACAGAAGACCAGCTTCCAACATGGATCCTTATGTTGTGACCTCCATGATTGCTGAAACCACCATTCTTTGGAAGCCTTAAAAGATAACATGTGATGGAGATTTTCTAATGGTATAACTTCCAGTCAAATCTAGGAACTATTGCTTTTTATATGGTTTTATCTTCTTATTCTGGTCTTCAGTCATTGATTTCTTGTAGTCCTCAAAACATGGATATTTGTTCCTCAAGCATGATCTATGGTTGCTTGAGTTTTCCAATAATCTTAAGCTTTAGTGGAACTACACCCTCTTGGGAAGTTGCCTTTCATGTGTATACCGCAATAATTACAATCTCGAGAGACATTATTATTGAAAGCATGTGGGCATGTGATTAATGATTACTTTATTACAAATTCAACAAACATGTATGCAAATGGGAGATGGGACTCCATTTTACCACGAATCAGGAGGATGAGAAGCTCAATTTGAACACTATTAATGAGGAGCATTTCTGGCGAATACATCCATGTAACCTTTGTCACGAATCTAATTGGTTTTGCTTAGATCTAAGGATGTGCAATATCCGATAAAAACTTGCATATAAAGAAAAAGAAATCAGTGATTAATTGAACCTTGTTTTTGATCTAATAGAATAGTGATTGCATCATGAATATCTAATAGAATATTAATAATAAAAATCTTATTGTTGGATCAATAATAAAAAAAAAAAAAAGCGAGGTTGGATCAGTCAGTAGCAAAACACCACCAAAACATGCAGCAGAATTAATAATCAGCTTGCGGAGTCGAACATGATGATTGAAGTCGTGGGAGGGGCTCGGCAATGGGATGATGATGATTGAAGTAGCAGTTGAACTCGTGGATGCGGAACACGGTGACGAGGTGGAGGACGAAGGTGAGCACACGTGAATGAGGACACGGGTGGGGAAGGTGGAGATGCCAAAGACGATGATGTAGCACCCGAACGAGGAAGACGCCCTCAGCGACCGAGGGAACTCAGGTCTCGGCTCCTCTTCCCGAGGATGTTTAAATATCTATATTTTCTTCGATTACATTTAATTAGAGTACCAAACAGAATCGAATCATATTTTCTATTACATTTAATTAAAGTAAAACAGTACAAATCGATTTAAAATTTATTAATTGAATTATAATTTTTAATAGTTTTAAAATATACTTTTAAATAAATTAATTTAATTCAATTGAGCCCAATCGAAGAAATCTTGATCCAATTAAATTAATTTTTTATGCACAGATCAAGATACAATGAACTTTATTTCGTCTATAAAAAAATCCTTTTCTAATCCTAATATTAGAAATGATTTAAACACTTATCACGACTTATCTTCCTTGTCCCAAGCATATGTATTTTACAAATTATCACAAACCCAATTATTTAACAACCATCATCTGAGATCTGTACTTCAATATCACGGCACGGGACCCATCCTTTTATTAAAGACAAGATAAAGTATTATTGTATGACACGAGGAAACCCATATCATTTATAAGATTCAAGTCTTTAGATCAAAGACTTAGGATGGTAACTTCAATCCAACTGATACATTTTTATTGGGATGGATTAACCGAATAAAGAAAAAAAATTTCTTGAATCAAAATCCTTTATGATCTTCAAAATCAAGCCATTAATAAATAATTCAATTCATTTATATGATCAAATTTCGATTCAGCCCAACAATCCCATGTTGTGGCCGCATTCTACTTCTTCCCTTTTGTTCATTCTTCCGCCTCTCCTTGATCAATCTCGACGATTCACTAACATCAAGACCATCGATTTGGTGACCAATTAGCCATTTCTCAGCCGCTACTTTTATGCACTTGCTTAGCGTTTGTGTTATCGAAAGAATATAACAGCCAATAAGATGAAGACATAGCTCCTTGATTCCCTAAAATTATACAAGTGAGAGACTGCAAAAACTGTTCTAGGGTTCTTGTTCTGCTGCTTATCTAAATCTGACAGCATAATGGATTTATTATTGTTTCACCAAATTCCATCAGAAGGGTCAATAATTTTCTTTTCTCATTCAGCAAGCACTATGTATTTATTATACACCGCGAAGCATTAGCGCATTGAAAACCACAAAACAATACTCTTGAATGACACAAAGAATGACAATGCATATATCCAGTAGTATAATGAATGCATCCAATTTAAGACAAACATAAACACATAAAAAAGTAGCAGGAAATGGGAATCGATAGAGAGATGTAGGGGCATAACTGTGGTCAGAAACATGAGTATGATCAGTTAACCTACATGATTGAGGAAATAATATGCAACATTAGATATACACAAACCCTAGCCAGCTGAGAAATTTGAAGGAAAATGAGACCATAAGATTCATTATTCCTGTACGGTTGGATAATGTTAATCCACCCTTCTCATGGTGCCTAAATCAATCGCAAGAAGGATGATTTTGTAAGGTACCTGACTGATTAGCTGATTTATCATGGGAGTAAGATCATGTTTGATTCTGGATATCACCTCTACAAAATCTCCATGAACCATCTTCTTGTCTTCTCAGTATGTAACGAACCTTGTATGTACTGTGAATCAAGTGGTAGATGAACAAATGAGCAGTTCTTAAGGATAATAATACATATTGGACTTTTAAATATACTGGTCTTGTGAAGAACCTGTAATAACTCGGTTTTTTTGGCTCAGATTCATCAACAAGCTCAGCAGCTTCCTCAATCACAGCCTCGATTTCAGCAAACTCACCATCACCTCCATCTGATACTATCTCAGCACGCAGAATAGACGCTTGTATTAAAACAAACCGCCAAAAACAGGATTTGGCTTTTGCCGAATTCGCCAGATCTTGCCACTGACAATGACATACGCACACCAGAATCCGATTCAAAGAAAGAAAAAAATATATATGATGGCACATATAAAAAATATAATAATAATAATAATAATAATAATAATAATAATCTTATGTCTTCTCAAAATTTACCTTTGAAAGCATTGCTTCGGAAAGAATATTGGACAGCAATTGAATTTGATGACTGGGACCTAATGCCTCAGCTTTTATATCTTGCCATTGTTGGACCAGTGCTTCTGCTTCTTCAAGAGCCATGTGCCGTTTATGTATCATAAAACCAGCAGAAGTAGACAAAGGTGAGAGATCGGTGAGCCACTCATTCTGCAAGCTTCCAACACTAATTTTATGCTCAAGGCGTTGGCTGAAGATTGACCAAAGCTTCCGTAACTGACACATTATATTCCTACCTCTAATAGCAGATGTGGTATCTCTACCAGCAAACTGACTCAAAGCAGCAGCTTCACCAGTAACAACACAATGGTTAATTGATTTCAATTCATGTGGCATTTTCAGATGACCAAATTGCATAGCAAGCAGCTTAAATGCACCAAATAATATGCATCCGACAAGAGTCATATAAGCAACCTTTCCTGTTATATCTCTTTTATTAAGCCAGCTTTCCCAGAAGCCTTGGTGATGCAAATCAAGATTTCTTTTCAGCTGAGAAGATAGCAAGCTAGCATTATCATTAGTCTTACTAACTGCCATTTGGCTCTGCAAATTAACTGGTGCAAGTTGCTTGACAGCTTCTCCCAAATTATTGGTTGAATTAACCTTTGCATATTGCGCACCAGAAGTTCGATGGTCTACTAAAAGGCCAAAAGATGATAAATGGTGTCCGGCTGAAGGAAGTGTCTTCACGGTCCCTATTTTCTTCTGGTTGCCACTGCTAAGCATTCGCTTTGGGCTCCCGAAAAAGTTGGCCTATATTGTATCTGTAAAAATTAGAATCTTGCCAACATAAAGCACCTCGCAGTATCAGACATCAATCCACTCCAAGACTCACCAAAGAAGGAGAGCAATCTCGTGTATCCGGAAAGAGAGAAAGAACAGCATCTTTCAGCCAAGTTTCCTGGTAAATTTCAGCAGTTCTTCTGGCATAAGACAATTTCAACCTTAATGCAAGTTCTACAGTCAGCTACTATATGCTCATACATAGCTTATGAAGTTGTGGCTTAGCTTAAGGTGTGATAAAAAGGAACTCTAGATTGCCCATTGTTTTCCACTTGACTTTCAGGTAATGCATGAAAAATTACCCGTCATCATGATTACCATGAAAAGATTAATGAATTAGAGTATGTAGAAAATTCTACAAACAATCAAACCCCACGTCTCTTGGTACTGACACAATTTGTAGTACAAGTCCGACCATAAAGATGAAAGCATTCATGAATTACAACAATTAGCCAGTAATCATTAAAACCCTCAAGAAGTATCATTGGAGAAACCTCTACAGCGGATTAACTTAAATACATACAGATAACAATACAGAAGTATCATTGGAGCATTGGCAGGTGCACCTAGTAATGGATCATACAAAAAGGCAATTCAACAATGGATACAATGCTAATCCTATGGGTGGCAATTTTTAAACTGGACCTATAAATATACCTAAACATACACAAATTAAATGCAAGGATGACAAAATTTTCATGAAATAATGAGGTTATACACAACGTATAACCAACCAAAATAATCATATTTTAAAAACCAAACAGCAACAGAAGGGTACCCCATCAACAAGTCATAACTTTTAGTTATAATTCTATACTAGTTGGTGGAACTACAATGTTAAAAAAATATATTATTTTAGGCATAAGGTAAAACAAGAAAAAATATAAAACAACAATATCAACCAATTTATTTATTTTGAACTTTTGATCTGTCATTCATCTATATTACTCTCCCTTTATTTTCCAATTTCTGTACCAAACGTAGGTGGATACGATATGCATTAGCACATTGAAACTGGTTTGATTTCGTATAAAGCAATTGGGCGCCAACACAAATGCCCCTGGAAAACCAGTGGGTTTGCTTCCCCAAATGGAAGCTGAGATGTCCATCATAATCCCTAATAAATCAGATAAAGTTTACAATCATTGCATATTCTGGCTATAATTCAGTAACTTAGAGCCTTAGTAGCGCAAAATATCAGAGGCATGATAAGCACCTTGTATCAGCAAGAATTTAAGTTCTTGTACAGTGCATTTAAATGTTCAATATTTAAAAGCATATATAGAGAAATAAATTGCATCAGCATTTCTATCAAAGAGACAGTAAGGCACAAGATTATGACAGAAGTCAGAAAACCCACATAGTCCTCAATCTAATACAGAAGTCAAGATCAAGTAGCAAAGAGACAAAGAGGAGCAGAGTTTGATAATACATATATCTATAAAATCTAGAAATCAAAAGAGTGCATGATTGTCTGGACAAAGAGGAGCAGAACAAAGAGGAGCAGAGTTTGATAATTGCCTAATTAAACCAAGTTGGTGCCTAAGGATTTCACAGGGAAAAAAGTGGATATCTTTATTTTTTTATCCTGAATATTCACAACAAGTAAGATCAAAATACGAATTGTCCTAAAATGACAATTTTTATGGTTATCTATGACAATTCTTTCCAGAAACCTGGACAATGCAAAATTGAGTATGTTGTATGACATTCCCAAATCCTAGATAATCCCCAGTGACTTTCTAACGTAAATTTAGAAAAAAGATTGAAGACATGACATTGACTCCCACATGTGTAAGGTTTGTTCTGTTCTAGTAATTAAGCTAGTACAGGCTATTTGATCATGATAATATAAACTGACTCCATAAATTTTAACTTGGTGCATAAGGAAAAAAGAAGTCTTTTGTCATAGCATATAAATGATTCTGGAACCAATCTTAAGCTGACGAAGAAGAACCACCAAGTTAAATGCCCCAGTAACATGTGAAAACATGGCCAGGTATATCTTCATTACTTGAAAAAAAAAAAAGTGGCAAATCTACCCATAACTACTTTAAGTCCTAATAAGGGACCAAGTCTTTTGAATATGTAAGTTCATGAACTCTCTGTTTGATTTTCTCCTGAAAAGAAACATTCACAATTAATTACCAATATTACTCAGAACATCCAACTTAAGAATACAGTCAGACAAATGATAATCATCACTTTTATCAACAATATTATCATACAGAAAAATGCAGAAGGCTGGTAGTAATCAACACAATCTTGAAAACTTAGCAACTTTTGTTAATTATCAAAGTTAACATCATCTGTTAATTATCACAGTGCTCTTTCAGTTGCATTTACATAGAAGGTAACAGATTATGAAGTACCTACCAATGTCTGGTTCACAGTGCCCTTGTCCTTGGATGTTCCACTCATACCAGATCGTGAATTCTGTGAAGTAGAACTCCTCATTGTTTCAAGCTGCAGAAGCTTTTCAACAGTCTCCATCCCCCCAGTCTGCATAGATAGACCCACTTAAATAAACACATATAGGAAAGATAAAAAAGAGATCCATGTAAAATATTACCTGCCCAAGAAGAAATGAACAAAATGCTTCCTCAAACTTCAAGTCTGCTCCATCTGATATAATTAAACACTCACAAATGGCTTTTGCTCTAGTGATCTGCATGAGAACATAACCAGAAATACATCACTGCCTGTGCCAAGAAGAGATCATTGTCACCAGCAAAGAGGCAATACCATCTCATTCTGTCTCATTGAAAACCCAAGAGCAATATGAGCGACCATGGCCAGATAAAAGCAATTAATGTCTAGTACAACTCTTTGACTCTGAGACTCGATTGATTTTTTGTTCTTGCGAGTAACGGCCAAAGTATCCCAAGAAAGAAGATCTACCATTTCAGTAGCCATTAGCCTATTCATAGCTTGAACCAAGAAAGAAGACCAATCTTGAACTCTACAGGAAGATTCAACATCTAGGCCCTGTCTAATCAGTTCTTGCAATGCTGCTAATGCCCCACGTCTACGTTCAGCACTATCAGGAATAAGAGGCAACCCCAGAAGTTCCAATGTGCAAGCAGGTGCAAGGTCCTCCAAAGATTCTTCTACCTAAGAAGTGCTCCAAATGATCAGTCATTTTCATATCGATACCATGAACTGAATCAGACAAGGGAAAGATACATACCTGTGATAGCAATGGCAATTTCGATAAAGACGCATTGCTCTTTAGAAGATACTGGGCCCGTGCAAGAGCTTCAAAACCTTCAGATACCTTGTTTTTCTCAAAACCAACCTTTGCAATTGAGCACTACAGAAGCAGAATCGAAAACTCGAATGAAATATATGCAGTACAGCAAACAATTAAATAATGACATATTTGCTTATGTTTCTTACTTCAGCTAGAGCCATAGAGAGAAGCAAATCATGACTATATGGCTTAGCATCAGGAAGTTGTAAAGCTGCTCGGCCGATTTCCAGAACCAACTTTACTTCTCCAACCTGCATTTAAGTGTCAATTTCCTGTCACAATATTCAACAAGCAAACCAAGGACAGCGGAGTTGATAAAGAGATATATGCAATCAACAGTTAAGGTACAAAACCAACAAAAGAGTATGGTTCTTTCCCAGAAGATGGAAAGCAGAAGAGAAAAAGAGAACTTCTATATGTTTAGTGTATTGGGAGGAGAGTGGAGGAAGAGATGGGGGCTATACTTCATAGTCAGTGTTTAACTAACAAGCAACAACTTCTGAGGCAGGCGTCAAGACACCTCCAAGGATTGACCTATTTAAAATTGTGAAAGTTATAAACTTTATAATGTCAACTTAGATTTCTCAAGCCTCGTGGAATCTTGATATGTCTTACTACAGTCTGTCAAGCTTCAATCTGTCTTGATAGGATACTGCATAGTAACCTCATAATGAATGGCATACTCACACAGCATAATATGAATGCACTTTGGACAACTTACTAAATAACTATTTATACACGAGCACACATAAAAATGCAATACATCTTACATGTCCAGGATATCAGAAAAAAGTACAAAAAATTCTAAATGGCTCACTTATTTGTACCAAATAAATACAACCCCATGTTATCAACTGTAGAACTACAACACTCATAAGTGTCAAGTTTATAAAACATTTGAATTAGCATATTCTCACATTATGACAATGGCTGTTCATGGTCAAAATATAGTCTTTTTTTAATTAAGTTCCCACGATTGTGTTTACTAAACGTAATAGGTTATAAATAGAAAACTTTTACCTCTTGCAAAAGGCATAGAGCAACAGGCAACCAAGACCAAGGAATTCGAAGAGAAGATTTTGGTGGTACTTTCTCTTTTATATTGCCAGCATATTCTGGTTCAAATAGAAGTTTATCCCTTACATCCATCAAGAGATCCTGCAAAATACAACATTGAGATATCACACACTAATATATATAGTGAAGAACACTATCTTGTACCTTCCGAGAAACAATTGTTTCTGCAGTATATCCATCCTCAATTGTTGAATTTTTCAGCTCCATTACTGCTTTGACAATCTCATCCTTTTCAGCTTGCACTGTAACACCTAAGAGCTGCAAATTCGTTGAATCTAATAATCAGGGAGATATATATCCTTGAGACTTTGCTCTATTATCCATTAAAAAATGATTATGGACGTGACTTCAACTTGAATCAAAGAATTTTTCCGTAACTAATCATCAAGAAACAAAAATAAGTCCTAAGAACATATAAATTGTAGGATATGGTTCTCTTAATAATTGCAACAGTTCCATGAATATATTATGCATCTCTCTCCAACTAACTTGATTTTTTTCATCCGTTAGCTTTCAGTAGGAAATTAGGATTGATGTTGATATAAACTCCTACATCCGTTAACCTTGCTGCAAAACCAGTGACATCCAGGACAACATTGTAGTGTTTAGAATACAAAAATCCAATATAGATGGCTTTAAAGTTTGGCATTTGTGAAAAGGTCCAGATGTTATACTTGATTGTAATCATCTACAAAATTCCGCACTTGGAAGGTTGTACATTTTTCACAATGATATAGATTAATGGATAGCACAAACAGAACATTTTGTTAGACTTGCCAACTTCGATGGCACATCAGAAGTTTTAGCTATAGTAACTACAGTTCAATGAGTTACTAGGATGTGGCAATCCAGGTTGTATAGGTGGCATTTGGCAAGTCCAATAAAATTATCATGAATGATCAAATTTGTTATATGAAAATGGTTCTTCATCAAAATCATTATACGATCTTCAAGACAAATGTCACCCGTCCCCATCTTATTTGTCCTGAGAAGTAAATTATTTGCAAATAAGTAAGAACTATGAATGTATCGAAAGATCACTTTATCAAGACATATTGATCATCAGACAAGCAGCATTTTATTTGATATAACCAAACATCTACTTAATATGTTATAGTATACTTATTATATGTAAAAAAACTGAGGAATAAAGTTCTTGTAGTTCATTAACCTCGTATAAGTTATATGAATTATCTTAACTGCTAGCTAGATCAACTATTCTTCGTCCTCTCTTATATGCCACTTTCTACATCATTGAAGTTAAATATTAAAACAAAATAACCTTCCTAAAACATACAAATTGTCTCAAAAATCTAACTCCTCTCTAGCCAGAATTATGTGGACATGTGAGAACCAAGTCCTGTTAGGGCATTTGCATAAAAAAATGAGCCAAAGAGAGAAGATAAGTCCTATCCCCTATATGAAACACATTGTAAGAACATCCAAGTGTTCCATCCATCGTCTAATTTGTGAAGCTCATGAATGTCTCCTCTTTTATTGCTTGTATGCTGTCTGAAGTATAGGGCCACTTACCTCACCTTCTCATCAACCTAGACTGTCTTGTTGACCATCCACACAGGTAAAACCAAGAACATTTCAGCATATACAATGTCATAAAACAGAAAAAACAAGAATTATAGGTAATATCAGCACATAACGGGCCTAGGTGAGAAGACAATCTAAAAATATCTATCTATAGAGCAAAGCCTAGAGAAGATGCTATCATACTGATCCTTTCCATAACTAGTATTGCATATCTTGCGTTCTGCTGTACAAAGATCTGTGACACAAACTTATCAGTATATAAGGATTAACGAGTTTCATGGAAGTCCTTGACATATTAATATATGCATTCTTTTGAATAGTGTAATTCGTTTACACATACTTGAATTCTACAAAGCGCACAGCAATCAAATTTCTCTTGCAAACAAATCAATGAAGTAATAATGGAAGATCTTAAGGCATAATGCTGATAAACGTGTGGAATTTTTTGCATTACTTCCCAACCTGAAAACAAGTCACAGGAATCTCCACCCTGTCTCGAACCTGCCCATTCTCTACGGCCGGGGCCTCCAACACCTTCATCTTTGCCAGACCAGAGATCTCCATGCGGGTAGTACGAGACTTGGCCTCCGGAGACGGCTCGCTGAGGACCCTTCTTTCCCTGCCGCAAGCAAGAGATGCGACGCTGGTCAAAGCCAAGGACCTCCGTTTCTCCTCGAATGTTGCATTCCCGACGCTCCCGCACCGTAGCGGCAGCCCGAACACGGTGTGAGACAATGCCATGGCCAAAACCTAACGCTAAGCGAACGATCCGCCTCCTAATCCATGGAAACCCGCGATCGAGCAAAGAAGATGGCTGAAGGAACGCGGGGGAGAGAGCTAGGCCTCAAATTAGAGTTTCGCCAAGCTCCATTTGAGGGCATCGAAACGGAAGGGAAGGGAAGGGAAAGGAACGAAAGTATCATTGTTCAAGGCCATGGCCAAAACCTAACGCTAAGCGAGCAGATCCGCCTCCTACTTCATGGAAACTCGCGATCGAGCAAAGAAGATGGCTGAAGGACTGCGGGGGAGAGAGAGAGGTCTCAAATTAGGGTCTCTCCGAGCTCCATTTGAGGGCATCGGAACAGAAGGGAAGGGAAAGGGACGAAAGCGCAACTGTGCCGGCGACGGACGAAATAAAGAGAACACGAGGAGTGAGGAAGGGGCAACGCACATATATCCTTAGTATCCTTAAATTACATAACTACCCTTCCAAACATGTATTCCTATGAATATTACAATAAATTCTCCAGAAATTTTATTTATTTATTTTCATTCCATTTTTTTAGTGGCATTAAGATATCTATGAAACTATATAGATAGAAATAAAATTATATAGAGACAAAAATTAGGAAGTTAATAAGAAATATTTTTTGTAATGGAAGAAAAGCAGTAGAAAATTAGGAAAAGGAGGACGTTTTATTGGAAAAAGATGAAGAGATACTTTTGTACAAAAATTGTCCAATTAATTATATTAAACTATTGTTATATAGAGTTATTACCTATGAAAATAGAATATATATATATATATATATATATATATATTCCTATAATTTTAATAGAGTATATACGTCCCTCATATTTTAATCCTCTGGCCAATATCCATCCAAAAAACCATGATAACCATTATAATTAACCATGGATTATAATTACTAGTTTTGATTTTAAAAATATATAATACATAAAAGTCTACTAAAATTCTCACAACATAACTAACTTTTAAAATACATTAATATTGGTTAAAAATAATTATTGATTTAAAAGTTAAACAATAATCAACTTATAGAAATTAACCTTTATATATATATATATATACACACACACACACACAAACTCCAATTAAAAGGTACAGAAATAAAAATATACAAATTTGGCCAAAATATACACAAGCAATTAAAATTGCCAAGAAGCTCTCATCATCACATTGGAAGTTATGATATGTACATCCAAAAAAAGATTACAAATGTAGATAGATATACCAGGAGCTTATGATTTGCCTGAGTAATCAATCAAATCAATCCTTAAGTGAGGAAATTATAGACTCGAATATAGAATGATCAATAACATAAACACAAATTAGAGCTTTATTAGACAACAAAATGACACTCTTTAAGTTTGAAAGAATGTCATCGATGGACCCATACACAAAGAATGACATAATAAACACTAAACAAGAATGAAGAATGAAAGAAAAAAAACAAGAAAAAACAAGAACATACAAGCAGACGTCACACATCCTCTCACCCTATATTTGGCAACATATACATGTGAAGATTATTAGGATGTTCTCATCTTCTTAACAAAATTGTTCTGGCTGAGCGGCCATAGAAGATTTTTGTTGGTCACAGAAAGAAACATTCTCAAACTTTGTGATCATGTTGTATTGAGACAGAGAATACAATCCCTGTGGAACAAGGAAAAAGAACAACCTTTACTAATTCCATCTGTCAGCATAGACCAACAAAGCTTTATATTGTTTTTCACTGTTAAAGAACAATTATACCTCAAGAACAAAACTCATTGGTTAAGCAGTCTCTTCTCTATAGAAATCTCGAAGGCCTTGGACATGATCGCCATCGATTCCTCTACTGAGATAAGCCTTGATCATGGTGCTGTAGGTTACCTTGTCAGGCGTACACCCTCGAACCTTCATCATCTCTAGCACTTCCCTCATCTCGACCAAGCATCCTGCTCGGCCATATGCATCCACCAAGCAGTTGAAGAAGACTACATCTAACATCACGTCAGAGTTCTCGATGAATCTCACTACAGCCTTTATTTTATCCACTGATCCTGTCCTTCCAAATGCTCTGATAAGTGAGCAGAGTGTGACACAATTTGGCTTGATCCCTTCGGACTTCATTAATCTAAAGATGTACTCCATTTGTTTCAGATCTCCCGCCCTACCAAATGCATCAATAACGACATTGTAAGTCACCACTGTCCATGAAAAGTAGTACTTCTGCATGTACTCCATTACAGCACCCATCTTCTCATATCTTTTGGCCTTGCCATAAGAATCAAGAAGTATGTTGAATGTTTTAATATCCGGAGAGATGCCAGAGCTCTGAAACTTGTCATAACACTTCTCCATCGTTTCGATCTGCCCGCTGCCACCAAAGGCTCGGAGTGTTGCATTCATTGTCCAAACATCGGGCTTGCAGTCATGGCTAGAGAGCATTTCCATAAGTGTAGACTCCATCTCTGCAAACCTTTTAAGTAAACAAAACCATAGAGATGAATTTCTGCTCATAGATTAATAGACATTATGCAAAGGCTATCAACTAAGCTTGTTGCATGTATAATTTTTTGCTATAATTTTTATCCAAGCTACATTATTTCTACCCCATTTCAAGCATGTATGAGCTGAAATGCTCTGTAGTTAAACCTCTTCAATTGTTGGTAACAGAAATTTGTACTTGAAAATTTTGATGAGGAAACCAAATGGTGAAGATCAACAGGTTTAAATTACTCTAGAGAGTAATAAACAAGTCCACAAGTGATTAATCTTTGATCTTCAAGTTATCATAACATGGCAGAAAATAATGATGACCAATACTACCTTAATACAATTAATTCATGTAGAAAGCATAAGTTTTTCAAGCTTATAGACAGTGGCATGAAGAGTTAGAAACTATCACAAAAAGGATACAGGTAATAGACAAGAAGCAGCATTTACCTTCCCGCTTTTCCATAAGCATCGATTAGAGTGTTGTATGTAATGATGGTTGGCTTTATTCCCTGACTCTCCATATCAGATAGTAAAATCTGAACTTTGTCAAATGCAAAGACTTGCACACAGGATTTGATGAGAATGGAATAGGTATGAACATCAGGCTGGCAGCCATCAATAGTCTTCATCTTGTTCAGCAAGGAAAATGCTTGGTCAAGGAGACCACTTCTACTGTATGCTGAGACAAGAGCAGTGTATGACTCATGGTTTATGATGCAACCTTCATCGACCATAGCCTGGAAAAGAGCTTGGGCTCTTTCAGGCTGCTTGCATTTCCCAAGCATGACAATAAGTTTTATGTATATGCCGGAATTTGGCCTGTACCATAACTGCTCACGAAGAAGTTCAAACACCTGAACCAAATGACAGTGAAGCTAGGCTAAGAAATGTTACCCAAACAGAAGAGATAGGAAAACAAAATGGCAAATGTATATGACTACAAAGAAAAGATTTTGAAGAACACATCTAGGCTATCAAGTTTCCAGTTTGGCTTAATTGTCAGTACTGGAACATGATACATGTAATGAAATAGGAGAATGAAGCAGAACAGAAAATGAAATGTATGCATCACAATCCAACTATATCAAAACTTCACACATATAGTGATTCTGTCAATAATCTTCTTTACATGATTGGAAGACCACATTTTACCACAGAAGTCAACATTTAAGTAAAGATAATTCAACTAGAGGAAGAAAAGGGGAAAAGAAAGGACTCAACAACTGCAACTCTCATATAGACACATGTCAAAAAATTAGATGACGACACAATGTACATAAAAACATAGATATGATAACCAATATCAAACTAGGTCGAATATACATGGCTTCAGTGTTAAAAAAGGTACGAAACTGGATCTCAGCCTTAAAGCATGCCTTCTTATATATCTGAAGTTACTAGAGACATTGGTAACCATCTCCTTTAAAGCTATTTAACTTCATGTAACCCGTACGAACTGTATGAACCTATACTCTCAACCGCATTTGCAACAACAAAAAGTTAACCACTTGGAGTATATTGTTTATGTAATTCTGGCATAGTGCAGAAGACGACAGAATGCAGGTTCCTGGAAGCATAAAGGTCTAAGATACCATCTAGTAGAATATTAAATTTCAATAGCAAAATTATGAATGAATCGAGACTCATAGAAGTCACAAAGGGAAACAACAAAATTTGATTAATTACGATTATTGATGAAGCCACTTGTTGCAAAAGCTGATAGAAGCCTTAGTAAAAAAGGACAGAGTACAACAAGGTCAAGCTGACTCTGCAAGAATCTGACTTCTATCCTGTTTTTCCCTTTTGCTATGCAAGGTTGACAAGCTTCACATGGCTGGTCTATAATAGCAATGGGCAGAATATAGACAACCAGAAAGATAACCAGAACTGTCAAGAGCTCCCAGATTTCAGCGCTGGCCGTTGATGCCAGGAGCTCTTGAGTTTCAACATTATGCCCACTTGCCTAAACTCAGTTCAATCAAGCACTTGCTATGTCAAATAATAATTATTGATTTTCAACATTAGTCTTTCCTTTTGCCTAAACTCAGTTCAATCAAGCACTTGGTAATTGGTATGTCAAATAATAATTCTTTTTTTCCTTTGGAATTGTTGAATACAAGGTATACATGGTATGCTAGGTACATGGTGGTGTGCCTCTGTAGGAAAATGTTCATGCGTGCAGGGAAGATATAGGATAAGCTGACATAGTAGAAAGCTGGAATCCGGATAGACAACCATAAGTGTGTGGAGGCATCAAGTTTTGTCCTTTTTTGTGCTTAATACACAAGCAACAGTCGATATAGCTTAAACAGGCAAATCTACAAACACGTAACTGACTTGATCTCCATTAACCCAACATGCAATTCATGGAGGAATAATCACAATAAATGAGTATATTAGCTTCATGGCAAGAAATTTAAGCATAGAATTCACCATTCTTACGCAAAAAGCTGAAGAGAGCTAAGGGGAAGAGGGAGAAAGAAACACCTTGAGAGCAGACTCCCACCGAAGAGCAGTGACCCTCTCGTGGAGGGCCTCGAGAACGGTACGGGGGAGGAGCTTCCTCGAGTTAGTGCGGCCGCGCTTCTTCTCGATGACGGCCTTGGTGGCCTCCCGCCTCAATATGACGGATATGGCTTTCTTGGAAGCGATCCTACAGTTGACCTCCTCTTTCTTCTCCCTCTCCTCCTTCTCCCTCTCCTTCCTCGCCTTCTCCTTCTCCCTTTCGCTTCTGCCGGTGCTGCGTCTGTCTGGCTGCGACTGCACTGCTGCCGTCACGGCCACTGTGCTGTTCTTGTTTAGATTCTTCTTCTTGAGATCGTAACGAGGATGGGAAGCGGAGAGCGGGGAACGAGCAGAAGCAGCTGCCATCAATCTGCGAAGAGGAGATTGGCAGTGTGTGGGTGAGGTGGGAGAGAGAGAGAGAGGGCCGAGTCGAGCCTTAGCCGGATGAAGGCCAATAATATCACACACATAAAAGAGTTGGTAATTTTATTATATTTATTCATGGGCAATTTTCGGAAAAAATGAATTTTTCCATCAGGCATCAATATACCTTCTGATACACAACAAAGAAAGGATTAGTAGCTGTGTTATTTATGCTTGGACTTTTTGGGCTAGGGGTATTTTACGGATTTTGGTTGTGTCATGAGGGAGAACAATAAGTTTTGGAGCTCCCTTTTTACTATTTGTATTTTTTTATAAAATATTTTATTAAATATAAAGTAATCTTACTGCCTTGAATGCGTATATGGAAATGTTTGATGGATATTGAAGATTGATTTGTAGAAATCTAATCAAAACTGCTACTCACGCATGAATCGGAACTAGAAAGCATCAAGCTTTTGTACGGGCTCCTGCTCCAAAGACGATTCAATGTTCAGTGACTGCAGCAGTGGTAAAACCTGCATGATGATGATAGATAAGAACACAGCAAGAACGTAAGTGTGGAACAATAGATATCAGGATTTTGAAGATCATACAGTATTGTCAATGCAATAAGACGAGAATAGGGACACAAATAAATCGAGTAAGGTATTAAGATCTGACCGCAAAAGAACATAGATCGTTCTGCATAACTCACGTCTTTTGACCCCATGTCTGGGTCATTGGAGCTTACAAATCAATCCCCCAACTGCTGACAGCATCATCCACACAACAAAATGAACCAAATGACAAGTGATTATTCTAAACAGTCTCGATATCTAAAATCTGTTACAGTAGACTGGAAATTTTCGAACATGTGGGTATTCAATTGTATCTTGGAAGTTCCTCCTACAAGAAAAGAAGAGACAGAGAAATTAGTTAATATGAGCACACAACTCAAAATCATTATCATCATCATCCAGAAATTGCGGGCTGTCTTTTTTTGCACTTGATATATGTCGGTGCATACGAGAACACAACTCTGAATCATCATCCGTACGAAGTAATTTGTTCAAATACAAGATTTCATATAAACAAAGTTATCCCTAACTAAAAACAGGTGACATCCTACAAAATCAGTAGAGGTACCATGTACTTGGATCCATGGCTACATGAATAGGTGGCAAACTAAAGCAATTTCTCAGATACAGTACGATTGGAAGGGGAAAGGCCACATACATGTTTTCTTGGCTTGACCAGGTGGCGATGACTGGGTGAATAGAACATAGAGTGGGAGAGTTGAAAGAAATGACCAAAATCTGAATGATGATAACCAGTAGTGCAAAACCTGAATCGTTTGCTGGAAAGTTATCTGACATATGGAGCACCAAAACTTTGCAGGTTATGGGCTACAGAAACAGAAAAGAAGAAAAGAAGGGCGTACTTGATCTAGAAGATCTCTAGTTCATGGATAAAGAACAACCTGACATGACTACTATCTCCAGGTCGAACTTAAGTAAACAAAGAAAACCTTTTTTTACTGTGCTTTTGCAAGTTTGTGCAGCTTGGTGTATGTATTATGTTCCGGAAGGGTGCTACTTTATGGTATATTTCGTGTGTGCGTATGGGTGGGCAGGTGGGTGATTTTCTTATTTTTCATCGTCAAATTTTGGTCGTGTCCTAGCTGAATCTTGTTAGTTGAACCTAATAGACATGCCTAACTGTTACCACTTTGTTTGTTGCATGCTTAATGCACCCATCCTACAACCAAGAAAGGGAGAAAAATCCAAAAAGAACATCCCAAATCACACATACATGCACAAATAAAATAACTGTATGTCGCTCCCTCTTGTTGAAGACAATGGGCATTAAGCATGCAACAAACAAAGTGGTAACAGTTAGGTATGTCTATTAGGTTCAACTAACAAGATTCAGCTAGGACACGACCAAAATTTTTAAGCGGAAACCATGGATTCAAACACCAACTTTTAAGCTGGTGCAGACCAGTATTTACTAGTCCAACAGCCATCGTACTGTCACGGACTTAGCTGGTTTTGCCTAAGTCGTGCAACATCCTTACGTGTTCGTCCGCAAAGGGTCAACCCCCCCCCCCCCGAAACCTCTTATGGTCTCTTGGACCAGTTATTACTACCTTAATTTGCACCTATTATTACCCGTGGATGAGCTACTGAAAAAGAGTGGGGAAAGGAATTGCATCAAACTCCACAGCGAACTTAACCCTTTAGTTATCTTATCTTGTTCTACCCTTTCGATCCCCCAAAAGGCCAAAGGCATACAATCCACCATTGAGCAAACATCAAGCAGACTCACGACGAAAGAAGAAACAAAAGTAAACGTCCCAACCCTCTCCAAAGAGGCAAGAAGAAAACTGGTAGTAATAGCAGTGGAAGAGGACGTATAGAGACCTAGATACAGGAAGGGAGCACAAGATGGTACTCTGCTCACTTCTTCTTGAGCTCTGAGAGCTCCCGAGGACGTATAGAGACCTTTCCTTCACCTTGCAATCTTCTGCCCCTTTTCGTTTGCTTCCTTTGCCCTGTCTGCGTGTGTAGGAACCCTTTTTAATCTCCTTCCACATTGCGAGAGAGGGTGGTGGGGAGGAGGTCACACTAACCGCGAGCGATGGCAGGAAACGAGTCGCGACGCCGCCATCGGTTTCGCGACTTCATTGCCATGGGCCTGCCCACCACACTAGTGTTTGACGAAAAAGCCTTTCCCCGTGGCGGTGACACTGCGTTGGGTTTCTTGGCAGGGATTGGCTTTGTCATTTTAGCAAACACATAATAGACAATGCAAATTATAAACATCTTCGCAAGCTCTGAACGGTCATGCGATAAAGGATCCAAGGTGGTCTGCGACAGACAAAAGTCCCCACAAGTGTCCACATGACACTGCTGCAAAACAAGATAGCGAACCAACCCTATACACTACCCCAAAGGCCCATCCAACCATGTGCCACCTGGGTAGCTCCTAGATGTTGTGCTAGTTGACACTTCGCACTACTCTACGGAGATTAAAAAAAAAAAACCCAATATGGTTGTCTTGATGACATGTTTCTGGCAATTTTGCCTCTACCGATGACTGCACACAACCTATATTTACAAGCCTAAAACAACCATAAAGTCAACCAAAATGAGTTGTCAAACCTACTACAAGCCCTCTACATGTTATGTAAAGCATGAGCAAAATCGAAGGATACAGACATACACGAGTATTACATCGAACACCCTATTTACAGCTTTGTCCGTGATAGTATGAACTTTAACTGTGCAGATCGGATGGTCTGGTATGGACTGTCTTGCCAGATATTCATACTGAACCATGAATACCAGGCAGGAATTAGCTAGCATATAATTATATATCACATCATAAGTCTATTGCCCAATCATCTGACCTTCCCCATCCAAGCCCCTCCTCTTTCATTTGATCTCTCTCAAAACTCCCAATTCTCTCCCAAATCACTATCTTCTTGCAAATCAAGGTTCAAAGCTTTCTTTAAACCAAGGTAAATCTGAAACTCAAAGTCTAAGTTATAGGTCAGTTTTTGTTGATTGAAACTTCATTTTTACATTTTTGTCATCTGATCATGATTTCCTGCTTAGACTAAAAGCTTTAGTTCAACATCTATATTTCCCTTTCCTAATTTCTTGTTCAAAAGAGATCAAATCAATGAATATCTAGTACAGATGCATTTCTCAGTCAATTCCACTCCAGTCCAACCAAAATTCACTCGAATCAGCTGGGATTCACTTGGACTGGGATTCTCTTGCATACCCTTGAGACAAATTTGATCTGAACTAAATCCACATAAATCCAGACTCGGTCCAGGTGCATCAAAACTAGATGCATGCAGAACCAACCAAGATCCATATGGATCTAGCTGAGATTGATGAGGATCCAACTTAGATTTGCATAGATTAAGATTTTATATAGAACTAGCCTAGTTTTGATCTAAGTCAGATGTAAGTTGTATTTCCAATATCTAAGCATACATTTTAATGTTGTAAGCCTCAATGAGCTTAATAATGAGTATAGAAACTAATATTTTAGTAGCAAAATAGTGATCTGACATGATAGTATGGCTGTCAAATGCCACCTTTAGCAATGGATCTACTCCAAATACGCTGGTCAAGTTGGAGGAATATAACCCGAATGGAGATGATACTTTTGACACGGCCATTGTGTGAGGATACCCCAAAGGGATCATCAAGGCTACAGCAGGAAAACCAAAGGGAGGACCTCAATAGGTTGGCATCTGAGTTGCCCATATATGATGAATTTGATGATCTCATAGATCATATTGATGAGGACCCAAGATTTGTGCATCATTGAAGAAGCAACACATGGATGGGGAGAACATGAGACACTATTATGGATATGGTAATTCATCCCAATATGAACATGACAGGGCAGTGAAATGGTGTTGGATCTTCTCAAGGAGTTGATCTTCGAATATAAGGCAGTCCCAACAATACTGGTTCACAGGGGCTAGGCAGTAATGCCAGTATAACATAACCAATATTGCACATCAGCTGAACTGGGCTACCTGTACAAGGATGCCCTGAGAGGAAATATGGGAATTCTTCAGTTCATTTGGCATGTCAGATTTTGATGTTAACGGTTCAGATATTAAGGCATTCCCCATTCAGAGTGCATAATAGACCAGGATCAATGACGCTAATACTAAAAAGAAGATACATAAAAAAAGCAATAGCAAAATTATTCAACTTAAACCATATCCTTGAATATAGTTTGAGGCCCTTACTACAGAAGTATGGTATTTACTATTGAGAAACATAGTCCAAGTATACAAAGCTCCCAATCTATTAAATTTGTCAGCAAATAACTTGAGGAGGAGGCCGAGAAAATCCAAAATTAGCTCGTCACTTAAGAAGTGATGTGACCTATATGGTGTGATCCTTATGTTTGACAACTGATTCGACCCAACCAAAATATAAATTTTCTGATCTGTTGTAATGGAAAGATCACCTTTCATAAGTCATCGAATCATATTTCAGATGCACAGAACTTTCAGAGTCTGAGACAGACCTTGGTAGATGAGATCGGAGGCCAATTTATGTGCAAGTAATCACAAATAATGCCAACTTCAGTAAGATTAGTGATCAGTTAACGGACATCATATGGCATCTCTCGATAAGATTAGTGATCAATTAGGGAACATCAAATGGCATCTTTTTTGGAGACCAAATGCAGCCCACTGAATATACCTCATAATGAAGCACATTTGTGATATAATACTGGTGAAGACAACAGCCAAAACAAAGTATTACTTGTTTTATGTATAATCATCATTGAGTGAATTCATTACAAGAAGCTCTTACAGTTGAGTGGTACATGATTTACAACCAATCATATCCTTAGAAGTCCATCTAACAGCAAAAGACCAAATTCAAGAGGATGTTCACATTAAGTGACCAGGCTACCTCTTTCATACTGCCTCGTTTGATAAGAAAATCATAAGAACATATTATCCTCTAGATTCTAAGATACAATGACCATACCATTGTAGTTTGTTAAGCCACTGAAAATTGTACTACATTGAGTAGGCTATGTACATATTACGAGGGAGAATATTATGAAGGCATATGTTGTACAGAGATTGTATGATTGCTAGGATATTGAATACTCCAGAGAATTACGTACGGCATGCAGAAGAATATTTTAAATTCATTATTTGTGAACTTTCTACAATTGGAACGAACAATATATTGGCATCATGAATAAGAGTAACATTATGTATTAGTATCAATAAATCTTATCACCAATTACAGCTTCTTACTGGCTCTTCATTATGTCATCACAACATAAGAACTAGACATCTCGAGCGTACACGATGAGATTAGTGAGGTACAATAATTAGTTGATTAGATTGTTGTTCTTAACATGAACAAGTACTTATAGAGTTCTGTCACTTCGGGACATCAATTTTGAAAGGTTTTTGGCAATTCAGCAAAAACACTGTCATTTTGTGTCGATGTAATCTAAATCGTAGTAAGCTAACACAAGATGATGATGATGATGTAGAGGTGGAAACTAGTGGATGTCATCGATAAGCTACAACTCAATGTGCATGACAAGACATCTTCTCCATCAAATATACTTTCCAGTAGATCTGTGGAGATGACAGTGAGATGGATATTCGTGTGTCTACCAATGATAATGGCCAGATCCAGAGGTCTTATGTTCCTACAATGCACATAGACCGCTGAACACTATTTTAACACGTTGCAACCAAGATGATGATCACAACATTTGTATATTCAACCTATTGGTTTTCAACCAGATTCAACGGGTTCCTCGACCAAATCTCATGGGCAGCATTATCATAGTGATAGTTGACTACTCAAAATATGATACTTAAATTAATGATAAAATCACAATTTATATTATGCTACAACTGCTGTCACTGTACTTGTAAAGGTCATACTTAACTGAGCAACCTACTACCATGCAAATAATTAATGATGATGACTCCATTATTGCTACTACTTTGTTTTGTCAACCAAACATAATAAACTGATATCAAATATTGTGGGAGGAGTTCCATGGATGGCTTATTTATAATTAAAATTTTGATATCCAACTGATGCTGAGGACTCTAAACCACCTTGCGTAGGCCATAGCCATTTTGGTCATAGTGAGCCAATTATAAAGTATGACATTTAATTCTCACTGATGTGATTTTAATACATATATCGTGGCATACTTAGAAGTTACCACTTTTACAAACATCTATATTTTTTTAGTATATATTTAGCCAAAGTTTTAAATTCTTATTAATTATTTAGTCATATTTAGATGTTTATATTGACTTGGAAATGGGACTAGTCAATTGGTACAACCCATACCAACATTTGATTCATACGTACAAAACCGATTTTTAAATCCTTAGTGGAAGAATCAAGTGAACAATATCATTTCACATGCTAAATTGGATCCAAAACTAAACTTGTTGATAACGTAACTGAGCTTAACAATGTGGAGCTACTTTTCACATGGCCATAATTTAGCTAGGCCAAGATATCAGTCACTAGGTCAACTCAAAACTTGCAATGAAGTACTTGAACATTGCCTGCCCCAATCATCTCAGACAGAAACATATGAATCAATATTTCATTCTATATAATCCAGATGTGAAGACTAGAAAAGATAAGTATATCCTAGAATTCATCAAATTAGAATAAATCTGCAATGTGAGATTAATCAAAACTAGATCTAAACATCTTACATGCCTCGACAATGCACTGAATATTTAAATCCTCCTACTCTGGATCAAGGCTACTATAACTTCAACTTGCCAACCATGATATCCTAATATTCTCATGATTCAACATAGAACCATCTCACACAAATTTCTCAAATATCTAGAGAAGTCTTTGTATCTATCACATAACAACTCTACAAATTAACTATGTGATACATAAGTTATTTCAGCCTTTGAACATACTACAAAATAGCAGTGATTTAAAAAAGCACTCGGGCACTCCCGTAGGCACTCGGGCGAGGCGAGGCGAGTTGAGGCCCGAGCGCCTCGTTTAATGGCCAGGCGAGCGCCCGATTTAAAGTAGGCGACCGACCGCAGCAGCGGCAACGGCGAGAGGCAATGAGCGCCCGATTAGTTGGCTCGATTGAACCAACTGACACACCATATCAGCCTCCCCCCTCCTTGCAACTTCCCCTAACCCTACACTCGATTCCGCTGCCTCTGCTACTGCTGTCGCGGCCTCTCTCTGCTACTGCTGTCGCAGCCTCTCTCCGCTGCCATTGCTACTACCACTGTCGCTGCTCACTGCTACCGCCCACTGTCCCTGCTCTCTGCTGCCGCTACTCTCAGACAACAGCCTCCTATCTGCAACTCAAATCTCACCGTGACTTAGCTTCTCACCTCGATCTCCTCACACTCTACTCTTCTCTATTGTTGTTAACAGTAGAGAATATTTTAAAATATATTAAAATACGTTTTTATATTTTTAATATTTTAGTATTTTTATATTTTTTATATTTTATATATTAATTATTTTTTTAATATTTTAGAATGACTCGCTTCGCTCGAGCGGGTGCCTAGCGCCTTGGGTGTTTTGGGACCTTAGCACCTAGCGTTTTTTAAATCATTACATAATCGCATGTTCTCAATCTTAAATCTCGACGTTGGTTGGTAATGGATCAAAATGTTTCACATCAAAAAATAATTTGCACATGTCAGCTAATCTACATCGGAGGTACTGACACATGGCTCTGCTAATTTTTGGCTTGTGTTGGCCAACAAAAGGTTCAGATATCCTAAAGTTATATCAAAGACATTGTAACAAAGATATTCTAAAGTTCCTCAAGTTCATTGTCACAAAGACATAACCAAAACTGCACATCAGAAATTTTTTGATTGGCATTATTTGAAGTTCCAAATGGTTAATGTACTTTAATAATGCTAGCAATCATATAGCAATGAAGTACCAACCATACACCTATTGCAGCAAGAACAACATATAAGGTTGTACCCCACATAAAATGCAATCTAGCAAAATACTTAAAGTAGAAACTGAGTAATCATATAAGATAATATGTACATGCTCAAAAGAGGCCTATAGATGTTGTGGTTAAATGATGTGACTCGACTAATACTAGTGATGTGAGGAAAGATAAGAGGAAGACCCAAGAAACCTTTATTAGAAGTGATAAAAAAGAGTTCGAATGCACTTGATTTAACTGGAGTTTTTGGTTTGTATAGAACTCAATGGCAGAAAAAGATACATATAGCCAACTCCGAATATGAATGAGGGGAAAAAAAAATAAAGAAGTATGAAATGTATGAAGCTAGTCGAATGGAAACATTTAAGCAACTAGGCACAACTAAGCTCGTGTATGAATGGCAGATTGCCAACAACTGTAATACAGATATATTCACCAACTTACCTCTTCATAGTCCAATGTAATTAAATTGCAATAGATCCAAAACTTGCAGCAAAAATGAAGAGAGGAACAAAAGTAAATAACAGCATACCAATAACAAGTAACTGTGATTCTGATTTCTCTCAGTCCAAATCTTCTTGTCGAGTTTCTGACCGCCCATCTCCTTGCCGGCCAGAATTTGCATCAGTGCCATTGCCTCCAGCATTACCATCATTCCCACCACCAGCAGCATCGCTACCTTCAGCTTGTGCCCCAAAAATCCTAAGTGGCCATGGTAGTGAAATCCTAAACCTCCTCTCAACTGTTCTTGGGCTGGGAGCACCCCCCTCAGCAAAAGCTCCAGCTGACCCACCAATGCTACCAGGATCCCTTATTTCAGCTGTTGGACGAGCTGAAAGGGCAGTTGGTGCCCCTCTACGTTGCTCATAGTCGGGATCATCAGTTGGCAGCTCATAGCGGCAAACTGGACAGGAATTATGCAACTGAAGCCAAGGGAAGATGCAGTCCTTGTGAAAGATATGTTTGCAAGGCATCTGCTTAGCCTCATCCCCCAACTTGAAAGTGTCCATACAAACAGAGCACTGTGCTTCATCAGAAGCAAGCAATTCAACGCTTATCTTAATGTCCGGAAGGCCAGTGATGGCAGATTTTGCCGCCGGTGGGGTGCCATAGCGATTGGGATCGTTCTCAGCAAGCTGCTGGATGAGCTGCTCAAGGCCGGGGCCAATAAAGTAATCCCCAAGGTTGCCTATGCCACCGGAAGGGCCACCCTCGATTACGACCTGGATGTTAGCACCGCCAGAGAGCAACTGTTGGAAGTAATCTTGTAGGAAGACCATCGGATTGAAAGGAGCGGCGCCGTGGGCCGCGGCGGGGGCGGCAGGGCCCGAGCGGGTAACGACGAGGTCAGGACCGAGGAGGCCGGAGAGATCTCCAGGGTTCCGGAGGTCGAAGCTAGTGGAGACGGGGGAAGATGTGGAGGAAGAGGATAAGAAGAATGGGAGAGAGGGAGTGAGGTAGGCATCGGAGAAGGAGGCGAAGGGGAAGAACGGATTGGGGTTAGGGTTCGGATTAGAAGGCTCGACCTCTTCCAGGAAGCCGCCGTGGCAGATGGGGCAAGAGATCTCCGCGGCGGTGGGGGCAAGGGCTACGGTGCGGTCGCACTGGTGGCAGTAGTAGTGCTGGGGGGCGGCGCTGCCGCCGTGGGCACCAACGAAGGACATCGGCGTCGCGGCCGCGGGAGCAGATGAGGAGGAGGAGGAGGAAGAGAGGGAAGGATCGCGGAGCAGCCGACCAGGCGACTTCGGAGAGGAGAATGAACGGGCGAGACGCCGCAGAGCTATTTGAGGGAGCGAAGGCGTCAAACTGCACGGATCTCGATGAATTCCGACGACGTTCGATGGGCCCGACGTGTTGTGGTACCCACATGACGTCGGAGGATGATTCTGGAAGCGCAAGCCTCCGCACCTCGAACAACCGCTCGATCGACGCCGACGGCGACAATGACGTGGCGGCATCGGCCGCTCATGTCGTGCCCTCGTTGGGCCACCGCGCTCGTGCTGCCAACAACCCCGTGAGAACCTGCCATGTCGGCTCATTCGCCCGGCCCTGTTCGAGCCGAGACAGGCGAGGAGGAGTTCACGGGGCCCCACGGGAAAGCTGCTGAGTTGCCCACCGGGCCCCATGCGGCTCAAGCCAATGAGGTGATAGAAGGATCCGCGAACTCCGTCAGGCTGACACGGCCGCCAATGGGAGCGCGGGATCGCGTCTGGCCCACCTCTCTCGTGCTCTCAGTAGCGCCGTGAATCCCGACCAGGTCGGCTCATTTCCTGGATCCTGTCGCGCCGACCGCAGGCGAGGATTTCATGGCCCACAACCCC
This sequence comes from Ensete ventricosum, assembly GCA_029747655.1. Lineage (NCBI taxonomy): Eukaryota > Viridiplantae > Streptophyta > Magnoliopsida > Zingiberales > Musaceae > Ensete > Ensete ventricosum. The sequence continues at coordinate 6,762,799 of JAQQAF010000003.1, forward strand.
GCCAACTCATTCTAAGTCAGTATACACGTACGTATTAAAGAAAATAATAAATATATATGTTCGATATATATATATATATATATATATATATATATATTGACGTAAGAGATATCGGTAATGTTTGGAACAGTTCAATTTCGTTCAAACCGATATGTGTAATAAATTTAGGTGCGGTCAATAAGGTCTAATATAATCACGTTCAAGTCAATTATAAAATAAAAAAATAAGAATTTTGAGTAAGACAATAACTGGCCTCAATTATTATGGTTTAATAAGAACAAATGGACTCTTACAATTGGTTTAATAAGAACAAACAGTTTGTAGTATGAGCAAAATATTCATTTAAAATTTTATATTGGGTTACTGCCTACATGGCTCAATGGTTGATTGGATAATTAGCTTTTTCGATTTGATTTGACTGCCACATGTTGAATCTTGCTCAAGATGAATATTTTTCCTACAATTAGACCCCACCTATTAAGTTATATTTTCATAAGTCTTATAAAATAGATATGAAAAGTATAACCATGAGTTGGATTAGCACATTGGTAGCTAATGTATCAAATAACTATTGTTGTTTTGTTGACGAAGTACACATTTAGTAACTTCCTTGGGAAGGGTATATTAGATAACATATGATGTTTAACTCGAGAAAGAAGTATCGGACAAATTTGATACTTAACCCAAGAAGGAAGCATCAGACATATTTTAATGCTTAACCTAGGAAAGGTATCGAGCATATTTTGATGCTTAGATTAAGAATGATGCATTAGACATACTTTCCAAACTAGCTCCAATGTCAATGCTAATGCTAGTAGAAGTGTTGAGTTAGTGAGTAAGAGGATTGAATGAGAAAAGTTGATGGAAATTAGGGAGTGTAGATGGTGTATGGGGGCTATAAGTAGATTTTCTGTAGCGGTGCTGCTCATTTTGTGATATTAATCATCCCTTATATGTTTGAACCTTTTGTCCTTACATCTAGCCTCTCGGACCTTCGAAGCACCATCCCTCGCCCCTCTTTTTGTGTCAGGTAAGGAAGATGTCTTTACTTTTGTTGTTTTAATCTTGTCCTCTCAGCCAACGTGTGATTGAGGAGGTGAAAGTCTTGTCCTCAAATAAGTCAAAGGTACAAGGGAGTGTGCCCTTCTCCTCTAGGGACACGATAATTAGACCCAAAGGTCATTTAGGATCTCAAATTATAGATGATGCCTATGACCATGATTCCACTCTAACTTCTTAGTATCTGGAGCATTTGTGCTTCATATACTCTATCTTGATCGAGTATCAGATGTAGGTATCACGAGCCAAGCAGCGATTGTATGTTCAAATGTATAAGTCTTTTTGCTTATACTCAATATGCTAGAGGCTAGGCTCATGTTCCCCCTCCATCTATTAGTTATTGGGTGACTTCAGTTGATAGAGGATATCATTATCTCATATAATGTCCAACTCATTACATTATCTAATTGCCTTTATCGAGGAATGATGCTATGCCGGCATTATCCCAACTTCGAACATGTTTTATTCCTTCTTCCAAGTCTGCAAGAGGGTCAATGGCTATCATTCTACAACTTATGATGGATTTAAGGTGAAGAGGGTTTGAACTTCTAATAAGGGCCGGAAAGGATGTACTTCATCGTAACCAGTTTGAAGTGGGGCTTCGATATGGCATGTTTATTAAACATAATCACTAACACACATCCTGCGCCAGAGATGTATCTCTTTTCCATAGCCATCATACATATCGATGAAGATTAGCTAAATGACGGGCCTAAGCCTAATACCTTGGGTATGGTCCATCCTTTCATTCTTTATATTTTTCCGGATGTAATTATTTTTTGTTGTATGAATCTCAAGGTATTAAATAAGAGAAAGTTGATGACATTCACCTTAAGGGGTCAAACCTCCTCGGCCTTGAGTGCAATAAGCTCTTATACTTCCATCACCTCTATTAAACTAAAGATAATACTCGCCCAATAACCATCCACCGATACGCCCGCTACCGAGGTGCCCTTCCAGAAGTGAGGGGTAGTTTTGAAGAAGGCCTCAAAGTCATCAAGCAATAAATAGTAAGTCACATTGCTTCATTCAGACTTATGCAACCATTAATTGATCCCCGTCTCAACCATCCGAATGTCGAAGCTTCCCGCTCGATGAAATAGAAACCCCTCATGCTGATACGAGAGGGGTTCAAAGCCTCTAAAGTAACTTGGAAGGATAGTCGATAGGCCATGAAGTATGCATTGAACCCCCTATTAGCCAATACTATATACACCAAGCCTTTTGAGATCCTTATTGATCCGGTGGTAAAACAAGCCATAGTGGTAAGTTATCTTAATTTTTACAAGCTGCTCCTCTGTTTGTTATAGTTTGGATTTCTCTTATCGATATGTATTCTAATGCAAAATAATCACTACATCTTCTTGATAATGGAGGAGGTTAATATGCTTCGAACTGAAGTGACTGCCTTGAAGACAAAAATAATTAACCTACAAACAACAACCAAACTCGAGGTAAAGGTGGTCGACCTCGAAGCCAAATTGGTCGAGGAATATATATATATATATATATATATATATATATATATATATATATATATATATATATATATATATATATATATATATATATTATTGAAGTGTGGGATGTAAATGATGTTTGGACTAACTTGGCTTGGTTTTAGCTAGTATACACAGGAAACTTAAATGAGGTTAAGATGCTAATATTGGCTTATATAATTAATTGAGAAAGTAAAATAATAAAATAAAATAATAATTAATATTGATCATTATAGTTCGATGGACTTTTCTAATTAATTTAATAAAAATAAATATTATGTTAATATAAATATAATATTCTCTCAAAAATTTATATCTGATTGATGGCTACGTAGCTCAACCAATCTCCCCATCAATTATAATTCATTTTCTTTTACATCTAAGTAAGATAGTGATAGAGACGTTTCGGGTGCTTGCCTAATAGATGCGTTCCGCCTCCGAGTTTGCTGAGCAAGCACTTGCTGGTTCAGGCCCGTGTGCGCTAGCTCGCCTGCGGTCTCGGGCGTGCAGAGTGGGAGCTCGTCCGGATGAGTGGTGATTCAGAGCTTGACTTGGGAGGTCGGCTGCTGGAGTGGTGGAGTCCGGGTGAAGAGGGAGTACTCCAATTCAGGTCGGCCACTGACCCCTGCAAGAAGGTCGGGTCGGGTAGGTTCCCGATGTGACCCCTCCGAAGGTCAAGTTAGTTGGTGGGTTTGTACATTTTTTTCGATCTCAATGCCCCGTAGAGGTGCAGGAGCTTTTATAGTGGGTGTTGTAGATCATTCGTACCTGATAACCTTACTACATTTATGACTTATCATGCCGTCGTACCCTCCCACCATGCTTGTTGTCCTTGCAATGAGGCGTGCGTTTGCAGGTGGGGGGTGCCGACCTTACCTGTGTCAGGTCGGCTGTACGAGCACTGGCGCCCCCCGTATATCCGGCTGATTACCTGCGTCGGGTCGATCACGTCGGCGAGCCAGCTGTCCAAGGGTGTAATGACTTGACGGCCAAGTCAGTATTTGTCATATAAGATAGATTGCGTTATTTCAACTTCAAAATTTCCAGTACAGTAAATTACAATTGCGGATGTTGAAAGCTCATGTAGTTATGTTAAGTTGATATCATTCGTCAAAAACTAATTAGTTTAGAATTAGCCTCTCTTGTAACCTCAATTATATAAGATTCGTACAGAAAGAAAAAATATTAGCAAAAAATTGAACATGAACAAAATATTATGGATACTATAGGAACAAAATATTATTAAAAAAGATAAAAAAGAAACGCGACACATGGATAAGCATATGACACTTAGCCAACGAGGATGCACACTAATCGAATCATTAATGTTAGCATAACAAATCGTGCGTAAGTATCTCATGGATTAACTCTTCATTTTAATTATGTAATTTACTGTAAAAGAATCTCATGTGCATCCATTAACTATACAAGAATACTTATATATTTTTTATATTTCTAAAATCCTTATATCCCAATAACTTAAACATCTAAAATATCTTTATCAAATATGCCCTCCAGATATGTTTTGTAAAATTATCCAAACTTATGGTAAGCTTGAGCATTTAACCTAGGTTGAATGGAATCCTTAAATTATCAAACAATCAAAATGTAAAATAATAAAATTTTAAAATAAATAAATTATCATTATTGATATGGTCATTATTTTGGCTCGTATTAAATATAGTTAGTGTTTACCAAACATGTCACGTTAATTTTGAGAGAGAATATATTAGGCATGCCATATATGTTTATCATATTTATTCTCATTATATGCTTATCGTATATGTCTGACTAAATGAATATTGTTGTACAACTTTGTGTCATGGTCGGGGGGTTAGCATGGCCAAGTTTCGTCCATGTGCGTAACCTCGTCCACATCGATCGGGAAGGAGATGGAGTCGGAGGAGGTCGACAGTATATGCTCCTTGGCTTGGTTTGGGTCGGTGTCGTCTGCTCGAGGGCTCGTCTTGGGTTGGTCAAGGGTTCCTACACAAAGGCCACGTCAGGGTAGGGCGCTCGGTGTGACCCCTCTAAAGGTCAAGTCACCATCCCGAACGAGATGGTCTCATAAATTGGGTGTGTAGAAAGAGTTTTCCAAGAGAGCCCCCTATTCATTGTCTCAGGGGTAGCTTTTATACTTGCCTATTGGAGGTCGATCGTACCAAGTTATTTTATGTCGTCGACGTCCTTTGTCGCGGTGTCGTACGGCCCCGTATGGTCCCAAGGTAGTCGAGCGTTGCACCTGTACCTGTTAGCAAAAGCCGTGCATGGAATTCACGCTGTTATTACACTAGGTCGGCCACGCCTGCGCCAAGTCGACCATACCTGTGCCAGGTCAACCGTACTTATGCTAGGTTGGTCATACCTACGCCAGGTTGGTTGCGACTCTGTCGTCGATTAAAAACACGATGTGTGACAGGTCAGTCCTATCAAATACTGACATACTTTACATGTTCTTGGGACATATACAAACTCCATCGGTTCAACACCGAATTATGAGATATAAATATCTTCTACTTTCAAACATAAGTAAAATAAAATATAAAATATTTTTTATTTCTAAAATATATTGTCCTCGTTCAAGTTGTGAGTACTCAAAAAAATTTCTCCTCGTTCAAATCAAATTGATAATAAATATTAATTATTAATTATTAATCATAGTTTTGTCAAATTATAACTAGAGACCTTGAGAATCCAATAAAATGTGCCTAATATTTTTAATAAGGGTTAAGGTCCATTAAAATGTGTCTAATATTTTTAATAAGGGTTAAAGTCCATTTAAACCTCTATGTGGTTTTGGTCATGGACCACCTAACCCTTATGATTTATTAAAATAACTTTTAATATTTTTCAAAAATATTATATATATTTTTCAAAATATTGACTCATAATAAATTATTAATATAATGATATATATAATTTAAAATTTAAAAAATTAAGGTCCATTTTACCACTTATGGTTTTAGCTATGAACCACCTAAACCTTTATAGTTTGATCGTGTCTAAAAAATCTATATATTTTTAAAAAATATAGCATATAACCTCCTCTCGTCTAGTCTGAATTAACATATATTATAATCTGATTACATGATCCACCAACAACAACACCGAGTCGCTGCTTAGTAGGCATCGTACGAACATCGTCTCTCCCGTGCTGATGACAAGCTCAAGAGCTTTCGGTCTTGGCTCGGGTGGATGTGTATCGATCAGTCAAACACTAAGCATGTAATGATCTTCTGATCCCTTTTTCTCTTCTCAGGTGTCTTTGTCTCCATTGTTTTTCACTTCGTCCTCTCCTATGCCCTCACCTACCACGCCTACGACGTGATGGGTCTAGCTCTCCCTCACCTCCACCTTCGGCCTCTCTTACCTTTGCCTCTTCACCTTCGTCTATTGCTACGATTTCTCTCGCTTTCTTTTCATCGACAATATAGATTTTAACTTTTTTAAGTTTAAATTATATGTATTATTATATTAATAATTTATTATGAGTCAACATATCCGATAAATCTACTATAACATATGTTAATTAAGACTTGTAATGAAAAACTTATATGTTATATTTTTTTTAATATAAAAATTATTTTATACACGAATAAATCATAAATGATCAAGTGATTTTTTTTTAAAATAATAGGACTAAAATGGATCTTAATATTTTTTAACTTAAATTATATAATATATTAATGATTTATGATAAGTGAGTATTTCAACGTCTATTAATTTTGACGAGAGAAATTTATATATTATATTTTTAAAAATATAAAAAAAATATTTTAGATATAAAATAAATAATAAGAATTAAATGACTAGTATGTAAAATCATCGGTTAAAAATCAATCTTTTAACCCTTTTAATAATCGAAAACAAATAACTTTCTCACTCTAAACAATCGTGCGACAAAGAATTAGTATCGCGACAACCCACACCGCTTCAAACCGTCTTCTGAGAGACGAGAGAGGACACGTTACGCTCGACGATGGCGGCCAGGGTTTTGAGGAGCTGCCTCAAGGATGCGTCGTTCAATAAGCTCAAGCTGAGATGTGGCGTCGGGCCAAGGCGTTGCAACACGGCCTCGGAAGCCGCCGCCCGCGCTGCTCCGAAGATTCCTCACTCGTCCAAGAAGGTACGAAGCTTTTGGCTTCCATGAGCATTTCGTCAAACAGGTGGTCACGAGTCCTTTAATATCGTCGGCTTCTTAGGTCTCATCTACATTTCTAGAATGATTGACGTTACGTGGTGTTCTGCTCGGTAAGAATGTTGGGTTTTGGTTGGTTCTTGACCTCATGTGAGGAACACAGTGAATGAAATGTGCTGTGTATCGCCGAAAGTATGGCGTACTTGCAATTGATGATTGGTTGTTTTATGACTAATTGGTGGATATCTTGGGAAATGCTCTCCATATGGGAGAAATGCGCGCGGCTACAACCGTTACTTATGCTTTCTGCGAGATAGTTTTGTAGTAATGTGGTATGAGCACAATTTGTCATGTAAATGATAGTTAGAGATGCGCTACTGGTGCTTTCAATTTAGGTATTAGGTGGAGGTTGGGGTTCAAATCTCGGAAATAGCATCTCTGTTTAGCTGTAAGGCTGCACCCTGTATCACTTTGGGCTTGGATGAAGCCAAGAACTGGCTTATAAGGGAGAACAAGGACCCAGCTCATTTTGAAAATATAATGCAAAAAGGGTTCTCTATTATAGACATATTCCAGGATTTGCTTTAATGTTGGCAGAGTAAACTAGTAAAGAACATGATTTTTATTCTCATTTGAGCAAGTTTCATGTATCAGTAATGGAAGTAAGTTCCATAGGGGGGGTGAGAGATCAGAAAGAAACAGATACATAGAAAGGGAAGGAAAATAAATGAACTCAGTGACTTTTGTGCTGCCACTTTTTTCTCAGGTTTATGCTCGGAAGTATGAAAAATAAATGAACCCAAGGATGGAACCAAAATAGCCTTGAAACTGGTACCTGCAAGTATACACTCCGAAGAGGAAAACATAAAATAAGAGAAGTTATAGATTTGATCGATCAGTCAACCCATCTTCTGTCACAATGTAGCCATTATAACCTTCCTTTTATTAAGAATGAACTAGGCACTCGTTTGACTTCTTTAATTCTCCAAAGTAGGAAAAGTTCACATGAATATAATCTTTTGAGATCCATTTCTCCGCTAATTAAACCAGATAAAAAATTCAAAACATACTAAAGTTGCCCTTTTCTTAGCTCTCTAAACAATGTCTGAGAATAATGACAAAGATTACAAGAGAATTAAAAAGATGGAGGCACAATCATGGCTTAAATCAACCCAAACCTTAACACAGTGCGATCTAAACCTGTTTAATTGAAACATGTTGCATCATTCTTATGTTAAATGACTTATACGAGAGAGATTTTTGGTCATTGGGCACATTACATTATAAGTTATCCTGCTTATTTAATTATGGAAATGATGGATATATTAACTTCTAATGCTTCTTGTTTATTTACTAGTGCAGTCCTGATTATTTATTATTGTCCATCTTTTTTGCTCTGTGGGAATAATTCGTGGTATTTGATTCTTTCAATAAATTTGTGTTATATACTTATTCTGTATCAGACATCATTGTTTATATGAGTTTGTTATTTTTATAGATCACTGTCAACTCTTGGTCCTCTTCTTTCACATCACATGTGCAAAGATCTATAGTGGTATAAGCAGAAAGAAAAATCATGCATGCATATTTGACCTGATGTACCCATATATACATATATTTATGTATATACCTCAATATATTGATGTATGATTTAACATGCTATAGCATCTATATCTAATTTTTTTATATGCATATTTAAATTCGGTATCCCAATTGGTATATATCATGTGTTATCACAGCTTTGCATCATTATTGCAGGGGAGGTTTTTAACTAGAGCCATGATAGGCTTGGCTATAGCTGGAGGAGCTTATGTCAGTACTGTAGATGAAGCCACATATTGGTACACTTAGTACCAGATTAAGATGCATGCAATCTATTGTCAGATCTTGCTTTGGCTTACTTGAAGTAAAATATTCGATGACAAGTGTCACTTGCTATGAAATATATGATTTTGTTGGGATTCGACAGTCAGACAGTCAATGGTTGTGACTGTAGAGATTTTCCTTGGTGATGTGTCTGTGCATCTTTATGGAATTGCCATTTGAAATGTTTTATGATTCTCTTTTGTTTTTTGATGGGTTCTTACAATTATATTAGATCTTAAAACATTTGTGGGCTTTTAGTATTCAAGTGGTATGTCTTGACTCTGAATCCTCTGTCTGTACCATTTTGTTGGTCAGGTGGTTCAGAATTTTGCATACTTAGTTCATTCCTAGTCTTCTTTATCTTCTTTTGTGTGTGTGTGTGCGTGTGTATATATATATATGCAACCGCTATTATATGTATTCTCATACTTTAGGAATTATGCTGCTTGTTTTTTTTTTGTTACAGTATTTTGTCAAGGATTTTTTAGTGTCAGCTACATGATTGTTTCTTCTTGATGACAGGCATTCCATGTACTCATATCTGGAGAGCCTCATGTTTTGTTTTCCTGCAATAATTTATTTCTCTTGTTGGTGCTTAATTGGGTTGTTTGCTTTCAAATATGGACATTTAGAAAGGGAATGGAAAGATCAAGAACTTATCATTTCCTTGGTTGGGGCTCTTGTTTTTTTTGTTCCTGTTGGTTTTCATTAGAGAGTCATGTATGCTCTTTGTTATGAAATGTACATAAAATGTTCTATGTCCTTTACTGTCAAGGTAGTCCAAAAGATTGTTGATATAGTCTCTTTTCCCCCTAACTTTTGTAAGTCCTTTTATCTCTCCATTTGACAGTGGGTGGCTTTTTAAGGCGACCAGGATTGTCAACCCTTTCTTCGCCCTTCTAGATGCAGAGGTTGCTCATCGTCTGGCAGTGTCTGCTGCTGCTCATGGTTTTGTTCCTAGGGAAAAACGACCAGATCCAACAATGCTGGGTCTTGCAGTCTGGGGAAGGAAGTTCACTAATCCCATTGGCCTTGCTGCTGGTTTTGATAAAAATGCTCAAGCAGTTGAAGGTTTATTAGGGTTTGGATTTGGCTTTGTTGAAGTTGGTTCAGTCACTCCGATGTCCCAAGAGGGAAATCCTAAGCCACGTATTTTTAGACTTCGAAAGGAGGGGTAAGCATGCATGTTGCATCTACTTTTCTGATATCCGTCCAGATCTACTACCACCTGAACTTTTTGCATTACCATCCTTTGTTAAATAGTATTTTGCTAAAATAAACTGGTTAACTTGGTTTGTGTGTCTATTTTGTCAATATTTTATGTGCTTGTTCTGGTGGCAGTGCCATTATAAACCGCTGTGGGTTCAATAATGAAGGCATTGTGGTCGTTGCAAAGCGTCTTGGAGCTCTTGGTAAGAGGAAAATGGAAGGAATTTCAAGTACTTCACCATCATTGACTGGGGAAGTTAAGCATGGAGGGAAAGCAGGTTCTGGCATTTTGGGAGTCAATATTGGCAAGAACAAAACAACTGAAGATGCAGTTTCCGATTATGTTAAAGGAGTTCAAACTTTATCACAATATGCTGATTACTTGGTATTTTTCGTGTTAATGTTCAGATTGTGCTGACACTAGATTAATTACTTTCTTTGTATGTTTTAGCCAGTAAATTTGAATCATGCACCATACTACATTTAGGTGAATTTTTGATTTATTTTGTTTAACAATTCCTTATTTATGATCTTTTAACTTTAAGCTTTTTCTATTACTGCATTCATGTATTATCTGCATTTTTTGCTTTACAATTATCACTTTAAGCTATGTGGATTATCTAACAGTTAAATCATCTAATTCAAATACAAGGTCATTTGTAGTATTTTAAATTTCGATTGATATAGAATTTTTCAGTCAATATCTGTTGGATGAAAGTCTCATTTGTCAGCTAATCTGGAGCCTTGGAAATGGTTACAACACACACAACATTATCGTCAGAACATCTTCAACCGACTTTCTTTCCCCAAGACTTGAACTCCCACAAGAAGTCATTGTGGCTTCTTGATGTCTCTAGTACAATATTTGACAATATATTCAAGAATTTTATCACATCATGACTAGTTATATTCATCCATTATGTTAACCATCATGTGTTAACCACTTTGATAAGACCTGCACCAACATAAAGCTGAAGTGTTTCACTTCTTTTCTTGGAACTACCTGTAACCACCAAACTTAGCACCCCCTTCTGTCCTATAAACAGGAGTAGGAAGGTATGGGCATTTTTGGAGGAAACATTCTAGTTTTACAACTTCCTTTTAATCTTGTTGCTGACAATCAATCAAGAGAGAAGATGTTGGACTTCTACTAGTTGAAGCCTGACTACCCAAATCATTAGATAAATGTATTTTCTTTTCCTATTTGCTGTGTATGATTGCTGTAAGTTGAAAAATCCATTATCAGGGGTTTTCTATGCATGGATGTAATTGAAGTTAATTTGTTATCCTATTGAACTCTGCAAGTATGAACCTTTTTTTTTTTGTAATGCATGGTCTGCAAAAAAGACTCTTATCATGATTGGAGTTGTCGTCAGCAATGGGCGATGATCCTTTGATAAATGACATCTCATTGGAATGACCTTGATAATGGAATTCTCTTTATCATTGAATATACTCTTCATATATATGTTGACACTATTTGTGATGAGAGCTCCTAAATTGCATTTTAACATATAATCAATTATATGATAAGAATATATTCCATTTTCTACACCAACACTCTCCTATAAAATTCAAGTTCAATTGGAGGTTACCAGTTTTCATGACTATTCTGCTTATCTAGTTATGCTATCTTTTTAATTAGATCTAGATAATGGTATTTAATGCTAAAATTATTTTGAATCATTCTTGTAAGTATTTGTAGCATAACATCAAACACTACTTCAGGTGATAAACATTTCTTCGCCGAATACTCCTGGACTTCGCAAACTTCAAGGAAGAAAACAACTGAAAGAACTTGTCAAAAAGGTTAGAAAGTTGAAACTCTTTGTATCCTTTTACATTTCTTCTCTTTGATTATTATGATTGGCGTATAGGTGCAAGCTAGCTGACTCTAAATAGTTGAAACTTATAGCTTTGTTATTGTTGTATATAGGTGCAAGCTGCTCGTGATGAGATGCAATGGGCAGAAGAGGGCCCACCACCCTTGGTTGTGAAAATTGCTCCCGACTTGTCTAAAGAGGATATTGAGGATATAGCAGATGTAAGCTGTAACATGATTCTCTTTTTCCCCATCGTAAATAGTACATACTCTTATCATTTCATTTTATGGACTTTTAGGTTGCTCTTGCTCTCCATTTGGATGGATTGGTAAGCTTCTCTGATCTTCTTGAAGCATTAATTTTTGTACTTGAAATTTGATAGACAGTGTAACTAATTACACGTGTTGGATTCTGTTTGTATTGGGACTAATTACAGTGTAACTAATCTGGTGTGGGCTGGTATTTACCAGTCCGACCGAGTACCAATATTGGAACACATACCTCGACTGATACTACACCGTTCACTTTTTATTATTTTATCATTTTATTTGATGATATTAGGTGATACAGATCACTATATTGCTTGGTATACCGGTGCCATACTTGTCATTAGGTTAAGGAGACCAGTATTGGACTGACATTTAAATCCTCGGTTTAGACGTACTTGATGGAGTGATTATTCATTATGCTCTTATTTCACTTGTTTCTTTTCGTTCTTGTGTGATGTCCTTGAGGATCTTTTTAGTCTTGGATGACAAATATTTCATGGAGGGTCCCATTTTCTCAATTGCCTCCTGAATAAGTTTTAAAATACAAAAAAAGCAAAAAATAACACAAAATTACTTATTCCTCTGCATTTCTAAGGCAGCATATTTCCGTTGCAGAGTTATAGAATTATGAACATTATTGTGTAGTCACTTCTTCTCAATTTTAGCTATAAACCATCAGCAACAGTTGCAATAATTCATAGAAAGCCTTCTTACCATTGTCAAAGCAGTTGTTTTTATATGAAAATTTTCAAGTATGAAAGTAAGCAACTACAGGAATTTTGCTTAGAGTTGTAATTTCTTGAAGCGGAAAGTTTCAGGCATGATCATAAAGGACTGTAGTTCACAAAGATTGTGAAGTTCCTCATTCTTCAGCCTTCCCTTGTCTTTCCTTTATGCTGGCTAGCAGTAAGTAGCAATTAACTTGGCTAGTGTAATTATGAACTATGAAGTTGCAGGAAGTCTGAAGTTCTTTTTCCTCAGCTTAGTTTATTCTTTTGTTTGTTCCAACTTCTAGTAGTTACAGCAACTAACTTGGCTAGCAAAATCATGAGCAATTTCTCCGCAGATTATATCAAATACAACTATTTCAAGACCAGATCCTGTAAGTAGTCACCCATTAGCTGGAGAATCTGGTGGTTTAAGTGGAAAGCCACTCTTTGATATGTCCACTAGCATTCTCAAGGAGATGTATATTCTCACTCAGGTACTTCTCCACATTCTTAATTTATTTAACTTGGGAACTGCCCTTCACCCTGAATTTATTTGTCCACGTGGTTTCTTGCCTATGACATGACCAATTTCTATCTTTCCATCATAATTGATGGTGCCAATTTCCCTTAATTTTTGCAGGGGAAGATTCCACTTATAGGCTGTGGGGGTGTAAGCAAGTAATATGGCATTATATTTACTTTTAAATTCGCTGGTTGCTTGAACAAAATCTCTATTAAACTCTGTATAAGTGTTTGCTGAAATGCAGTGGTGAAGATGCATACAAGAAGATTCGAGCTGGAGCAACACTTGTCCAATTGTATACAGCTTTTGCTTATGATGGACCTGCATTAATTCCACAAATAAAGGTTTGCACTAAATACTGATGAAGTTTGTGGTTATTTAACTTAATTATTAACAACAACATGAAAGTCCTACTTGGTTTTATAACATATTATTGAGCAAATTTGGTTGTCAAATATATGTTTCATCTTCTTAGTTTTAGGTCAGATAAGACTCACCTTTCTATGAAACTGTGATGACTAGTGATTTAATTTTTTGTTTCATTTTTCATTCTTCTTTATTTTCCGGTGCATAAACATGCATTATCCATTGTACCTTTTTTATCCCAAGTTTGCTATCCTTGGTGAGACAAATGACGAACCAACCTAATTGATACTTGATGTCTTTGCTGAGAGGTGAAATAAGCTCTAAGATTTAATGTTAGGATGCAAAAACATGGATCTATTGTGCTTGCAAATATGAAGATGACATGAGTTTTACAGGTTTTTGGGTTTATGCACACATTGTAGCTCTCACAGATAGATGTACATCTGCTACAAAGATAAAATTGCAATTTGTTTGTTATGCCTGTTTAATTAACTAATCTGGCTAGCTCTCTCGAAATGTGTTTTCTCTTATTAAAAATATGTATACTATTCTGTTTAACTATTCTCTTACAATATGTGTTTTCTCTTATTGAAAATTATTCTAAATCAGTTTTTTAAAATGTCATGATCTTTTAGTCTGTCATCACATTTGAGCCATCCAAACAACTCTTTTGGTGCTAATTCTATGATAATTTATTGTGAACAAATCTCAGTAGTTTTCAACAAATTTCTTGAGATCCTCAGTCAGTAGCTATCCACAAAACATTATGAGGTTGCAAATTAGTCCATTACAAGAATGAGGAACATTATGTATACACCTAAAACAATGATATGGTGTACAAGACTCATTTAACAGATGGTCGAGTGTTCAAACCTCATCCAATCTATTGAAATATGTCTTCTGTGTTTTTTTTTTTTTTGTTTGCTCAGATCTGGATTTTTATAGAACTACATAAGATTACGAGAATTTGGATTTATTTATTTATTTATGTACAAAAAGGCAGTTGTGGCAAGAGGATCACACGATTTAGTTATGCAAAAAAAAAAAAAAAAAAAAAAAAAATATTTACAACATTTATTGACGAGAAAACTAAGTCTCTCTTCCTTATTTTGACAGGGGACAAAGGAAAGGATGGGACGGGAGAGCTTTACCTCACGAGTCCAAGGTTGACGATGCCCCACGAGGAGCAGGGCCATGTCTTCTCCTTCGCCTTGGCCGACAACACCCTCCCCCACGCCACCCATCCCTCCCAACTCATCCTCTTGTCCCAGCTGCTCCCCCACTCCAGCATCAGCCTCAGCCCCTTCCCCGCCGCCGCCTCCGCCTCCTCGTACTTCCCCTGGTTCATGAACACCTGCCCTAACACCAGATGCGGCTCCCCCACGAAGGGATTCCTCCTTATGCTCTCCCCCAGCAGCCCCTCCACCCTCTCCCACCCCTTCCCCCCTTCCTTGCCCCACTCCACGCATATCGCCTCCCAGTAGCAATCCCTACCCACTCTTTGATCCTTTGCGTCCAACACTTTGGTGCAGTCGTCGAACACTGGCGGGACGATCAGCTCCATCTCCTCTTCCCTTCCGGGCACCGGCAACCCCTCGTCCCCGCCCGTCCTCTTCCTCTCCTCCAGGTATATCTCCTCCTCCCTCGCTATCAGCTTGTACAGTGCCCCCATCCTCGACAGCGAGTTCATATACAGGCCCGGCTTCCCTGTGCCCGGCCACAGCGCCGTCCACGCGTTGCCGTTGAGCTCCAGCCGGCCGTTCTCGTTCTCGAACAGCCTGTCCTGGAAATCCATGTACTGGTCGCTGAAGTCGGCGACGGTCATCAGCAGAAAGGTCGCCACCACCCTTCTCGGCACCACAATGTCCTCCCCCGTCCTGATGTGTTTCACGATCATCCCCTCCGCCGGGACCAGCGACCGCAGCTTACTCCGCCACGGCTCCGACTCGTCGAACGCGCCCCTCTCCTTCGCGGCTCGGAGCGAGGCCTCCGACCTCTCGAGGTGTTCGACGAGCTCGTCGTCGGAGTAGCGGAAGAGGAGGTCGTCGTGGATGAGGGTCTGGCGCGGCACGACGCAGAAGAGGTGCACGAGGCGCTCCGCCGGGCCGCCAATGATGCCGCGGACGCGGTCGCGGCCGGTGCTGGGATCGAAGATGGCGAGGTTGACGTAGGAGTTGGAGTAGGCGGAGTGGTAGAGGCCGCAGCGGGCGACGGCATCGGGGGCGCACCACAGCTTGAGGATGCGGTAGACGTCGGTGAGGTGGGCGAGGAAGCTGCCGTGCTTGTGGTAGCACTCGCCAGCGCCGGCCGAACGGAGGACGGCGACGAGGGAGGGCAGATCGGGATCTATCTTGTCCAGCTCGTCTCGGAGGAACGGCCGCGCCGCCTCGAGGAGCATCGGTATGTCTCTCTTGTGAGGAGCGGTGGAAGGAGACAAAGGGTTGTACGTAGGCATTCTCGGTCTTTTGGGTCGATGTAAGTGCGAAGCGGGGAGACAGAAGGGGTTTTGGCCGAGTGGACTTATATAGACTTGGGAAGGAGAGCCTTAGCGGATAAAGTGATAGTGATAATGATGCTGATACTGGTAACGATAATGATGAGAATAATAATGAATACATATATATATATATATATATATATATATATGATGTATAATATTGGCAAGCATAAGGGTCCAACTAGTAGTACAAGTAATAAATGCCTAATGGCGACTATATTAGTAGCTATTGGAGATTTGCGACAAATATTAATGATAATACCATAAGGTTTAAATATTTGATGTAATGCATAAAAAGAATTTAAAATTCTAAAGGGATTATATGAATACAATGTTTTACAAACAAATTTTGCGAAACCTCCATTCCGAAATGTTAGACCCCAACTTCCGCTAGTGGCCTAACAGGCCGCTCACGGTTTCCAGGTGGTCTAATTTAACAGAAGAATATATTCATTCATAATTTTGGAAACCGAACACAATGGCTTTTTTTTTATGTAATTGATTGAAACAAGCCAGAAACATATAGAAATTAACAAATTCTAAAAACAAAATCTAAATAAACAGAATCTTACCTGCCTCGATACACGACCTTAGGCTCATGTCTCAACCCAACCCGAGGTTGTTCACTTATTTAAAATTGTAATTTTGTATCATCGTGATAATCTTATGTCTTATGATCATCAGTAAAACGACTAAAGTATTTATGGAGCTGACCACCGATAATAAACGTCAGTATGCACGGCAAAGGCAAACAAAGAGGTCTTAATTTTTTGGGCATCCCAATCTGCAAGCAAATCGTCTTGGTAATCTATTAATGTAGTTCATTAGCGCTATTCTACAAAGAAACATTTTATAAAGCATGACACACATAGCAGCGGGTGGCAGATAAGCAAACAACAAATGTTCCCGGCACTCCCATTCAGAGCAGGAGTGAGTGACCTGGAACATAAGATGAAGTGCACCTTAAATCTACTAGGAACATAAACTTGTGGAAGAATCCCTTAAAATGGCACTATCTAGATTTGTGGTAAGGAAAAAAAAAAAAAAATACCTATATGCTGAACGCTAAGAAGGGTAAAAGCTTTAAGCAAAAGACCAGGCCGCACGGTCTAGAACTTGAAATCTTTCTTCTTCGATTTCCCTTCCTTCTCCTTGCGCTTCCTTTTGTTTGCCGCCTGCTGCAGTTAACAACTCATCATAGAGAAATCAGTATGACACCCACCACAGCAAGAGAGGAGTACAAGAAGGAGAAAAAAAGGAAGAGATTAAAAAAAAAAAAAAAACTATAGAGCCAGAAGCAGACCTCTGCAACCATATCGCTGAAGTCCTCCTTCTGGTTCCGTACCTTCTCCTCCTCTCGTGCTTCCTCGTACCTATCACATAAGGCAGAACCTAATTAGGAGAATTTTCCAAGCAAACAGTAATAGCATTTTCTATAAGCATTTGAGTGGTTCCCCTTACTTGGCTGCCAAAACATCATCCATAACTTCCAGCTCTTCTGGTTGTATGGTCACATCCACCTTATCTGATTTTTGACCCCGCAAAAGATCAACCTGAGTGTAAAAAATGTAAACAATCTTCAATGCTTGGAAGGATGGAATGAACACACTGATTGCAACCAAAATTGATACATGTACCGAGGAAAAGCAAGTGAAATATATATATATATATATATATATATATATATATATATATATATATATATATATATATATATATATATATATATATATATATATATATATATATATATATATATATATTAGAAAGCCTCACCCTTTTTGCAGCTGTTTTATCTTGTGCCCCAAGCACATACCTGTATCAAAAAATTACAAAAATATATATATATCAGCATCAATTTATTAATTATAGGTGCACCTACTGATTCACCACAATTTGACATTGGCATGAGTCGGCAAGACTAAGGCGGACACTTACGTGTGGGTTGTTCCCAGCAAAGTCCCAGGAGTGATCCTTTCTTCCTTCTCTTCGAGTACCTTTGCAAAACATAGTGGCGTGTAAGAAAAATCACAGGTCAAGGTCAATGAGAACACACACGGCCATATCTGCACCATACGTCAATGCAAAGAACAAAAACCGAAACTTATTTACTTGATAAAGTGGTTTCTCAGGCTCCTTCCGCTGTTGCTTCCTCAAGTCAATCACATCAGGTGTTTCTACACCGGTGGGAGTGCTGAATATCAAAACAATGACGTTAGATAATGTGCATATATAACATTACAGAACATAATAAAGAAAGAATACGAGGCACCTTGAAAGGCTGTCAACAGACTGAATGCCGGCCTCCAATTCCTCTTCTTCCATCTCTTCCTCCTCTTCTTCCTCTTCCTCCTCTTCTTCCTCTTCTTCCTCCAAATCTCCCCAGTGTTTGCTCCGATCAACAGGTTCTTCCTAAAATTTAAAAAGGAAAAAATAAAATATCACAGTCGACCAATTTGTAAGTTAAGCAGCAAGTCTCTATCCTTCTAGCAAAATAACAAATGAGCTAGTTAATTATTTATTGATCTCCGTTCAACCTCCATATCCAATGGAAAAAGGGGTGGAACATGTCTGCAAAGTTACCTCATAATTAAGTTGCTCCTGCTGCAGTACCCCAAAAACATCGCCATATAATGGGCGTCCATACTGATCACCATCAAATAAAAAAGAATTAAAAAAAGATCACCTCAGAGAGGAGACAAAAAGCAGCAACTCAATGATCATCCTGAAGATCAACGATATGCTTACTTCATCAACTGGAGGTTTACCCCAACCTCCAGGATGATAACCAAAGCTGGCTGCAGGAGGGATGGGAGCATTTAGACCAGGTATCTTCAAGTGAGGGTACGATGGAGGTGGGCCATACCTCTGACACAAAATAGTTGCTATTAGTGTCATTAAAGTAAAAAAAAAAACAATAGAATAAAATGGAGAGGCTAATAAAAGAACTAAGCAATTGACCTGCATATTAATAAGCCATGGAGGCGGTGCACCATCAGGCATCCCTAGAGCTTCTTTGAGTTCCCTTGACAACATTCCTGGCTTCATTTCCCTAAGTTTGAACTGTACAGGTGCAAACAAGACCATTATCTTTTGCTGGATGTTTCAACCAAAATAGACAAACAACCATTCCAACTGCAATAGAAGAACATCTCAAAGCTTCCCACAATCTTTATCAATCTAAAGTTCATAATAACAGAAGATATGCTCAAAAGAAATTTATACTTTAAGCAGTCAAGAGGCTCTAACCAAATTAAGGCACCATCCAAATCCTTAAGCATAAGATTGCATATACTTAAGGACATATCAAAACAGGATAACATTAATCAGCACAAGTAAGCTTCAATGCTTAAAGACATGTCAAAACATAAACATAAAACAACAAGGTAAATCATGTGTTCAAAATAGGAACAGAGTGAGCCCTTATCATAGAAAGGTTATGAGAGCTGTGGAGTGACATGATGATATAATGGCACAAGTCAATAAACATAGTTCATCAACAGGAAAGAGAAGATAGTGTAGACATCATGAATTTTCAAGGAGATCTTTTGAAGCATACCAAAAGAAATAAAACAATACATTAAAAAATATATACTCAGCATTCTATCATAAACACTCATAAACAGTGAAGGAAATAATTTTCACTTGTATAAATTGTCAGAAAAATAATGCTATCCATAAAAGAATGTCTCCATCTATCAAGTGGTATGGTCTTTTCTTGTGTTCCAAGAAAAAAGTTATCACAGTCCAGGCTGCAGCGTGCTTTTGGCAGAATGCACATAGGTGAACATCTCAATACAAGGCATTCCAATCAGATATAAATCAATAGATGTGTAAGTAATAGTACCTCAAATTCTTTTCCTTCATAGTATAGATCTCCATGTGTTGTCAGCTTTGGTTTGGTCTGATACTTGAAAAATGCATCATGAAGGACCTGCAATCAAATTCAACTAGGATTTAATATATTATTCACACCTCCCCATCCTCTGCACCTAGAGCAAGCAAGCTAGAGAGCGAAAGAGCCGGAAAACAAGGGAGGGAATGGGATGACAGAGGGATATGGAAGAAAAATCACAAGAGCAATCAATTGTAGATCAAACCTGATAATCAATATCCATCTTTCCCATTTTTGGTTGCATGCGCTCACGCTGTTTCTGTTTTAGCTTCTTGCTATCCTCTTTCTCAATGTATGCCTGGAAAAAGATAAATATATAGATGAAAAAATAAATCCAGGATATGGGAGTTCATTCAAATGACCATTCAGTATCACCCGTATTTCTCAACAATTTAATTGAAAAAAAACATAACAATCAAATAACTGACTATTGCAAAGCAAAATTAAATAAAATGATTTTTCACTTGAAACCAAGAACCTAAAATTTCAATATCATGAGTTTCTTGGTACCTGTCTTATTTTCTCTATTCCAGTTGCAGCAATGAAGTCAGGAAGGTGAAAAGGTTGTTTTTCAATACCTCGTTTTCCCTGCCAATTATCAAAAGGCAAATATAAAACCCAGATACATCAAATGTACAAATCATAAATTGTGGCATATTTTAAAAAGCCCAAAATGCAATTGAAATCTGAAGGAGGTTTGACATCTCAAAATATCTGCAATACCAAAAACAAGATAACTCAGTTTAAGTCTGATAAATAACCTTTTTTTTACTTCAAGTAACACAAATATGCATGTTTCATCACTGTTATTAGGATGTCAGCAATTTAGCATCACACAGTTACGTAAAGCATAGAATCTAGTGTAATCATATGCATCTATCTAGACCCCACCAATCTATCATTGTGTCAAAAAAAGAAAACCATCAGATTTCCTCTCGCAATTACCATCATTTCCAGGCTCAGACATTGTTACAGCTGTTCCCTGCAAGAATTATGCATATGTATAAGAGGGTTATCGACACCATTTGCCCTCACCACTGACAACATAATTAAAGAATGCACATACACCATCAATAAAAATGCACATACATTCTTCATCAAATTCATGTCAGATGCTATGTCTCACCTGTAAAAACTTCCGCTTTTGGCACCAGTGCCTTGGAACAGGCACAGTATTTCGGTACGACTTAAGATATACAAGTAGCTTTGGATCTGTTGCTGTTGCATCCCAAACCTTAAAAGAGATTAACAAAAAAAAGTTTAGAGATATAAAATAGTCCAAAAGAACAACCTAGAATCTGAAATAATAATATATGCCAAGAGAAGGAACAAGTGCTGATTGTAAATTGCAATCAACAGTCAAATCCTTGAAAGTTTGCCACAGTCAACAAAGAGAACTAAATGGAAAACATGATATAGCATAAAAAGAGACTAGAAAACATCAATTGGATCTTAATCTCTTATGTACAATCTCATACAGAAAACCCTTGCTCTATGATTCCTACAAACCTCAAACATATGAACACAATCATCAACAACCACAGGCAAGCTTGGTAGTTTCTGACCAAGACCTCTTAATTAGGACAAAAAGGATGGGAACCAGACTTGTAACTTCACGAGTTTCCAGGATAGTGAGTAATGATAAAAAATGTTTGGTGGTGTAACAAAAGAAGAATTTCTTCTTTTAAGCATCCTAATAATAATTAATGTGCCCATACAATAATTATACAAAACACATTTTTGCTCAGCAGGAAAGGCATGCATAAAATCATAAAGCAAAAGAAAACATCTAATCTTGGAAACTACCCAATGTTAATAGCAAGGCCTATAAACCAACAAAAAGAAGGGCAACCATTTGGCTGTTTGCTTGTAGGCAAAATAAGTATTTACCATTTAGGTTGCTAAACATTACAAAAAGTAACACTAACCTGGTTTAATTAACTTTTTTCAGATTGCTTTAGACCACATAGGTTTCTAACCATTTTAGCCATTAAGATTTTGAGAAGTAAATAGTTTTTTTTATGTTCCCAAATCAAAGAATTTTTTTAAACCTTCACATAGCTTTATGCCACATTGGCTCTTAACCAGTTTAGTCATTAACATTTTAAGCAGAGAATAGCAGTTCCTTTTCATTTTTCCAATTTAAAAGAAAAAATTCCCCTTGCCAATGCTTTAGGCCACATTGGCAGTGTAAAAGGTTTGCTTCAGAGTGGCTAAAGAGTGTGAGACAATAAAACTTCTAAACAAGAGCAGGACAACAGGGTAACCCTATAACCTGACTCTCCACATATCAAGACTCTAGATGGATGGATAGTCACTATCAAATTGGTATAAGTGTCTTGGTGTTCATGGATGTCACTTTGAGTTGAGAGATCCCTGATAAAACTCCAGAGGAAAAGATTCTCTTCCACCATATCATCAATATGTTACCCATTGGGTTCAGAAGAATATCCTCAGCTAAATGAAGGAATGAAAACCATTCACCACAACTATCACTTTCTTTTTAGTCAGTCATGCAGGGATCTACACCAACAGAAGTATTCTAATAGAATGACCCTTATTATCTCTCAAGTATTATAACAAATACTCATTCTTATTGTATAGATTGCATAAAGATCAGGATTAAGCTTTTCTAGTTTCAAAAAGAAAAAAAAAAAACCTGGTATATGTTATATTTCAAGGTAGCAGTAGAAAGTTAAAGCGAACCAGATATAATAAAGCAGATGGTGATTGAAAAGTTAGGTTAGCACTAGAAATATTATAATCTAAGCATACCTCAACGACATCTGGCCTTGAGCAAATTTGCTTCAGTTCTGCAATCTTCATTCGTTTTTGAAGCTACAAAATGCACAAATGGATAAGATCGTTGAAACTCTATCTAGAAATATGTAAGAAATCTAACATTACTAACCTTCTTCTTCTTGTTCGAGAGTCCTTTTTCCTTCTGCTGAGTTTCCTGCTCATCCTCTTCTGTGTCTGAATCTCCCTTCTTGGTTGTGGCATTGCCCATGGTCTCATCCTTTGTGGAATCATCCTGCAAGGAAAACAGCAGTCATGAAAAAACTAAGATGAGATCTGAATAGTAAAGAAAAGAAATAGAAATTTGTCCTCGAGTCCAAGGTACACTTCAAAAGACATTCTACTAGTACCTCGACCCCAGCATGATCTCTGAAGTTGAACTTCTCGAGAACATTCTTGAATTCCTCAAAAATGCTTTCGTCTACATCAGCCCTTTCAGGAACGTACTCCACTTCCACACTCATTTTAACCTAAAGAAGCTCAACAAACATTAGGATAAATAACAAAACAAAACAAGGTATCAACCAAAAGCACCACCACGTCTACAATTCGTATACACTGAGATGCATACAAGAAACCCTAATTATTACCAAACACTGTTGGGTGACATGGATCAATGAACCAAAACAATAGAAATAAAAATAACAAAAGTCAAAGAATATACATGTAATAATCTTAAATAGTTATAATAAAAATAAAAAAGGCCAATCATACAACAGTTTAGGATCGACTGGGGAGAAAACAAGAAACCCTAACTCTTCACGGATAGTTAGTATGACATGGATGAACCGAAATCCAACAGACACATCGCCCTCACAGATAATACCACGAAGATGGTTAAGCACCCAATCAATAGAAACCCTAATAATGGTGGGACACAGCATAGGAAGACATGGTAGTAGTACCTCGGGGTAATCATTGCGCTCGTCCTCAGCTGCGCCTATTTCCCCTCCCTCTACTCCCCTCTTCTCGTCATAGTCGGCAAAGGAGACAGCGGATTTACTGTCGTTCTTCTTCGGCTTCCGCCTACGGCGGCGGCGCTCGCTTTCTCGGACCTTTTTCCTCTCGGAGGCAGAGGCGGAGGCGCCATTGATCGGTGGATCTACGACGACGCCACCTTCGGGGATCTGGGATCGGCTAACGAGCTCGCCTAAGGCCATGTTCGAGCGCAGGGTTCCGATGATGGAGAACCGGCCAAGGGGAAGACGGTTCCGCCACTCGTGGCGCTCTTATAGCGCCCTTCTTTTCTGTGTGACAAAATTACCCCTGCACCAAATGTGAATAAACCGGATCAATTTGCTGCATGTATCTGGTCCGATCCGATAAAGATCCGTAGACCCATTTGGATCCAATTTCTCATTTGTTCTGAACCAAACCCAATTTAAGATGTCCGCACAACCAAAATTGCAAGGCCGAACCGATCTGTCATGGTTCATCCTTTTCTTCGATCCAATTACCTTTTGGCAACTCTTAATTTGTTAATTTTTTTTTTAATAATGTTATATGGCAGTATACGTGGCTTGTGACACCCAATTTAATATCAAATTAATAAATCAATTTCAATTGACTAGATCGAACTAACTTATATGGTAAATTTATTATTTTTATTAATAATTATATCAAATCGATAAATTTGATGCTCGATAAAATAAGAAAATATTATTTTTGAACTATTCTAATAGAGGATATATTTATCGCCAATCACGACTCAACATGTAATAACATAGTCAATAAATAGCGAGGGATCTCAATCAATAATTCAACTACACGAACATTAACTGGAGAATACTTCTCTCCTTTAATTAAATCACCATAGTTACTCATCAAGTCATAGTAATAGATGTCACTTAATCACTTCTAATTTTAAGATTAACTGAGCATGGAAAGAATATTGTGGAAGAATCCCACCCAACCTCGGCTTTTTTTTTTTACTTTTTTTTTTTCATCTCGAAGCAAACTAAAGCATTAAAGATATTTTGTCTGAAACATCTTTCAATATTAGAATACAAATGAGTCAAACTAATTATCGATATTAATCACATTATCCATGAAAATTTTAGACTTTTTTAAAAAGCATCTCATATTTCCATATTCCACACAAAGTCATTTTCTTTTCCAAATCATCAAAATATTTTTTATGAAAAACAATTATTTTCTCGTCAAAACCCAATTTGACATGGCTGGTTTCAGACAAACAGGTCAACCAGTATTATATTAAGTTGATTACAGTTCTTTCTAACAGAATTACAATGTTACACTTTGGTTATAAAAAATGTTGTAAGTCGCTCATTTTTATCGTCATTCTTCCATATTTATTGAATATAAATATTAAAAGTTTTTTTCAGTAAATATAAGTATAAGAAAGTGAAAACAAATTAAAATTTGTATCATCCTTAATTTATTTTAAAATATATCAAAACTACTCAAATTACGAATACAATAGTTTAATTCAACAATAAAAACATTATAATTGGACAATGTCTCACACTTATAAATGTCATTTCTTGCACAATAAATAAATATCAATATATAGATCTAAAATTTAAGTTTAAATGCGAAAAAAGAAAGAACTTTTATCACCATCTGTTTTGAAATATATGAAAAACATCTTAATTTCTATCCATAATCACGCAAATCTCTTATACAAATCATTTTATAAAATCTCAAAATCTATAATAAAAATGATAATTAAAGTTATTCAAGATCAAACTAATAATATTTTTTATAAAGTTCAATATTTTTTATTCAACAACAAAATGGTAAAACCACTGTTATTAATGTTTCTAATAAATGAAAATAGATGTTACAACTGTTAATGAACATAGTTGACAGTGGATACAGGTAGGCTAATCTCAATATAACACAAGATATAAGAAAACACCATCTTATGAACATGAATATAACACATGGAAAACAGATGTTATGTGATGATAATTAAAGTAAACACATGTTGATAAGTGCAACTTTTAGAAGTTTCGATGTTTCTTGTATGTTTTCAGTATTCAGAAAGAAGGTGTATTTTACCATGGAAACATACCACTCAAAACCCTGCATTTAGTAGGATTCTGACACTGTATCAGAATCCCTGATCCATCAACCACAAGAGTCCTTAGTTGAGCTTTAGAAGCACTTACAGAGTGATCAATGCAAATGTACCTATCGAAAGCAATACATAAATGAAATGTGATCATTTATTATAATACTTTATGCATTTAAATTCTGGAATAATAGCAGAGATTGTTAGAATAAAAGTACAGGAGCATAATAGAATATGTGAGGAATCTGTCATCATCATAACTCTGGAACAACTTGGTCTCAGCAATGCTTCCAGCGGATCAGAGTGAATTGGTCATCCAAAAATGAACGGAAGCTTATTAAAAATTAAGAGAGAAAAAACCAGCCACGAATAGTGAAGCACGGATTTTGTCCACTAACGAGAGATTTAAATCAGCGGCGTCCTGATGCTACTGATTCTGCGGAGAAGAGGTACCTCACTCGGGAAAGAACCGAATCATGTGCAGGGTCATATGGATGATCCTTCGAGGGAATCTCCAAGATAGCTGGCACAGGTTTGCTGTAGCTATCCACCAGAAACCGTATCATGTTTGCAATCTGAAAAGATGGAAATGAATGTGAACGTTAGGAAGTAAATAGAGTAAGAATTATGTTTAGCTGGAAACTTGGCTTCCCAGCCCCATCATTTCAAGATTAATCAAACAAAACAAAATGGTCTCCTAAGGAACTAGACAAGGATCAATGCTTAATCCCAATATGCTATCAACCAACATGAAGTAATCAACGGCATCAACCGAGTATGACTGACCTACTAGTGACTGAAATCCAAAAAACAGAACACTGGAGTATGATAGTAGCATCACCAACAGGTTAAAAAAACAGAGAAAATACCAAGTTGAGATGATATTAGATCAAACAGCTAACAGTTTAGCACAAAAAGCAAAACATGAATGCATAATTGATTACAGCCACAGTTAAAGAGGTACATCAATTATGGCCAAGCATGCACAAAAGCCTATCTTATGAATATCTGAAGCATCAGATGGCATCATTAACATTCATAAGATTGAGAGAGGACTCATTATTCAGTTCTAGCAGCATCTTCTTACTTCAGTTTGTGCAAATTGTTACATGCTTCTGAGTTCTGACAAGCCTAATGCCAAGAGGAAGGTGGGTTGTGTTAAACAGTTAACTGACAAAATAGACTGTCAAGATAAACAATGAAATACATGCCAGTTTGTATCTACAACATTTTAGTTCTTCAAAAAAAAAAATTGTGGGCTAACATCAGTTAGAAACCATTGATAACTGGATGAGTGATAATTTTCCCACGGTTTTAAACTGGTGAGGGTAAAATCAGCTGTATGAACTCATATTAGCAAGATACAACATATTACAGTTTCAGAAAAGGCACTACAGCTCATGGATACAAAGAGTATCTGTTCATGGGGAACAAGTGGAGAGAAGATGACAATATTACACATAGTGTTGGCATTTATGAAGACAAATAGAACGAAAATATTAAAAGAGAAAAAAAAACTAAAGGCACTTTTGGAGCATGTGTGGAGGAGATATTTCATTTAATTAGTTATACTCCTCAAATACAACTTATTAACAGATGCAAATGATTTTGTCATTACAAGCAGTTACATATGTTAGACATCTACCTAGACGAAGATTATGAGGATATCACAGAAAAAAGGAATTAAAAATACGATCAATGCATGTCCAAGGAAATATTCATTTAACTGCTTTTACTTTACATATATGGCAAAAGAAACAAATATAAACAATATTTTTTTTGACAAAAATGCATAATTTCAATAATAGGCTAATGGTGGCAAATTTTTGAAGGACATCTGAATGATCATAAAAGGAAAGGACATGGAGAGTTTCAGAACAAAAGGATGTAACTGATGGAACAGGAGACATTATTTAGACTTTATTGTATCCTACAATTTTATTTTCGTCAATATACTTTAATAAATAAATAAACATATGATTTCATCAAAGCAAGAAAAGAAGCAACTAATATCTAATTTAACCCAGCCCATTAATTTTTTAAATTAACCCAGCACATTTCACTAGGCATTGTAACTAAAAAATATGTTCACTGTTTGTACAAGAACACCTTTCAAAAAGAATACTTTAGTAGTCGTGCAAGAGATAATACCACATAAACATGTTGCCCAAGGACCTGATTGGCTAACAATACAAACTTGAGCATAGATGAAATCATGGACTACCCCATACATGAACCATTCAGAACACTTACATATTGGCTAATCAGCACAACAGCAATATCCTCCCTTGAGGTGAACTCTTTGAATGCATCTTCTATAGCTTTCACAGTAGTTTCTGGATCATTATCAATCATTATAGAACCACTATTTTAAGAAGACTCAAAATAAAGTTTCCAGTGACAATTATTAAACAAAGATGTGTGCTACTAAGAATAAGAGGCCAGAAGCAGAATGCCTATTTACTTAATTACTAGGGAATCCAAAAAACAGAAAAGGCCTACAGAGAAAAAAAAAGTCATAAGAACTATTGAATTATTAAAAAAAGTAGAACTCAAAAAAATGATATAACAAAATATTTTCATCTTAATAATCGCTAACAGCATTGATATTCAGGATTAACATCAGTATTCCAAGGAAGAAAACTAACAAAAGAATACACTATGTCAAAATGAAGATATTCAGACTTCTTCTAGATCAAAAGACACCCTGAAATTGGAAAAACTTTAGTCGACCATTTAAGTCAGGCTCGAAACATACTCATCAATAACAATGTAATAACCATTTATAGAAAATGTACAATAACAATACTTAACTCTCAATTATTTGAGGTGGGTTAGATAGATCATTGCATTGTTTAGCTTTGTCATATGTGCTACAGTTCTAAAAAGCATTTACAATGTATGATACATGTTCGAGATTTGCTACTAAGCTACAGAACAAATAGACACAACCAACAAGCCTTTTCCAACTGCTTGGGATTAACATTATCAATCACCTGTCAGCTTATTATAGAGGACATCATCTATAGCTGTTCCAACTGAAATACATTAGTCCCTAAGCTGACTCTTAACCTTTTTCAAATCGTTCCCTCAACCAGTAAGAGAGATCTCACTAAATTCTCTACCATTCTGTTCTTATTGTTACAGCTGCCACCTGTTTACAATAATTTTTTATAATGCTTATTTTTGTCCCATCCACCTCAGTGTTGATAACTTCCAATCCATCTCCTTCCCTTGCAACCTTTTAATTGGCAGGTTCTGTGCATTAAAACTCACATATCAGATCCATCTGTTCAACACATGACACCTTATCTCAATCTCCTGTTCAGAAAAGTTTATATCCATCCCTAATCAGTCAAGAATGAGGCTGGTTCTAGCACTAGTGACCAAGGTTTTATTTACCGGTCCGTACCGGTGTACCAAGTTCATCTTGGTACTGGTACAGTACTGGTATCAGGCGGTATGTACAGTGTGTACCATCCGGTATTATAAAATATAATATAATATTTTATAATATAATATTAAAATATTAAAATATAAAAAAAATGAGAAAAAGGGGCGACGTCGCCTCGATCTTTCTCCCCGCGCGGGAGAAAGAGCGCCCGCGACTCGCAGGCGGCGACGGCACGCGGGCGCTGGCGACCCGCGAGCGGCGACGGCGCACGGGTGAGGACCGCGCACGGCCGATAGGTCTTTTTTCTCCTCTTTTCTTTTTTTTTCTTCTTTTTCCTCTTCTTCTTCTTCCTCCCTTTTCTCGCTCAATTGACCGCCGACAGTCGATTTTTGGCGGAACC
Source organism: Ensete ventricosum (assembly GCA_029747655.1). Taxonomy (NCBI): domain Eukaryota; kingdom Viridiplantae; phylum Streptophyta; class Magnoliopsida; order Zingiberales; family Musaceae; genus Ensete; species Ensete ventricosum. The sequence continues at coordinate 6,792,283 of JAQQAF010000003.1, forward strand.
GCCCGGTAGCGGGCGGTCCGCGTACCGGCAACCTGGCGGACCGGTATGTACCGCCCATACCGGGCGGTAAATATCGAAATTGCAAACCTTGCTAGTGACATTACTTTCAACTAAATCTGCATTCAACTAATTACTACAATCCCATCCAGTTATTACCCAGAATACAAACTAGTGAGGATCTGCATTATGATATCAAATTAAACATGTAAAGATGAACTTCTGTCAAGTACTCTTGCAAACATCTCTAGTTGTTCTGCCACAGGTACAAAGAGACACAGGTCTACAGACAAATAGGCTTCAGTCTAAAAAGTAATGATTGATCTTTCGTATATCTTCTTGTAAAAGCACTTCCATGCATTTCCAGATAACCAAGGGTTGCTTTTTCAGGTACAATGGGTACAGTTCATACCAGCGTACCAACAAACATGCCAGTGTGTAGATCAACACTAAGCGAGACGTCCATCCTATGTGTTTCAGAAAAAAGAGCCGAAGTGGACCACCCCGAATGGTTCACATCGGGACTAGTAAATATTGGATGTGCCTCTTGGGGTGAAATCATATTCCTTGCTCATAATATATGTCAATTATATTTGCAAGCATTGTCAATTCAGAACTATCACCATTTCACATACTCCACCATAAATTATCCCATATAAAATAAAATATTTCATAATATGTCATTAATATCTAAATATTGCTCTGAATTGTTCAACCATAGTACTAGAGAACTGGACTGGATCACCCTATGGCATCCCACTTATGCCAATAGAAGCATAGGGCATCTAACTTGGTATTATAAGAAATGCAGCACAACCTCACTCTGTTAAATAGAACTTTGATGTGTAGGCACTATGAGTTGTAAAGCGGTCTCTTACTGAACCAATTTCACTTCCAAACAATGAAAGACAATTGAATCAGTCAGGCAACCTCTCAAGTTGCCACCCCCTACTTCAAGATTGGATATTCATCAGACTAAAGGTGCAATAAGCCATTCAAATATGAAACTTGAACCAAATCCAACCCAAGCTCTAAGTCAAACTTTTAGGCAGTCGGACCAGGCAGGGCCAGAACAAAGCAGTTACTTTGATATATTCACAAGCCTAAACCCCAAATTGTTCATGCAAAAAAAAAAAAAAAATAGAAAGCTTGAACTGGGATTGGCTCAGGCCTAAGCACCAAAACCATAGGCCTTTCAAGCCCAAGCCTGATTCCATCAATATCCCTGCTACACTTTCTCATAACCCATAAATTTCTAAAGAGAGGTTCATGTCATGATACGTAGCACCAACTTGTATGATTTCTTGAATACAAAAATCCTTCTTATCCAATCATTTTGGATTAAATTAAAAAGCTAACCCTACTGTAAATCTAGTTTTTCCAATTATTTTTATGTAAAGCCAAAGTAAAGCTAGCACTTCAGTGTAAAACTGATAGTGATATTAATCCACCATTCAACCCCTATTTGAACTATTATAACAAAGTTAAAATTCAGTCATCTTCCCAGAAAATAAATAAAAGAGAAAAAATTGTTAAGCTTCGTTTGTCTTGCATATTCTTTTATTTTATTGTCTGTAAGATTTTACCCATAGTATGATCAATGCATTGGACTGTTTCACTATGTGACCAAAGCCCCAACTAGCTATATTTAATTATTCATAAAATGCATCACGTAGATTCTCAATTTACAAATAATGATTAACATAACTATCACAACAAAGTAAGCAAAAGTAGATATCCTAGCATTACAGTGTTCCTGTAAGGTCACTAAGAGAAAGATGACTTAGAAAAAGCTTAATCTACTGAAGTCATAAACTTACTTGAGTCCACAATAAGGTAATTTGTCTTTCTCCGTAGATCAACATTGCCAACTCCAGCCATCAAAAATCCAGTAACAGTGTCCTAGCAACACAGCATCAGATAACATCAGAATAGCTATGAATTTGATGTATATATGAATAAAAGTACCATGAAGCAGCTAGTTGTCCTTTTGGCAGGATCACAAAGTTCAGACTTGGCCAAAAAAAAAAAAAGAAGAAAAATTGCCAAGATAGATGGTGAATTTGCAACAGATGCAACTCTCTGAATTGTGCAGATGATGGCAAATAACAAAAGCTAGATCTTGTGAAGTTTGACTTACTCAGGTTCAATAACGTTAAAGATTATCAGTATAATTCCACATTGAGAAACCCATAAGATGTACATTAATTCCAGCTTCCACTATGTTTATTACAATAGTGAACTTGCATTAGAAGCACATGAACATGAGTATAATTGGTTCAACATCTTAAGAACTTTTAGACCAAAGAAGTAGACTAACTGAAACCACATTCAATTGTCAAGTTGGTGCCAGTTTTCTCATGACAACTAGCCATGGAAATATTGAGTGCATGTAGAGATCAACTTGGCAAATTCAAAGACCCTAATATAATGCAAATAGCTTCCTCATACCAAGGCAGCTAGCATTGTACCATTAAACCCAACAAATAGCAGAGATGCATAGGTGTAGCATGTGGGCTGAAATATACGCTCGCTTTTCATAAAATAGACATTAGACAACTCAACGACAGCCATGAGAAAAAATGTCAAAAGCCCTTATCCTAAGAACTCAATATGCTTTATGGTTTATACAATGAGATAGCAACCATAATAAGATAGCATTAATTTAATAAGATCTTAGCTATAAATTACTACACAGGGTTACAAGTATTAAAAAGCTTTCAAACATTAGAAAAGTGAACTATATAGTTCACTTAGACATCAGTTTGAATGTTCAAATATATGATCTCAAGTTCAATATCATACAATAGAACCTCATATATTTGTGTAACCGGTCTTTAATCCATTCACCTGTAATAAGTCCCAAAATGTCATTCGCTGAGAATACTCTTTTCCAAATGATACACACTAAAACATTACGAGAAGAAAGAATTCCAGATATCATACATGTGCTATGTCGTAGAGCATTTATAAGATCTCTACTCACCATGGAACCTAAATTAAAAAAAAAAAATCAACCAACTTTGTAATACAAAACAAGAAACCTATGATACTCAAGAGTTAGAGATGAATTGCAATGGAACAAGTTCATGATCAGGTGCTAATGAATTCAATTTTTAAATTACTATGATAAGAAATAGCTTTTCTCATCTAGAAACTCAAAAAGTATACAGCAAATAGCCATTTGTCACACATAATATATTTATCAAACAACAAAAATGTATACCTCATCTGCAATCATAGCTATAAGGGCAGAGTTATTCGTCCGGATCTGACCTCTCCCAGCCATTTGCAAGAAACTCCCAGCGACAGCCGCCTGGGACTAAAAGCAGAAGTATAAAAAAGAGAAAACGTTAGGAATCAAAGGGTTTCCTGAACTAATACTAAAGAGTATTAGAACTGACAGCCAACAATTAACATGCCGTTAAAACTTCTAACCAGTACAGGAAAAAAAAAAGAAAAAGATCTGAAAACTAGATAGACATTGAATATGTTGATCGACTATACTACGACAGACTTTCAAAATCGAAGTCAATCGCGAAGAAAAACATCAACCTGCTCATTATATATCATAAACAGCAAAAAGAAAGAAAAAAATAGATCTTGGAGAGATTTAAATCGTATCCATGTCAAAATTTCGGGGTCCCCTTCGCAAAGACATTAAACCAACAAAATCATGTCATTAATAATATCATACCTATCAATTATGATGGGTAGAGGAATGATGCAAAGCAAAACTAACCCAAAAATCCTAAGCAGAGAATCTTCATCAATCTACAGTATTCTTAAAAATGGAAGAAAAAGCAAGATCTTATCGACAAAATAGTCAACCATTACTAGTCTGCTATCCAGGGTTCGGCGGGAGGGATCTATCCCCGCTTCCTACAGATCCGGTCCGGAATCACCGCGATCCAACTCTGATTTCCATCAAGGAACATCGAATCACCGGAGATTCGCTGAGATTGGCCGGTAATTACAAACGGAAAATCCACTCGGTTTCATTCGGCGAAAACAAGCTTGGAGGAAGAAGAAGATAGGATAACTCACCCTCACCGCTGCCGCAGGCGCTCACCGGGAACTACTGCTCGGTTATTGCTATTTGGTCGCTGCCTCTCCTGCTCGCCGTTCGTCGGCGATTCGGGGGATGACGAGTGAGGCCGAGAAGTTAGGGGAGGAACGGAGAGTGAGAGAGAGGTAGGAGCCCATGTTTTCGTCGCACGTGTCCAAGATTTTTGTTTACTCAAAATATTTTAAAATAATATTTAAAAAAAATAATGATGTAGTTATAAAACACTTATATTTGAGGTATTTCCCAAAATGTACTTTTTTTAACAATAGTACACCTAATTTAAAAAATATTTAAAATTTTTCGTTAAATTTTACCATTCATTTTTTTTTCTAGTTTTAAACTACCATAGTGTTTTTATTTGGCACATTTATAGTATTTTATTAAGATATTAAAAATACTATAAGTATTAAAAAATACTGAAGATAATAGTATATCATATATTTTTTATTGTCACTGTTTATACATCACTACGATACCAAATTTTTAGGTATATAGTTGATTTGATTAAAGTTAAAAATGTATTTATATTATTTATAATATTTTCGATCATGTCTTATAATGTTTTTATTATGATAGTAAAAAATACAGTAACATGTTAATTTTTTATATTTAGTTATATTATTTTTTAAATTATTATAAATATATATTTGAGTCATAATATGATATATCGAATGATTTTTAGTGTATTTTGATTCTATTTGACTTATTTATAATATTTTCTATATAGATTTTATGGTGTTTTTGTTATGACAACCAAAACACTGTAAGAGATTAAAAATATTATAATATAGTTTTTAAATGACAGTTTGAGTAGTTTTTGAATTAGGATAATATTTGAAAAAAAAATGAGAGTATCAATTGATAAATACTCAAAATGTGGGCATTTTTCAGAAAAATCACCTTTATATTTACAGAAGAGTCTGTAAAAAGGTATAGATAAATTAGAACAATCAATATATACACCTTATTTAGTTTTCAAGATAATAATATTTATTCATTTTAAGAATTAATCTTCATTTTAGATACTTTAACCTATAAATATGTCAAAAAATTTGATTGAAAGTGATTATATAATAATATATATAATCTGATTTAAAAATATAAAATCATCATCAACGGCGAGATGATATATCATCGTGGAAACGACAACCAACAACGACACAGAGTCGTTGTTGCTTAGCAGGACATTGTATGCAAACAGCCTCTCTCGTGTTTGTGACAAACTTAGGAGCTTCAAATCATGTTTTAGGTAGAGGTGCGTCAATCAGTTTGACGCTAGGCACGTAATGGTCTCATAATCCCTCTTTCTTCTTAACGTTTTGATCTCTACCGCCACCCATTTTGTCCTCTCTTATGCTCTCATTTATCATGTCTATGATGTGATAGTTTAGCTCTATCTCACCTCTATTTGTGGCCTCTCCAACCTCAACCTTCATCAATCACTATAGTCTTTACCGCTTCTTTTTCCTTGACAATATAGATATTTTTCTAAGCTTAAATTATATATATCATTATATTAATAATTTATTATGAATCACCATATCTCATGAGTAGAGTCTAATGTTTCTCAACTACAAAATAGGTTTATATGTTATGTTTTTAAAGATATAAGTATTATTTTAGACACAAAATAAAATCACAATGGCTTAAATGATCCATAAGCAAAACCACAGGACTAAAATAATTTTTTTAATTTAAATTATATGTATCATTATATTAATAGTTTATTATGAGTCAGTATGTTACGTAAGCAGACTATAATGTCTGATAACTCAGGTTTGACGAGAGAGAATTATATGCTACGTTTTTTAAATTATATGGATTATTCTAGACACGAGTAAACTTAAAGGATTTAAATAATATATACTAAAAACAGATTAAAATGAATCTTAATCCTAATTTTTAAAATGAATTTTAATGTTACTGAAGTATATAGTTGTATCTTTGATACATATGTGCCACTTCATTCAAACATTTTAATATAGTAGTATTTATTTATTTATTTATTTTGAACTTAAGAAATATATGTGTAGGGTAGAGATTGTTTTAAAGTATTAATATTATAATCAAGAATTTAATGAGACAATATTCTTTGCTAATGGAGTCTAATTGATTGAAAATCCACTAAAAAGAAGAAAAACTTATCATACCAACAACCTAAAAAGAATCTAAAAATAATTTATGAAAGTATATGTGAAATTTAATCGAATATCGCAATATAACTATTTTTGAAGCGGCAACAAAGGCTATTTTAAAGCTATTGAAAAAAGAACATATTTACCTCTATAAATTATAATATAGTATACATACAAATATATATCCATTCCGACAAATATTATCTTCATTAACATCACTTTAGGCATTGGAATATTGTAGTGTGAGAGTGTCCATGTACACAATATTCTTATTTAGAGAAACTATTTCTAAGATTTGAATCTCTAACTCTCATATCACCACTGTTATATCAAATTCCGTTTTCAGTAATAGTACTTATGGGCGATTAATTTTTATAAATATATATTTTTAAAAATAACTAGGAGACACTTATTATCCATATCCTTCGATGCTCTTAGCTAAAAACCCAAATAGATATTAATGTCAATTAAAATATCATTATTATTATATATTTTAATCTTTGTAAAAATATTTTCATTAAACTCCAATGTAAATAAACAAATAAAAAATATTAATATATATATATACACAATTTTTTAAAATTTTAAATTAAGAAAACTTAATTATAATTTGAAATTATAATATCTAAATTTGTCTCTCTTTGTCTTGACCATACAAATGAGTATCTAAATTTGTTTGGCTTACGTTTGTCGAAGTCCATAGAGCATGAGAGTCTTTTCGTCTAGACTTGAATTGTAATGGATAAAATATTATATGTGATTTTTGAACCTTTTTCTTCAATTCTGTTTGGAGATAAAAATACCACATTAAATCGATATGTATCATTTAATTTATCAATAAATTAAATTACCGGTGATTGAAGGAAAAAATCATTGTGGTAAATGATGTGTAAAAAATAATGTAACAAGGAAATTTAATAAATAAAATTTTTTATTTCTACGACGCTAATGTATTTTTTTATTTTTTAAAATATCATATGATGTTATCTAAAATCATAAAATTTTGTAGAGTACGTTTATTTTCTATTAATTTAAATAAAAATATATTTATTTATATATATTATGTATTTAAAAATATATTTTTATCTAACGCTTGCTAAACACTCGAATCATTTAATAATTAATTATACAATTATTCAAAACTCTCTTTCCGAATGCATATTGGATGTGGGATTCCAGCAACCATAAACTGTCAAACCAAAAAGAAACCTCTTCCTCCTAAATTATTATCATGGTAACTCTAATTAAAATAGAAGTGTCTTAGTCCACTATAAATTATATATCACACACAAAAGTTGGTCCTAAGAATCCATCCAATATAACCAACCATAAGACAATAAACAGAATTAGCACCGCATCATGTTGCTACAATTTGCATAAAAATGACAAGTGAATTAAACACTAGACGATCAATGATTAGAGAAGGATAAGAATGCGCCTCACATTCCATCTTTGCATGGAAGCATAACACTTTGCTTGCCTTGAATCCCTTTGGAATCAGTGTGGCCAACACGGAGGTACACAGCCAGTCCACTTTTGCCCTATCATTTTTGGCCGGTGCTCCATTGATTGTGCCCAACAACTACGGACGGGCCCACCCATGCCCCCTTAATAACTTGTGACAGCTGGCATCGATTCTCCCTGCTGCATCCCTTTATTCACATTTTTTATTTTTCCCTAAACTATATATAATAATCGAATAAATACAGAAAATAATAATAATAATAATAATAATTGAAAAAATAAATTAATGCACATCATGCTGCATGCGCAGTCATGCGATACGCGAGAGAGTGTCATCCTAATTTGATGACATCTCGATGCGGGGAACCTAATCCAACGGCCGTCACGATTTATCCGTTATTTATGGACGTACAGCAGCGGGGCAATGGTATGGTCAAACGCGGAGACCAGATCAAGCCGCGATCGAAGGGCCGAGGTCCCACCTGGCCCAACCGACGGCTGGGACGAGTCCACGGCGGACGGGACCCAGGCGGCGACGGGCACGACTCGATCTGGGGACCGCTGGAGACACGACTTGGATGACGACCGCCGTTTCCACCGCTCTCTTCGGTTGTTGAGTTGCGTTGATTTGGATAATTGTTTATTTAATTAAATTAAAATAATTGTATTTTGTAATGTTTTAAAGGACGGCATGTCGGTATATATAAAAAAAATGTTAATAAATAAATAATAGTAATAGCAGCTACGATTCGCACTGGAACGGAAGAATAAACCCCAAGGCGAGATCCGATCTCCAATCCCTTCCATCCTTCCCTGCCCCTTTTCGAACCCTGCTCTGATTCCGGCTCTAGGTTTCGGGCAGGGATCTGCCGTCGCCTTCGGGATCCGTGTCCTTGATGCGAGACGCGGTCCAGCTTTGCCTTCAAAGGATTAGGTACTGCTGCTTGTCTCTCGCTTTCTTGTCGATTTCTCTTAGATCCGGAGCTTGTAGTTAGGGTGCTTCTTCGTTGCTTGCCGGATTGAAGTCTTCGATGTCGTAAATAGGATTTGTCCCTCTTTGCTTGGGGTTTTTTTTTTGTGTGTGTTTCTGTAGATGGTCTAGCTGCTGATCTGTTCAAGAGCGATAGAGGAAGATATATTATATATTTCTATTTGAGATGGGATCTCGGGTCTCCAAGTTGCGGCCGTGTTGTTGGCGTTCGCAGTTCAAAGGGACGGTTCTTGAAGCTCCGGATGCAGGTGAGTTTGTGGTTCGCAGTGGAAGTAGGATTGGTTGGTTCGATGAGCTTGTGAGCTGCGGGAATGATGGTGGTGCTCTTGGTTTGTCGCAGAGAGTGAGGAGAAGGGGGAGGCTTATGATCTGCCCTCCTTCCAGGAATTTTCTTTTGAGCAGCTCCGGCTGGCCACGTCCGGCTTCGCCGTGGAGAACATCGTCTCGGAACATGGGGAGAAGGCGCCGAATGTGGTTTACAAGGGGAAGCTGGATGCTCAGAGAAGGATTGCTGTGAAGAGATTTAACAGATCCGCGTGGCCCGATCCCCGCCAATTTTTGGTACTCGTTAGTGGCTTTTAAGCACTTAGCATTATAGTAATTAGTCTTGGATTTCCCTGGAAGCTTCGCTTTACCTAAATCTGGACATGCTTTATTTTGTGAGTTTTATGCATATATCGTGTGGTCTAACATGTTTTTCCGCTGTGTCCTCACAGTCTAGGATGTTTGCACGATCTTAAAGATGCTAACTTTAAAGACAGGTGCACGGTTATAGATTCACAACTGTCTCTATGCATCTCCATTTTATGGATTTTGATACATCAGAGACCTTACTAGTGTATTTCCCTGGATGCTTGTTTCACCTTGGCCATTTCAGACTGATGATAGAGGTGCTATGGCTATGAATGGGTGAAATGTGTTGAAATGCCTCAGATTTGTTTATGATCCAAATGACAACCCCAATGAGGACTAGCTTTGCTGCCTGATGTCAAAATTCTCGGTGCATTATCTGCATTATGTCTAAACCTCCTCTTAAGATATATGGTTAACAGAGCTAAAGTATCATACAGCTTAGTGGTGGTATATTAGGGGAGCTGTAGCTTGTCGTATTTTTTACTCCCTATACATGAATTTCGTAGCACAGGAGGCCCTTTCACCTAAAGTCTACCTTAAACTAGTCATATTTCAATTTTCTTTATTTCAGTACAAAAGGCCCTTCCACTCAAAGTTCAGCTTAAACTAGTTCATATCTCAAATTTCTTGATTTCGGTATGTTGGCTGCATATTATTTGTACTTATTATCCACAATCAGATTTAGTGAGAACATTATCTGTTGCTTTAGGAAGAAGCAAGGGCTGTTGGTCAGCTTCGAAACCATAGATTGGCAAATTTGCTTGGCTGCTGTTACGAAGGTGAAGAGAGGCTGCTTGTAGCTGAATATATGCCCAATGAGACACTTGCGAAACACCTTTTCCACTGTAAGTTCCTGATGAGTGTTACCAACTACACCACCAAAAAGATGTACAATCATTATTGTCTTTGTTTCTTGCGATAAAAAGAAGACTTATTGACATGAAGGGTTTTCCTTCAATTATAATTTGGTTGACATGAAGATTTATTGCAACATAAGGTTGCTTTCAAGTTTACCATTGTTAGTTTTAGGATATATTTTTTTTACACAAAAATCCTCCATGAAGCTCCCTCTGGTGTGCGACATGATCAGCCATAGTCTCTCTCTCTCTCTCTCTCTCTCTCTCTCTCTCTCTCTCTCTCTCTCTATATATATATATATATATATATATATATGTATGCACACACACACATAGAGAGAAAAAAAGAGAGAGAGAGAGAGAGAGTCTGTGTGTGTTGTGTTGTGTAGATAAGATTTAAACCAAGCAAAGAGCCATCTGAAGTCTTCACCAGATGCCATCTAGCTGTATGATCATGGTCTTATACCTTCATAAGTAAGCCCAACATCCATCTAGCTGCACACTGTAAATCAAAGTTAATGAACCTGTTTAGCAAAATCCTTCTATCTTCTCAGATCATGATGTCTTGCATAGAGCCTCTCTTTGTATAACACATATGCAAGTCCTGTTGGTCTTGCTGGTTCTTTGCTATATTCCTAGCGGAAGAATCATCATCCTTTTTTCATGCATTTGAGGTATTCCGGTCCTTTCCACATTTAATGTGAATCATCTGGTCATCAAAGTCAACTCCAGAAATCTCCGATTTGGCGTTACCTCTGCATCAGTTATCTGCTTTAATGTATCTTTTACCTGTGTGAATTTGGATGCCATTGTATTGGATAAGTCCTTTTAATCTATTTAACTTTACAGGGGAATCACAACCAATGAAATGGCCTATGCGACTAAGAGTAGTTCTCTATCTAGCTGAGGCCTTGGAATATTGCACCAGTAAGGGTCGTGCTCTCTATCATGATCTGAATGCCTATAGAGTTTTATTTGATGAAGTGAGTAGTAACATCATATATTGATTCAACAGGAACATCCTTTTTTGTCCTTTTATTTCGTATTTTTCATTGTGGATCTTCTTGCAGGACTGTAATCCCAGACTTTCATGTTTTGGTCTCATGAAGAACAGTCGAGATGGAAAAAGTTATAGCACTAATTTGGCATTTACACCTCCTGAATATTTAAGAACTGGTATGTACTATCAAGAAATGTAATGACACTTTGAGATAGTATCTAGGCAATGTTCAATTCTCTACTTTGGATTTAGTGCTTGTCTGTTTCCTATCTGAAATACCTAACTGAATGCCATGCTTAGTGGCATTGTTCATAAAATTAAAAGAATAAGGAGATTAACCATGATTGGAAGTTAAATCCTATAGAAGTGACACAGGAATCTACGATATCAAATCGGAGATAATTACATTTTTAAACAAACTAACACAAGCCTCTTTCCAGTGAAGATGATTGTTAACTAAGTTATTGATTCATTGATCATTCAATTATGCTATGTTGTTGCTCCTATGATTTCAAAAGTTACATGGATTTCCAATATGGAACTTTGGCTCACATTATATATGGTAAAACCACAAGATGGAACTATCAGGACCGATGATCTTGGATCAAATGTGATGAGCATTGTGAACATATCCTCTTATATATATTATCAGTTTAGCAAAACAATCTCCTCCTTTGTCCATTTACTATGGTAAACACATGTTTTGCATTCAGTTCAAGCTATGGGAAGGAAATATTTTTGAATATTCTACCCCTTAGGTAAAATCAACTTAGTTATTTCATGTTCTACATCATCTACCCATCTGCATAATACCATCACTTTTGACCATTATCTTTGGGCAATGGCAAATTGGAGGAGAAAATATAGAAAATATTGTAGTGGCAGGGCTGTTGGAAGATAAAATACCAGAGGATATGGAGCAAAGTTTGGTGCCTGAAGCACAAACAGAGGTGGTAATCATAGAAAATACATCTTGTCTGCTCCTGTTATTTCATCTCACTTTGATAAAAATGTGAGATATCAAACTATGAATAGATATTCCAACAATTCTTTAATTTGATGGTGGAATTAAAGATGGTTCTTGCATTTAAGATGGATATGTTATGTTAGAGAAAATTTTGCTCGAGCAACTATGTAGCTCATCTTCACTTTTATCATCGGAACAGAGTTCTAGTTTGAGTCAGGAATCTTTTGTTACATTGCATATCCTCTATCTATGCATGTAGTTCTTAATGTTAAAGTGGAACTCTGCAGTCTGCAGTGCCAACACTGTGCTAGATCTTGAAGTTTTCTGAGACCAAATTATTCTCTTGTCTTTTATGTACTTGGCAATCTTTTTTTTTTTTTGTTTATAATTGCAAACTTTTTTTTAGTTTGTGATCAGAGTAACGTTTTTCTTAATTGCAAACTTTCTCTAGACGAGTCAGTATACATCCGAGGGTATGATCTTTATTTTCTGACCCATTAGCAGCTCTTGCTATATAAGAAATGAAGGAAGCAGGCAAGTGCTTCGTGCAAATTCATTCCACCCTTCCGTTTAATGCTTATGCTCATGTTCGTTGTGTTAAGATTTCTTTGTTTGTGATCAGAGTCATATTGCAATGCTGTTTGATAGAGATTGATAATGTCCTGCACTTCACTTTTCCTTAAACAATTTTTATTTAACAGCTGAAGCAATACAATTATTTTGTTTTTTAGGTGTCCCTTGTGCATAATACATTAATCACAGTAATCTCTTCGATTATGTGGTCTCATTTTTTCCATGTGATATGCAGGAAGAGTTACACCAGAAAGTGTCATATATAGCTTTGGAACATTGCTTCTTGATGTTCTAAGCGGAAAGCACATTCCTCCTAGCCATGTGAGTTGTATTCTCTTTACGAGTTTCCTGCTTTTGACACATGAAAATTTGGTTGACTGGCTGAATTAGCTTACTAGCTGAATTGCCTTGCTATCCCTTTGCCTTTATTTAGTTCCTATGATCATTTATCTATTGAAGGGTGATGGAATGGATGCCAATGTGATTTTTGGGCATGAAAAGAGTGATGAGAGGTATAAAGTTTGGTAAGATATTAAGAACATGAGTTTAAGACCTTTTAAAAATAGGTTACGATGTTATCATTTAACATATTTCTAGCTACCCCTAAATGTTAATAGAACGCAACTACAAAGAATTCTCAGTGTATTGAGGATAGATAACAGTTCTTGTATCCAAGTGGGACTAACAAAAGTTTGTCAGATTTCAAAAGCAATTCTTGTTGCCTTTTGCAAGGATTGTCATACCGGTCCGTAGCGGCGTACCAAGCTCAGTACGCAGAGGGCGTACCACTCGGTGTGTATATATATATATATATATATATACATACATACATACATATATATATATATATAATTAAAATAAAAAAATAAAAAAAGGGGTGATGTTGCCTCATTCCTTCGCTCCACATGGGGAGAAGAAATTGCCCGCGGCCGATGGATTGCGCGGGGAAGAGCAGCACAGACTTAAGGTATTCTTCTCCGTCTTCTTCTTCTCCCTCTTCTTCTTTCTCCCTCCCTCGGCTGATACCGCCCGAAGTTGGCCGCCGACTGTCGAAATTGACCATTACCGCCCGTCAGCGGTCGACGATGATCGAAATCGACCGTTACCAGTTGATTTCGGGTGGTAACAGGGCGGAAACAGCCGCTACCTAGTGGTACTGCCTGGTAGTGGGCGGTCCGCGTACCGATCAGTTGGAGGACCGGTATGTACCGCTTGGTATTGTAATTCTTGGCCTTTTGTCCTACAACCGAAGTGTGTAGTAAAGATTTTAGTGTCTTTGCTTCATCTGACTAGATTTAATCATTAGGTTAATTTGAGATTTTCTTGTTAAAGTACAAGCAAGAAGCTTAAAGTACAACCTAGTCCCCGTGGCCCATAATGAAAACCAAAGTTTATGGTAAAAAAGCAATTTCCTCTCAACATAATCTTTCTGTGCTTTTTAAGTAAATATAGAGTTTAGAAAACATGATAAAAGTACATAACAAGACAAATGTGATGTTTTTTCTGGAAAGGAAAGAAAAGGAAATTTGATCTTTCAGTCTTTGGAGCAAGCATATGCTGTTGATTGGTCTGTACAAAGATGTTTCTCCTTTTAAAAAATTTACTGCTTCAATTCAAGTATCATGTGCTAAACTTTTACAGGAGGATTCAAACTCCTGATCTCACACTGCCCCTTAACTACAAGGATGTCTACATAAAGATGTTTCCGTGATCATTTTTGTCTGTTGGGTCAGAAACGTGTGTTAACATTGTCAACATCATTATCTCCATGATTTATGGATCATATTTCAAGGAATTATGATGCTTGTTCAGTATATGTGCTGTATCTTGATCTGTTCAGAGATTTCCTTGCAGGCCCTTGACTTGATACGAGATCGTAATTTCAATATGCTGACAGACTCATGTTTGGAAGGACAATTTTCGAATGAAGATGGGACTGAACTAGTGCGCTTAGCTTCAAGGTGTTTACAGTACGAGCAACGTGAACGTCCTAATGTGAAGTCGATAGTACTTGCATTGACTCCACTACAGAGGGAGACTGAAGTGAGCATCAACGGCTGTCTTTCTATGTCTAATATATTTTTTATATATGTGGCTTTCATGCTCTAAAACTGGACCACGTGCAATATGATCACCACTTATGATGGTAATCATGGTGGGATTTTTATATTTAAATACATGATTATCTGTTAGGTGGTTTTCATGCTCTGTAAGGAACTAATAATTACACAACATTTTGAGTTAGGCCTTCCCATGCATTTCTCCTACTTATAGTCTTCTGGTATGGGGAGTTCCTTGAACTAGCAACTGGTGCACACAGCAAGTGTCTTTTTTGTTTGTTCATTTGAGTATCAAGAATTAGTTTATACTCTTGCTTTTAAAGTCATTATATATATTTACAGGATGTGTCGTGTAGGTCCCTTCTTACGTATTAATGGATATCCCTCGTGGTGGTGCATCCTCAATAGAGTCGCTTTCTCTTTCTCCACTGGGTGAAGCTTGCTCCAGAATGGATTTGACTGCAATACATGAAATATTGGAAACAGTCGGATACAAAGATGACGAGGGAACAACGAATGAGGTTTGTACATAAGAATTTTTTATTTCAAGTTGAAGCAGCAGACTAACCTATTTGTTTAATAAACAAATATGGGTATTGTGCATATGTTTTCTCTCCATTTTTTGTCTATTTCCCATACATGGAATAGCAGCTTTGAGGGTTTTCAGTGCAAACAGAACTACAGAATTGGATCTTTAAATATATGGCAGAAGAGATGTTTGTTTCTCTGGTTTGCTTGAGAAAAAAATTGAACTGTTTTCAAGTATTGACTTTCAGTTACCTATAGTTTTAATTTGTTTTTCTCTAATAGTTCTTATCCCTCACAAACCTAAAAATGAAAGCAAGGTGATGGCTCTTCGATTACTGTCCTTCAGTATGTCCACCCACTTGTTTATTGTTCCCTTCACTTTTGTGTTCGGTTCTCTTGTCAATGTTTTCTGTGCAAATTTAATTGCACTTGATTCTGAAATACACAAAGAGTGGATGGTACTTATTTTTCACATTCCTCTCCATACAAAACACTGCTTTGTTATTCTTCTGGTGCGTTATGAAGTTGCTTCATGCGTAAGTAGATTGATGATAATGTTATCTGTTGGCCTAGTATTTGGACTCATAGACTTGGCTGTGTTTTGACAAGATATCATCCTGTACTTGGTGGTTCTTGATGATTATCTTGGATAGTATATCGAGATGATCTTTTGTTACTGTTGACTGTCTAAGATTTTATAACCAAATTGATTCTTCACCTTTCTATGTTTCTAAATGTATAAAACGCACCTCAATGATATGCATGCCTCCTCATTTTTATCCTTTCTTCTTTTAGCTATCATTTCAAATGTGGACCAACCAGATGCAAGAGACACTGAACTCAAAGAAGAAGGGTGATACTGCTTTCCGGCATAAAGATTTTAATACTGCAATAGAGTGCTACACCCAGGTGATTTTATCTTACCGATTCTCATGTTTTTAGGATATCTTTCCGATAAATGATCAATAGTTCTTGCTATGTACATGATCTTTTTGATGCCAGTTGCTCATGAGTAGTTCCATTACAATCTTTGAACTAGACTTGTAGCTAATGGGCTCGTCATTTTTGCCGTCTGAAAACCTTTACTGCTGATCAAATCATTAGTAAGGCAAATCCATGGTCTAATTTCTTCCATTATATATCTAGAAGAATGCGAGTCTAGAATGTGCCATTCAGAACCATGCATGTGGGTTTTCTAGTGAAGTTCTGTTCCACAATGTCCACTTTTGCCATTTGAAAACCTTTACTGCTGATCAAATCATTATTAAGGCAAATCCATGGTCTAATTTTTTTCCATTGTATATCTAGAAGAATGCACGTCTAGAATCTGCCATTCAGAACCATACATGTGAGTTTTCGAGTGCACTTCCGTTCCACATTGTCTGTTTTTTTTATACCATAGTTAGAAAGAACAAGAACAAGTTGGGCATGGATTCAATGTACATGAATGACATTCACTGGTTTAGGACACGAGTGGAGTTATAAAACATTGTCAAAAGCTTCTTGCACTGACCAATATGTAGAAGTAACATCTATTTTCTCCGTGTCTCTTTGTCATGTTATCATCTCCTTTTTGTCATATATGTAGCCACTTCTATAGAGCTTCCAAATGTCAGGAACAAAAACTGCTTCGTGTCATTTGAAAAAGCACTACTGCACTGGTCTTTTGGTTGTTGTTTTGGAATCAATCAGGGTCCTCTCATACACCATGCAGATGTATTTTGTTTTTCGGTTAACACCGATGTGAGCTGCATTTTGGTGCCCCTATTAAAAATCCATATATTTGGTACCGAGAGCATGATAGAGGATGTGCAAGCCTGACATCTCGATGATTCTCTGTGACATGCAGTTCATAGATGTTGGGACCATGGTTTCGCCTACTATTTTTGCACGCCGTTGCCTGTCATACCTGATGAATGACTTGCCACAGCAAGCTCTTAATGATGCCGTGCAGGCGCTAGTCATATCTCCTACATGGCCAACGGCACTTTATCTTCAGGCTGCCGCCCTTTTGGCTCTTGGGATGGAAAATGAAGCTCGAGAAGCACTTAAAGATGGTTCTTTGCTAGAGGCGAAAAAGAACGAGGGGCATTAGGATGGGGACTAAAGTTCGAATGACCAGAGACTTTTAAAATGTTCAAAATTTCAGATTTATTTGCCCCACAAAAAAAAAAAAAAAAAGGAAAAAAAAAAAAGAGTTTATGATCATTTTTAAGGACAGCTTAAGATTTTGGATGTCAAAGACTGCTTCTGATAGAAAGAAATAGGCTTGATTCTTTGATGGGCTTTGCCGTTCTGGAGTTACCGAGTGCATCGTTTTCCAGTTGGCAGGGGGGGTGGAGGTGGGGGTGGATTATTACCTTCTGCTGTAGCTGTACGTCACATCCTGCAATGTGTAGTGTGCATGTATGTATATATGGGAGAATCAACCATAGCAACCCATGAAAAGTCTGGCAAGATAAAATGGTAAAAAAGTTGTGATCCTTCTTGCAAAGCATGCCATGTAAATTTCACCACTAGCTGGTGATCATGTTATGTTGTAAAGCAGTTGAATGATTTGTTTCATGTGTGGGCTTTCTTTGTTGTTTTTTTTTCTTCTTTTCTATTATCTATTGTCTATTATTAATTTCCAATGGATTTCATTGAGATTGTTGGATTCTTTCACAAGGCATGTCTGTAGATGTAATCTGGGGGGTGAAGAGTTCTGTAGTCGTTGCATGTCCAAAGACTTCAAATCCATTTGAGTGCTTTCCTAACATTGTTTGGGTATGGTAGCGATGCATGGGCTCTCTGAGAGAAACAAATTATTGGCTTTTCAATGTCACCAGCTTTTCAATGTCATTTTATTTTGTGAAACCAGAGATGTTTGGTGTTCTTTAAACTTACAAATTATCTAAACCATTATTGTTGTTGCTGTTGTTGTTGTTGTTGTTTAGGTTTTCTAACAATAAACATAGTAATTGCATTTTACTTTTCCAGTTGAGATACCATGCATATTATTAATCCATCACATTTCTCAATTTTTCAAAGAACAATCAATTTTTTTGGTGATAAAATACAGGTTCTTATAATTGGGATCAGGGGAAGAGAGCCATCATTCTCCTGGTAATAATATCCGTCCCCTGGTAAAAGGTCCATACTGGGATTTAACCCTCCAAAAATACCCCATCTTTCTCTTGTTTGGGTACGTTATCTTGTGCCTTAAAATTAATTAATATTAGGTACCGTCATCTGTAATTGTAAAATGCTCTACCCGTCCTGCGATCCGTACTCGTGAAACCATGTCAACTGTAAACGGCATTAATGGCGACTGCCGTTTAAAGTGATACCAACGCCTAAAGAATGTTAAAAAGCAGCATCAGTATGCACTTGGGTTTTTTTTTATGCATGCTTTGCATGAGAACAAAATTGCCGAACATATTGTTCATAGTAAATTAAAATTGAAAAAAAAAACATATAACCATCTTCTTAAACTTATAAACAGATAACAATGCACCCAAAGATGTTATCAAACTAACATGAATCTTTACATATACATGACAAATTTTCTGATTAGATCCAACAAAGGCATACAATTTTGGAAAATTAATTACACAGCACTAAGATCAATGGACCTTCCCTTCACGGCTGAACCTGCATCGCAACAGCAATGGCCTGCATAATATAATTTGCTTAAGATAAGCCCCCATAAGTAGCGATGTCTGACCCATTCGAGCTACCCAGCTGCCAATTTTTAGTCATTCCCATTCAACAGTAACCGGTGGTTTTGATGTAATATCCTAACAGACCACGCACACTGTTGCAGATCTTGCCAACCACATCTATAAGCAACTTATGGTCAAAATAGTTAGTACCTGAAGAGATTTATGTGCAGGGAAAAAGATCAGGAAACACAGTAGAGAATTCATGAAAAGTGATTGGATGGGTATACAATGAGACTCGAATACAATTTTAATATATTTGCTGAAACATGCTAGCAAGAAAATAACAGAGGGTAAGGTTAAGATATCCTTCCTGCACTTTCACAGCATCTTCAAAATGTACATTTTTAGCGATCGAGAATCTTGTCATTTTGACCATGAAAGTACATCAATCTCGTACGAGATGGATCACACAGTGTGCGTCAAACACTCCCAACAATGCTTCGGTGATTTGCATGTAAAACCATAACACATCTTGCGTGAGTGCGTGTGTGTGTGTGTGTGTAAATATACAACTAAACTGCTGCCACATATAATTTTCAGCAGATTTTATGATCGACGAAGATTAAGGCCTTTTTACTGGAAATACAGTTAGCAACAGCACACTCTTTGGACTAGGTCATCGTCAGGCCAAGAACCCAACAGTGTTCATAGTGACCTTCCAATCTTGATACATCAATATTTGCTGATGCTACTAGAGTCTCAAGCATGTCAGTGTAATCAATGCATTTTATATGTTTTTGGGTTTGCAGATGAATGTTTACTTAATAGCCTCTTATGATACACATGCTTTCAAGAGGGCGAGCCTTGATTATTCCTTTGCAATGTAGATGCTCAGGTTTTAAGCATGCCGGTGTAATCAATGTGTTTTATATTGTTTTCAGATCCATAGACATATGTTTACTTAATATCCTGCAAACAAACACATGTTCTCAGGAGGGCGAGCCTTATCATTCCATTAAAATGTAGATGATCAGATCTCAAGCCACGATAACCTCTCTAGTTGTAAGGCTGCCTATTTGTACAATCCTCGGATCCTAATGTTAGCAGCATCTGGTGCACTAAATGGTCCTTTAAAAAAAATAAAAAAAAATCTTGATTTCATAACTATCTATGCACAATGGGCGCTCATCCTTTTTTATGTCATAGGTTAGTTGCAAAGACCATATCCAAGTAGAAATCCAATGAGAGTGATATTGCATGGTTAAATAACCAGCCATCTATTCCGGATGCCATAAGTAAGTGCATGATAAGGAGAACCGGGAAACCTATCAGAAACAAGTATTGGGGAAACCCTATCACAAACAAGTATTGGGTCGCAAATGTAAATATCAACAGAAAAAATTGTTAAAATAACTACTGTTCACCGATTGAAAGCAACATGTACAATTGCATAAGCTGCTCTATGAAAAGCAATGCATCAAATTGATTGAAGATATAGTTGAGTTAATGCCACAAAGAAAATTAATAATGAATGAAAATTGAAAAAAATATTGCTAGGTTGAGATAAGATGGTGAAAACCATGCATTTTTTGCATATAAAAGTTGAAGCCAGCAAACAACTAACCATGTTCAGCTCCTAAAATTAAACACTGACTCAGGAATATCAAGATCTATCTCCATTGGTGCACCTGCAGATGGTTTCTATATTGTGTTGGTCATATCCTCTACCTTAACATACACCTATGCCCCAGTGACATTCATATGGAATAAATTGTGACTGCTTACATTGCCTTGCATTTACAGAACAGGATAGGTCGAATGTCTGCTTACATTGCCTTGCATTTTTTTTCTTTTTTGGTTTTGTCCTATCGCTCAATTGAAGTTAAATTGATGAGACAAAATACACAATATTTTGTGTAAAAGGTTAAAATCAGAATGATTCTGAACATGGAAACCTTACCAACAAGAACAAATTACATGACTGAATTAATGGAGCTAAACACAAATCACAATCTATAAAAAACTCAGGGTAGCAAGACTTATATGTTATGACACAACAAGAAGCAATTAGAAAAATCATACATAAGTCTATGATTCTTATGATGCCTCTGGTCAGGGAGTGACCACAATACCTTGCTAAATAGGATGCAAGTAGAATGAAGGGTCAAATTCAATTATATACCATATCATACTTAAGGCAGATAGAAGCCACAATGAGACAAATTATGCCTAATTAAACACACTGTTACTTATGTATGAACCCAAAGATAAAATCAATTCATAGTGTTCCTTAATCTCTGACATGAACTAAGTTCCAAAACAGGAGTATATCTTGATGTTCATAGCAATATTTCACAAGTAATTTCCAGTGCAGACGCATAGCCCGCTAGAATCATAATGCAAGACCTCCTCATTAAACCGAAGCAGATCCAAATTACTTGAACTATGAAAGAAATTTCTATGACAATCTATACAAAATAGCAACAGAGAGTAATAAACCAGAGAACGAATTTGAAAGATTACCTCTGGATGATACTGAAGACCATAAATCCTTCAAGAGTAATTCTCGATCGTCGCCACTGATCCCTGCAGGCTCCTTGCGACCACTGAGAAACCCTCCGGCAACTTCACTGCCGCATCTCCGAGGCTCATCCACACGATCTGATACCCATCGATGGCCTCTGACCCATAAAGACCCCAGTCGCCGTCGGCCACCGCCATTTCCATCTTACCATACTCCCTGCCTCTCCCCGACGGCGACCTTTTCCCCGAGCTTCTGGACGATCAACTGCATCCCGTAGTAGATGCCGAGTACGAACACGCCGTTCTCCTCAGCGTACTCGATGAATCCGTCGGGGAACGAGGGGGCTCCGGCGACGTGGACGGAGTCGGGGCCGCCAGAGAGGATGACGGCGCGAGGCCTCAGCTTGGCAACGGAGTCGAGGGTGGAGGTCCCGGAGACACAGAGGGAGAGAGACGGAGAGCTGCCGGATTCGGCGGGTGATGAGGTGCGTGTACGGGGAGCCGTAGTCGAGGATGAGGACAAGGATTCCCGTCCCGCCGGGAGTTCCACAGCCGGAGGCCTTCGATTTGACTATGCTTTCCATCTCTCCGGCGGCGAGGATAGGGTTTCTGATGGAGGAGGGAGCTGATAGCCCCGTAAGGAGCAACAGCTGCTTAGGGTTTTTATAATCGTTCGGTTAGCGGGAACCACCGTGCATAGGGGCTGGAGATCCTATATGATCAAACAGATCACAACCGTTGATATAAAGGATCAAGAGAGGTAGGTAGGTCCGCAGATCACGAACCAAACGGACCCTACATCAGACGGACTTACCGCACAAGTCTCTCCATCCCCGCGTAGTAATTTATCTTATATTATTATTTTTGGATAATTTATTGAAAATTTTTATTATTGGGGTTTTTTTTTGTTGATGCCCACATAATTGTTTTTACTTACCCCTATTTTTCTAAATTCCCTCAAGTCTTTGGATTAAATGACATGACTAATGCAGAATTTATGATTTTTCTTTTTGTTATAGCGATCTCATTTGATTTTGATCTGGTCTAAATATGTCTCCCAAAATTACCTCTCATGCTCGTCCTCTTCCTTTGCCCTCCAACTCCGTTCAAATATGATTTTTTTCAATAAAATTTATAAACTTAGATATATTAATTCATTTTCGATTGTAATTTGATCTAACTTCGATCCAACCTCTACAACTTTCACCGCTCTTATAAGAAATCATTATAATATTATTAATTAGTTATCAAGATTTAATTTTTTTAATGATATATTGTATGAATGACTGTTGGGCAGTTAAAAATTATGATAATTGTGAGATAGATTCGATTATTAGACAGTTCAAAAATAAAGTATACAAAAAGTTTGTGTTGCTAAAATAAAAATATTGAGATAGATATATAAAATTATTAAAATATTAAAAATATTTTTATTCGTGAATAATTATGTATCGTTTCGATAGAGGATAAAATGTTTAAAATGATATAAGTATATGCTTTGGAGACTATTAGTCAAAAGAGATAAAATAATTAATATGAATGACATGAGGAGAGATAAAAGAAAGGCATAAGAAAATTTTAAAAACTATAAATAAAAATTTAAATACTCTTGATATAACTCAATATCTAACTTTATATAGATCCCAATAACGATAAAATATCAATATAGACAACTACAAATAATTAGACTTATGATTTTACTCTTATTATTATTGTATATTACGAGGGAAGATACAAAGAAAGAAATGACAGGATAGAAACTAGGCAAAATCGTTGGTCCAAACGGATTAAATAGGCAAAATTGATATTTACGAAAAAAGAGATGATCCCAAATATAATAATAGGTTAACCAAATCATTATGATAGACAATTTAATAAATTATTTATTATTTTTCGGAATGTTGTTTAATGTGTTATGAAGGAAGAATTATTTTTCTAAAAAAATTAAAAAAATATTTTTAGTTCCATTTAAAATCCTTGTCCTTACACCTTGAAATCGCTCTATATATCCAATGAAATGCTTTATTTAATGCAAAATTGTCATTGGTGATTTTGTAATAATATTGATAACGATAATTAAAAAAATATTGAAGAAAATGATAAAAATAAAAATGATATTGATGATGATGCGATGATAATAATAATAATTGAGAGGATTGTCTACACGCAAGATTACCTATTCCACGTTATATTGAGATTAAACATGGCAAACAAAACTTTTAATTAATCTAATTTAAAAAAATGATAAGAACATTTTTGTTGCGGTATCACATCAATCATGAATGATCACCAAAATTTGATCCATCATATGCAGCAGCAATTTCCTAAGAACTACAAATAAAAATGCGAATACATTACATGTGAAACATACTCAGTGGTGCCAAACCTACAACAAGTAGAACTGGGAATAAAGATGCTTGCGTATCTTGTAGTACTCTTCTGTCAATGGGCCTTCTATGAGAATTTGCTGAGCACCAGTCCCACCCTGCAAAATGAAACTCAAGTTTGTCAAAATAACACAGTTGAGAGCTCGACACTCAAATGCATAAGATAAGATTTGTTGCTCACCTTCTGGCTGGCATCACTTATCTTCCGCAGAGTTACGTGCTCGCCGCAGCGCAAAGCGCCCCCGGTGAACTCTACCTGAACCAAAATGTGTTAAGGTATAACAGTGAAAAATGGCTCAAGAAATGCTTAAAAAACTTCAGTTGGTTATACGGATGCATGTTGTCAGGTATCCGAGGCTAGCAGCTTTGTTTTTGACATACTAAGTTTATCCCAATTTATGAGGTTTTTTATGATCATAATATGGTGGCAGACTGGAAACTTTTCAAGATTCATCACATCAAATTTTCTTCTCAAAGTCATAGAAAAGGGCACGGGTATACCTGGACACCTTGGCTAGCAAGGAACTGCTTGAAATCTGCAAGTTTCAGATCTCCTATGAGAACAGATTTGTGGGTTGGAGGAGCCGAAGAAAGTGGAAGGAGAGTGAGCATGTCATTGGTCTTTCCAACTTCAGCATCAACCCATGCAATCTCATTGTCACCCAGCTGTAAGCATTAGCAATTTTCAGAGAATTTGATTGCATTAACCATTAAAGATAAGTGGATACTGAATGTTCAGAAGTTGTCAAACTCAAGATTGATGAGGCAGCACAACTTTTAGATCTACCATAAAGCGGGCAGCGATATATTTGCATGATAATGAACTTGAAGAGATACGGAAAAACAGAATGCAGCCATTTCATACAACCACAGTATATTTACATTCATGTCCAGTGTACTATCCTTGTATAAACACAGCTTATCATCCCCAAAATAACATAACAGAACCCACAAAATTACTAACACTTGATCGTCCAGTTCTAGGATATCAAAGAGCGATATCAAAGAGCAGGATGGTTGCCCCATACTCGTCAAGTTCTGTTTTCACTCAAAACTTGGTCCAAAGGAATTAAATATTTGACCAGAAAAACTCTTAATAAGTCACCCTCCATCTTCCTAGAAAGGAGATGACCACATTTTAGATTCACTGTTGAGGAAGTTCAATGTCATCAGACAACAACTGCCAACAAATATTTTATACTCTCCCTTCGATGATGAACAGAAAGCACACAACTCTTTTATTTGGACTGCCACCTAGTTTTTAACCTGAACCGTGGCCCCTTTTAGCCAATGCAGCGAGCTCATGCGACAACTGCTAATGTTCTAACAGGATCAGTTTAACTGCTATTAACTTTGCCCCTAAAAAATTAATAAGATTAATACAAGTTCAATCAAATTTAAGTATTCAGTGCCTTCAGTTTCCTGAAAGCATCATTTACCACAAAGAATGCAACTATTGAGCATCAACAAGACCAAAAAATATGCTTTAACTAGTCTGCAGGAAAGGTAAGGACAATGGCTCGAAAAAGCATGCGACCTCCTCACCTTCTTAAGAAGAACATTACTCATTAGCCTCTCTGAAAGCTGCACCTGTTTTCATATGAAAAACAAATAAAGAATTAGATTTGAGATTCTATATAAACTATAATTAGCTACAATTTGCATTACCCCCGCTCCAACCCCCACACACCCCCCCCCCCCCCCCCCCCCCCCCCCCCCCCCAAAAAAAAACCAACAAAAAATAAAATAAAAAATAAAAAAATCCACAATACCCTGAAAAAGGAAAAAAAAAACTTATGCAGGATGTTTACCTTATAAGCACACAAATCAGAGGTAACATCAATTGTTTCTTCAATATGCGGAGCATAAACATGGGGGCAAACATGTTTTATGCAGTGTTGTTTCAAATGCTCAGTGGCTTCTGCTGATCCATGTACTAAAACCTAAAATAACAATTCATAAATCTTTTAGTCATTGAATTTTCCAATGTACATAATGAGAGCACAAAATAAATTGCAGCAGAAAATGACAGACATCATGAAATGAAGATCATAGATAATGATAGAAATAGAACTTGTTTCTCAAAGCTTTTGTGACATACAAGTTTCAAGGGAGCGACATGAGATATGATTGATTTAACAGAGCGTCCATCAGACCGACCTTCAAAATCCATATAATTCAATCCACACTTAACTTGCACCTGAAATAACAAGAGAAAGTTTCGATATGTAATCTAAATGAATGGAAATCAGAATCATAAAAGGAATCAACAAAATCAGCCCTAGATGAAGGCATCAGTATGGGAAATCTTTATATAACTCCATGAGTCAAATCATGAAACTTAAAGAAATCTTCAAACTTGTTTATCAAGCCTATTTTAGGGTTTAAGCAAGCAGGAGTCCCCTAATTTATTGGCACTGATCCCTACTTTGTCAACTACTTCGCAATATCATGATCAACATGAAAAAGTAGCATGTTGATAAAAAAAAATAAGGCCGAAATTCTTGTTGACCCCTCGTACTATGCATCAAAATCAAAGTCAACTCTCGTACTTTAAAACTCGTATAAGTGACCCCTCGTACTATGATTTCACATCAAAGTAGCTTCCCGTACTATTCTGTAGACGTTAAACAAACCCCTTTTGTTAATAAAAAGGATAACGACGTTTGTTTTTAAAATTGGAGGGGGGGGAGGTCTATTTGATTTTTAATATAGTCAAACTATGCGAAGAGAACTTAAAAAGTCAAAGACACCCCCTGTACTATAATATGTTAATCAAATACACCCCCCCCCCTCCGTAGTATCTTTATCCCAAGGTTTGACTTACCAGTCCGTACTGGTGTATCGATATATTATTGGTACTGGTACCAAGCGGTATGCACAGTGCGTATCGCTCGGTATTAAAATACAATATAATATTTTTATAATATAATATTTAAAATATTAAAATATTTAAAAAAAGAAAAGGGACGACATCGCCTCGGTCTTTCTCCCCACATGCCTTGCATGGGAGAAAAAGCGGCAGCGGGCGCGGGCGACCTGCGAGCGGCGACGACGCGCAGGCGAGGACGACGCACGGGCGAGGTATTCTTTCTTCTCCTCTTCTTGTTCTCTTCTTCCCTTTTTCTTCCTCAATCGACCGTCGATGGTCGATTTCTCTCTCAATCGACCGCCGACGATCGAATTTTGGCGGAACCGCCCAATAGCGGGTGGTCCGCGTACCGGTAACCTGATGGACCGGTATGTACCCGCCCGGTACAGGTCGAAATTGCAAACCTTGCATTATCCATCAAATTTATCCCCTGAATGTTAATACAATAGTGATATAAAAATCATAAAAAATTGGTCTTAGCTTCCACCATTGTTTGAATTTGTTTTACACTTTACGCTTGATTGATGATGATTTTTATTTGTTATACATTTAATTATTTTAAGTAATTAAAAAATTGATCTCCTAAAAATCTTAATACGTAGCAGAGGAACTGAGATCATCACAGCAGAGGAGGATTGAGACACAGCGGAAAGGCGAAGGGGAGTCAAGATCGGAGTAACAGAAACCAACGCTGGTAGAGGTGAAGAGAGACAGGGGTAATGGAGATTGAAGAAGAACGACAGAGAGGGGAGGACGGGTTAGGGCTAGGAGACTGTTTAGTTTTAATCCCCAAATTAAAAACAACCTCTCAAATTATTTTACCTAACGACGTAACCTTATTTCTAACAGAGAAGGCCACTTTGAGGCAAAATCATAGTACGAGGGGTGACTTTGATTTTGAGACATAGTACGAGGGATTAAGAAGAATTTCGACTATTATTTTACCTAACGACTTAACCTTATTTCTAACAGAGGGTGTCACTTTGATGCAAAATCATAATACGAGGGGTCACTTAGACGAGTTTTAAAGTATGGAGGATAACTTTGATTTTGAGGCATAGTAGGGGGGGTCAACAAGAATTTCGACCAAAATACAGAAGTTACGAGGCTAAAATTTGCAAAAGCCACCAAAAACAAAAATAAAAAAAATAGATTCAAAACCCTAACAAGAATAATATTTAGAAACAATAACAAATAGTAATGTCCCAACTATATCTATGATCAACTTCATGGATTTTTTTCCCATCGTTAAGTGAGCAATATTCTTAGTTAAATTAAGAAAACTCAAATCTGTATTTATAATTTCTAGCACAGTCTTCTTTGTTTCCATCCATCTAACCTCGCACTACCATTTACTAATTGTCTCATCTCATCCGACCACAACATCTATAGGTCTTTTAAGTGTATGCAAATGTCATATTAGATAAGCCTCTCATTTTATCTACTGTAGGAGTTACACCTATTTTTTGAATGAAAGCATTTCTTAGATAGAGATAGTCTGATGGTCTTAATTATTACCAAATAACTTCCTTACCAAATTAGCTAACCATTTCGAAAACAGTCCATATATGGTCATCAAACTACTTAAAAAGCACAATCATTCATAACAACTGAAGAACAGAAGAAGCATACTCCAACAAAGAAAAAAAAAGGAGGTATCTAGCCAATGATTATATATATAAGATATATAGTTATAGAAGCAAGATATCTAAGGATTTAATTGTTCGATGAAGTTAAAATCAATTCCTCCAACACATCGAAGAGATGAACTTTATTCATCAAAAACAAACAAGGTTCAAGATCATGCCTTCTTAAACCTACAAGGAATATAGTTTATGACAATGGCAAAATAGAAAACAAGACCTGGATGCAACTTTGGGTAACTCACACGCATTCTTTCCCACATTATCAAGAGAAGCATCAGTCAGATGCTACGGCCATCAAGACTAACTAGTTTTAACCATATAAATGCAGAACTATTAGTGAAATAGCATGCCCAGACACACAAATTAATAAATTCAATAACAGTAAGGAGGGTTTACCGTCATTTCATTTGAAATGACTTTAGAAGGAGCTGAATCAAGGAGTAGATGTGCTGAGCCTTCCTCAAGTTTACCATCGAGATCTCCCTACAAACAGCAAAGTAATCATGTAACCGACAAATTAAAGCCACAAAATTAGGAGTTACTACTTCAACCAACTCATAACTGTTAAATAAGCTGATCACGTTCGACAAAAGAAAGTCACGATAACACTTTCTTATTAAGAGTCTTTAGATGGTCAAATTCAAAAGATTTAACTTGAGATATAAAGACATAAATCTAGAAGGAAACCGATGAAAAGAAAAACCTTGAAAAGTCAAAATCAGAAAAGAACCAGATATTTCTACTTAAATGAGCCGGTGGAACTTAGTTGTTATAGAGCAATCTTATAATAAGAAAGCATGCAACATCAAGTTCAAGAAAACAAGATTCAAATTATAAAGCTAAACCAAAAATATTGAAGAAAATAAGAACCTGAAAAATTTTATGCACTGAGCTAAGAGGATGATGCATATGATAATATTTATCAGAATTATCACAAATAACCCCCTATCCAACCTGCTTGATCTGTTGACTTACCTGCATTAATACTTGATCCTGGTCTTCTTCCTTCATTATGTAGTCATCAGGATTGATAACCTCACCATAGTCATCCCATTCAGCTTTTGTCTCAAAGAACGGAAACATTGGGGCAACACTTGAAGCCGGAGGGATAAATCCATCAATGAAAATGTCCAGGTGCCCACTGGAATGTGAACCAGAGGCTAAAAAGTTCATTGCAAAACAAAACACATGTTAGAAGATCCCAAGACCTACATAAAAACAGAATAACAATGGTATGAGCATAATGAAGACAACTGCATATGCACTATGACCATAGCAGATCATCATCGAATACTTCTCCCAAAATAACAAGACCTAAAGTTAATATAGCTTGCTGCATATCCAATAAAAACCTTGAACAGATGACAACCTGTTGAGTCTAGGGTCAAGTACCTAGTAACAGAAGATTTAGGTAAGATGTCCTGAAATCTGTAAGGTTGGGACTTGGGAGATTACATCCTCCTAGATCGACATTTTTAGCTGCATTTTAAACTCACAACCAAGGAGATATCTTCCATGTAACCCAAATCAGTAAAAGTCTAGAATAAAGGGAAAGTGACAAGCTCTATCTTAAAAAAGAATGTTAACTTCACAGACACATCAATGATTACATCTACTTAGGTGAGAGCCTAAATGAGGGTGATATTTAGGATACCTAGACATGACACACAAAGAGCCAAACGGGACCATGGGTAGAGAGTACATATTGTTTGATGAGTTCAGAACAGCCACATTACATTATTTAGAATCAACTTTTAACATGTTTGAAGTTTTTTACCAATCACTATCAGTGGTATTTCATGTAATTAGTTCTAGTGTATATATATATATACACACACACACATATACATACAATATATATATTGGTTATGGAGACGAAAAGATACACTAGCTAATAATGTCTAGTACTTGCTGACAATATAAAATTGCATAAGAATCTTCCTGCTGCACCATAGTTCAGATGCAAATGCAGTCACCTCTATCAAAACAAATATTTACCAAAGGTTAGAGTGCATGTAACAATGAACATCCACACAAAAAATAATATTGGCTAGAGATAAGATGGATTACATACTTTACAAAAGGTTAAAAAGGGATGAACAATAATTGCAGAATTAAGATAGATATACCACTGGAAATATGTGATGAGCTAACATCAATCACCATTGGATCAGCTACATTAGCATCTGATCCATGAGATGCCCTTAGTTCCTCCTCTTTGCCGAGAGTAGCTTTCAAGGCTTCTTCTTTTTTGATTCGATTTTGCTCTTCTTCATAAGCTTTTAACTCGTCACCAACTAAAGGAACCCTCTTGCTCAAAGTAACCTTTACGGCTTTGGGAGGGGGATCAACTTGTAGCATGCGAGCAAGTGTGCCAAACTGAAATATAATAGGGAAAGCAAAGAATTACAATATAACATATGCAAGTCAGCGATTTATAGAACTTGTAAGTTAGAGACTATGAAACATACAAAGCCATATGCATGCATAATTAGAAATTCAAATGAAAAAACATGTGATAAAAATATGCATAAAGTAGCAAAACAAGCATCAAATTAGTAAAATAGTCAAGAATCATTCAATTATTTGATATCACAATTAGTATATTCAATCTTGCTGGAACTTTTTGTAAAACCAGCAATAAAGCACACAATAACCAACAGTCTGCAGTGGTCAAGACAACGTACCTGGCCTTTTTCAGTGAAAAGCACCAGGTTCTTTGCTTCAGTTGCCCATTCAACAAATATGTCATGTGAGAAACCTACCTCCAAACTGGCCATGGATGCTAGAACAACCTAGAAAAGGCACATTAACTTTCTCTCTGAATAGAAATCATCCACTGGACAATAAAAAGAAAAACATACCTTTGGAACCTCAGCAATTTTCTCAAGCTCACTCTTATTGATTATAAGATTGACATGCCTATAAGTAAAAGGGATTAGAAACTATTAAAAAAGTATAACTGCTATAAGCTGGCCGCTATTATTGCTCATTAGCTGAATTGAAAAAATAAACAAATTAAAGATGATAGGCTTTCTCACCTTTTAGAATATAAACTAAAATTTTCTATAAATGAGCCTGTATATGTGTTGTATGTTTTAGTTCTTTTGTATGCCTTAATTGATTATTTGATGTGACAGAGAGCAACCCACACCAAAACAATGCAATTTTTAAGTCAATATCAATTAAGTGCTCAGACTGCCATCAGTATTGGGCAGAGTGCCAAACTAAGTGGGTGACCTAGCAAGGCATATGTTCCGTGTCTCTGGAAAAGTCAGGTGAATTGCTAGATTGAAGACCATAAGTCTTCCTTATAAACATACTTTTTCTGTCATCAATGAATAGGTGAATGCAGTCGATAAAGGTGAGTTTAAAAGAGTTCATCAGTCGAAAAATATTGAATGGAAGTTTAAGAAGAAAGAGAACTATTAGGGATTTAATTAACTCTGTTTATATACCCGCAATCAGTCCTATATTCATGTTCATCTTCTTCTTGCATAAAGCATCAAGAACAACTATCGTAAAAAAAGGTTCAAATTTTCCATCTCCAAATGATCCAATTAAATCCTAGAGCAAATGGTAATGAAGTGAAGTGTTATGTACTGATGAATATAACCACAGCGCTAATAACAAAGGTCACTGGTCACTAGTATGATTGAAAACTCACTGAGGCCCAAAACTAATTCTCCTCTCAGATATACAGTTAAAAATGCAACCCTAAGAGTAAATAATAACCACCAGATTAACATTGAAAATTTAGAATTTGCTAGCCATCAACAGGCTATGAGCATAATACGGTTTTCAAGTTCAAGTAGCAAATCAGCAACTTTAATGAGTCTGATCTCTCCAAATAATCCATGCACAATAATGACTTGACATCAACATCAATTGTTACCTCAAAACTATATTTTATGCTAACAAGAATAATTTCTAGATAATAATGGTTAGGTTCATCAATCTAGCAATAGCTGAATATGGTTAGAACCTAGAATCTAACCTAGAACTTCGAAGTACTAGAGCAGCTGGTATTAGATTCTCTCAAAATCATCTGCTACATATACTTATCTCAGCTCAATTTCTACAGAGAGTAAATAAAATTTTTCATTCCAATTATGACGTAATTTGCCCATCCTTTTGTTTGTTATGTTTGTAAGAAAATAAGGCGTGACAATCCAAAATGAATGCCCAGCTCCTATATAAACTTGTTAAAATCAATTGGGAACACATTATTAAGAAACTGAAGCATTTTGGGTTTTTCTATGTAACTTCTTGGTGGAGGCCACAAGAAAAGACAAGACCGTCTAGAAGAGCATCTAATGAGAAGTAGGAAGTTAATAGCAATGCTAGGTCCCCCTTTAGTACAACTATTCTTATCTCTTTTTTATACTTATAATTAAGAAGCACTGGTTCTGAAACAAAACATGTCTGATGGTTTTCTTTTTTTTCTTTTTAACTGTAATAAATTTTAAATATTTAGAACATCAAATGCAACCTCCTTTATCACTACAACCACCACCAACCTCACTAGCATATCAGTATATATTTCTTATAACTGCAGCATTATGACCATCACCATCATCCTCACTTCCTTCTTGCATTACCACCACTATTATTGTTGCCGTCATCCTTTCATCAAGAAATGTCATAAAGCTCCCTATCAATTTAATCACTCCAAAACACAATCGCAGAGACAAGTTAATAACCAGAACAATTTATCTCTAAACTATCACTGCTTTCATATGTGATTAAAACATAGCATCATATTCCATCTTCTATAATTTATGAATAATTTTTCTTTTCATTTCGGAAGAACCTTACATAAGGAGAAAAAATATATATCTATCATGGAATATTGGAGATTGGTTTATTTTCTATGGTAACATCTACATGGTAACCGACTTTATGAGAGAAAAGAATTATTCATTGCACTTATCAACTGATGTTATAAGGTTAACTTACCTCTCTAAATTTATAGTTTTCATGAAACTTAAAATAAAAAAGGAATGGATTAAAAAAATATAAAAGGCATCTAAAATCTCTAAATAATACTTCCTCCTCCCATTTATCTATCATCAAACGATAGCACATATATTCAATTTATTAAATTTTATGAAGGTTTTGTACTTTAAACATGTATTTGCGATCAGAAATAGGTTCCATCACTAGAAGGAAACAAATTAGAAGCTATCTTTTGGATGCTTGGCTTGACTTATCTTCCAGATAAACAATCATACCTATTTATAAGAAATAGTTCTCAACTTATCACTCTTTTTTGGTTATTTTCTGATCTTTAATTCATTCAAACAGTGAGAAACAAGACTAATTAGCAAGCCCATGATGATGAGTCTTTAATCAACTTCAATGCTCAGGAATTAATCTTCAATTGGATGTTATTGCATCCATATTACAGAAAAATACAAGGCACAAATCATAGATTCACCATATCAGCCAATTCTAAACCTGATCCAGATTGGTATCGAACATGACCAATCTGATTTTGTTCAATGATTCAACTTAATGCTAGAATTCAGACAAAATTGACCAATCCGAAATAGAGTTGGTCAATTTGTCTAGCTCAAAAGATTAACAAGAAGATTAGCAAAAGGAGGTAACAGCTCCTACACATGAAGTCATAGGAGGGAAAAAAACAAGCTTGTCAAGGAAGCATAGGATGGAAAAAAAAGACGAAAACAAAAATCTGTACACTTTGAAGAAAAGTAGAAAACACCAATGCTATTGTGTTTGCCATCAGTTGTTGTATCTATCATCTGCCATCGCCCATCATCACCGCCAGATGAGAAAAGGGAGGGGAGAGAGTAGTTCATAATTTCTTATGGGAATATAGACATGATAGAGAATGGAGATGTCATGAGATGAGGAAGAAATCATGAATCTAACAAGTGCTCTCTTCTAAAAGAACATTATTCTTTATTTGTCATTGCATTATGTGATGCCTTAATGTGCATGCAATTTATTACAATATTATATTTGCACGACAAGTATAATATTTAATTCATAATAAATATATCATAGTTATTTTCTAAAAGTTTATCTCCATTATTCTTCATCATTATCTTTTATATTTCTAAAGTTCTGGAGATCTTATAGAATATGAAGGCAAAAAATCTTCTGTAACATATTTTTCAATCACAAAATAATGTTTTTTTTTTCGCTAATGTTAATGATTTTTCATTTTTTTTTATCATCCCTATATTCTTGGCTGATCCCAGCCCACAAACTCAATTCAGTCAATCTCAACCACATCACTCTTGGCCGATCTCGATCTTGAAACCATGGCATAATTGATGTATTAAACCTCTTGTTTCACCTTCTCTATTTAATCATAAGCTTGTATTTTTTTTGTCAGACAAATAGTGCCAAGTAGTATATTATTTATTAATTTTCTTACAGGGTCACAAACTCCTCTATTTTTCAAATATAGCAAACATGGTGTCACAATTCATATTTCTATAAAAGGAGAATGATAAAGTTTAGAACTTCATAATGTACTTAGCCTTTACTCCTCTTATTGTTTGGTAAATAGCAGATTGTAGCAGCATGTTTAAAACATGGCATTAAAAAATCTCATGTACATTCATACATATGTTATGGTAGAAAATTTTAGCACAGAGAACTGGACCAGAAGGATAACATGATTAAAGATGAATGTATTACACGTAGATCAATTTTCAACAAATAATGACAAATTTGGTTCTATGATATAAAAGAAAGCTTACTTCAATAAGAAGGCATTATCACGAGTATGTTCGAATGATTTTGCAATAGAATCACTCATCCACTCAAGGAAACTCTTCACATAGTCAATCGTACTGGTGGACACATTTGTCAGAAAGAAAATAGGAAAACTTAAATGCTGCTGTGCCCAATACTGCACTCACACAACACAGGATGTTAAAAAATTGTCAAACTAAAGCAGACAGACAATAGGAATTCAAAAGTGACTAACATGTTCCAATATCAAAATAAGTTCCAGTGCCCTTCCTGCAGTCTCAACTGGAAGCAGTACATTTCCATCTGCCCTCAGGGCCTTTAGTATTGCCTCTGAAGTAAAAAAAAGAAATGGTTTACCTTAGAAACATATTTAAGTAGATCAAGGAATTATTATATAGGAAATGACAAAAGTGACAGGCCACATGAGTTGCAAGAAAATTGTTTAACATGACCATATTTAAAGTACGATCAATAAGGGCCACATAGATACAATAATATGTATTCACACCAAATCACCTAAAGTTTATTTTTTACCTCAACATGTTCAAACATCATCAGACCAGTCGTTCCAGAAATTGTTTAACATGTTCCATATTTAAAGTTCGGTAAATAAGGGCCACATACATACAATAATAAGTATGCACACCAAATCACCTAAAGCTAATTTTTCACCTCTAGAATGTATTGCACATCCGGGCTATCATGAATGAATACAACATGTTCAAACATCATCAGACCAGTCGTTCCAGAAATTATGGACTGGTAGATACTACACATCTCATAGTAGTGCATTTTCAAGACCATTTCACTAGTAAAAAATGAAAGCAAGTTTAACACATGTTTAAAAGGAAGAATATAGCAATTAACTCAAAAGAAATACACCAAATAAGAATAATGAATATGTCTCCATTGTTTGCTTTAATCACAAACTAAGTTTCAACTTTCAAGAACTACTACCACTTCAGATGAGTATCATTAAACAAGAACGAAGTTACACGGTACTGGAAATATTTCACAGATAGTGTATAGCAAACTATAAAAGAAGATAATTCTATCAAGTGGCATTGATGAGAGAGATACCAATGAACTCTTGGTCCCTTTGACGTTTGTAGAGCTGATTGTTCAAAGCATTGTAAGCATCTGTTATTAGAACAGCTGGCCGCACAAAAGACTCCAGAACAGTGCCATTCAAGTGACTAACAAACTAAATCAGTTAGCCAATTTATACCCCAAAAACTGTTTGGACTATAGCTTTATTTCACACAAGAATCAAGAGAATGCACCATATTACCGCTCTTTCCGATGATTAAAGTC
This sequence comes from Ensete ventricosum, assembly GCA_029747655.1. Taxonomy (NCBI): domain Eukaryota; kingdom Viridiplantae; phylum Streptophyta; class Magnoliopsida; order Zingiberales; family Musaceae; genus Ensete; species Ensete ventricosum. Next base: position 6,828,675 of record JAQQAF010000003.1, read on the forward strand.
AACAGCATAGACTACATCCTCCCCATCCTTTGTTATCTTCCAGACTGTACCTCCCAGGAGATGTCCCGCCACATGGGGAGCAATAACAATACCCTCTCCTTTATCTATAACCAAACATATCAGCAACACCTCTTCTGTTCATAAGATTGAACATAAAATTGTTTTGATTAATACCAACCAGAAAGATGACAATTCTGGGAGTATGTGAGCCTAGTAACATTTTGGAAGGCAGTATCAATGTCATCCAGTGTGAACAAGTCAAAATCCGAGATTTGCTGCAAATGAGTAAAAGGGAAAGCCGGAAAAGTATAACTAATAGAATTAACAGTTGCAAACAAGACCATAAGTGCTTAACAAGTAGCAGGGAATACAATATTGAGATTCAAAAAGATAAACTTGAAAAAAAAAAAAAGAGATCAAGAAAGGAAACCTTTGGGATGTTAATATTGCACATCATTCACGAAAGTCATATCAGTCAAGCAATAGACGCCAAACATAAACAACATCAAATTTCTTTTCCTTTTTTCTGAATTTGCTTTGCTTTATGTATGTTGAAAGCACATATCAGATTAACCTATGGAAAAAAAAATGACATAGACAAATTATCTACTAAGATTTATTTCTTCTTGCAGACATGAGTAACGAGTGTCCACAAAAACTTATCAATCATATTTGTTTCCTTCATCAATTAGTGCAAAAAACTGAAGTGATGCAAAAGCAATTTAGTTTATATGTTATTTGAATAAATTTAATTAGTTAGAGGTATTTTGCATATGTCATAAATTGTCAGATGACAACATCTACTCAAGGCGAAGAAAAATGAAACAAATGCAGAAAAGAGTGTTAGAAATCAAATTCGTTATTGATTAAATATTGAAAATCTTGATGGAAGATTTTAAAAATTCATCTCTACGAATATGGAAGTCTATCAATGAATAATATCATCAAACAAAGGAAGGTTATCCTTCAAATCAGGTCAAGAATATTATCTTCTTCGAAGGAAGGCACAAATCATATATTTGACTTGTTGTCATTGTAAATTTTCTTATTTCTGTAATTTCCTTTTTATTCTTGCACTTGAGCCTATACAAAGGGGATAGAACATTGTAATGCATGGATTAGGGATCAATCAATGAATCATGTTCTTCTCCCACCATATGTGTGAGTGGTACGAGCCCACAATTCTGTTTCCGATGGTATAATTCCATCGTCCACGTGTCAAACATGCGGAGGTGCTAGGCTTTCATCCTAGGGGTTCACTCATTATGCCAAAGCAAGTTCGGCAGTTATCCCTTTGTTTTCCTATTATTTTTCAATTACAATCTTTCGATTCCTCTCTTTTTGGTTCTTCTATTATCAAGAAAAAAAATCCGTTACTACTCGTCCTACATCATGAAGCTAATGAATTTACCTATTATGAACGAGTCTTGTAAATAAAGGAATCTTACATCTCTGTCAAAGTGTCAATACAGGAGATTCTTAATATTAATTTTGAACTTGATATAGTATCATTCGAAGGTTTTGCAAGCACTCCATCTGCATGCCCGGAAGTTTCTCAAAATGCAAGAATGCTATGTAGCATGTACAAAAGAGATACTGATTTTGACAGTGAATAGAAGTGTGCCTCTATGCTCTTGAGTATTGCACATTACCTCATGTATCATGCATTAGAAGTGCCTTACATCAAATTTCTTTGTTGGCATGCCTCCACATATACCAAAGGATCACATTGGCATGGTACGTACTGGCAAGTGGTGACAGGCATAGCTGCAGCATTTGAGGATAGAGCAACAAGAAGAACCAAAAAAACAGTAACAAAAGGTGATTTGCAATTAGGAAGAGGAAGATGGGATGGGTAGAAAAAGAAGTAAGAGAACAAGAAACAAAAGGAATAGTACAAAAATCAGCAACTGGACATTGAGACAAGGGGAAGAATAGAAAGGAAGAGAAAGAAATCATGTTAAAGTTGGAATTATAACCTCACTTTGTTTCCCTCAGACCCTTCACCTTCACATATGGCTCTGGCAGGTAATTTGTATGCCTTTATAGATAACATGAATATTTTTCATAGTCTAATAAGGGATAAAGGATAATAATAAAACAAGCATCTTTCATCACATGAGCCATTAGTCAAAGTGCACAAGTCACAAAGATTGTAATTTTAGCATGCCTTTGTGAAGCTTCTAGGCCCCGAATGATACAGCATACGGTTTCACCTCTTTTCATATTTTTACAACACTGCTACAGGGAACTCTATGTTTCAGAATCTTTTAATATAACAAATAGAGACAAAAATTGTACAATGATATTATAGTATAATGTCAATGCATAGACATGGAAATCAAGTCAAACTAATAGACACCCATAGTTCTAACATGCTATGTACTGAATCATATTACAAAACTCTTTAAATTAGCATATTCAAATACAAATTTATTATCTAAGCTAATGAATATTCATTCACTTATAAATAGCATGCATAAGAAGCTTGTTACTCAAACATACAAACATGGAGCTTTATTATACAGGCATCCTTTTCTAGTAGACATCACATTTGGAGATAAGAAAAATAGATATAGACATTGTCACCAAAAATGTTTTTCTTAGTGAAAAAAATGAGATGATTGATCTTTGTTTTCACAAAAAAGGAGGAAACAACCCTCATAACTAGTTAACTATGATCTGCACATTTTAGGAAGCTATCAATGAGACATTATGACATATAGCGGATAATACATCTCTGATCTGGAGAGAGCACTTACTCTTCGGGAAAGGTAGTGATCGTACATAGTCAAAAGACCAAGTCTATATACAGGCTCTGTTGAATAAACTGGAGCAGTTAACCCAAGATGTTTCATGGCATATGGCAAAGCACCTAGATGAAGAACATCCGGATGCGAAAGTAAGACAGCATCTACTTTTGTTGATACCCTGCATCCTCAGGCAATATTTTCTAGTAAGTAGAATGGCAATCATCTTTAGGGTCTCAGGAAAATAGTAAACAACTGTCCAAAGATAGAAAAAAATAGTGTAGCAATTTTGTCATGTGCAAATGTACAAGAAACATTGTAAAAATACAATTGCAAAAAATTTATGTTGTATGTTTTTCCAGATATCTTTATGTTGATTTACATTCCAACACATGTTTAAATTTTTAATTCAAAAGCCTGTTAATTCCTGAGCTTCAAGTACTATTCTCCTTTCTTCTTTCCAGGTCTCATGAGAAAACTAATCTCTGTGAAACAGTAACTTCTTATTCTGAAATCACCAAAGAGGTTGAGATGGGCTAAAAAAAATTAGAATACTCAAATTCCTTAATTTTCAACAAATGTCAATCTCTTAATTGAAAGCAAGAATACATCTTTCTAGGATCTAAGAACAAGAAACGTCTGGTTTATAAGAAATACACTTCAATGCTTCTTTATTTTAGCCAGAAACACAAAAAAAGAGATGGTAGCATGGCTGAAAATACTAGGTGGAGAATAGTTTTAATCTTATTCAAGCACTATATACGCTGATAATTGAAGTCAATAACAAATTTAAATTTTAGTAATTGCACAAAAAATATCTTTTTTAAATTATTTGGCTAAAATATTATATTGATACATTCTACAATCACTTGCAGAAGTTTTAAACTACTAAATTGTAGAGGCTAACATGTCTGTGTTCTTTCTCATTGAATACAGATGACCAAGAGACAATCCAAAATAGAAAAATACTGCAACAAGCTACAGCACATTAATGAGATTTTTGTTGATTTTCTTTGACAATTTCCAGACTATTAGTACAAAAAGAAAGCCTTCAGAATAAACACCATAAAAAGAACTCTATCACATTTGCGCAGGTTACACCTGCCACATACAAATTAGGAAATCTATGATCAGGATGCATCAAAGTTATGGACATCTGGTAAAGTTAATTGAAATAATTGGTTAAGATGTTAGGTCTACCTTCTCTTGTTATGTTTGTCTCGACCTAGATCCTAGAGATCCCATTAATTGGTTTCTATTTTCGTGTTTGCTGAATAGGTACACTCTGTTATAAATGAATAATAGGAGAACCTAGTTTCACTAATAAGCTCATCTATATGTCAAGGTTCCTCTATGATCGATTCCTGTAATGCACAACAGTTAAAGATTGTATGTTTCTAAAAAGAAAACTCTACGAAGGGCAAACCCAATGCACGGCTCTGGCTAATGCGAGATCTGAAAAGGTCAATATTCATGGCCTTACCCTTCTGAGTAGATAAGTTGTTTACATAATTGAAATCCATCTCACTCAAGTTGTAAAGAAATAACCTTACTATTGTAGCTTTATAAAATCTTAGGAGCCTGTTAGGATCAGCAAACCCCTTTATGAAATCTTTAGGGGTATTATAATGATCAGAGAAACCCTCCCTCACATACACACCTGCAAAGAACACATAGACAGGCAAAAACAATCTTAGTCTCTTTCTCCTATACCCCTCTTACATATTTTGGTTGCCAATGTATTTGCAATACCACTAGTAGGATCCCTGGAATGAATTTATATTTATTCGTGTGACCTCCAATTGGAGAGGAAGCTACAAAATCAGCATTTCAGCTGTTATTAGTTATGTTGCTACTCTATGGACATAGAAACATCATGGTCCTACTCTTTCAACACAACAACGATGAGTAACCATATATAAGTCTACCAGTGCCAAATATGCTGCTATAAGTAGCACTAGTTCATCATACTTGTCATAAAGGCCTATATATACCTAGATATACTTTTCTTAAAATCTTGTAAAATACAAGTATAAGAGAGCCACTAAAATTTTTACTCCTTTCAAGGTGTCACAAAATGTCCTCACGTTTAAGTCTGCCCGACATTTAGAATTCAGAAACGCATAATTCCGAATTTGGTGTTTCTGATGTTCTAATAAACAAATGAAAGCTATCACTAGGGAAGTTGCTTTTGACGGTAGTAAATCCAAATATGTATCTTAAAAGACATGATAAACGCTGAAAGAACAAACATGTTTTAGTGTGAAAGATACCTTCTTGGAAAGATATATATATGCCCAAAATTGGCGAAGGGATCATAAGTAATTCAATGGACCCCTTAGCAACTATGAGGGCGTAGCCAGTTTCACATTCCTCTTGCTATTCTTCTCCTTGCTTTAGCTCAGATATTTCAGGCCCTTAAGTCAACTTTCAGTTTTAGATGCGTCTAAAGTGCATCAAGAAATCTCTAGAACGTAAAAGGCCTCTCAGTGCCTTAATTAAACTGGGGATCTCGCAACGTTACGTTGAACATTCGATCACGAAGTTCTCACGATAAAAAACACAAGCTTAGAAATCCAACAAAAAGAATGCGGGAGAAAGCTAGGAGGAAAAGAAACGACATGAATCATACCTGGAGAGGGGTTGGAGGAGGTTTGGGTCGAAGTGGTCGTTCCATCCGCAGTCCATTAGGAAGTTGAACCCATCGATGGAGAGCAAGTAGCACAACGGGTTCTCACTGTAGACCCCGCAGAGAGGCGTCACCTGAACCGAAGTACCCATTGGCGTCAATCGATCTATCCGGATCGGGAGAAGTCGGCAGGGGATCGGTAAGGTCGGCGAGGATTCGCCGAGGGGAGGGTTTTGTAGATGCCGTCCCCGAGCCCCAAGGGTCCGACGCATGGAAAAGAGAACGGGTGTGAGTCCCTCACAACTAGTCTCATTCGTGTGCTTCTCCGCTAAATGTTCAATTAAATACACCACACGAGCATTACACGTGCTATATATATATATATATATATATATATATATATATATATATATATATATATATATAATTTCATTTTAATATGATATTGAAAGATAAATATCTCTCATAAAGTTACCTATTTTTTGGTTAATTAATGATGTTAAAAAAAATGTTGTGGATGCTCTACCGCGTCCGAGGAGTCAGCACAACGGGGTTAAGTCACAAAAGAGGTCCAACGCGAGGTAGTTTGAGGTCGGCGTGTGCGAATTCTTGGCTCGGGTTGTCACTTTGAGGCGGGTCGTTCTTCTGACCTCACGGAATTGTTCCTGCAAGACAAGACCTTCACCTGGGTGGTGGGTTCCCGGGGAGGTCTCTCTGATGATCAAGTTAACATTGTTTCGAAGAGTGAAGTTTGACGTCTCCTGCTCGGACGCCGGAGCTTCTTCTCTTTTGTTGAAGTGGAGATAGAGCCAGACCCTCTGAGCTGCCCCTGGGGTGCCCCTTTTATACTTGTATGTTGTCGACCAGTTAAGTCTTGATCTCATCATACTTCTTACATTTTCTATCAACCTGTTTAATCTTGCAGGCAGTCGCGACGACTATTCGTGCTGTCGGTTGTGTGTTGCTTCTACTCTGCTGTCGTGTGGTTTCCTTAGGTTCTTATGAGACTTGATGATGACTGCACAGAGTATGATGCTGTCAAATCTTGGATTTGTTCGTTCGTTTGTGATATATCGCTCGTGTGTATCAAAGGGCGGGGTTAGAAAGATTAGTCAAGTCGGCTTCGTCCTTCCATATCGATTTGTTTTGAGTCATGACATCTGGTTTGGGAATGAGATTACTGTTATCATTATCAAAAAAACTAATGCTATAAATAACTTTTTAGGTATGTTATTACTCAGCTTTTTTTTTTTAACATGAACTTTTACATACTTTTTCACCCCGACAAATAGAAATTTATTTTATTATTAAAAGGATCTTACGAGATGCACCGTCCATGTCGTATTTTATATAAATAAACTAAAAATAAGATATCAGATTTTCTAGAGATATGATTTTTTTTTATCTTATAAAATAAGATATTAGATATAAATACATTTTTTCTCATATTGAAATAGAGATGAGGGATTTTCTAACCACTATGCAAGGAAATATAGAGAGTGGTACTCTTATGTTCCTTAGACTTAGAATAAGAAAAAAGTATGTAAAAGCGAATGATTTACTTAGATTATTTCTTTATGATACAAATATCAAAACATTCATTAGACGTGCTTATAAGGTATCTCTTATTCATGATTATTCTTAATATTAAAAAAATATTTGAAGCACTCGATACACTCAATATATCTCTTTTTGCTTACAATGTACTCGTTTACAATAACAAAGCATTCAAAATGAGTAACGATCCAAACGCTTTTCTTTCTATATGAGATTTCATCTACTAGATATTAAAAAAAAAAAAGTTGATGCATTTGACTCACCCAAGGTGTGTTTCTAACACATGTTACATCCACTTAGGATAAAAAATTGAAGGCATGCATCCTCCAAATCTAAATGCATCTGTTTAGAACAAGAAGACAATGAAGACACCACTTAATCATTTACGATGTAGATAATAACCATAGACATTATGCTTAAGAGTAAACAAGATTTTGAGGATAAATGATATAATCATTATTTTTCGATCAAATAAAGACGTGATATGTGGAGTATAATCAATCAACAAATGACAAAGCATTGATCGATAGACATTATATATCAATAATAATCAAGCGACAAATTGAATCAAAGATTGAATTCAAAACCAACACTATAAATTTATTTAACTTATCATAACATTGAAACTGAGCAATAATAAAAAATTAACATAACTGTCGAAGGGTCTTGTCGGAGGGACCCTTGACATGATCCTTCGCAAGAATGAAGTAACACAAAATATGAGATATAAACCTTTTTACAAAATATGATATGTTCGTATTTTATTATCCTCGGAATAAAATGGGACATAGATTAATTACTATGCTCAAATTGAAATACGATACCAGATTTTTTTTGTCCTCTAATAAAATTCTCTCCCACTCAATGACACTTATTTCCCTTTTTCATATGCAATATTACTTGAAAGATGAATCAGGGCAATCAATTTTATCGTATCTAGTTCACAACCAACCACACAAACAATTAAAACTCCGTCTAAGGTCACAACCAACCACACCAACGTTCCTTCAAGCTGACATGGTTTCACCGAAGAATACCCGCAATGCAATTACAGATATATGAATTCAAGAAAACATTGTTAGGACCAGTGCATCAAATGCTGGGCTAATATTGAGATGTTTCCATGCAAGTATCCTTGAACAGTAGAAAAAATTTAGTAGTCATAGTAATACTAATAAAAAAATATAAATCAAAACTAACCACAAATTCTATGAGATCAACCGTCAACCCAACTGTAAAGTTTATTATTTGTGGTCAAAATGACCAGTATTTCATTTCAAATATATTCTTTTGTGAAATGGAGGACAGACCCAACTTAAATAAAACACATTCAGAAAATAAATTGGTTTTAGTATTAAGATTCTTTAAGAGTTAATAAGAATATAGATCAAGACTGCTAATTAAGATCCTTTTAAATTTAAGCTTAAAAAGTGAAATCAAATAGTAGATGAAAATGATAAAAGATATTTTAGGCATTTAAAAATTTAGCACTTCTTTTAAAAGTGATAACGGCTAACATGTAAATATTGGTTAAATGAAAGCCACCATAATATCTAAATAATTATAACATATATATATATATATATATACTTTTAGATGATTAGGTCTAAAACCATGATATGATCTTAGGTACCTATTTTTCCCTTTCACATGTCAAGCACCAAAATAAACCAGGCATCCTCACACTCACCCTCGGAACGTTCGACGATGGAAATTAACATCCTGAGATGCGGGTTTCTATTACAATTCTACAAGTCCACATGTTGTCGGCTGTGATGATTTGCTCATTTTGGCAAATAGCCGAGCAACATACAGGCATTATAATGCCAAGCTTTCAAAAATCGTCAGTTTCACCATCAACCACCACCACTCTGCCAAAGTGTTGCACGCAATGCACATTCTCACTGCATTCTCCAACCCCTCATTGGAGAAGAGCCGCGTCTACAATCCCGTTCTCTGCCTCAAATCAATTTGGTCCAGATCTGAATGCAAAGATAGAGCACATATGAGATGTTACATTGGATACTATCTCCCAGACAAAAGAATCATATTACATAAGGTAAAGAAACTCATCAAAGTTCACAAGTAGATTTTAATTTTTTCAAAAGGAAATTGAAGTTTACCCAAGAAAAGATGTAAATTTCTATCATGGCACAGACATGCATTCCAAATGTGTTTCACCATACTGTCAGTCATACAACCACTTTTCCTCATTTTGCTAAATATAGAATTCTAGACCTTTTTCACTCATTTTGCTAACTCCTATACAAGTGGTGCCTCGAACCTATGCTTCAATGCTGATACATTGTTTTCCGTATCTTTTAATTGGTATGAATTATTGTTATTTTCATTGAGGACCCTATAGGAACAGGGCCTGATGTATATACCATGAAGAGCCATCTATTACTTCCTAACTCGGTTATAAAGAGAAGATTTTATTCAAAAGTACCTAATATGTATATCCAATCAGAACCCAAACTGGACCCACATATTTGTAGGACTAGTCCAGAGATAGGCCTCTCTCTCTCTCTCACACACACACAAGTTCATAATTGAAACAGCAAGCATGTTGGGCTTAAAAATAAAATATAATTTAATCTAAATATTAAATGGAATTAAAGCCCCGGCTTTCCTCTACGTATTCATATTCTTTATTTCTCCATTCTCTTCTTATTTCTTAAGTAATAAAAATTGAAGCTCCAGGTCTTCTTATTTCTTAAGGATAATCAATTCAATCTAATTAATAAAAAATTTATTTCTTAAGGATTAAAATATAATTTAATCTAAATATTAAATGGAATTAAAGCCCCGGCTTTCCTCTACGTATTCATATTCTTTATTTCTCCATTCTCTTCTTATTTCTTAAGTAATAAAAATTGAAGCTCCAGGTCTTCTTATTTCTTAAGGATAATCAATTCACATTTCCCCAAATAAAAAGTATAGGAGGTATCACAAAGTTGATAAATATTCCATGTTTCTTGAACCTTAAAGGCTTAAACCCAAATCAAAATGAAGCAACCTCACTGTAGCGACGCAAGCCAGCCTTATTTAAAATTTATTTACTCTGGAGTCTGGAAAGAAATCTAGTTGCACAGCACCTTAAAATGCAACCAAGCCTGCCTTATTTAGAATTTATTTGCTCTGGAGTCTGGAAAGGGATCTAGTTGCACAGCACCTTAAAATGCACCAAATACAATACTTCTTTCCTTCTGAGGAAGCATGACACTCTCTCACATCTAAGAATGAATAACCACTGACATAAGCCAATAAGTTGATCAACAATCTTTATAAATAAGCATATATAAGAATCACTAACACTTCCTGTTAATTTTTGTATATATACTGTTCAGAACTTATATGGTTGCACAGCACCTTAAAATGCACCAAATACAACACTTCTTTCCTTCTGAGGAAGCAACACACTCTCTCACATCTAAGAATGAATAACCACTGACATAAGCCAATAAGTTGATCAACAATCTTTTATAAATAAGCATATATAAGAATCACTAACACTTCCTATTAATTTTTGTATATATACTGTTCAGAACTTATATGGTTTCCTTGGTGAATGATATAGTGACCATTGCTATACATGCAGAGAAACTGCCATGAAGTGTAGGAGTAAACAAGTTGCAACTGAAAAATGTCTGATCAGCCAAGAACAAGGCACCTATAAGGGCCAGCTAGCATGAACACAACCAGCCACCTTGGTGGCTAGCCAAGCACGATTTATGGTCAGCCACCCAAGGCCCAGATCTGGCATTGCTGAGACAACTGGGCACAATGTAATATCTTCCTATTAGGGAAAAAAATCTTAGCATAAATGATGCACCGTTTTCTCCTTGACCAAAAATCTTATATAAGCCATCTATAACATTGGAGGAACAAAAGGATGACCCGGTGCACAAGGCTCCGGACAATGTAGGTCTAGGGAGAGAACATAAACAACCTTATCCCAATAAGTAAAGATGATGTTTACATTACTTAAATCCTGTCACCAAATCACAAACAAGAAATCTTATCATGGCACCAGAGCTTGAGTAATATCTAGAAAATTGAAGGAACTATACTAGAAGAGACAAGCAAGAAAGCAATTCATATTGACCTTGCTAAGTTATTTTTGCTTTGCACCTAGCTCAAAGCATCTCAAATTTATTTAGATGAGGTTGAGGGATAAGAGACCCATGCAGAGGCATCTTCAATGCTTATATGCATTGAAGAATATCAGAAGTATAGAGGCCTACAAAATTTGTCGATACACATTATGATAAAAAAAGAGAGATCATATTAGACTTTCAAAAACATTAAAATAAAACAAAAAAGAAAATCTTCGAATGTTAAGCTTTCACAAAAAACATATTATCTGATTAAAACAATACAACTGAAATCTTGTACTTAATCAGGCCAATTCAACAATATACTGATCAACCAGAAGTACTGAAATCTGCTAAACAATTAAAAGAGAGTCAATAGATGGTGAAGGCAAGAAACAAAACATATATGAAAATTTTCAAGTTAGAGTGAATATAAGTCTAAATCTAGGAGGCCAAAAAAATTGCTCACAGTACCTTCATCTTTCCCATTAATAAGTTCCAGAAGCTCCTCAACTGTACGCTTACACATCCTGTTTCTTTTCAAGTTCCACATTCTGCAATGACAGGCACCGTCTAAATAGGTCGATTTTTAAGACACAATAGATGTTTATCATCAGGAAAGAAAAAACACAGTTGACACTGTTTGACCTTTTAGAGACGCATTTTAAATTTACAAAATATAGCAACTGAAGCCATAAAAGTATTCAACAGAGTGCAACTACCTTTACTTCCTTTTGTTCCTTCAATTTTTTCCTTTTTCTAGCAAGATGTTGATTTAATAACCGGATGTAAAGATTATTAGTTGGATTTCTCAGTGGCTCCAATTTCTCCTCCTTAAATAGGACACAGCTGAGTTATTTTTACATCAAAGTTCAAACACAAAGTAGTCGCCTGAAATCACATGTACCTCAGTGAGATCATCAGGAACACGAAAAATTTCCCGTATCTCGTCATTACTACTTCCTTCTATTATACGAGCAATTGTTCGACTAGTAAGATCCACCAAAGGGCTTAACTTGAGACTATGAGCTGCCGATATCAACTCCAATAATTGATCAGTATCAGATTTCACAAATTTTTCATCAAAGGATTTCCGCTCCTGACAAACATCAAACAAGTTACTAAAACGGAAGTCAAAAGTGATGATACCAGTATGGAATTCAATTTAAAATTTCAAATCCCATAGCAGGTCAAACCAACGTTTTACTTACCGGTCCGTACCAGCATATACTGACATTTTGTCAGTACCTGTACGGTACGGTACCTGTGCACACCACCCGATATTATTAAATTATTATAATATTATATAATATAAGATTAAAAAATATTTAAATATATTAAAAATATTAAAAAATAAAATAAATGGGCGATGTCGCCTCGGTCTCTCTCCCAGCACGGGGAGACGAACCAGCACGGGGAGACATTTCATCTCCCCGCGCGGGGACGATAGTCGCCCGCGGGCTACGAGGGCAGCGACGTCACGTGGGCGACCCGTGAGCGGCGACGGCTCACGGTCGACCCGCGGGCGGCGAAGGCGCATAGGCAGCACGCAGGTGAGGACAGCGGCCAAGTACTTCTTCTTTCTTCTTTTCCTCTTCTTCTTTTCCCTTTTTCTTCTGCAATCGATTGCCGACAACCGAAATCGACCGTCGACGGCCGAAATCAACCATCGACGATCGATTTTAGCGGTACCGCCTGGTAGCGGCCGGTTTGTGTACCGGTCAGCTGCCGGACCGCTATGTACTGGGCGGTACAGGGCCTTACCGCTCAGTAAGGAAAACCTTGGGTCAAACACAACTAAAATATAAATTTGTGATTCCTTTTTATGATCAAGATGAAACCTCCTACCCCATCAAGCATCCTGCAATATGCACCACACCATTAAGTCCATGTTGCATATCAAATGCATACGTTCATGAACATCCTCTCCGACCAAACAGTTACAGCTTTTAATTTAATACATGATTATAAAGGTGAAAATTAAATATGTTGGTTAAGGCTCAAGTTTTAATATTTTAATTCTGAACAGTTAAATAAATTCATTGTTTGGTAAACTTTGTATTTTAAAAAAATAATGATATCTTGGTACTTGGTAGTTCATTTTCTTTCCAGTCCAAGTCAAGGATTGTCATAATAGGTATAAGAATTACGAACAACTAAATAGATGCACCTAATATTTAATATAAAAGAATGAAAGAACAAATGAAAGTCACAAACCAAAAATCTCATGTGCTCTGTGTGTTCACTAAACCTAGCTTCATCTCATTTGATGACTCAGAATATCATGCAGTGACAATGATGCAGATACCAGTAAGTATAATGCATTAAATGAGAGGAACATAGGTCACATGACATGACATAGTTTAAGACTTGATCCAAATTAAATCTTAAGAATAGAATTTAAACAAGGCAAGATCTAGATCATTAATTCTGATTCTACTGTTTTCAACAATAAGAACATTCTTCAACAAAGTTAAATGTAAAAAACATAATAACAACAACAAAATGCTTCAAACCTTATCTGAATGACCTGGAACTTGGTGAAATCGACAGTAATGAAGTATCAAACTCAAGATGGCTGGACTGACTTGCTCTGGTAGAGGGATGGGATTATTCTTACAGGAACCCAACCCAGTCCGTAGCATCTCTCAATGAATCAAAGGACAAACTGTTACAAATTCCCCTTCAACTTGTTGTATCAACCCATCATTTGTTTGGATCCACACATAGGAACTTTTGGCCTGCTGGAGTATAGTGAAACAAATGTCCTTCTGTATTTACCACTAAGAGACATCCCTAGATGCTTCCAATTATTCCAAAGGTAATGAAAATCAATGACCATTAACAATGAAATGTCTACTAAAAATTTCATAATTCACAAACACACTCAACTGATTCTAAATTCATGACAGCATTCATGCAGGAAACCCAAACTAAAACAAAGTAGATGAGATATCTTGGATACAACAGGAGAGGAAGCACTGGGCCTACACATTTTAAAGACTAGGCTCCATCAACAACAAATATTCTCTTGAAAACAAATATGTTACATTTTCATACATAATTCGATGACCCAAGAACAACAAAAGTTTCACTGGAAAGGAATTACTGGGCCTACCTCAGTTTTGTTGAGTGCAATTTCATTGCAGAAGGAACGAGTGCAAAATTAAATCGTAATACCAATAAATCAAGGTAAAACAGTCTACAATTATCAAAAGGACACCATATGACATGATAGCAACGAAGATAATCTCTAGAAGTTGAGTGATTTTCATTTTGGTAAGGTTTTAATTGCATAATCAAAATGCAACTCTACATTTAAATATGATCACTTTTTTTTCAAAAAAATAAAGAAAATGAAGAAAGTGGGTTCTAAATCGAGTGTCTGCCTAAATTCTTGATGAAATGACCTGACAATTCTATAATGCTAATGAAATGACCTGCGACCTTTAAGATGGTCCAAGACAAGAACACGAGAAACCCAGAGAACGGACATCGAGACAGTGTGGCCTCCCTTATCCATTCCCCGCAACGAAAGGAAAGGGAAGGGGCGAGGAATGGCGGGACGGCGAAGTACCTGATGGACGAATTCGGAGCGGGATCGACTAGCTAGGGTTCTTGACGGCCAGCGAATGGGGAGAACGAGCGAGAAAGGAGAGGGGAGACGGGAACGGTCGGCATGGGTTTAAGAGTCACAGGAGTTACATGACGTGGTCTCGAACGCAAACAGAACACCCCTCTCTCCCTCTCTCTCTCTCTCTATATATAATAGGTATGACGTCGTCTCGAAGGCAAACAGAACTCCTCTCTCTCCCTCTCTCTCTCTCTCTCTCTCTCTATATATATATATATATATGCGGTTTTAAATCTAGAAGGTTCTACATGTTTTATCCTTTTAATTTCATGTATATCTTAACTGATCATTTTCTAGACTTAAATTTCGAGGGACATATATGAAAATTAATTAAGATTAATTAGTTTTTTTAATATCATTGTATGTTAATGATCAATTAACTATGGTAACATACATGTAAATTATAAATTTTGCGTATATATTTAATAATGTCGTATCTAATTTGACGTTGTTGGAAGAGTTAGAGAATCAAAACTAATAAAGGTGAAACCTTTTTTGATCCATCATGAGAGGATAAAACAAAACAGGCTCATTCAAAAATAAATATTTTTTTAAGATTTAAGAACTTTGATAAGATCATCTCATATTAATTTAAGAGTTTGAAGTGAGTGTTATCACAGTAGTAAAAGCTAACAGTATCTTATAAGGCGGTTCAAGTTTCATCCAAAACTACTTTTCTCCTATAGAAAGAAATGAATTAAGTTTGACTTGAAGTTTAAGCCGAGAAGAAGCAGTATTAAATTTAAAAAGAGTTCAAAATAGTGACAATTAGTAAATTTAAATTTAGAAACTTAAATTTAAAAGGGTGAATATGAAGATAAGTTTATAGATATACATCAAACCATAGGTTCAAAATAGAAAATGTAAAAATATAAGTTATAAATATAATTTATTTTTTTACAAAAAATATAGTTGTAAATTATGTTTTTATTATAGAATAAATTAAAAAAAATGATGGTAAAGTTATAAACTCTATGCCATGCGGGTGGATGAATAAAAACAATGAGGATGAAAGAAAAAGATTGTAAGAAAAGAAAGAATATTTTTTTAAAGACAGATAAATGATAAAAGCGAGAGGACTATAATCAAATAGCACAAGAAAAATAAAATATAATAAGAGTGAGAGTATGATCAAGGGGAAAGGTAAGGTGAAGAGTGGGGCGATGCACGTTTTTAGAAAATATTTTTTTTTCTAAAAATATTTAAGACATCCTAAAAAGTAATTATAAGTATTTATATTTATGAGCATTATGATGATAAAACAAATGAATCAAAGTAGACCATGATCAAGAATCTGATTCACCATTTTTTGAGTAGAATTGATACATTTTATAGCATAAGGATATATTTATTATTTAGAAAGGTATTTGGTTTTTTTTTTCGAAACAAAATCAAATCAATTTAATATACATCCTCCTAGATTCTATTCTTTCGGATCCAACAGTAACATTACAAGTTTATTATGTTTCAACAACCCTCAAAGATAACATAAGAAGTAGTAATATCTCAACTATTTGATGTTGATCTCCCATCAGAAAAAGATCAACTGGTTCTAATTAGATGTAGTAAACAAGATATGTGATGGAAACCGACTGCAATTCACAACATTGACAAAATTAACTTAAGAGAAGCATTTATTAACATAAACTTAACAACCAACAGATACATCTGAAAGAAGTATGGCGTTAACCATAAGCTTCTCTACCGAATAGACTGAGCGAGAACCAGATCGGCTGCTGACAGTGTACCTGACTGATCAATGTCGAGATCCTCGAATTCCTCCATCACAAGTGCGATATCCTCTTCGCTGATCTTCCCCATCTCTTTCAGCTTATAAATTATGAACTCTGCAGCACTGCGAATATCAGAAAAAATAGGTATTAGTACACAGACTTCATTGAGAGAAATTTAGATGGTTAGGGATGGAATTACTTACCCCACAACACCGTCGTCATCAAGATCCGCTGCTTCAAGGTCCACAATTGTCATTCTCCTCGTAAGGACCCATTTAGCCAGTAATTTCTGTCGGTGTTCTGCGTTTAACTCAGCAAGGTATAGAAAGAACTGAGCTACACAAACAGTGCTAGTTACAATCCAGAAAATAGCAAATGCTCGACCTCCTCCGGTTGAGAAGCTCTTGTCTCCATAACCTAATGTGGTTATAGTAGAACAAACACAATAAAAGGCATCGACAAAATCTAGTTTCTCGACCTTCCATAGAAACACAGTCCCGATGGTAACTAGGAATACAAGAATCACTGTAGTTGTATAGAATTTATATTTTACTTTGTTAGTCTCAATCTGTTTCAACATATGTGCCTCCCCTCCCTTGCGACGCATATGTAATGCTTTAAATAACAATATTTCCTGCTTTTCAACAAGATAATCAGCTGCTCTACTTAACAACATACCAACTATTGCCATGCCGGTAAACACAAAAACAGATGCTAGAAGTTTTGTGGTGACACTATTTGGAACCATATCTCCATAACCAACGGTGGTCATTGTTACGATGGAGAAGTATATAGCATCAAGAACACCACTTGTTTTCTTGCCAGAAAGTTGATCCTTTACAAGATAAAAGCAAGCAGCCCCTGCTCCGAGGTAGATAACCAAGTAGAGAACTACTTGCTTAAGGCTTGGACGAAAATAGATGGAATTCAACTTTGAATCAGGAAATGTGCCACCAACTTCAGTCGGACCCAATAGGATGTCGACAGATGGGGCACTTTTACTACGTAGAAACCTTTTTCTCTTGGTTGTGGTATTCTTATGAGGATATTTAGGAGGATCTAACAACCCTGAGAGCAATGGCTGTTTTGCAGACTCGTTAGCCATTAACTGTCTAAATGACAATACGATCTCTACTTTACAAGTACCTGCAGTAGAAAATAACTACCAAAGAGTCATGAATTGTAATTCCTTAATGTTAGAATATGAGACTACATATCTATGTTTTGATCATAAAATTGACCAACTGTTGTATGTTTTGACAATGAAATGTCTATTTCATCAATTCTAACATGAAAAACAAGTTATCTTTACAAAATAACAGATGAGAAGGACTCAGAACAAACAAAAACAATAAAAAAATTGAAAGTATCCAATACCACTAATTATGTTTCTTCACCTTAAGAAAATAGAAAACTATGGGAAAGCAAACAGAGAGTTACCCTACATCATTAACAATTAACTTTTTTTAACAACAATATCTTAAGAATATAGATAAAAGATGTAAACAACAATGAATGTTTAAAAGAAGGAAAAAAATGATCCCTGAAAATTAAAAAAAAAATACCTTAACTATGAAAAGGGACCTGATGGATAACACACAATTGAAGTCATCCGAACATAAGAAACCCAAAGATATAATAAAACAGAGGTCTCCATGCACCTCAGACATATACATTCAATAAACAAAATTAAAAACCTTAATACCTAAAATCTTGTCTATTTTTTTACTGATATGAGGGTTGAAAATTTGATGATAAACCAAAATATGCTTCAAGCAAGCAACAGCAATAACTAAGGGACCGAAAGAGGAAAAGGCAAGCCAAAGGAGTACAGATGTGCTCATCATGTTTCAGGTACCAGATCTCCCACACAACTAAAAAAGACAAAAGAAAGCATTTTCAGATGCTCATGCCCATGTATAGGCATCTGCACTCATAATGCAAGTCAACTCTTGACATGAGGTGGTGCATGATAAGCATAGTCATCATAAAATTCTGTATGGATCAATGCCAGGCCCCAAAAAGAAAAAAAAAATCCGTAAAGCAAATTTCAGTATAAGCTTAGTCATGATAAAATTCAGTATGCATCAATGCAAGGCAAAAAAAAAATGCAAAATCTTTAAGGTAGATTTCAGGAAAACCATAGTCATGGTATATTTCTATCCATCAACAGCATGCACAAAAGAAAAACAACAAAAAGTATATCTTCCTTATAGCAAATTTCAGAAGAATCATAGCCATGACAAAATTTTGTATGCATCGATATTAGGCCAAAAGAAAAAAAAAGGAAACAAAAAAACATATATACCTTCCTTAAAGAAATCTCAGGATATGCATAATCATGATAAAATTCTGTATGCATCAATGCCAGGCCAAAAGGGGGAAAAAATCATTAAGCCAGATTTCATGATAACCATCATAATCATGATATAATTTCGTATGCATCACCAGGCAAAAACAAAAAACAAAAAAGAATCCTTAAAGAAATTTCAGGAGAAGTATTGTCATGAAAATTCTGTCTGCATCAATGCTAGCCAAAAAAGGAAGAAAAAAGACTTCATTAAAGCAAGTTTTAAGATGTGCAAAGTCATGATAAAATTCTGCATACATAAATTCCATGCAATAAAAAAAAACACCCTCATCAAATCAAATTCCAGGATAAGCATAGAAATTCTAAAATTCTGTATGCATCAATCCCAGGCAAAAAAAAGGGACACCAAAAAAGATCACCTTCCTCAAAGCAAACCCGTAGGGTTCTTGCATAAAGGCATAAAGTAGATCTTCCACCTCCGAATTCTGCCTCAATGGCCAAAACGACCAAACTTTATCGACCCTCCAGCTCCGACTTCCGCCTCAAAACCCTCCGACCTTGTTCCCAAAGGCAGTCAGCAGCACACACAGGATTGGGTTCCGTAATCACGAAAGATATCCGAGCAAGAACTGGATCTGCAGGGATGAAGGATGACAACGGGTTTACCTCTTTCGTCTAAGCGGTGAACGTCTGCATCGATGGAATACGCTACCGACAACGGATGGGCTTCCGCCGGATTCCGAGGTTTTAAATGACAGGAGGGCACGTCAGTGTAAACCATACGAAGGCGAACGGGGGGCATCCGCCAACCCCTTTTATCTGCCACGTGGCGAGAGATCTGTGGACCTTTTGACCTGCCATGTCTCTGATCTATGCAGGACATCATATATATATATATATATATATATATATATATATATATATATATATATATATATATATATATATATATATATATATATATATATATATATATATATATATATATATATATATATATATATATGCACACGATCATGATAATAACAGGTTAAGTATGAAAAATTGATTGAACGATGATTCAAATATTCGAGATTAATTGCTTAAATGTTAAAAATTTTAGGATGAGAATGATTAGAAATAGAAATTGATAGGATGGATGATCAATTTATCATAAAATCAGTAGAATACACTGTCATAAGATTAATGAGTGGAATACACTATCATAACTTATATTTTATTTATTTTATGTAAGTTAAAGTTTAGAAAACAATGAGTGGATTAGTTAATGAGAATAATAATAAACATCTTAGAAATTAAAAATTTTAATGTTCATGAATAGTAGGGATTTGTAGGAATTTCTAGTTCAAGAAGGATATAAAGGGGATTTTATTTTTCCGAACCTCTATAATTTTGATTTTGAGATATTGTATTTTTACTAACGATCAAATTTAAGGTATAAGATTAGAAAGATCAATATATATAGCCTTGTCTTTATATTTATATATAAATGATTTTAAAGATAGACTTCAGCTTCTAAGCATTGGACCAAAATATTAAACAAACCAAATTAAATTTATTTGAAATATGATATTATTAGTCGTAGAAGTAAATACATTCACAATGTTCTTATACATTACATCATACATCCTCCCACATAACGTGAGATTAAGTAGGATAGATATCATGTTACATCAACAATGATCCATTGAGAAAACAAATAAAATATAAATTAATTCATCTCGAATGAAAAGTCAGAGTATGACATCAAGGGCGGTGTTGTCGACTGACTTGATTTGGTCAATAGGGAGGCATGGACCATTGACTTTTCATGCAGATGAAAAATCCACTTTAGTCAAACTAAAAAAAAAAATACTTTTAGATATGTATTATTTCAAAGTTTGTAAATAGCAAATTTTGCTCCTTCAATTTCTCATATAATATATACCATTTTATAGATATTTATATCTCATATATATATATATAACATTTTAAAAATGATATAAATGTCAATTAGAATGTCAGCATCATTATACTGAGGAAATTTAACTATACTAATATATTTTATATTCTATTAAAAATTTCCAGTATCTCAAACTAAAAGTTAGATGAATAAATACTAAAATATGTATTATTATATATATATATACATATAATTTTACCAACTAAAAAAGTGTGTATTTATTGAACCCTTCGGTGGCCTAACCTTAACTAACATTGGGCCGTAAGATGGGCCCATTAAAACCGTCCGTATGTATCAGTATGGTATTGCGTGCGGTGTACTTAATCGCCCGGGGACAAACGCGTCTCCGCCTCGTCGTCGTGTCCCCCACATCAAGCGCTCGGCTCGCGATCCCTTCTTCCGCTTTCTATCTGTTCTGCTGTTGCGCCCGCCTTTCCTTCTCTGCTCGAAGGCGAGGCGATAGATCCACCCGCCTCGGATTCCCTGAGGTAGGTAACGGCTTTCTCTTGCAAACATCAAGGTTCTCTCTTTCCCTTCTTGCTCGTCTTTTGCGGAGGTTATTAGGGCCTAAAGTCGGGTGTCTTTGCATCTTCTAGTTAATTGGTCAGATCTTACTAGCACGAACGCCGATGTGTTCTTTCTCTTGCTAATTGATGGAAATATTAGGGAAGAAAGGGGGTAAGAAGATTAAACGGAAGTCAAATTGTCGATGATGTGCAATTCTGGACTGCCGCAATGGTTCAAGCGTCAGGATGTTCTAAATCCATCCCTTCCGGGGCATCTGCTATCCATTTGATAGCGTATTTGATCTGTAGCTTCCCAAGTTGCCAAAAGCACTCTTCTGAGAGCTCCGGGGAAACATCTGATCGGACATGGTTCGTGTGATTGCCAGTCCAACAGATGATGGGATCCCAGACCTATCTGTTTTAGGCTTAACAAGGGTAATCAAAGACCATCTAATGAGGTTTCTGGCACAAAATTTTACATGCCCTTTTAGAAATATGTGTTTAATGTATCAATTCATATCAGAAAGACTCAAATAATACGTGAGAAAAAAGGTTTATAGATTTTTGGAATATATATTATTACGGCACAATTTTAAATTTGTAAGGATGGATGAAAACTTGATAGTGACTTTTTGTTTTCACTTTTAGTGGTTAGATGGACACTTAATGTCATGGTACGATAGATAGAAAATTTACTTCCAAGATGCATAGAAGCTTTATTCTACGTTGCCCTTTCTTTTCTGGATTCATGAAAATATGCAACATCATCATCTGTAGTTTTATGTGTATACGTTCTTGTGCTTTTTGTTTTCTGCTGATAAAAAATGAGAGTTAATTCTGATGTTCCATTTCAGATCCCAGCAGCTGCTACAATGAATTGGAAGTTTCCGATTTTTGGGTGAGCAGTGATCATTATGATCATAAACCCTGTTTAAATACCTACAATTTGTATTTGAATATAAGCTCTTTGTGTGTTTCTAAATGTTAAAGCATTCCAAGTTTCAAATCTATTATACATTTTATCATGATGATTCTAATCATGCCTTTTTTTTGTCTTATACACATGCTAACTTTTCATTAAGGGGGAATTTTTTTCCCTCTCAAGGTCAAGAGACAGTCAAATAATCAAGATTTGAAATTGCAATGCGTATTGTTTGGTCTGACTTTTTACTTGGAAATTGCTTTATCAGCTGTAGAGGGTCAGGCATATCGTTACTGATAATGATATTTTTGAATTGATTTCTGTTATTTGTCTTCTCACCGTCTAAGACACTCTTTTGCCGTTTATTTTGTAAGGTTTCTGTTTTATCTATGCTTCAATCATTGAACACGGTATGACTTCCAAAAGAAGCAATTCCTAAAGTTCTTCAAGTTATAGGTCTCTGTAACAATAATTTAATTGCTTTTAATCTTTAATCTGGTTATTAATGTATCATGCTTCTATTGTATATTAAATTCACCGGCTTTCTTTTTGCTTTTTATTAAACAATCTATGGTACAGATTATAACTCATTGCACAGTACCCACTAAATATTTAAATCATAGGCTGTGTTAGCAACACCTGCAGTTATTTAGTAGCCTGGATAGGTGAAGTGTATACCATACTAGCCGGTATGAACTATGAAGTCTGTAATTCACTGGAAAGGTGGTACAAGGTGCATATACCTCTTTAACATGATTCTGTGAGGATTGACCCACTGGAATACAACAAAAAATTTCAGGATCGATACCTAAGTTAACCTAACAGATTAGCAGTTTCCATTCATCATTTTGCACAAGTCTATGGTCATTCACATCTTTCGGAAACAAAAAAATTAAGATCACCTAGCTATTAGCATAACTTTGTCTGTTGTTTCTGTCTTATGAGTTTCTAGTTCAAAATGTAACAAAACCAATCTTTTAGGATACATATCGCCATTCATTCCATTTATCATCTGTAAATATTTGGTATGATTGAGAGTTCATTGGTTGTTAGTCTCTACAATTTTCTTACAATATGCATTTTTCCTATAATAATAGTCTAAAGTAAATGCAGTTTATGTATCTGTGTTTGATATAACATGTGATAGGAGAGAACATTTCTAATAAATATTTTGGTATGGCCTTTCTGTTCTTGATGTTCCCTAAATTTGTCTGCAGAAGTGCTCAACAACAACAACCTCAGCCGAATTTCCAAGAAATTCCACCGCAATCTTGGTATCCTCCTTCGGTTGTTAGTTCACCTTCACACTTTTCAACTCCAACTAGTTCTTCGGTTGGTAATGCTCATCAAAGAGCTTTTGATCGCCCTCAGTCACCATCACATGTGCAGCCGTCACCTACTGAGGCTGCTGGAATAATTGCTCGTTTGAAGGATAAAAGGTGCTTGATTCCTTACACTCATTTAAAAGAGGGCTTCTCAATTGTTAATATGTTGTAGGCTCTTTGTGTAGATTACAGACATCTTCTGGTGTTTGGTGCCGGTTGTATCTTTTACACTTTTGTGTAGCTCTATGCAAATTGGTTTCTTCTTTTATGATAAATTGACTTGCATTTTAGACCCTTGATAAGGCCTCACAATTTTTAGCAGAATAGGGACATGTTAGTCTGGTATGTAAGTTTATCATGAACATGCTTAAAAAGGAGACAACAACACTACAGATTTGCTTACAGATGTGTATGATTCCAGTCCTTGGTCATTTTGCCATGTATATAGTTCTCACTGCTAGCTGATAACTACTGCTTGATCTTGTCCGACTAAGTAACTTTGTGAAACTTAAAAGTTTCAGAGTTATATGGTTCCCTAAAGAAAGGGACATGGAATATACAGGGGAGAGATGGAGTGAGGAAAATAAAAAAAAAATCAGGTCATCGAGGGTCACAGAGGAAGATGAAGATGATTTCTCTGTTGAATTTGTACTTTGTGGGTCACATAATCATTGGAGAGTTGATCAACACCAACAAGACAACATCATGATTCTTTTGTTGGTCTTTGCCTATATTTATATTTTAATGATGCTTTCATATTTAGGTTATCAAATGAATAATTAAGAAATATATACATTTAGATCAATGCTTATATATTATTTGTTTATGTTCGTCTGATTCCAGCAATGTCTCTGTGCCTTTTGCAGTGTTGATGAACTGAGAAAGCTGTTGAATGACAAGGAAGCATATAATGCCTTATTTAATTCTCTTGACCAAGTGAAAATTCAAAATAATGTAAGTACAAGAAAGTGACTATACATACTCCTCATACCCTTCTATTGATATGAGTTCTTTACCCATGAATGCTTAAGATAATCAGTGCCTTGCTTCATTGAATCCTTCAATACAATTTGCTTTAAAAGACTCCATAATTCTCTTTTATCACATCTTATAATTGTTGATATCAAATAGATAACATGATGATGGTTGTGCTTCAGATTTGCAGCTTTTCATCATTAAATTGCATGATTTTGGTACCTCCCTGGAATTTGATGATAGCTTTCTTTTGAATGTGCAGCTTTTTCTTCAATCGTGTTGCATGTTTTGCTTACCTTAAGTGTTGATACTTGATAGTGCTTGCAGGTCAATAACTATTATCTAATGATAACAACAACAAGAACAAGCCAGAATAATTCAACTATTTGTGGTTGGTTTCATAGATAAATTAGGAGTCAAGTCTTTTTTTCTAGTGGAGTTTTCTGTAGTCTTCCTACATTTATTATGAACTGATGTTCATGGTAGCTTATTGGTCAACCTGGACTGATTCATTTGGATCGACATGAGGGTCCAACTCCATTGCATTTCCAGAATCCATGCTGTATATTTGAAGCAAGTCTTCCTTGCTTCTCTCATGGTACAACCTTCTTCCCATCAACCTGGCCTGTTCTTTGTCTGATGAATTCCAAAGAAACTCATAGTGCACATATTATTTGAACCTGATTTATCAGGAGTGCCCATTGATAGGAACATAAAAAGGGTAGACAATTGTTGTTTTGGACATGCAGAAGATCACAATGTAACCAAGCAGAATTGCTGATTTAACCATTAGTAGTTGTTTTGACTTTTGAGGAGAAAATGCTCTGGCTTCATATCTAATCGTAATACAGTTACAGTTAGTAATATACATCATGTTTCTTCAGTGAAATCTTGCACAATCCTTGCATCTCACATGCTCATTAGCTGAGAATAAATCAGGAAATAGTTAAACCTAAAACAAAGATGAGAAGGTAAAAATAAGATCTTAGAAAGACAGTACTTGGTTTCTTTTATAACAGATTAATTTGTTGTACCTAAATTCAACTTTTTAGTCATAGAAGGCATTTTGTACTGAGCTCAATTTTTCAGCTTGTAATATTTACAATGATTCTTATATTTCTCTATTTCCATCAGCTAAGAGATGAACTTCGAAAGGAGACCTTGCAACTTGCTAGTAAGTAACTTGTTCTTCTAGGCTATACATTTTTTAATATTTTGTTGAAGTTATTTCATCAGAAAATTAAACTTCAGCGCATAACTCTTTACAGAGGAGAACTTGGAAAAGGAACCTCGAATTTTGGAGCTCAGAAACCAGGTATGCTTTCTGATGTCCTTTTCCTTCACAGGGATAACAGCAATGTTTTGATTTAAGCTTCCAAATAGATAAGGGTTCTTATTTTCTGATTGTTTCTGCTTTTTTCCTTCTGTTTGGGGGTTGTATATCACGTGTGCATATGTCTGATACTCGAGGGGCACCATGTGTTGGTGCCTTTTCTTTTTTTCTTGAGAAACTCTTAAGGTTTCTTTTAGCTTTCGTTCTTACATGGTCTTAGACTTTGTTATTTGCCTGATCCCAGATAGCTTCTGTTCTTTGTTGATACACAGTGCACTATCATTCGGACAACTGAGTTGGCAGCTGCTCAAGAGAAGTTAGCTGAATTGGAGAGGCTAAAAGAAGAGACATTGAGTCGCTGTTCACCCTCAGCACTTCTGGAGATGTTGCATGGTAACCACTTGAGCCTTGTTGGTTAGAACAGTTTTTTATCATTCAGAAGTGCACTTAACACAATCGTGACATATGGTTGATTGATAAACTTCACTGGAGAATGCCTGAAGCATGTAAAGCATGTCATTCGTTGATAAGCTTCACTGAGGGGTCCCACGCACATCGGGCACCTCTCATTGATTTGTCTAAAGGTCTGAGTGCTTATAAGGTGTAACTTTATAATATGATCCCTATGTGATTAAGAGGTTATACTATTTTTTTCCTCTTAAAATGTATACATTTAGCTCTTTTGAATATAATTAAATTTAATAAATATAAATCTTTTCAACAAACTCCTTAACGTGTCACTTAATTTCATGTTAACACTATTAACTTTTTAGCTAATAATTTACCCTTTCTTCTTATATTATTTAGAAAATAGTGATGGGTCATTATGTGTCTCTAGTTTAGTCTTGTATAAACATTAACGTTATTTTTCATGAGTTTTTTCTTTTGCCTCTCACACAAGGCTGCAAAATGTTGAAGTGCTTATGGCATCATATTGATCCCTCCACTCTATAGTCACTAATTGTTAAAATTATATCTTTTCACAAAAATGTATTTTCATCAAGGTGCTCGCGGTGCACATGATACCTGTGTCACTCTGTAGTCACCAATTGTTGAGTTCATATGCTTGAACAAATGGATGTCAATTGTATTTCCATCTGGGGGTGCAACACTATGTATTCATCAAGCGCACATGCTTTTGTATTCTGCTCACTGTTTTACTCATCTGTATTCTCCTCATAGTAACTGCCGGTGTCTGATATATCTGCAGACGCAATGAATAAGGTGGAAGAGGAGTCGGAGATGCTTCACAGGCAACTACTCGACAGGGAGATCGACCTCCCGAGCTTTGTGCAGAAATACAAGAAACTTCGCACCCTCTATCACAAAAGGGCGCTTCTCCATCTTGCCGCTAAGACCTCAGGTCTGTCAGCCTAAGTACTATTATCGTCATCGTGATACTTGTGTGTGAAACATTCTCCCTCTTCCAAAATGTTACTGTTGAGATCTATGACCATATTTGCTCCTTTTACTCGTGCATTTTGTACAAGCCCGTAGGGTAACGATAGGCTCAACTCAGTCTACAGATGTATCTATCCTATCTTTTGTTTGACTCACGATGTTGCATGACAATTTCACGTTCATGTATGGTGGTACTCCTGCTGTTGTGTTAGACTTCCGTGGATAAAAAGTAAGGTAGGCTGATTGATGACTGTAGAAAGCGAATGGTCAATGTACCCTTCTCTCCGAGGATATGCTTCCTCACATGCAGGGTTTCTAACAAAAACTTGATCTTGCGAGCCCAAGTTTTGAGTGTTTGGGTGGAAACTTTGCACCAGTACAGCTGCAAAGTTATATATATAAGATTTTGGTAATATGATAGAACGCCAAAAGTTTCTATAGATGTTCTGATACCAAATGATAGAATCATACGAGATTATATCTTGGATGTAGATGAAAAAAGAAAGTTAAATGATCATTTTGAGAGGATCTGGCTTCCTTAATCATTTCGAGGGGATTTACCTCCTTGATCTTTATAGGGGATCGATCTTCTTAGGGTTTTATCTATTGGTTAATACTTATATATCTTTATTGTTTTCTCCCATGAAAGAGTTTACATCATTATTGATGATAAAAATTAATTCTAATCAACTAATAACTGACTCAATTAGGCTCAACTAACCCATAAATTATTTTGATTGGATAGACTAACATGACTCAACTCGAATTAATTATAAAAAGATGACCTCGACTTAATTAGGATCCTAACAAATCCGTCCATTTCAAATCAGCCTTGTCCTCAAGGCTGAGCAGTATCATATTTTGGGAGCACTTCAATATTTGTCATGCATCACAATTCTTTGTTTGATTAAGTAGGGTCTCCACTTTGTGTAAGCAATGGTTTGGTCTTCTCGTGCAGTTGTCATTATAGTCTTCTGAAAAAACTTTTTCATCTGATGGCTAGTGGTAGTACCATATCTTCTTTTGAAGATCACCACTTCAAAGTCTTCCTGAGGCATCAAAAGAAAATCCACAAGTAGTTATTTACCCTGTATATATCAGCTTTACCTTTGAACACTTGTCACCACAAGTTATGATTCGTCCATCAGTAATATTGACTTCGAATTTGACAGCTTTTGTGATCGGACTCCACCTTTTCAATTTTTGATTCCTCCTTAGTTGGTTCAATCGTCAAAAGTTTGTTTTGACCTTCGTGATCGAGCTCTACATTGTTAGTTTTTGTTTCCTCTTTAGTTAACTCAATTGTCAGAAGCTGATCTTATTTGTGATTGTTTGTGTTGTCCACTTTGAAGTTATGTCTATTGAAGCTTTTGTTTCGGCGAATGTCTACACTAATTTTTCCTTCATGTATGCTGGCGAATGATATGACTGTTATCATGGTGCGGGGATGGTGAACTTTAACTTCGCACCGAATCTCGAGATTAAGTCCCTTGTTAAATTTTCTCACTAGTTGTATCTTGAATCAATCTCGGGTTTGGTTCGACAAGCACTCAAATCTGCTCTAGTACTACTGTACTGTAAAAATCTGACGGATTTTGGCGAGTTGTCCATTAACGTTCTTGTACTCTGATGGTCCAAAGCGTCAGGAACTCTCTCTTGAACTGTATCTAGGACCAATCTCGGGTTTGGTTCAACAAGCACTTAAATATGCTTTGGTACTCCTGTACTATAGAAGTTTGGTAGATTTTGGCGAGCTGTCCATTAACGTTCTTGTACTTCAACGGTCCGAAGCGAATCAGAAGCTCTCTATTGAACTGTCACAATGAATAGACTTCGTGATAGGTCTCATATAAATCATACCACTGGATCACATCTCCTTCAAATTGAATAGAGACTATCTCCACCTTGGATTCCTCCGGAGTCCTATAAAAACGAAAAAAAAATTAGCATGTGAGATCCAACCGATTGAGTCTCCATCTTCCCATCTGGAAAACTCCATGTGTGAGTATCCTTTGTCTCGCCCTTAATTATATTTTTCAGATATGTTCCTGGAACTTTCATCATGCTGAGATTTGTTGGAGTTCTTTGATAAATTTATTATAAACTCATTGAAAATTTCTTACAGTTTGTTTTCCATGCAAGCTTCGAAGGCTTCAAATCTCGCATCCATCGGTGTTTGTTGCTAGGATGAGATCGTTGAGGCTACAACGGCTAGGGCGACGGTAGGATGAGGCATTGTTGACAGTAACAGAGGACGATGCAGGAGAGGAAACGAGCAGTGACAACAAGCAGCAAAGACAACGACGACGACGATGACGATGGTGTAGATGACAAGGGGAGCGACTGCGGAATCACAACATGAGCGTCGAAGATCGTTGCTCTAATACCAATTGATAGAACCTCAAAGGTTTCTATCGATGCTCTGATACAAAGTGATAGAACCTCACATGATTCAATCGTGGATTGAGGTGAAAAAAAGAGATAAACAATCATTTCGAGGAGATCGGGCCTCCTTGATCACTTCGAGAGGAAATCCATAGGAGATCGACCCTCTTGGGATTTTACCTATTGGCTAAAACTCATACATCTTCATTGATTTCTCTTATGAAAGAGTTATGCTACCAAGAGCCCCTCTAAGCTTGGACTTAGTTCCACTAAACTTGGACTATTAACTAAGTTATAGTACTCTTAACTGAAAATAATAACCGACTTCATCCTAACTGATGATAAAAACTAACTCCAACCAACTCATAACTAATTCGATTGGGCTGACCCGACCCATGACTAACTCTGATTAGACAAACCAACATAACTCAACTCGAATTAATTATGAATAAATGAACCTAACTTAACTAGGGTTATAACATAATAGTTCCTATAAAATTAAAAATTAAAAAAAAAATATATATATATAACTTGCATATACATTATCTTATTTACTTGGTCAATTAAGTATAATTTGACTATTAATTGAAGTTCAAAGGTGAGATTAATATTTTAAATAAAATATGATGATCACATGAATAATAGGGATATTCAACTACAGTCATTTATGATTAACCTGAGTTTTCTTGATGGAAGGATGTATGTGAACGAATTTAATATTAGAAGTTTGAAAAATAATATTAAAAGGGATATATATTTATTTAAAATCAAAATTTACAAAAATAAATACATTATTTTTCACAAAAATAAATACAGTTAGGAAGTATTATTTGGGAAAAATAAAAAGAAGGATATTGTTCGAGAAAAACTTAAAATAAAATAAAAAAATATTTTTTTTAGAAAAATCGCTCAATACAATATGCAAAAAACTCCTAACCCAGACTTATGTGGCACCCATTTGCCGAGATTATTTGGATCTTTTTCTTTGGCTTGTGATTATTTGGCATATACAAATATTACTGGCATGCATTTGTTTACATGGAGAGAGAGAGAGGACAATTCTGCAACCGAACTCCGATTCCATAGGGAGATCCAACTACCTCGCTATCGACTCCTCTATTTTTTGCGCTATATGCCTTCTATCCATCCACATATATCCCCCCCCATCTCCTCTCTAATCTTACTCAAACAACAGCAAGTACCGAGATAAAATTCAACAGAAGCAAGCGAGCAAGCAATCGAGGCTGAGAAGAAGGACGATGGGCGACGTGACGCCGGAGATGGAGAGGGTCTTCAAGCGCTTCGGCGCCGATGAGGACGACGGGAAGATCTCCTCGGCGGAGCTGGGAGAGGCCCTGCGCGTCCTCGGCTCCACCGCCCCCGACGAGATCCGGCGCATGATCGCCGAGCTCGACGCCGACGGCGACGGATACATCGACTTCCAGGAGTTCTCGGCCTTCTGCCGTGCCAACCCTGGTCTCATGCAGGACGTGGCCGAGGTCTTCTAAGCCCATGCACGCACGTCATGCCCTTCTTCTTCCTCTTTACTATTTAAGCCGCCAATGGCTTCCTGGTTTTAGGTGATCGTTCGATATAGCGAAGACGTCGTGGTTCATTTATTTAGCCTTTTATGTTGGCTTTGGCCTTTTATCATTAAATATTCTAAATAACATTTTTTTTTTAGCACAAGTTTTTTCGGTTTTGGATATCTGAATTTAGATTCTAAATATCATTAACCTAATTCTAATTGGTTTTCCCAACACACAAAAAAAAATGGATAGATATTTAAGTTGCCACCATTTCACCCATGCAAAGAGTTGCAATCTCCCAAACCTTAATTAGCCCCTCATGTCTACAGAACAATCCAAGCTCATCAACATCAACAGCATCGACACAGTGATCAGTGTGATATTATCGTACATCAAAATCTAACTCTAATATACATATGAGAAATTAAAGATGGATGGGCTTCACTTGGTGGTGCAATTGGGGAGCGGGGTGTGCCCCAGGAAGAGGGAGACATGGCCCTTGAGCTTGTCCTTCCGGGTGAAGGTGGTGCCGCAGGAGCACATCCACCTGTGGTCGCCGCAGTGCTTCTCGTGGGTACGCAGGTCGGAAAGCA
Organism: Ensete ventricosum; assembly: GCA_029747655.1. Lineage (NCBI taxonomy): Eukaryota > Viridiplantae > Streptophyta > Magnoliopsida > Zingiberales > Musaceae > Ensete > Ensete ventricosum. Next base: position 6,860,297 of record JAQQAF010000003.1, read on the forward strand.
CCGCGAACTGCCTGCGGTTGCACCGATTGCACACGAACATCTTGGGGCAGTGGCTCCGCCGGTAGTGGTTCTTCACGCACACCATCGATTTCAGCGGCTGGAACTTGGCGTGCTTCCTGTTCCACCGGCACCCCTCCTGCGGGCACGAGTACTTCCTCGCCGCCCCTGCAACTGGTGGTGGCGCGCCCTTCGCCAGGGCGGCGCTCGTCTTGTACTCCTCGCCGTGCGCCCTCATGTGCATCCGCAGGTTGGCGTCGCGCTTGAACCCCTTGCCGCAGACCTGGCAGTAGTGCGTGTACTTGGCCAGCAGATCCTCCGCGTCCACCTCGACGATCTCGCACCGCGATCCGCCCTCCTCGCCGACGCTGTCCTCGAGAACCCCATTCAATAATCTGCGGAGATCGTGGTCGAGAGCTGCGCCGGTGGCTTCGTAAGCGACCGCCTCGTTCTCCTCCTCCTCCTGCTGCTGCAAGGCGTGCATCATCGAGGAGGCGGCGACGATAATCTCCTGCACCAGGCTACGGGCGCCGGACACCACCGCAGCCAGGGGCTGCTGCCGCAGGAGCTCGGGCGAGACGATTAGGCCCACAAGGGACTGCACCTGTTGCACCTTCTCGTTCAGGACGGCGAGGTGGTACAACAGATCCCGGCGTTGGGCGTCCATCTGCTGCTCAAACGCCGCCATGGGAGGAGATCCATGCATCGCGCCGAGCTCGAAGGATAAGGAAACGAGGGAGATGCAAGTCAACTACGTACTCAGAGACGTCCACCCCTACATGAGCCTCCCTCAAGTGCTACCCAACCCAAATGCACACCCCACTCCATCTTCTTTAGCATTATAATAAGCTACTAATAGTGTCTTCTATTGAATCAAGCACAGTTTCCTCTTCTTTCTTCGTTGTTCCACCATGGATTGATCATGTCAATGGGAGGGGGGGGGGGGGGGGCAGGTTAGGATTATTTTAGGGGGGAGTCGTGTGTTCATTGGATGAGAGCTCAGCAAGAACGAGACATGGGGGGGTAGTGGTTGGAAGAAGCACACTGAGATCCAATTCCGGTTGTGTGCTGCACTCGTTTTCAGCAGATAGATTTGGGTATTAAAATCTATGGCAAAAGTTGCAGATGGAAGACCGGTCCTTAACAATCCAAAAGTTCCAAACATCAAATTTCAACCTCGAAAATGTAGAAATTAAAAAGAAAATAAAAGAATAAAAATAGAAAAAGGAAGTAATGATTCAAACATTAATTTCCAACATTGAAAATCCAGAATCCGGAAAAATAAAAGAAGGAATGGAAAAAGTAAATCAAAATTATTTATTTAATTTTTTCTTTACTCAATCCTAACAGAAATGACATTGTTTGGTATTTTTGATGTTAAAAGATGTCACATAATGTTGTCAATTGCATTGATGGTTTGTTCACTTTATCTATTTGGTGATAGATTTTAGATATCATTTTGCGGAAGAAAATATTCAATTTTTTTGATACCACATATGAGTGCTTGTGAATTGGATATATATTCCTTTAACTTCAAGAGAAAAATTTTCCTAGTGGATAGAAAATAAATTAATTTGCTTGTTCATATTGACGAAGAATTGTTGAAATATTTAGCAAATTTTCTTGTGTGGAAGAACAAAAAATATCTTAGTAAAGCTACATAATAGAAAGGGATCCATAATTACCTCTAAATAGTTGGGGCATTACGATTTCTATTTTTAACATATAATGAGATTTCATATGAAATTAGTACATAGTTATTACAAAAAATAAAATTCTTCTGAGAATTTTCTTTCTAGTTTTGACCCAAGAGAGTGAGAGAGAGAGATTTTGTTCTTCTAGCCATGGATGCTTAATTGGATGTTTTGCTATTTGATTTGTATAAATAGCATTTTGAATGAGTAGTTCAAGTTCATTAAATTAATATATTAGTGAAAACTCTTTAGATTAATGGTTGCTTATTCTATCAGTTTTAAGTATTTTGGGCCAATGTAAGACTATCAAATTAGGTGGTGAGTTAAGACAGATTAACTTTAATTAACCAATTATACCATCAAATTATATATCATGTGAGAGAGAGAGAGAGAGACAGAAATCCTCCAATTCGTCTCCATAATTCAATTGAGTTAGTTTATTATCTCTAATGCTAAAAAGGTTCCGCTGCAGCACCCTTCTTTATTTAAAGAACAATAAAAGGAAAACAAAGATGCCATCATTTGTGGAAATCCATTTTCCTGAGGGAAATGGCTATGGAGAACACAGAGCCATCTCATGCATGTCATTTCAAGTCCTCTTCTTGCCCACCCCACAACAGCACACGTTCCGCTGCTTGGGCTGCCTGCAGTAAGCACCATGTCATGGAGAGAACCAGCTGTGAGATATCTGCAATAACAAAGCAGCAGGAACAGTAGATTTGAGTCTCGTGAACCTTTTACCTCGTTCTTCCAATCTGTCTTCCAGATTATGAACAGCAGAATCAGTGTCTGGACAAGGGTTCCACAAAGCATGCCAAGCCATATCCCCTGGCATCATCAATACACTCGTGTGTCAGAGCAGCTTTTTGCAGAAGAATGAATGAGCGGTAGAACAGTTTGATGTCTCCATCTCAACTGCCGATGTTTGTCGCTAGCACAAGGTTGATCTATCTACATACCTGCACTCCCCAGTGGAGAAGATAACCCATGAGGAACCCTAGAGGAAGGCCAAAGATGTAGTAGCAACCCAGGTTGATGTAAGCCACCAGAGCCTGCCACCCACCTCCAACAGCCACTCCTGTCTCGAAGAACTCACTCAATTCACTTTTCTCTCCCACGCAAACATCGTCGTCGATCGCGAGATGGTCATGCATGCTTACCTGATATAACTGGCTGGATGCTGTTGAGCACCATGGTGATGCCCAGGAGATACGCGATCTCCGCGACTGCTCGTTGCATCCTCTTGTCGCTGGTGAAGATGACGCTGAAGTAGTCCCTGGTTACAAGGATGGTGGTCATGAAGAGGAGGCCGATGGCGAAAGACTGGACGAGCACCACCGCGACGGCGTACTTGGTCGCCCTGGCCCGGCCCGACCCCAGCTCGTTCGACACCCGGACGCTGTGTGGTGGTGCAAGAGAGTAGAATCAGTGAGCAACCTTATGGCATGCAGCGTTGATACGGTGGCCGGTGCTTCTACCTTATGGCGGCGTTGAGTCCGATGAAGATCATGCCCTCCCATCCGTTGATGTTCATGCTGCGGAGGGAGGGGAAGGTGGACTGTCAACGGTAGTGGGAGAAGCCGAAGGAATGACTGCATGCATGAAAGAGCTTACCAGATGGCGATGGAACCAACGGCGATCTCAGCGTCGTCGAGGTGGCCGGTGAGCACGGTGAGGATCATCATGTACCAGATCTCTAGGCAGAGCATGACCGCGGACGCGAACGACAACCTGACGAACGCCCACAAATCCCTGAAGGCCGACCACGAGAGGCCGGTCCACCCGTCCTTGCACCAGCCCACGATGTAGGCGACCTGGGCAAGAGAGACGAGCCAGGCCGAGATGTCGTAGGCCGCAGCCGCCCCCCACAAGCCCCACCCGAGGACGAAGACGAAGAGGGCCAGCAGGGCGACGTGGAGGAGGAGCACGAGGAAGCCGATCCAGGCGAGGGCGACCACCTTGCTCTGCGCCTGCAGGAACTTCTGGGCGGGGAAGTTGATGGCCAGCGCGAACATCTGGGGGATGATGCTGACGGCGAATTTGCCGGCGAGCTCGGCTATCTTGTCCTGCTGCCCGATCAGCTTCAGCAGCGGGGCGGCGAACAGGTAGAGCGGGCACATGAGGATGGAGGCCGCCACCAGAATGATCCAGGATCGCTGCATGTACACGCCCAGCATCTCCACCTGCCCCGCCCCGAAGGCTTGCCCGCACAGCGTCTCCAGTGCACTCCCCATGCCGAGCTAATAAGCATAGCACACACTGTTGTCAGCTCCTCAGAACATAAGCTCACGACGAGCCACTGAGGCTCCCAGTGACTGAATCAACCTCCCCGGAAAAAAAACACAAATCTTAAAGCTAAAGCACAAAGAATTATATATATATATATATATATATATATATATCCACTAATTTGATTAATTGTGCCCACATAACAGTTATTGGAGTAGCTCTAGATCCGCGATGCGCGGAGTCTGCCCCATCCGCGGATGGGCTATGACAGGCTTTGTGAATATTAGGGAATGGAATGTTGCCACGTATGTGCTGACCCTGCATAATAAGCTGTTCGGAATCTGAGATGGGTCAGCGGATCGGTGGTAGTGGTGGGACTTCGCCTAACTTACGGCGAGAGGGAAGGCGAGAGAACGGCGAGGGGTTATTACGGAGTCAAAAAAGTAGGTGGAGGAGGAGGAGGAGGAGGAGGACGTACGAGGAAGCCGAAGGAGAAGGTGGAGATGACGTTGAGGGCGACGGCGACGGCGGAGAGTTCGAGGTTGCCGATGTGGCCGACGAAGATCTGGGTGGAGGAGCTGAAGCCGTAGAGGCAGATGATGTTGAACGCGATGGGGGCGCCGATGCACCACAGCCTCTTGGACTCCGCCCCGAACAGCTCCCACGCGTCCCGCAACCCCCTTACCGGAGGGCTATCCTCCTTCTCAACCTCCTCGACGGCGGCTACAGTCATCCCTCCTCCCTTGCTCCTCCACGGCCGCCCCTTCTCTTCGTCCACCTTGTGCAGGAGGGGCTGCTGATCCATGGGCACCGTCCCCATGTCACGTTGTGTCCCCTCGGCTCCTCTGAAACGGACGGCGGTCGGTGCAAGCGGCCTTCTCTGTCTCTCACTAAGTATTATATATAGATGGATAGAGAGATGAGAGACGCAGTGAAGCGAGAGAGCGAGAGGAGTGAACGGGTGTTTATAGCAGTCCTGCCACAGTCTCACTGACACATAGCGAAGCTGTTACATGATGACTCGATACGGATCAGAACATGATTCTATTATCCATATTAATGACGACAATAAACATATAATAATACAGAGTATTCTCACACACACACACACCGCTTGCATGCATGCAATGCATGAATTAGTTCCTCACTTTGGCCACCCAATTTTTACTTCATCATCAATCGATCGATTTCTCCAATACTTTTTATATATCCAAATTAATTACATCTTTAATTCTTCTTCTAATATTACTAAAATTATATCCTATATATTCAATCATATTCCCACTAAGTCTAAGTCCTTTACTTTCCTAAATTATCTTGAAGATGTTTTTATTTAAATCATATTCCTACAATGGGTGAATTTAATCAGACCAAATCCACTTGAATTAATTTTGCATATCAAACCTAAATTAATGACATGTATGAAGATATTTTTTAAATAAATAATAAGTGACAAAAATATATTATTTGACACACTAAAAAATATAGTAATTGAGCTTTAATAAGTAAACCTAGTACATCACTATCAAATCAATATTTAAGACATAAAAAAAATATATATCAAAGAAAGTTTCGAACTATTAATCTTTAATAAGTGTATTTGATACATTACCATGAGATCTCGAATCTTCAACCTTTAGTAAAAGAAGGTGATCCAATTCAGATCGGTCACCTCAAAAGAAGGTCTCGTGGATCAACCTCTCAGAAGCATCTTTTGTTTAGGTTTGGCATGAGGTTGAGGCCATTTGAAAGCGCCAAAGCTTCGACTGCCACTTCCATCTAAAAAAAAAAAATCATTAGGTCATCTACAACAATGATGATGGTAATTTATTCATGAGATTAGATTATATTCATTCTATTTATCCATTAGGTCATCTACAACAACAATGACAATACTTCTATTCATTCGTATTCATGATGCATACAATGATGATGGTAACTTATATATGAATCCGAATCCAATTTATGGATCTCAGATTTGGATTCATCAAGGTTTTTGGGTAGGACATAGTTTGTATGAGCTATGTCGTATCTCTAACAACAGATGCTGTGATGCATTGGTCTCATCGACATGATCTTTATCGTACGATTCGTAGATGTTGGTAGGCCAAAAGAATCCAAATACGAAATATTATTTTGAAATTGTTTTGTAGAATTCAAATGAAATGTAAATTATTCTTGTTTGATGATTGGTGATGGCAATGAATGATAGAAAGTGGACAAGTGAATTTTACCCTAGCCAGAGTAACTATACTGATCACCCAATTTGAACTTTAACTAGAATTAAATATTTATTTATTTATTTTCCATTTAAAACCCTATTTAATGCCTACATAAGTGGGAATAATCATATGCATTTTACTATTTTCTTAAAATAAAAAGTCATTATATTAAGGGAACTAGTGGGACAAAAATGATGGTACATAAATTCTCATGGTTGACAATAAATGGGGGAGAATATAGGTTATACAAAAAAATTATAAGCTCATAAGCCACATATCTATCAAAAGATATATAGATAAAAAGACTATATTGTAATTAGTTGAATATCCAAAATAGTAATACGGAGTAAACTCTAAGATGATATAAAACCCTTCCAGCATTGGGTGGGCTTTCGCCATGAGGAGGGATGAAGCTTGGTAAGAGAATCTATCTTCTAAGTGCTATTTGATTTTTTATGTCCTTTATCTTGCACCTTCTCTTGTAAAATTAGAATAAATGTCAAAAGGAGTCATCATATTCATGATATCAAGATAAAAATATTTTCTGTTATGGACAATTATTTTGCAATTGATTATTATAGATTTTGACATTTAAAAGAAATTATGATTTGCAAAAGTCTGATTATTTAGAAACTTTTTTATTGGTAGGAAGATAGAAAAAGAGCAAAGAAAACTAGAAAAATGGAGGACTCATAATGGCTCATTAGCGGATAACATTGATGTTGATTATATGACAATCTAAATTTAATTTGATATTCAAAGTGGAAAAAAATTAAATATAAAAAAAATTATGCGAAAAAAATTAATCGGGATTGAAACCATATTATTATATCATGAAAGTTATAGGTGTGCAAAATGATGTAGAGCCATCGGTATATCAATAGTTAATTCTAATAAAATCATATTATTATATAGACGAGAGTAGTCCAACAGAAATGAAGGTTGACAAGAGAATCTATCTTCGAGTGTGATTCGATCTTTCGAGTCCTTGATCATGCACTTTCCTATTGTAAAATTAGAATTTTGGTCAAAGGAGTTATCATACTCATGATATAGAGATGATTTTTATTTTTAGGATAATTATTATAGATTTAAATATTTAAAAAAAATTATGATCATTCTGATTATTTATGAACTTTTATTCGTAGAAAGATAGACAAAAGGGAGGAAATGAGTTAAAAAGGGAGGGCTCATCGATTACCATTGGATAGCCATTAATCTGAAGCATGATGGCTCTTTAGTAGAAAACTTTGATGAAAATTATATGAAGCATGTAATCTATGCAAAAAGATGTAGAACCAATGGTATATCAATAGTTAATTCATAATAAGATCATATTATTATATAGAGGAGAGTAGTCCAATTTAAAATAAAGAACGGAAAAAATATCTCGTATATCAATAGAATTTTACATATAATAATATTTAATCAAAATCTAATTAGATCTCAAATATATCTTATCGGAAGTTATTGAGTCTTATAACTTTGCATTGAATTGATTTATAGAGCTAAACCATACTGCAATTGTTAATTCAGGATTAATTTAATGGATCAAAACCAACATTATGTCTAATGATGTCATAGTAAGTTCATCCTAACCCAAGTAAACAATTCAAACTCGAATCCACTTGGATATTTATTTTCCTTTCTGAATTTATTTAAATCATATTTAATGCCCCCATACATAATTTATGCCTATTGGATTAGGCATAATACTCGAAATAATTCAACCAGTTATGGTCCACACCTCACATCGGAATGGTAAGATCTCCGAAACCAAGCTTTGCAGACTATATATTGGTGCCCAAAACTCCATATTATTTCGATATCTATTTTCCTATTCGAATTTGTTTCAAATCCGATTATATGGAATAATTATATTGTTTTTAACTGTCCAAATCCAGGTCATTAAAACAACTTTTATTTACTATGAGATAGAAGAAAGAGGGAAAGTGGATACAATGAATAAAAGAAAATAAAATACTTGCATGATACATTTTTTAATAAAAAAATATAAATAATTCATTTTGTGAAAACTAGAGGTAATCGGAATATAAATCTTAAAAGAATTTATTTATTTTGGTCGAAGTCTCTAGTATTTATAAAACAAGCAAACCTCAATTTTTTTTTGTCTTTATTTTTTTGAAGCAAAAGGTTTGTATGGAATAATCATATTGTTTTTAACTATCGAAATCCATTTTTAGCATGTCATTAAAATAACTTTTATAAGTGGATATTCAAGACAATAATCTATAGAACGAATAAAATAAAATTCTTACATGATTTATTTTTTATAAAAATATAAATAATTCATTATGTGAAAACTAGAGGTAATCGGAATCTTTCCTTCCATGACTTCTTATATAAATCCTATAAAAAAACACATATTTTTCTAATCAACATCTTTGCATATGGAACAAGTAAACCGCATTTTTTTCTAATTTTTTATTTTGAAACACAAGGTTTGTATAAACTTAGAATTAAGAAATAGAAACATACTTTTGAATCAAAAAATTCATACTTTTGGATCAACTTCTCAGAAGCATCTTTTGTTTAGGTTTGGCATGAGGTTGAGGCCAGCAGAAAGCGCCAAAGCTTCGACTGCAACTTTCATGTCTTGCTGCTGTGTCTGCTAGTTTGAGTAGTTGGCAAGCCGTGTCAAAGACAGGGACTCCTGCAAGCTAGTGCTCCCTCTTCTTCCTGTCGACCATTCGGAGGGGCCGAAGAGTTTGTATTTTTCTTTTCTTTTTTGGTTATTCAGGTCAGATCGATTTAGGTTGCTGGAAAATATTCATGAAAAGATGGATGAAGTTAAAAAGATTAATTTTTATGTTGGTAAAGATGGTAGAATGTGATGTAATAGGTTAAACTTTTAGATTGTCTTGTTGATTGACAAAATAAATTAATGCTTTAAAAATAGTGCATCGATAATCTCCGATTCATACGATTATCTTATAATCGTAGTTATGATAGTTCGATGCACGATCTCATGACTCGATAATAATTGAGTAATTTATGTAATTATTTCTGACATCAATCACCAACTCGGTTCAATGGTCACTTTAGCACATTATAAAAGCACAACAATTGCATCTTAGAAGTGAGATTTTACTAATTTTATATTATATTTTTAAATCCTTTGAACCCTTATTATTATGGAACTTTGTGTCATGGTCATTGAGTCAACATGTCTAGGTTCTGCCCATGAGTGCAAGTTCGTTCGCGTCAGCTAGGAAAGGGATGGTGCTCGGAGGAAGTCGACGATGTGCGCTCCTCGACTCGGTTCGGGTAGGTATCGTCTAAGTAAGGGTTCATGCACAAAAGTCACGTCTGGATAGGGATTTTCGATGTGGCTCTTCTGACAATTGAGTCAGTACCCCAACTGATATGGTCTCAAATGTTTAGTATGTAGATAGAATTCCTAAGAGGAGGAGAGAGTGACAACCCGAAAAAGTTATTTTCCATAGTCTCAGGGGTGACTTTTATACCTACCCGTCGAAGGTCGACCATACCAGGTTCTTTAATGTTGCTGACGTCCATTGTTACGATGTTATACGACTTTGTATAGTCCCAAGGTCCTCGTCGACCCTGCACCTGCACATAATGATGTCGTACGTGGAATTCATGCTATTGTTGTGCCAGGTCGATCATATATGTACTAGATCGATTGTACTTACGTCAGATAGACCATACTCGCGCTAGGCCAACCGAAGACGTGGCATGTGACGAGCAAACTCATTATTAGTCATATCACCTATTAAATTAAGTATCTAGGCACTGCTTTTGTCCGGCATGCTATTAACATAGTTATAAATGATCTTTAATTGAATTCCTAACTCCCAATACCTATGTTTCACGAAAAAAATGATCTTATTTAAACTCTATTTAAGTGTTTGACAACTAGAATCCGTTTAAACAAAATAAGATTCTAATAAAATATTCAAATTATGAATAAAATAATTCTCGTTGATCGTAGCTTGATTTATGTGAGGTTAAGTTTGAACCCCCGAGAAGATGATCAACGATCAATAAAAGTCATTTAAAATATGAAAATAAATTTGTGTTATAATACTTTGCGATTTTATTAGTAAGTCACATAATGATGTATCAACCTATCCTATTTATACTGTATTCGAATAATTGAACGTCCTATTTCAGATGTGTTCAATAAGAAAGAAAGGTATCGACTTTTAGGTATCTGAACATGTGGTAATATTGAATTAAATTGGATAATATTATATTATCATTCCTAATTACAATCTTTATACTTAAGACATAGAGACAAAGAAAAATCTAGAGAAGATACAAACAAAACTAAACCCCTAATAGACTAAAATACAATTAAATCTAACAAAAAAATAAATGGTGTTAAGACAAACTTAAACATGCATTTTGTAGCATCTCAAAAAAAAAAAGAAGTCATTAGGTCATCTACAACAACTAAGTTACATCTAAAAATAGATGAGACCAGATTCTACTCATTCATATATCCGAATCTGAATCCAATTTATGGATCTCATATTTGGATTCATCAAGATTTTTAGGTTGGGCATAGTTTGTTTGAGCTTTGTTTTGTTTCTAACAACATATGTTGTGATACGTTGGTCTCTTCGACAGGATCACTGTCGTACGATTCGTAGATGTTGGTGGACCAAAAGAATCCAAAGATTAAATATTATTTTGAGGTCATTTTGCATAATTCAAACAAAATGTAGATTCTCCTTGTTTGATTGATTGGTGATGGTAATGATAGAAAGTGGAGGTGAATTTTACCCTGACCATAGTAACTATACTGATCTCCAAATTTGAACTTTAATTAGAATCGAACATTTATTTATTTATTTATTTATTTTGAATTCTATTTAATGCCTACATTCGTTGGATTAATCATATGTATTTTACTATTTTTAAAAATAAAAGCCATTATATTAAGGGAACTAGTGGGACAGAAAATAATATAGATTCTTGAGGGATGAAGCTTGGCAAGGGAATATATATTCGAGTGTTATCAGATTTTTCGAGTCCTTCATCATGCACTCTTCCTCTTATAAAATCAAAATTTTGGTCAAAGGAGTCATCATATTCATGATATAGAGATGAAAATAATATTTTCTATTATGGACAAATATTGTGCACTAGATTTTGATTGATCATCGTAGATTTAGATATTTAAAAGAAATTATGATCATTCTGATTATTTAGAAATTTTATTCATAAGGAGATAGAAAAAGATTTAGATATTTAAAAGAAATTATGATTAGAAACTTTTATTTATAGGGAGATAGAAAAAGAGGAAGAAAAGAAGCTAAAAAGCTAGAAAAATGGAGGACTCATAATGTCAAGCAAGATAGCTCGTTGGTGGATTACTTGACTCATAATGTCAAGTAAACAATTCAAACTCTAATTCACTTGGATATTTATTTTCCTTTCTGAATTTATATAAATAATATTTAATGCCCCCAAACATAGTTTATGCCTATTGGATTAGACATAATACTCAAAATAATCCAACCTGTTAACTGTCCAAATCCATTTTTTGGAGGTCATTAAAACAACTTTTATTTACTATGAGATAGAAAAAAGAGGGAAAGTGAATATTCAAGACAATATAATATATATAATGAATAAAAGAAAATAAAATACTTGCATGATACATTTTTTATAAAAAAATATAAATAATTCATTTTGTGAAAACTAGAGGTAATCGGAATATAAATCTTAAAAGAATTTATTTATTTTGGTCGAAGTCTCTAGTATTTATAAAACAAGCAAACCTCAATTTTTTTTGTCTTTATTTGTTTGAAGCAAAAGGTTTGTATGGAATAATCATATTGTTTTTAACTAATCCAAATCCATTTTTAGCATGTCATTAAAATAACTTTTATAAGTGGATATTCAAGACAATAATCTATAGAATGAATAAAATAAAATAAAATTCTTACATGATTTATTTTTTATAAAAATATAAATAATTCATTATGTGAAAACTAGAGGTAATCGGAATCTTTCCTTCCATGACTTCTTATATAAATCCTAAAAAGCAAAATATTTTTCTAATCAACATCTTTGCATATGGAACAAGTAAACCGCATTTTTTCTAATTTTTTATTTTGAAACACAAGGTTTGTATAAACTTAGAATTAAGAAATAGAAACATACTTTTGAATCCAAAACTTCATACTGGGATAAGTGGTCTTCAAGGAGTGGACTAGTTTTCTTGTGGTGGAAGCTGCGAGTGCATGCATGCATGCATCTGCTGCGTCACCTCCATGACTTCACCATATCAGCATCAGCTCAAGGTCTAATGGATGTGACAGTCATCATGGTCTGACCCCATCCGCCTCTGACCATGGTGTTGTTCTTCTCTGTGGCTTCGACGTACTGCTGCTTTGATCCATTAAACAAATGGAGGAACGCACTCCTCTTTGACCCTTCCATATACAATGAAACCAAATCCAATTCTATTCCCTCCTCCCTTTCCCTTCATCGCACGTGGAGAATCGCCGTGTGGACTGCGCTGTTAAATCCCCGTGGGGGGATCGGAGGGAGCATCCATTCATGGCGGACTCCACCCGGGGAAGGGGAGGAGGAGGAGGAGGAGGAGAAATAGGGGAGAAGGAGGGCGAGGCGACGCGGTACCGCGGCGTACGGCGCCGGCCGTGGGGGAAGTATGCGGCGGAGATCCGTGACTCGGCACAGCACGGCGCCCGCGTCTGGCTGGGCACGTTCGACACCGCGGAGGAGGCGGCGCGGGCCTACGACCGCGCCGCCTTCGCGATGAGGGGTTCCCTCGCTGTCCTCAACTTCCCCGGCGAGGCCGGCGCCGGCTCCTCGCGGGCCGGGAAGCAGGTGATCGAGCTGGAGTGCTTGGACGACCGGGTGCTGGAGGAGCTCCTGGAGGTCTCTGAGAAGGAGAAGAAGCGCAAGAAATAGTAGCGCATCACTTATTCAGCAACTCGCAGGAATAAGTGAATGGTTGCAGTACTAATCTACCCATCTATCTGTGTGTCAGTGTGTATATGTAACCACGTAATGTTCGGGAAGTCTGTGTCAGTGCAATCTTCTTTCAGTCATTAGATTCTGGTCCTCTCCTCCTCCATGGAAGATGTTTAAGCCACAGAGATCTAAATAATGTCAAACAACCGCTGGTTGTCTTCCTCCATCCATCTCCCGACTGCGTATAAGCGTGTTCTTTCCTCCATTTTCATGCATTAGTCCATTGCTACCATTAGAGCTGAAAGGGTTTCATGAAATCATTCCAGAAGAAAGAAAGATGAGGGAAAAAAAGGAAGAGACAAGGAAATGGAAACAGCAGCAGATGCTGCTGCTGCTCTCGAAACAGTTGCATGTTCCATCCTTCTCTCAGCTAGATCGCAAATCCAGCGAGGAATTGTATGGAGTTCATCGCAGGCAGCTGCTGCTGCTTCCTGAAATCTTATATATTGCTTAGGCTGACTGTAGTTGATGCGTCGATGGCATGCACTTGAAGCTTTTGGACTTTGGATGCAATTGTTGATGTGTTTTACTCATTATAAGCATGATGTCCTACGACCAGTAATTACAAGTATCAATAAGTTTAGTCGATGAAGATTTGATGATTTATCGGAAAGTACTGATCTTGAATTTTAACTTCCTCATTTATCATTTTTTTTATTAAAAAAAACCTCTCATGCACTAATTACATGGATTTTTTCGGAGGCAATATCTCCAACTAAATCACAAATTTCAGATCTTATTATTATCATTTGATAAAATCTATTTTCCATGACAACAACACATGTCGTAATATCTTAACTAATGGAGTCGTGCAATATAATCTTTTTATTAAAATTAAATATATTTGAACTTCAATTTTGTTTTTAACTAAAGTTTTATCTTTATCTATCTTTTTTTACACCATTAATATTAATTATCTCAAATTGTCTAACTATAACATCCATCTATATTCCATCTTAAGTGATTTTTTCTGGTGTTTATTCTCTATTATAATTCCACTTAACTTTTTTACGGGTAAAAACATATTTCTCTAGCCTTCTTCAGACATGTTTATATTTTTCAATATATATATATATTTTTTGTTTTATCTTTTGTTAGGATTATACCTAATTAGTGAAAGAAAATATGACATGAGAGTGACTAAAAAGGATTCAAAATTCTAGTATTGTAAGGAGATTATCTGGAAGATTGCATAGGTCTCATGCAAGAGCTTACCTTTCAAGGAGAGGATCTGAATTCTCCTATATTTCAAGCATAATCTTCTAAATATCTATATTTAAATGGGAAAATGAGTGTTAATTTCTTTGTTAGTGTAATTGACACAGGTTTCTAACAATACAGCATTGATTTTTTTTTTTTTTTTTGTGGCAATGTCCATCGACATTTGTGCTTAATCATTGATCTGTGACATGATAAAACGGAATCCTTACCTTAAGATTTAATTAATGTAAAAAATTAATTATGAAAGAGTGAATGCTGGAATTATGCACACATATATTGTCTTGTTCTCTTTTTTTTAATCCAAATGACATCACATTGTAACGATTACATAAAAAAGTTAAGATATAATGGTACGATTTTTTTTTTTTTTGTGACACGAAAATAGTTTCTTTATATTTAGCTATAAAGTTTCATACGCTTATCCTTTCTAGATCCTGGAAACCTCATCATTAGGTTTCTCTTTTTATTATCATAATATAATATGATGATGAAATATACTAACTACAACCTAGCTAGGCATAAAGAGACCTTGAGCTTTGCTATTCCAAGAGCTAAAAGCAATGCTTTTGATGCTTACCCATGCATGCACTTCTCTTTATATGCAAAATTTTCTTGTATGCATCAGATTCATTACTTTTTCATAAACCTTCACCACTTACTTATAGAATAATATATAATAAAACAAAATATTGTCCTTGTTAAGTTCACAATGCACATACTCTTTGCCATATCCTTTAATACCTCCTCCAAAATATTTATCCCTTTGAAGTCTAAGTTTATATATATATAGGATAAAATTGAGCTTAGGAAGTAAGGAGACAAATAAATGATAAAAGTATAAGGGGGCATTTTATATATTAAAATTGTTAATACCATATAAATTAATTGACATTCGTGTTTAGTGGTGACTAAGCCGAGTTTATTGAACTAGCACAAGTGACAAATACAAAATATTTAATATTTTAAGTATTCTAAAGTAGTATATGTAAATATTGGAAACTCAAGAAAAATCATGTCATGCATAGGGGGCCAGGAATAATGAGAGGAATACTAGAAAGCGTTATTTGTTGGGTTGATGGAAGAAAAGGAGTGTTAAAAATATGCACATCATTAGAGCACTTTCCTTGATGTTGATCTAAATTGACTCCCATCAAATTCCCAGCAAGAATGTTCAAAGAATCCCTCTAGAAGATTGATGGCATTCTTTTCTCACACACCAATCTTTGAAGGGCATCATCATGAAGCCATCCACTTTTAATGTTCCCAACTTTTTTGAGCTTTTATCTTCAACTCTTCTAGAAAGTAATACCTTAGTTAAATTAGGAATATTTTAATTTATTTTATAGTTTTTGAGTAAAATTTTTATAGGACTCGCACTATCTTTTTCTCATAGATGCAATTCATTATTACATCTTCTCATACATCATTTATAGGTGTCTCATTTATAAACATGTTAGCGAGACATGTTATTATTATCATTGTTATTATTAGAGAGGGATATGATTAGGAAAATGATATGATTCAAATACCATAACTTAGCAAATGGAAATGAGACTTGATGCAAGGATTGGCTGTACATCATAAAATTGATTTCGCTGTTCATCATCATATGCCAAATGTTGTTAATATTATCTAGTGAGGAGCCTATACATGACAGTGATGTCACTTCATAACCAAATTATTGGCTCAACACCATCAATGTCTAATCAACATCGACCCTCAAGAATTGTAGAAGCTTCCATCAATCCTTGCTTAAGATTTGAAGGAATAGGATTGGTTTTAAGTCTCACATTTTGACCTTTTAGGAGCCCAATCTTAATCTTATAACTTTTAATCAATCAAACAAAAACCCTATAATTTAAATATCCTTGGTGAACTATACTAGAAAAAGATCATAATATATTATATTTATGTTCACGAGATCTAACATAATTTTACGTTGGTTATTAGTGACCTAACGTAATCTTTTATCTTTTTCATCTGGGTTTGGGACTGGTATTGATTTTAATTGAAATATTCTTAATTAAACTGATCGAATCATGTTCTTAATTAAAATATTTTAAATTATATGTAACATTAGGATTATTTAAAAATATAATATATCATAAATAAATAAAAATAAATAGTCTTAAAGGTAAATAAAAGCAAATCTTCGATTACATATGATAATATAAATGAATAATATCGAACAGCTTTATAAATATACATATTTCTCTATATCAAAGAATACACACTAACATTGAATGATTTTTCATCATTAACTTGGGCATAAGTTAATTATCATATCGATCTGGTTTTGATACAGAATATTAGATATGGTAAGAGATCAACGAGAAAAAAATTATCCCGATAATCCAAAATTAAAGGTACAGTTCATATGTTAGAATCACTGTTTGATTATGAGCTAAATTGGATCTTACTATCACTTTATATTCTTAGATTATTTGATTATGAGCTAAATTGGATCACTGTAACATATTTGGTTTTTGTGCTTCGACTTGTGTGATGGGTTGTTTGATCTGTTGGCATTGATTGATATCAAGCCCAAATAATGAATGGGAAGTCGACGGAGGCAATTGCTCCACATGATGGCCCGGTCCGGTCCAATTGGACCCATCTGGATGAATGCACTTCAGTGATTGAAGAATTGAAGTGATTTATAAATGTTTGATAATACTAATTTTTATCAAAGAATATGCAAGTAAAGAGTCTTGTTCTAATAGATGCCTTATATTATATGACAGAGTAATAACATATAAATACAACTAGAGGGGATCGAGTCCGGATCCGGATCCGAATCATACTGTGCCTTTGCACGAAACTTGTCGTGGCCCCACGCCCGCTTCTGACCGCCCTCATCCACCGGCTTAGCGTACACGTGTCAGTGCCTTGTCTTGTACTCCCACATGCGCGAAGAGAAGGTTAGTTTGGACGCGATCATTTCGGTTGTTGCGTGGACGCTTCGTTCCCGTGCCATATTTTTATCTCCGAGGGGAGAGGGACAGAGACAGAGAGAGAGAGAGAGAGAGGGTCGAATCGAGGAGATGGAGAAGGCGATCAATCGGCAACGAGTGCTCCTCCAGCACCTCCAACCATTCCCCTCTTCTTCTTCGTCATTGATCTCGGTAAGCGGTCCTGTTCTTCTCGTTCGGTCGGTGTCGATCGGATCTACTAGGGTTTTTGGAACCCTGGGATTCCTGGATTCGATTGTCGCTTTCGTTCGTTAATTGGGGCTGATCAGCTTGATCCAAGGGTCGGTTCTTGATACGAAGAAGTCAGATTGATCTTCGATTGTTCTCTTTGTGATTCTTGATAGCAGGCTTCTGTTTGTGCCGCTGGGGACAGTGCTGCCTATCAACGGAACTCTTGCTTTGGGGATGACGTCGTGGTCGTCGCGTAAGTTTTCCGTATATCTTGATCTCTCCTCAGTACTTAAAGCAGATTTGGTCTTCTGTAGCTTGCGTTGACCTTCGGAATTGGTTCTGTATAGACTTTTGGAAGCCTGTAGTATGACTTATTTGTTAGACGAAGATACGGAAGAATGGTGCGATTATGCACTGGAAGGCAGATCTCGTGTCGGTCACATGAGCGGAGTGTTCTAAGAGCAAATTAGTTAGATACACCATTAATTTGGTTTTTGTTGTGAATAAACTGATTAGTCGTCTACACGTCATGTAACTTGCTTCAAGCGTTCATCACTCACCGAGGAATGTCATGCTTGGCTGATACTATTGGAAGCATTTGTCAACACCTTCTGCATAAGATTCATAGTAGTCAATATGATTCATTCGAAAAGTTTAAACCATTGATAATAGAGCATACTTCTAAGTTCTATTTAGAAGTTCTACTTCTATCCTGATTCTACTACCCTATTGTAATAGAGCATACCGAACTGCAATTTGCAAGTCCAAAAGAGGGGGTTTCAAGGATACATACCCTGAGGAGCTGCTTACTGCTGTGCTGAAGGTCTGTGTTCATAACCAATTTGTGTTTCATGGCATGGTAACTACGGAGTGGAGATAAATGTCAAAAGCATTTTTTTTTCTCTTTTAGGCATTGTTGGATAAGACTAACCTGAATCCAAATGAAGTGGGTGATATTGTGGTTGGTACGGTACTGGCATCAGGCTCTCAACGAGCGACCGAATGCAGGATGGCAGCATTCTATGCTGGTTTTCCTGGTACTTAGACTCCTTGCTTTCTTTAATAATGCTGACATCTTATGTACAATCTTGTTACATCTTATATATTTTTTCCCCACAGAAACTGTTCCAATTAGAACGGTGAACAGGCAGTGCTCATCAGGACTTCAGGCAGTTGCTGATGTTGCTGCTTCTATTAAAGCTGGATTTTATGATATTGGTAATTTTTTTCTGGTTTTCCTGTTTTCATGCTTGCATAAAAAGAAAATTCTTCTAATCTTTTTGTTCCCTCTGCCATTGCAGGAATTGGTGCTGGGTTAGAGTCAATGACTGCAAATTCTGTGGCTTGGGATGGTTCGATAAATCCAAAAGTATGATTTTTGGATCCTTGTTTAGTTACTTAAAAGTGAGTTTCTGCATTCTCTTTCTCTGCTATATACATTTTTTTCTCGAGTCCTTCAGGTAAATAAGTTTCAACAAGTCCAAGATTGTCTTCTTCCGATGGGAATTACGTCCGAGAATGTTGCATTTCGTTATGGTGTGACTAGACAAGAACAAGATCAGGCTGCTGTGAGTCAATGGCCATTGATTATATTGGTCTCATCAATAGTTTCCTCATCTTGTATTCATTACTACCTTATTTTTCTATGTCCAGGTCGAATCTCATAGGAAGGCAGCTGCGGCAACTGCTGCTGGTAAATTCAAAGAAGAAATTGTTCCAGTGACCACAAAGGTAAATTATTACAGTACTTTTTAGCAAGGTTCGCAATCTCATACCATACCGACGTATCAATCAGCTATCGATATGGTATAGACCGATCTGTACCGAGTTGTATCGAGTGTACCAACATATGATATACTAGGGTACCGAGTTGTACCAAATGTACCGGTCCTCTATCGGACTGGTACATACCGAGCATACCGAGTGGTACAATACTGTATTGCCAACCTTGCTTTTTAGTACTATTTGAAAGGTATTTTTTTCAATTTACATTTTAGTAATTGAATATCTTTTAGCCTTGAGTCGTCAATAACTGCAGTATCCAACATACACCCTGTGAAAGTGATTATAATTGGCATAAGATTAAAGGTATTGCACCAATCCTCACTTGGTACATGTTTTTGATGATATGATTTACTTTTTGAAGATTGTAGACCCAAAAACTGGAGAGGAAAAGCAGGTCACCATTTCTGTGGATGATGGAATTAGGCCAGAAACTTCTCTATCTGGTTTGGCAAAGTTAAGACCAGTATTTAAAAAGGATGGAAGTACAACTGCTGGTATTGGAGCCGTTCCTTTTTGTATGATAAGTTTACTACAAGCTGTTGATCTCTGGTTAGCTATTTAAATGTGATTATTCCTTGTAGGCAATTCTAGCCAAGTAAGTGATGGTGCTGGAGCAGTTCTCTTGATGAGGAGAGATGTAGCAATGCAAAAAGGGTTTCCTATACTTGGTGTATTCAGGTTAAATTTCTTTCATTTCATTAACAAATTAAATTTACTTTGTACTTTTTCCTATGTTAATTCATAACTAACAAAGGCTACATGAAAGATCCTTTTTTGGCTCTCTCTTCAGCCTTATGTCTCTTATTCCTAGGAGGTCTTTCCTTCACTAGCAGGTTTTTCCGGAAAACTCCATCTATTCTGGTGTGGTAGGCAGGCATGCCTATATATCTTGGTCTCAATATGTCTCCTTACAAGCGTTGTTTATATCTACTATTATATAAAAATAATCAGGTTATTAGTGACTGGACGAAATCAAGAAATAATCCTTTATGTGCAAAATTATAGAAGATCTCCTTTAAGATCAAACAATTCCATCGAATTGAGTATAACTATATGTGTTATAGCATCTACTATACCAGGAATATCAATGAACCCAATTCTTGCAATTGCTCGTGATACCTTTTCATTAGATTAGATTTAGGTATGATACACTTTTCATTTATTAGGAGAACCCAAGTACTCTCTTGCGGACCCATGAAACAACTCTCAGAAATCTGTTTCACTTTTGGAAGATACAGGAGCGAAACAATCAACCTTTTGATATTGGAAGACCAAAAAGATTTTCCAATGTCTTATTTTTGGGTCGAAAGGAATTCATAGGTATAGGTAGAAGGCCCATCATATAGAGATTTTTTCTTTCGACCATCTTTTGATTGTTAATACGAGATATAAGGATCGCTACTAGTACTACACCTTTGATCGTGAAATATCAGTTACTTGTTGAATCCTACGAATCACGTGAAAGTAGGATATTCCAAATTAGGAGGTCATAGAGTTTCATAAAGCGTTCTTGAAACATGTGAGTGAAAGATCCCATTGAATTGAATTTGATCGATGAATCTAAGAAATAGTGAGAATTCTTGATCTCTCTCAATTCGACGATCCAAGATTTGAATTGTTGTCGTTTTATTGATTCTTGCTAAAGATTTCGTTTCAATTGGAATTTGGTTATTCACGTGTATGGTGATCTCTGTTAAGCATCCATGGCTGAATGGTTAAAGCATCCAATGCATAATTGGCAAATTTGTAGTTTCAATTTCTGCTAGATGTACACCAATGGGAATGTTCAGTAAGTCTATTGGAATTGGCTCTGTATCAATGGAATCTCATCATCTATACATTGGGGTTCCCTATGTTAATTCATTTCATGAAGTGTCATTTTAGGTCTTTCTCATTGCTTGCTTGAGTTTACATTATGCATGTGTGTGCACAAACACACAAGAAAGGAAATAAGAAAATGCAATAAAGAGAAGGGGCATGAGTCATATCTTGCATGCTCTTTTTTTTTTCCACTTTTCATGAAAACCTCTGCTTATCAAGCATTGGCATTTGGATAGACTAAGTAGCAATATAGGAATGCATAAGGGCCAGCCTATTTGCTGTGTCTTGTTCTAAAGAAATGATGGAATAAGCAATTTTGATGACTTATCAGGTTGGGTTGGTTGTGATTTCACTTAAGAAGCTTTTCTTTTGTGCCGGGCCAGAATGATTCTTGCCTGACCCATCTTGGCTCAGCTCAATATAAACTTCTATAGTGTATGATTTGATTAATATTCTAAATAGTGTATTTAGAGCCTACCTGAGTCAAGAATGTACACAAAAAAAAAATCATCCTTGCAAGGATGACCTTCTTAGCTTTTGATCTCATAATTCATTGAGTTTGAAGGAGAACATATTTGAATAATTTGTTTGCTTTTATTTGTTGAACTCTTGCCAAATAAGTAATCCTATTATATACTTCTATCATGAATGGACTTAGCACGTTGACAAATCTATCATGAATGGACTTAGCACACTGACTTTGTCAACCTTAACATTGTCTTCTATGATTGGACCATATTTCAGTCTGAATTTCATCTTAAGATCTGTCTTGGTCTGGATATAATCAAGTTCAATTAAACCTGTCCTATTTCAGAACCTTGATGAGTTAGCACAATGACTTTGCAACAATGATGCTTTTAAACTGCTAAAAAACATAGTCAGCTTGTATAGATTTGTCTATGTAATCTAGGTGTTGATAATTATTCACATTGCAAGATTATCTTGAATATTTTTCTGGAGATAGTACCATGGCAGAAGCTTATTCCTTATATGAGATTAGGTAATGTAACAAAAAATTTAATGACCTTTCCAAACACCACACTTTTTTTATGCTGAAAGTTTCTTGGCAGCATTACTTTAACTTTTAATAGACTCGATACCAATTCATGTGTGTGAAATTCTTGTAAACATATCTTAAGATGTTTGTAAACCAGGATCAGCTACAGATCAAACTCTATGGGTAAATGTGATATCAAAGCTCAATCTTTTCAGCATTTACTTATTATATGATGGCAAAGCTCAATCTTTTCAGCATTTACTTATTTAATTATGTAATAATTCCATGGCAATTATGCACCTATTTGTTTGAGCTCCCTTTAACATAGTTTGAGTTTTCGTATGTCACGAATGGTCGTTGTGCACCCGCAACATCTTCGTAAACGAATCGTATGTCACTTTTGTTTGCTTATACAGATATTTGGCAATGTGTTTTGCCACGATTTTGTGTATTTGCTAGAAAATTGTGAGCAGGAACAGATCGTTGGGCTACAGAGCGACCACTCACTATCCCGGGCAAAATTGTCCCAAAATAGTTCCGTTTGCGCATGCCACAACTTGTTTTCTATAGGCTATGGTGCGTGTAAAATATCAGCCATCTCAGCACTCCGGAATTCCTCGGGTGGCACCTGGCTGGATAGTGGTTTGGAGTAGTGTTGGGCATTGATTGAATTTCACAAGTTTGGACGGAACTTGCCATCGCGCCCGACTTGCTACTATTCATTTATCTTATAAAGTCCTTGTTTTTTCCCGTCTCTCTTTTCTCTCTTGCACACCAGGTGTTTGCTGAATTGCTTATCAAATTGACCTCTTCGCGATACGTCGAGACTCATCCATCGCTTGCTTTTGAACTAATTAACTTGCTTTTCTATAGGTTCTAAGGGACCTGAGCTAGATTGCTACTAGGCTGACCCTTTACGGACGGACAACGCAAGGGTGCCTCATGACTTAGGCAATCCTAGCTAAGTCCATGACATTGGCGTAAGGGTGCTTCATAATTTAGGCAATCCTAACTAAGTCTGTGACATTGTGGTATCAGAGCAGACAAGCAATTCGAGCAAACAGTGAAAAAGTTTTGCAATCTTGCCATGGGGAAGCATCATGGAAAATCGAGCAAAATGGGACAAACCAACCAGTGCCCTAAGCAGTCATAGGTGGGCTGCAGGTGCAAACTCACTCTCAAGCTGTTGGAGCTGCTTAAGAGGAGCACGACAACGAGGAAGACGAGTGAGAAGTTGGCTATTCTTCGCGAGCAGAGTAGGCACAATCTAAAGCACCAATCGGGAAAAGAAGCCATAAGGAGAGACTTACAGCTGTGGAAACCCGCCTTAATGTTCTTGATGCGAGTTTGAAGAAACTCTACCTACGCGAATGATGACTTGGGGTAGAGAACTCATAAAAATCAGAATCTCGAATCGATAAGGTTGAGTCCCTAGTCGATCGATTGACGGAAGACACCAAATACTCCATGCAACATCTACACGTAGCCATGGTGGAACTCACGTCCAACGTTACATTACTCACAAGGGCTCTTAATGCAAGAGGGAGCAACACCCGCGTTGCTCCACCACAAAACTTGAGGGCACTCGAGTTGCATTGTTACAGGGGTGCCAAGGATGTGAAGGAGCTCGAGGATTTCCTGTTTGACATCGAATAATACTTTTGAGCTATAAGGCCTAATTATGAAGAAATCAAAGTTTTCATAGCAACCATGTATATAAATGGGGACGTAAAACTTTAGTGACAGACACGTTGAGAAGAGATCCAACAAGGTCGGTGTTGAGTGGACACATGAGAGGACTAAAGCTGGAGTTGAAAGCTCAATTTTTACTGGAGAACACAGAGTTCGTCACAAGAAGGAAGCTAAGACAATTCTGTCGAAGTACTTTCATTTAGGACTACGCGAAGTAAGTTTTTGCACTGATGCTGAACATACTAAACATGTCTGAGAAGGAAAAGCTGTTTGGTTTCCTCAATAGCCTTAAGCCGTGGGCACAACAAGAACTGCATCAAAGGAATGTCATCGATGTTATGAGGGCAATTGCAGTCGTGGAAAGGCTCACTGGCTTTGTTTTCTGAGAGGGAAGAAGAAACAATCTTCAGGAAATCGCCCACTCAAATATTTTTGAATGAAGGATTTCGGAGCGAGCAAAAGAAAAGGAGTTCCTATCAAGGGCCAAGCTCAAAAGGCAAGGCTCCAAAACTTGGCAGATGCTTCTTGTGCGTAGGATCGCACATGGTACGTGAGTGCCTACAGAAGCAATCACTCAGTGCCTTGACAACATCAATCCAACCCCCAAATTGGACAAGGGCAAGGTCGTTGCCCTTAGTTTGAGTAGTTCAGAATCTAGCAACGACGGTGAGTCACAAGGACCCCAGACAGGAGTAATGCATTTGTTGAATTCGTTATGGGATCAAGTGGGGGAGAACACGAAGGCGAAGTCACAGAAAGCAGGGAGCAACGAGCTAATGTACATGTACATCAAGCTAAATAGTTGTACAACCCATACGATGGTAGACACGGGCACTACCCACAATTTCATTGTCGAGTGAGAAGACGACTAGTGCTGAACTTGGAGAAGAACTCAAGTCGGATGAAGGTAGTGAACTCGAAGGCTAAGTGAATCTTCGGGCTGGCAAACGGGGAACCCATTAAGATCGGGACGTGGAGCGGAAACACAAACATGATGGTGGTGCCACTGGATGACTTCCAAGTGATTCTCGAAATGAATTTCAAATGGACAAATGAAAGGTGCAAGCTGTGACGGAATGACAAACACCAAAGAAGGTACCAAGGCTGAGATTCTTCCTTGGTTTTGTCAATTATTATTAGCGCTTCATAGCTGGGTACTCGAATCGCACAGCTCTATTGACGGAGTTGCTGAAGGAGCAACCTTGGCGATGGTTAGGTAAATGCATAGCGACATTTCGAGACCTAAAGACAGCTGTGTTAGAAGAATCAGTTCTCAAATTATCGGACTATGGAAAGCCCTTCGAGGTCCATATAGATACTTCGGACTTCGCTATTGGGGAAATACTTATGCAGGAGAGTCACCCAGTGGCCTACGAGAGCCATAAACTCAATAAGATCGAGTGACAATATCTAGTGCATGAGAAGGAGATGACAGCGGTGGTCCACTGTCTACGTGCTTGGCGATACTACCTTCTCAACATGCGATTTGTGCTAAGGACGGGCAATATCGCGTTGAGTTACTTCAGATTCAAAAGAAACTCTCCCTGAAGCAAGCACGGTGGTAGGACTTCCTGACCGAGTTTGATATGGCAATGAAGCACAAACCCAGAAGAGCAAATGTCGTGGCTGATGCATTAAGCCAGAAAGTGAAGCTAGCGTATGCCATGCAGTTGGAAGGCGAAGGCCAAGCAAGTCAGTTGCACTCCAAATTCCTTTCCAGGATTAGAGATGGATTGTACCGTGATTCCTAGGCAGTAACCCTGTTGCAACTAATGAAAGACACGATGATTTTGGTCTAATAGGAAATCGTCGACACCAATGGGAATAGAGTTTATATTCCTCGAGCCGACAATTTGAGGCATGAACTCTTGCGAACTTGTCACGATTCCCTTTGGGTTGGATATCCGGGTATTCACCGTACGTTGGCTCTCGTAGAGAGGGCTTTCTATTGGTTGAAAATGGGGATTGATGTGGAGGAATATGTTCGAATGTGCCTTACTTGCCAACAAGATAAGGTAGAGCAGCGAAAGTCAGTGAGACTTTTGGAGCCATTGCCCGTACTAGAAAGTTCGTGGGAGAGCATTTCCTTGAACTTCATATGAAGCTTGTCGGTAGTAGGGGGACTCGGATTAATACTCATGGTGTTCGATCGGTTTTCAAAGTACACCACTATAATGTCCAGTAAAGGACAACCAAGTTGATGATGAAGAATGTGGTGAAGAATTAGGGAGTCCCGCACAATATCTTCAGTGATCGACACTGTTCTGGGGACGATTTTGGACCGAGCTTTTCAAATTGCTAGGGTCTAAGTTATACTTCACACAAGCCTCCACCCTCATATGGATGGTCAAACTAAAAGAATAAATTCGCTCCTTTAGTATTATCTTCGGCACTATGTGAGTGTCAATCAACAAGATTGGATGAAGTTGTTGGATATAACCCAATTCTCTTATAACTTGCAGTGGAGCTCTGCATCCAACAAGAGCCCTTTCAAGATCATCATGGGAGAGCAGTCGTTGACTCCTCACACCTTGGCGTTTAGTTATACTGGGAGTAGCTCGTCAACATATTACTTTGGAAAGAAATGACATCGAAATGCAGATATTGCATGAGCTTATTTTTGGAGAAGGCGACCAAAAAGATAAAAAAAGTGGGCAGACTGAGGAAGGCGACCACAGGAGTTTAAAGTTGGTAACTTAGTGTTGGTGAAGCTCCAACCAGCATCACTCTAATTCTTTATGCATAAAGTGCACAAGTACAAAGGACTCTTCTCAATTATCAGCAAAGTAAGCATGTCTCCTACAAGTTGCAGTTGTCGGCTCAAAATTCACAATGTCTTTCATGCAAGTAACATGAAAGTCAACCACGCAGACCCGTAGGATGCTTCTCGAAGTGTTCCAATACGACTTCCCCCCACTAGAGCCTCCTATGAGAAGCGAGTTGAAGCCATTTCAGCGGATCGCAAGACAAAGCTACCTATCGGAGCAGAATAGACCGAGTACTTGGTGAAGTGGAAAAAACTTCCCTAAACAGAAGTCTGTTGGAAACTTGAAGACGCTCTACGACACGAAAAACAACCATCAAAGCCTACCAGCAAGCGTTAATGAGGACGTCGACGGTTTAAATGGGGGAGAATGTTACTAATGGTCATTGTGCACCCGCAACATCTTCGTCAACGAACCATTCATCGTTGTTGTTTGCTTGTACAGACGCATAGCAGTGTGTTTTTCTACGGTTTTATGTTTTTGCCGCAGGGTTGCAGAGAGATCGCTCGCCACGACGGACAAAACTACCCCAAACTGGCTTCGTTTTCACGTGCTATGGCTTGTTTTCTGTAGGTTGCAGTGCGGTGCAAAACATCAACCATCTCAGCACCCTGGAACCCCCCAGGTGGCACGTGGCTGGATAGGGGTTTGGGATAGTGTTGTTGGATTTGACATGTTTGTACGTTAGGTCTATGGAACTTGCTATCGCATTCGACACCCGGTGAGTAGTCGTTTGTAGACTTATGACTGTTTGTTTTCTCCTTCCTCTCTTTTTGCTCTTGCACATCGAGTGTTTGATGAATTGCTTATAAAGATGCCCTCTTCGCGAGACGTTGGGACTTGTCCGTCGCTTGCTTTGAACTAATCAATTTGCTCTTTTAAGGTCCTACGGGACCTGAATGAGGTTGCAACTAGGCCGACGCTTTACGGACGGATAACACGATGATGTCTCATGACTTAGGCAATCTCAGTAAAGTCCGTGACATTGGTACAAGGGTGCATCACGACTTGGGTAATCTCAGCTAATTCCGTGACATTGGCGCAAGGGTGCCTTACGACCTAGGCAATTCTAGTTAAGCTCGTGACATTGTTGCAAGAGTGCCTCACGACTTAGGCAATTCCAGTTAAGCCCGTGACAATAAACTGTTTCGTATTTATGCTCATAAGACTTATGTTATATTTATATTTGCTGATGTCTACGATCTCTTGCTATTCTCTAGAGGACTAGTTTTATTTGATGATCCATTGGTTATATTCACTTAACTATCTGTAGGAGTTTCGCTGCTGTTGGAGTGGACCCTGCTGTCATGGGTGTTGGTCCAGCTGTTGCAATTCCGGCTGCAGTAAAATCTGCTGGTCTGCAGATTGAAGATGTTGATCTGTTTGAAATAAATGAGGTGATTTTTGCATATTATTTTTATTTATTTTTGGTTAAGTGTAGATATATCATTGCAGAGTTTGAAACTTAGTGTTGCTTTCGTGTAGGCCTTTGCCTCCCAGTTCGTATATTGCTGCAAGAAGCTGGAGATCGATCCAGCAAAAGTAAATGTTAATGGAGGTGCTATTGCTCTTGGTCATCCCTTGGGTGCAACAGGTACTTGTCACTAGTCATTTCATATTTGTTGAAATTGCCACGCATAGTTTGTTGCATCTGTGCATATTAACTAGCATTGGAGGCATGTGATCAATGTAGATGAGGTTGGTGATGATATAAGGCTAGGCTGGGAGAAAAAATTAGTCTACGGCAGTGGGACTGATACTTTAGAGAAGTCACAGAATTTGGTGCCTAAATATGATAGTTGTCATGGAGCTTATAGTTTATTAAAAGAGCATCCCAACAAAGACAAAAAACTCTTAACACGGTGGACTTTGGGACTGCACACAATGAGATTATATCATTGCTGCAAATTCATGATGGTAAGTAGAGATCCAATAGCAACATCAAGTGCTTAGCCAAAGGCCCTCTTCCGCCTAATCATTCATCGAGATTCTAGATTTTATCACATCAAATAATAGTTACGTTATTTTGAATTTGGGTCACAATGCAATAGCGTCAAAATTTCAAGTTATTCCAACCTTTCCTATTTATCGGAGACCTGCTAAGATGTGAGTTATTAGTTTCTATATTGATAACTATTCATAATCATTAGCCCTTTATCTCTCACTGCTTCGCTTGATATTTGTGCCTTAAAAGAGGATAGTTCACAGATACAGGGCATAAGTGGACTTGTCATATGGATAACAATTTCGGAAGTATGAATTTGTCAGCCGTGAATCTACTTCGAAGACAATTCTTCTTATGATATATATTTGTTGCCTAGATGTTGAATTCACAAATTCCAAAAATACTTTTGATGTTTCTACCGGTGACATGACTAGCCTATAATTTCTTTCCTCGTCTGCTAAAGGTGCACGCTCCGTGAGTACTCTCCTAAATGAAATGAAACGAAGGGGCAAAGACTGCCGATTTGGAGTCATCTCGATGTGCATAGGTATACCCATTTTACTCTTCGCTGTACTCAGCAGCTATTTCGTCTTTGACTGAGCAATTTTGTGCAATGGTGCAATGCAGGTTCAGGAATGGGTGCTGCTGCTGTGTTTGAAAGAGGAGATGCCGTTGACGGCCTCACGAATGCCCGGCAGATCCAGTCCCATAACCTTCTGTCGAAGGATGCTATGTAGGACCGGCCAAAGAAATTTATTGTGAATGCGTTGGCGTCGTTATAGGTAAGCATGTTATGTCTCTGCTCCCACGAGCATTCGAAATAAACTGCTACGGCAAAATTAGATAACATTAGCAATTTGAAAGTTTTGCGGCTGCACTGCATGCACCATATTGTAATCAACGTTTATCTACAATAACTTTTGTAGAATCATTACCATTATCATCAAATTTAGTCATTGCACTTGTTCATGGTAATACCGTTGGTATTTTTAGATGCTAATAGTAATTATAATGACTTTGATATTGCTGTTAATATTGATAGATATAATTATAATGATATTAATAATGATGCTGTGATACAAACATCCATAATGATGATGATATTTATGATAATGATATAACATTGATAGTGGTATTGGTAATAACATTACTAATGGTAATGATATGATTGATAATAATAATGGCATAGTTATGAGTACTAGCAATGAGAATTAATTATAATGGTAATAGTAATTGTAATAATCATAATGATATTAATAATTGTAAGAGTGCTGATAATGATAATATCAATACCCATATTATCGTCTAATTGTTATTTAACGCAATCAGAGTGGTATATTGGAATATCTACGTTGCTAGTCGTTTAAGCTAACCTGCAGATCAAGCGGCTCCCACGAATAATATTAAATGGATAGCAGCAGAATCAATTAACTGACCATCAATTAACAAACCTAAAGCATACTTTTCGACTCCACAAAACCTATAACCTTCGATGCACACCATTAACGCCTAAAGACAGGGTAATGGCACACATGCATCATGACTCAAAAGAAAATGATACCATGATCAACCAAGGAGTGAAACAGATGCTGTTGAACATTCAACATTACTGTGGCTTCCTATTAATCATGATGTGACCTCTTCATCTACGGCAAATGAAAGACCATACAAATGGTGATACATTATAAAACACTCGTATAGTAAGGCCACTTTGATAAAATGGTATTAGGTACGCCAATTAAAAATCATTCTAGCAGTTCTTGTTGTTATACTTAATGTAACAATTACCAGAATATAATATTCCCACATGTTTCTTGTTTCATTTTTGATGAATTATGTGTTCTCCAGTCAAATTTCTCAAGTGTCCATATGCAACAAATATTTTCAGGTTATTTCATGGATTTAAATTTTTCATGATCAATGAGACAAGATTCATCCCCAAAAAAGATCCACGGTTATCCCTTGTTCTTCCCCTAAGGTGGTGGTTTTTGTTTTTGTTTCTTGTTTTTGGAGATTTTTGTTTTGACATGACAAAACTCGGTCAATAATAGTAGTGACTTATATTTCCATAATAGTTCTGACAAAAGAACATGCATAAGAATGTGAATCTTATTATTAATCTTCAGCAAGTCAAATAAAAATCACACTGAAAAACCACTTTATTGTATGGTCTAAACTACATACATAATATGATTAATAATCAATTTTTTTTCCTTCAAGGAACGTGAAAACTATAAGCAGAAGATCAAATTGCTAGTAGCTTACTGTTTAAACGTCCATTGGATCCATTGCTTTCATTCAATTTTTGCAGATGGCCACTTGTATTAAGCTCAAACACACTGCCAAGAAAGCTGTACACCTGAGCAAAATCTGGCATAACTTCACAAAACAAAGAAAAGAAAGGTAAGCAATATGAGCAAACAAGCACAATAACAATTAGAGATACCGTTGCAATACTTTTAGGTACACAGTTCAGGATGTGATTTGTATTCAGGATGGAAAATCCAGCAAAATTTTTGAAGTGGTGGAAGTTACTCACCATGAAGATCCTCTTGATCCACTGTATCATAAGAAGGCCAAGTGCTGGGTCTGTCGGTAGTACTACAGTAACAGGAGCTTCTTATGGTCAAAGCTCCGGCATTTACTATATTATCTGCAAACTTCACAGAGCTCTCAAAGATAGATATTTGATCAAATCACCAAGACAAATATTAAAATAAAACTATCAGCCCTTTTGTCGAATGAGATGAAGTAACAGGCTCAACAGAACTCTGCAGCCAAGAAGAAACTGCCAGTGTTGCAGGATCTCTAAGCATCGATGATGTTGGTTCAACAAGGCCAGAACCCAGAAGTAGATTATTATTCTGACGTATCTGGGGAGCCACTATTTAAAAGAAAAGGGCAAGCAAAATTATTAGCCACAGAAAGCATCAAAGCCAACAACTACTCTGAATAATGATAATCATATTTAGCAGCTTTCCGAGGATATGGATAAGCTGCTTACCGCTTAAGTCGAGGCGGTGGTACATGCTCATTTCTACCGTTCTTCTAAACCTTCAGAAAGTACTTTTGTGCATGGCTTCTTATCTGCAAGGATGCATTTTAGTATAAGGACGTTGATAAAAGAAAAAAAAAATGTGAAAGAAAAAAAAAATCATATCTGATAGTGCTTGTAAAAGTTCAATTTTAAACAAATGTGTTCCTAGTGCTATATCTGATAGTGGAACAGTGGCTCATTATCCAGAGACATCACTATGCCACTTGAGAAATGGAATTATAGAACAGCAGTTATCAACAACAGATTGGACATGTCTGCCACATGAAGATGATAAATAGCTCTGCAAATGGGGAACTGGATAAGTCCGTTTTAAACCTATGTGATCAATGAATCTCCAGAGCAACGATTAAATGGATTGTGGCAATTCCTGACCCTAACTTGCCTGCAACCCAAGACTGGATAAAATGAATAGACATTGATCAGGGGCTTTTATGGACACGATGTTTATAGGTAACAACAAATCATGACAATACCAAATGATTTAAAACTGTCTATGGCATCCATGGAACCAATTCTATTCGTACTGTACATATACATGTATATGTAACTGAATATGCATATGCATGTTGTATAAATTCTTGCAAAAAAGTTGTATAATGCCCTCATACCAAAATGTGTGAGATTACAACTTCATTTACCCATTCACCACCTTGTACAAAAATTGAATTGCATAATGAAATTTAGACCGCTCATTCTTTTGATGAGCCCAATGGATAAGCAAATGAAGTTGAAAAATCATGAGTTTCCAGTGGAGATACCTAGAGGACCCAGAACTTCAACTCTTTGGATCTTTGATTTGATAACCTTTTAGAAGTGATGACTTCTTAGTTGGAGATAATTTCGAGGATGCAGAACAACTATTCAGATCTATGATTTTGAAATCTCCTGCTTGGAGTTCTAAAATACTAACTTAACATTGAGTTAAACTGAGATTAGCTGTTCTCTCTCGGTACACACACATATATAAAAAGTAACTTGGAAGTGATGTCATTTTGTCCTACAATTTTGTTCGTATGTGAACTGTTATAAATTTACCTGGATTACTGTTTTTGAGCCAACAAATGCTTCTATGTTTTTCCAGTCACAATGAAAACCTGCAACAATCAAGAAATTTAAACATAATTATAGTTTTCAGAAATGCTTTATTATAAGATATTGCCATCTGCACAAGTAAAAAATAATAAGTCTTAACCATGTAAATTATCGTAGTATTCTGCCACCATGCAAATTAAGTAAGTAACTATATCGATTCACTTTTTGGAACATTTGATAAGATCGGAATGTCTATAGATAAATTACCCAATCTAAGTACCTAAGCATAAATAATAAACCATATTATGACAGAAAATCTTTGAGATAACATAAGTGGTCTCCAGCAAGCATGCAGCTGCTAGCAATACAGAAAGATGTCATTGAGAAGCAGCCAAGTTGCATCCGTGTAGACCACAAACAAAATGGCAGAAAATACAAAAGAAGGAAACAAGATTCAAAGCTTGCAATTTTTGAAGACAATGAAGATTAAGTTTCAAAGATTCAATGGCTCAGAAAATTAATTTCAGATCTCACGAAATTTGCCTTCTCAATCCAATTACCTTATATGACTAAGGACTATTGTCTTGTCTTCCCTCCCCTTCTCTCTTTAAATTTATTCTTCAACGTTTGTGACGGAAAACTATGAATGTGGTTGCAACAGCTTCTCTTCAGCTTCGTCTTCTTATCCTTTCCCTCTTCATGCAATCAACCACAACTTCCTTCCACTATTCTTTCAAGGTTGATAATGCAAGAATGGGTTCAGACTGATCCAGCTACTTCAGGGCTGAGAAACCAATCAAAATCAAACTAACCTTCTTTATATCATGCTAAAACAAAATTGAACAATTTGGCGAATTATGGAACTAGTTGATGGTGCATATAATGTAGTGTAAAGGAGAGATGAGGTGGTTTCAACCATGTAGTCAATTGCAGTGATATCCGTCTATGGACATAGTATAAGACATGATCATTAATTAGATCATGCTTCACCATCAAGGTAAAGTTTCACCAACATTCTTGAGTAGCATCTTAAATAAAGACTAACAAAACAAACAACAGCTACTCAATTTTGTATGACACACAAAAGAACAATATTAAGACAAACTCCAAAACCTAAGCACATGGATAACTTGAGACAAACGAATATAAAACAACAAGAATCCACATCAAAATCAAATCATCGTCTCCAAAATCTCGTGAAAGATGGAACTCAAAGTTTGCAGAGATCCAACCCCTTGGATCAAAAAGATAGTTTACAAATTCTAGATAACATTGCAAAAAAAAAAAAAAAAAACTATGGTTGGAATTATTAGCATTTTTCCCTTCAATAACGTCTGATCTCGCAAGAAGGAGAACAAATCTGCATCATACCGTAAAAACCCCTACGCAAAACCCATGTCCTCAGATCGTTCCATCAGAATGAATCAGAAAGGTAACATTCAACCGAAGTCACGACCACCATCGAAAAAAGTCGAGAATCGAGACAACAAGAGAAGCCACGAGATCATCAAAAGATGACAAGACCAACACCGCACATGACAAGATCGGCGACATCGACAACATCTAAAGATGACAAGAACGGTAAAGATTGGCGACGGCGACAAGGAGGAAGGACGGGTGCTTACAGTTGGAGGGCTTTGAGGAACTTGTCGTGCGCCTCCTCCGTCCAGCTCTCCCTCGACTAGGTGTGATGGTGTAGGGTTTGCGGGCCTTCTTTCCGCGGTCATCGGACGAAGAGCAGGCGAGGGCGCCTAGGGATCCGGCGGCGCCAGGGAGAGTCATCACCGAGGGGTCCGCCGAGTAAAAGACAACCGCCACCCCCGTTCCACCTCCACCACCATAAAGAGACTTCTAGAGAGGGATTAAGCGATCAGCGGAGGGGCGAAGAAATCCTTCCTCCACCTTCGATCGGCTTCGCGTCCCTACCTCTTCTTCTTCCCCTTTGAGCTACAACAAATTATGTGAAAAGATCACAATGAGTTACCGCCTCCTCAAGAGATCGTTTATTAATACGATTCAAGCTGCGATAAGAGGAGCGAAAAAGACACGTTGCTTGAAGAGCAGCGATGAGCGGCATGGTCGAGCTCCGTACGCGTCCGCGCACGCACAACCTAGCAGACTTCACCCGTTGTTCCCGTCGTCGTGCCTTACATCCCCCATCCCCTTTCCCCGGGCTGCGAGACACTCTGGTGGACTGGGAACAGTGGCAGTTGAAAGAGATGTTTCACGCATCAAAAACAGTGGACGTGATGTCGCGTGAAGAAGTTGCAATTAGCTATTGAACAAATTGGTCATTTCATCCCCGTCGTCACCATCCTGTTGCTTGGGCTTGCCGACGCCGGTCGGACGATCGCGGCAGCAACAAACGACAAGGTGGAGCTCTTGCGATGGTAGCGGAGCGGCAAGACGAATCCGTTGTTTCGAAAGCTTATCCGAGAGCCAAAAAGCCCTCTCCGCGGCCTGGGAGATGGAACTCGTTCCTCTTCGAGCTCCACCGGCTCTAGAACGCCACTTATATTGCACCTATCCCCAGCCCAACCTCGTGCGACCGCCCATTGAGCATCAGACCCAGGGATCACAGGATGGCATGTCGAAGGCGCCGATGGCCGTCGCAGGGGCCCTGAAGTAGGGGTTGTGGCGATGGGTAGACTATTGGGAAGGGCACGCTCCCGCCCACGTATCGCCCATCGGTGGCGGCATAGACCTGGCGGAACGCATCACTGGACCGCGAAGCCGACAACAAAGATCTCAGCGACGGCCCGATAGGCGTTTCTGGGGACGACAATGGTGGTCACGTCGACGCCGGTCACGTTGTCGACACGATGCCCAAACCAGGAGCCGTAGTGCCCATCGGGCTTGGAGACGGGAAGGACGACGTCGGGATCGTGGTAGCGGGTCCTTCGAGGAATGACCACGCCTGGCCGTCGTCGAGCTATCCGTGGTTGTAATGGAGGGAAACGTTGGTGCCTGACCACGGTTCGATTCTGGTTCGTAAATTTGAGAAACTAGAACCGACGGTTCTGTTACAATCGTTTGGTTCTGTAATTTTATTTTTTATTTTTTTTATTTTAAAAATAAAAAAATAGTGATTTGAAATCGGAACTGATCGAACAATAACCATCAGTTGCAATTTCAGAATCGACCCCTATTGAATCAGTTTTACAAAAGTAAAATATTTTAGATTTATTTATTTTATAAATATAAATATAAAAATAAAGAGTAAAAAATATAATTTTAACATTCCATTTAATGGTAAAGGATGACAGTATCATTGGCATCGATATCGATGTAATTAATGAGCGATCCTTTCGTCGCTTTTCATCTGTGTTGGTGTTTCATCATCGTCATCATCGAATCAAAGTTATTACCAAAATCATCATAAAGATTCGTCGTATGTCGAAGCAAGACCCAAATATGCATATCCCCCTCACCAACGTCGACGACGTGCCCCTCCTTATTGCATGCCTCTTCAACCACCAACATCACCACTCGTCCACAACTGAAGCCTAGGAGAATGTTGCTATTGCCCTCCTCAACCTCTTCATCTATGCATGCACATGAGGGGCTCATGTGCATCTCGCACATCCTCGATGCCCTCCGCCTTCTCTCTCTTGTCATCACCCGTCTCAATCCTTTACAATCTCATCTCCTTCAAAATGTATCATTCCATGATTGGGTCAAATAAGTCCCTCATTGCTACCCTCGTGGACCTCCTCGATGTGCCGATTAGATCCATCATTGATGCGCACAAGGGCCCTCTTTGTGTTAGCGGTGAAGAAAGATCTAAGGAGGGTGGGTGGAGGATGTGACGATGGTGATCACCTAGGTGGTATGATACGATGAGAGCGTGAAGACAATAAAATAAAAAAATGCTACGATTGTAATGTTAAATCTGATAAAAAAATTGATGAAGATAAGATATGAAGAGGTGGACAGAAGGTGGCCGTGGGGGCATTGGTCGGCTTTTTTTTTAGCCCTCGGATAAAATTTCAGAGGGGACCACCACCGAATCAACGAAGAAACGCTGGGCTTCTACCACGACGACCTTCCCACCGACACCGACAGGCCCAAGGAATAGGATAGATCTGTGAAGCTACGAAATGATGATCATTTGATCCATCATAATCACAAATTCCACATGACACCTCGTCGATCGTAGTAATGAACCACGGAGTCACAAATGAACTAAGATGCTGTGAGGACCCAAATGTGATTCGTAAAACAAAAATATTCAGGGACCCAAGGGGTTAACTAAAGGAAGAAATATGAAGGTAATTATTATGCGCCATTGATGTACGATGGATGAGTAAATTATTTAAAGCAGATACACAAGACAGATGAATAGTAGTTGTTCTGATTCCAAACGTTATGAAAAAGCTACGAGACGAACATTAACTACACACAAACAGTGTGAGCCCGCCGAAGGGCCAGATTACATGGTAGGTATGTGAAATCTCCAGTTCCTTAAAAGAGAAATCCCACAACCCCCAATTGACTATTTCATGTACTTCTGCAGAAACTTGCGGTGGAAGTCGTTCCTGATGGTATCGTTGATGAAACGCTTGGGGACCTTGGTTTCCCCGCGAGCCTGATTCTTGAAGA
The DNA here is from genome assembly GCA_029747655.1 of Ensete ventricosum. Lineage (NCBI taxonomy): Eukaryota > Viridiplantae > Streptophyta > Magnoliopsida > Zingiberales > Musaceae > Ensete > Ensete ventricosum. The sequence continues at coordinate 6,897,496 of JAQQAF010000003.1, forward strand.
CCACATCGTCGTCCCACCTGCAGCACCAAAACCTTGCTGTGATAAGAAGAGAGTGCGTATACAGGAATATAAATGGATAAAATTACTCAATAAGGTGACCTTCTTTTAACACTGAAGGTGGCTGAATTGTTGAGGTTGATCAATGGGTTTCCTCGCATCAACTCGGCTTCTTTTGCCTTCAGCTCTTCCTCTTGTTGTTGTCGTTCCTGATGCATTGCAAGAAACGGTTTTTCAGCTTACGAAATGAATTAGAATAGCAAAGCCAAAAATTGACCATCCACCATTTGCATGATAAAAATAAGTGGATAAAACCATGTGTAGCCTAATACTTTGTACAAGGAATGCTCCATCAGCCTCCCAGGATTTCTTTTACCACCTCACATTAATAAAATTAAAATATAACAAAATTCTTCAATGTTTATTTGTCATGTTATATTAAAAGAGGGCATGTTTTAGTAGTTGATAATGGGTCTAAAAACAAGCCATAAGAATAGATGATGGGGTCGATTCATGTGCAAGCATCTACGTAAATAAAGTATAACATGATGCAGCTTTGGAATTTGACATGGCACCACATCAGTTCCATGAATGCCACCTGTGCATCGTGTCATCAACATGTTAGCTGACACAGTGTATGAGTGCACCACATCAGTTCCATGAATGCCACCTGCACATCATGTCATCAACATGTTAGCTGACATGGTGTATGAGTGCACCACATCAGTTCCATGAATGCCACCTGTGCACCATGTCATCAAAATGTTAGCACTGCATAATCACGTTTTATGAATATGAACCTAATGAACCCTTGAGGATATCATCATTCCATCACGTCAGTAACACATTGGGAGCACATGCCATTACAACAAGGTGTGGGTAATTCCTTTATTGTTTCTTCAAGTATTTACAAATTGTCCAATTACATCTCAATGTAAGTCTAGGTAACACAAACCAATTTGATCAAATCAAATATTGCAAATTGACTTTGTTTATGATATATGAGCTTTTCAACTCTTCAATCATTAAGCTATCTTTTACAACCAATTTATTTAATCTGAAAATGCACAAACTGTGTAGAACCTACAACATGAAAGTGCAAGGTTTAAGTACCAACTGATTTCAGATGGTCTTTGATCTTGCAAACTCCTTTTAGCCAGATTTACTATCTAATCAAGAATCACATGCTCTCTTATATCTGCACTGTTCAATGTAGAAAAAGGACAACTTATCCAATTCAGGTATTATATAAACGACGTATCTTTATGAAATGAATCCAATTACGGATGCTGAACTTCATTATTAAAAAGAACTACTCGCAAAAAGGGGACATTGAAAAGCAAGAAAAGCATAACAACAAGTCACAAACAGTAAGTAGTGCAGACCTTCCGGAGTTTTTCCTCAGCTCGTTCTTTCTTTATCCTTTCAAGCTCAGCTAATAGGGCTTCAGTATCATCCTCATCCTCATCACTAAAAACAGAATTAAATTGTCATCAAAGTGGGATCAAGCAACCAAAAAGATGAGTTGATAACAACCTTCAGTGAGATATAAGTAGAAATCAAATCAATGAATGAAAAACATACTTTACTCCATTGTTCCTCCACCGGTAGAAGAAAAAGGTCAACGAAAAAAATTCAAAGATTCTAAACATTACTTCGCCATAATGATGGTAGTATTGCGCTTGACCATCATTACAAGCATAACAAAACCATGTTTGGACAAGATAAGGAGAACAGGTCCTGATCCTTCTTAGCTTTGACACATCCATTGGATTTGTCACCTTAATTCATATTTCATCGTTTACACCTTAAATTTAAAAGGACTTTTAAATTGAAATAGAACTCCTAAAGTACCAACACTTCCAAAATAATCAAACAAAAAACAGCTATTACTTCACATGGGAGACAAAGTGGAAGTGAAGGAGATGATATTGATTATTAACTGTTATGTGTGCTATATGCACCATTCTTAATGTTAGCCACTAAAGACTAATGCCATCCTAAGCAATAACGCACAGCTTATAGTATAGATAACACATACAATTTGCTGATTTCAGGATGGAAATTTTTAGTTACCAGTTTTCTTGATGTACAAACAAGTACGAAGACATGCATTACAGTTGCCTTTGAGGTCAAGGTGATTTACCAATATAGCAACAAATTTGCTAATTGTGAAAGAAGTTACATGTGCACATAATTCAATATATAGATTTCCCAATACAGCAGCAAATTTGCTGATTGTGAAACTAGCAACATGCTGGCATAAGCCAATATATAGAATCCATATATACACTTAAAGGCACTAAGAGGTACAAGCTGAGGTAGCTCGAGTTTTTTCAAGGTAGTGAATCAAGATTTTTTATGACTCGATATTAATAGAAATGAATCATGTGGTTGATTGCAACACAAGTAGACCAAAAAGAAAGAGTAATACAAAGTAACAGTTACAAATTATTTTTTCTTGACACAAGATTACTAAAGTATCCATCAAGTGTTGCCGTGGTTATCTGTATATTTAGTATGCTAGGAGATAGATATCCAAATTCTATGATGCAATTAACAGCAATGAGGTGCATAAAAAGAGAAAGCAGATGCAGTATCAAAAGGATATGTCATATATCATACATTAACAGAGTCAACATGCATATTGGTCCTTACTACTACCAATTCAGAATTGTTAATGGAAACAGAGACAATTCTGGGTACCTCTCATTGTCATCATCATCATCATCATCGGCTTCTTTGACATCCACATCAGAGTCATCGGCATCAATATTTCTTGGAACAATCCTATCTTCAGCCTCTCTCTTTGTTCCTATAAGCAAACAATAGGAAATACATGCATCAAGAAAAAGTTTTCCGTGTTGACAACACAACCAAAAACAACGCAGCTTACCCTCCAAGTAAAGGTGCCCCCCTTTTCTTCGATCTCTCTCTTCTGCGAGAACAACCAATTAGAAAAGAAAGTCGATCCGTATGTAAACATCAACAAGCGCAGAAATAAGCGGAGGTAACTAATGCAACCAAGCATTACCAGCATAAGACTTGTCTTTAGAGGAAAAGTGTCTCCGCTCGCGCTCTTCCAGCTCCTCTCGGAGGTTCCTCCTCTGCAACTCATCGTGAGTATCCTGCCCCTCTTTCCTGCAGCCACATATCGATCAGCCACTACACCTAACAAGAAATTCTCGACGATCTTAAAACCTAGCCAAAATTACGGCCGGCTTGATGTTAGCTTACTGTCAAATTTTGGGATCTAGGGTTACGGTCCTACTACTGTTCTCCCAGGAACATCATCCATCCACAACCAACGCATCTCGGTTGGGACCCGATCGCACGAATCCAGCCCCAATCGGGACCGATCGACCAAAAAAGATAGATCGGAACCAAGGTTGGGGTTTCTCAAGATAAAATATATAGACAAACGCGGAGAGAGAGATCACCTGGGCTTGAGGTTGGTGTGGGAGGCGAGGTCGCGGGAGGAGTACTTCTGCGAGGGCCCGAAGATCCGGGTCCCGCCCTGCTCGTTCCCGCCCTTCGCCGGCGCCCACGTCGGTCGCGCCGCGGTCGTCATCCCGCTCCCCTCTTTCTGGTTACCTGCCGAGACGATTAGGGCAACCCAAGGAAGGGCTCGTCTCCGAAACGCGAGCAACGAGACAATGACGAGAACTGTGGACCCCGGAGGTATATTTATAGAAGGAACGAGAATATATCGGGAAGATTATAACGGGTTCAATCCAGGCCAACCCCAATTAAGCGTTTATATCGGTCTTCGTCTCTCTGTAGTGGGCCTTTCAAATGAGCCCAAGAGGCCCGAATCTAATAGGAATACTGTTGAACATATATTGCTTTACTTCCAATAATATTGAGGACCGGAATAACATTAAAAGGGAAATGAAGGCAATTTTTAACTAAGTTTTTATATAATTTTATTTTAGAATGTGATGTTTCCTTCTAAAGTGTTGTGAATTTTTTCGGATTAAGTTACATCAGCATGGTAAGATAATTGTTGCTGGATGTGGGGTTCGATGATTTCATTAGGTTTTACATGTAAAAATCTGGATTATCGGGTTAAAATTCATTCTCTCCCAAGTGTATAAAAGTTCTTTGGGCTATGATCGATTCTTAATAAATCATTAAGATCTCAAATAAAAATCTAAAAATATCTCGATATAAATAATTATTGGACTTTGACTGAAAATATTTCTGTTATGTAACACAACAAGGTGTTTTTTTTTTTAATTGATGGGATGATCCTCCTGAGTACAGCTCGTTAGAGAGCTTTTTGTTTGCTCTAATATTTTGAATAAATAGATATAATTATAAAAGAAAAAAACTTCGACGTTGACTGGGTGTAGCTGAGAGCTTTTAATTTAATAATTTAGAGTTGCATCATTTTGAAGGCCCCAAGATAAATCTCATGAGAAATATAATAATTTGGAGAAACGATTGGACTAACATCACTCGAGAACATTCAATCGAGCGTTAGATAGATAGAAAACGAGACGACCGATTGAAGAAAGAATTAACTTTATCTTTATTTCTTCATTCATTCATCAAGAAAAAAGGTTAGAAAGATTATGAAGAAAATTTTTTCTTCAATAGACTAATAAACTCTATTTATACTATTAGGAAAATCTCAACTATTAATATGCCTTGTAATATCATACTCTTATCAAGAACGTTCATCTTACATCTATCTATGTAATATGAGAATAATTTATAAATGAATGTCTTAGTGAGTGAGTGTGAATATAAGTAAAATTTGATAATTATATCTTTCATATAAGAATGAAATATTAGATTGGCACATAAATAGGTAGTTCGATATTGTTTCATTATATTATAGGAGTAATAATAGAGTGGATGTCAAGTTCATTGAGCATATTCATAATCCAATTAAATTCTATATCATTAATTACAATGGAATGATACTCAACTTCATGATCGACCGAGCAATTATATTTTGTTTCTTATAATTTTAATTGATTTGATTAGCTCCTAGAAAGAAGATATACCCAGATATCGATGTTCTATCATTAAAGTTCTCAGCTCAATCAGTATCAACAAAATCATTAAGTTGGAGTGGAGAATGTTCATGGAAAAAATATGTCATAGTCAAGAGTTTTATTAAGATATCATAAGACTCGTTTAACCACTGACCAATATGTGGTAGATGGTCAATGCGTGAATTATGATAATTTGTTAACTGTAAATGAGATATTCGGGTGGGTGAGAGCTAAGTACGATAAAGATCTAAGTACTTATCGATATTGAATAGAATCTGTAACAGGACTGCCATCGGTTGACATCAGCGATTCACTAGTTGAGAGATGAGTTGAAACGACTTTTACGTTCTTCATGTTTGTCTTCAATAACAAGTCCTGAATATACTTACGCTGGGAGAGGAAGAGTCTCAAAGACATATATGTTGCTTCCACATCCAGAAAATAATTCAGGGTATCAAGATCTTTGAGAGAAAATTGGTCGGCCAATTATTAGAGGTACATTGTGATCTCTATAGAATTATTACTTATCACAATGATATCATCCACATAGATTAAAAGATATATAAAAAAAAATATGAAGGTATCAAACTTGGAGTTGAAAAGGTTAACTAATGTAAAAAACGAACCAAGTTTTGTGTGACAGGCTCGTGGAGCCTAACAAAGTCTATAAATAGCTTTGTGGAGTTTATATACATACTTCGGATGCTAAGGATGAAGAAAACCAGGATGTTATTCCATGAAAACATCTTTAGTTAAGGTTCCTTACAAAAATGCATTATTCGCATCAAGTTATCGCATATTCCATCCTTTTGAGATGGTTATATTCAGAATAAGTTGGATTATCATAGGTTTAACAACATGGCTGAATGTCTCTGTAAAGTCAATATCAGGACGTTGATGAAAACCTTCAGCCACTAGGTGAGCTTCATACTTGACAATGGACCCATCAGAGTTCCGCTTAACTTGAACAACTAACTTACACCCTATGATATTTTATATGGGATGAAATGGAACAAGTGTCCAGGTAGAGTAATGAAGGAAGGCATCATATTCATCACACATGATTTTACGTCAATGGTAGAACTTTTGGGCTTAAGTGACTATGGTAGGTTTATTGGTCTCAAGAGAGAGAGACACAACATTATTTAGGTTAAGAACTTGACATGGTTTGAAAACATCACTTTTAGAGTGTATTGTCATGGAATATCCAAGTGGTTTATGAGGTGATGGTGGAATGCATGCTGGGAAAGTAATGGTACATGGTGAGTTAGATTGAGGAACATCAATGCTACTGGGTTCAGAAGCGGGTAAAGTTAGTAACTGAGTGATAGGTGGTCCTAGTGCCCTATCTTCGCACCTCAAATACGTCTCATAGTTAGTCAACTTATCGTAGAGCTCTTCAAACGATAGCGATGAGTCGCATGCCCATATTGCTACTGCCATTTTTTTGTACTCAACCCCAAAACCATTGAGGGTGTGAACGATAACTTCTTCATCACTGAGGTATTGTCCTACAAAAGTTAAATCATCGATAATAATTTTTATATTTTATAAATAATTAATGATGGTACTTTCCTATTGTTTTATATTCATTAGACTAGGGAGGAGGCTGAGCATGCGAGTACATTAGCGATTTGTCAATGTAGTTTGCAACTTGCATCATGCTTCGGCAACAGCAACACATGAAGATATAAGTGGGGCAACGGATCCAGCGACGGAGACTTGAATCGCCTGAAGAATAAGACGATCTTGGCATAATCAAAATTTGTATTTGGAGTTGGTGCTGGACTTTGCCCCCAAGATGTTGATCATTGCTGGTGGACAACTGAAATATCTATCAACATAACCTAATAGATCATATCCAAAGAGAAGATTAGAAATTTGAGCACGCCATGACACATAGTTTCTTCCTTTAGATAATTTGAAAGGGATAAGAGCTGCACCATTGATGAAGATAGTCATGTATTCTGAGAAGTGCTACTACTCTCTATGGAGACAATGACGGGAATGTGAAAGATAGATGATGAAGACATTGTGAGGAAAAATATCAATCACTATGCTGACTTGATCTAGTAGATGAGGACTGCGCCACAAGAGGCTCCAGCAAAATGCGTTCCTCGCTTAGCAAGGAAGGGGAGCCCTCAATAGAATAAATGGATGCAGTTATGTGGTTAGAGGCAATGACGATGATCAATCTTGACGACCTTTTAGAGCAGGTAAAATCGTAACCATTGAAGCAACAGTAGACCTTAGCAGTTCCAAGGAGCACTTCGTCGTTGAGAGGAAGTCGTGAGTAGCTTAGTGCATATCAGGTGCTGGTAGAGGAAAAAGGAGGACAACGATTGGGAGCTCTTGGCATAGAGCTGAGGATAGGGCGTTGGGGGCTAGGACACGATTAGAAGCTGGCAGCGTCGAGGATCACGAACATTAAAGTAGATGTCATGGCCGAGGGAAAGAAGAGGGGTCGAGGATGCAACTACTGCAGTTGCGCGGGCTGCAACCAGCAGATGAGGGCATCAACAAGAGACACAACGGACGCCTGCCTCTAGGCGCCTTTAGCGAAACGCTTTGACAAATCCGAGTAGTGGCAGACGTTGATTGATGGCAGAGATCAGAATAGCAGCGGGGTGCAGTGACGCTGGTGCGTAGCGACACCGTGAGAAAGATAGAGGGAGGGGCCATAGACCTCGATAGTGCCGATGGAGGAGCCGGAGAGGCGGTTGACTTATTATCTGGTGAACGATGTCGCCTTAGATCACCCTCACCTTTGTTGCATGACCGAGATGAAGCTGGACTACAAAGGTGGTGCAGCTGGGAAGCAGGGGAAGGGTCAATCGCTCGATTAGGAGGGAGCACCAAGAGTCATCCACGGGTGGTGACCTTTAGATGTGCTCTGATACCATGATAGAAAATGAGAGGAATGATTGAAGAAATAATGAATTATATTTTTATTTCTGTCATATTCTATCACTATTTATACACATAGGAAATGTGCTTAAGAAGATTATGAAACTAGGATTATCCTCTATAGACTAACAAATGTCAAATTCGATTAACATTATGATTTTTTGAAAGAAGTGTATACAAAATATTTTTACACAAAAATTGATCAAACATTGGTCACAGTATAAAAAAAAATATTGTTTGAATCTCGTATTCTTTTATAATCGTAAAAGGTAAAAGTGAACAAATTAGTCTTCACCCCTCTACTCATTTTTCCTTCTTTTATTTTTCTCCTTGCTTGTTGCCCCTTCGTTACTGCTTCTTTCTCCTCCTTCACATCCACACTGACTTCTCCACCTCTTATTCTCCGTCTCTTTCATCGCTACCTCCATCGCCCCTTCTTCTTTCTTTACTTTTTCCTTCTCCTCCTTCGTTATCATCGTTTCGTCCTTCTTCTATCTTCTTTATTCTCCTCCTCTCCACCGCAACCCCTCTCGCCTTCCTCAGGAACAACATAATCCAAAGCTACACCTACAATGGCTCCTACTACAGCTTCCTCTACTCATTCAGCATAATCCAAAGTTTACTTAGTTTTGAGTAATAAAAGATCATAATATAGACAAATATAGAAGGACAAATTTGCATTCAGTATATGCTCTAATCCTTAATTAATCTATAATTTAAGAATGATTAAAATATGTAAGAAATATAAAAATAGTATTTTATATTTACTTCTATCGTAATTCTTTATCATTAAGAAATCTCCACTAATGAATTTATAATATATATAAACATATTCTCCTAACACGCCACAACTCCAAGCCAACCTCAATGGACGTCGAGAAGAAAGCCATGAGGAGGTGAAAGATGGTTGAGTTTTCTTTTAACTGTGATGTCCATCTCATTTCAGCATATCTTCGAGATCAAGTTCACATCATGTTACAGCATTCTCGAAATATTAGTTGATATATTATATCTAAGACCTTTTCATGGTCGACCACTCTTCAAACATAGATGACCATGGTTGCACGAGTGCCACAAACACATTGATTCTACCAAGTCAAATGCGTAGAAGGTGTATAGTGGTCTGCACATCACAAACATGCATGGATTGATCCTGGATTATACCACATAATAATAATAATAATAATAATAAATAAATAAATAAATAAATAAAACATAAAAATAAAGCTGTGTCACCCTTTAAGATTTGTCTCAAGTATCATAAAAAACCATTGTTCATCCCTGTCGTGCCACCAACTCCTATCCATCTTGACATGCAGCAAGAGAAGAGGCCACCTTATAATGCTGGCCTGCAAACGATGAGGATTCAATCGGCAGCCATGGCTTCTTCTTCTTCTTCCTCGCTTCCATGGAGCCTCGCTCTTTTGGTGTTGCTGGCCATGGCGATGAGAAGAGCTCAGGGCGGCTTTGTTGCGACGAAGTGGTCGCTGGCCCATGCGACCTTCTACGGCGACGACTCGGCGTCGTCGACCATGGGTTTGTATCCCCTCGAGCAGCATGACGAACGTGGACTGGTGGAATCCGGGCTTTGATCAGTGGACCTGTGGGTGTTGCAGGTGGCGCGTGTGGGTACGGAGACCTGTACGGTACCGGCTACGGGACGAACACGGCGGCGCTGAGCTCCGTGCTGTTCAGCGACGGCTACGGGTGCGGGCAGTGCTACGATATACGGTGTAGCGGGGCGCCGGCGTGCTACGCTGGCTCGCCCATCGTCACCGTGACTGCCACCAACCTCTGCCCCCCGAACTGGGCCCAGCCCTCTGACAACGGCGGGTGGTGCAACCCCCCAAGGGTGCACTTCGACATGGCCAAGCCTGCCTTCAACCAGATCGCCGATTGGCATGCCGGCATTGTGCCCGTCATGTACCGCCGGTGAGCCACCCAAACCCAGAAATAATAGCACGATAAGAACCCTAACACAACGCCGAGTCGTATCGCGATGGTGCAGGGTGGCGTGTGCGAAGACGGGAGGGATAAGGTTCCAGTTGCAGGGGAACGCGTACTGGCTGCTGGTGTTCGTGACCAACGTGGGGGGCGGAGGAGACATAGCGGGGATGTGGGTGAAGGGGGCGACGACAGAGTGGATCAGCATGAGCCACAACTGGGGGGCTTCCTACCAAGCCTTCTCCTGCCTCGGCGGCCAAGAGCTCTCCTTCAAGGTCTTGTCCTACACCTCGCAGGAGACGCTCGTCGCCTACGCCGCCGCGCCCGCCAACTGGGTCGCCGGCCTCACCTACGAGGCCACCACCAACTTCAACTGATCAGAGGAAGCTTGTAACCCACCCAATATTCATCCATCGACTTCCCTTGATTCTGTAACTCGAGCTTCGCTTTCGGCTTGCCGCCATTGATCCTTCCAACTCCACCTTCTCCTTGCTGTCTGCTACAACTACTTGAGCTAAACGATGATGTGCTGCTGTTCGTCCATTGTCCATAGAGAAGCATATATTTGCGAGCATTTGACATCTTCTCCCTTCTCACCATCTAAAGATTGAACGAAGTACCAATCGACACAGGCGATACCGAACAGTACAATCAGTAGAACAACAAAAATACAAATAACAAAATAGTGGATATTTGTGTAGTTCGGCATTATTATTATTATTATTTGAGAAGAAAATAATTAAATAGGATAAAGAATACTTTCCTTGTACTTTTTCACTTAAATAGGTTGATCTACAAAAAAAAAACTTTGATGTAGATGATTAAATTCATGTACAAATAAATGTTACACAACATAAATTTCATGATCTTTAGAATTATGATTTTTATAAAATAAAATTTAATTGAAAAATATACATGTCGATAGATTCGTTAAGTATCCATTAGGGGAAATATAAATTTCTTGAGAGACAATTGTTATATATAGATACAATTTTAGTTCTTCTCTTACTCATGATTCGATTAAGTATTCATAGGGAAAATATCAATTTCTTTACAAGATGATTCGGATAGAGAAAATTCTAGTTTTTTTTCTTTTGCTCCTAACATATATTATTAATGAAAATATTTATCTATGGGTTAATATCAATTCATAATTAATATATATCCATTACCAAGGCATACTTATCCAAGAGGTACATCATTTATCGTTAATGAACATAACTTTTTTTTCTTATTATTTAAGCTGTTTATTAAATTATCATTGAAAAAGTTATGCGGGTCACATTAATTCCAGCATATGATATTTTTTTATAATTTAAACATGTATTTTTTTTAATCCTAAGATTCATGATTATTAATATACCTAAACCATGGGTCTGGTAACGATATCTTACACTCACTTCCAAAGATTAAATACATGAAATCTCATCCAATAATTTTTTTTATACTAAAAATATTAGTCTAGTAGTGTCACACTACTAGACTAATATTTTCGGTATAAAAAATTATTTGCTATGAAATTTATTTACCAAGAAATAAATTTTAAAAATATTAGTCAGCTTAACCGATACAAATAAAATTTTCTATTAAAAAAGAGTAACATTTTGATCATGATTACGTTCCTATTAGTTGACTAAAACCATATTCTAATGGTTTATGAAGAGATTTGTCTATAATCCGATTGCATCACAATTTCTCTAGGTAAGATGTACGTTGGATGCCGACACGACCTCGACAAGGATAGCTGGGAAACTCGACGTGTCGATCGGCCCTTAGCACAACGGGCAATGCATGCATGACAACACAACAAAGGGCTTGCGGCTCCATTGAAGAACCCGACGACCTCGAAAAAGGGGTCGTACTCGACATTGTCAAGCACTGTAACAGCGATGATGCGATGATGACCTGGTACGATAACTTCCACCTTCGCAGGTATAAGAACCCCTAGGGCGATCGCTATGGGGGGATAGACGACTAAAAAAGCTCATTTTTTTAATACTCAATCCATTCCATGATTTGAGTGTCGGAGGAACTTAGTCTAGCACGAACCGCTCGATTGAAGTCTTTGTACATGAATCCCGAGCCAACCAGCTTCTAGCTGAAACGACATACTGCAAGTGGAGCTGACCAAAGGTCGGGACCGAACAACCACCAAACCACTCCACAAAGACGAGCTTGCGCACACGAAAAAATTCCCGAACTGACTAATCAGTCCACGTTGCGGAACGACCACAACAGACCTTACATGGATGTGCTGGTCCAATTAGTGATGGAATAAATGCCCAAGGGCGACATAATTAAATTCTAGATTATATATATATAATTTAGACAGGCTTTCAATGGATAGGAGTTGGTGTAAAATAGTACAGATGTATTCAAAATTTACCTATAAACATAATTCTTTTATAGAAGAAATATATTCATGTCGACTCAATTAAAATAACACTAGAATCAATCATATTAGATTTGCATTGGGCTATATATTTGATTATATATAAGAAAGAGAAGAGTAAGAGTTCTTATATCAATTTTGGACAACCTTTCAATCGATTTAGTGTAAAATCATCCGAACGTATTCAAAATTTATCTATAAACATAATTCTTTTATATAAGAAGGACATTCATCTGGACTGCGATTAAAAAAACACTATAATCAATTAGATTATATATTTGATTACTTATAAGAAAGAAAACGGGGAGAGTTATTATAAAAAAGAAGAGTTCTATGTCTCTCTATTTCTTTTTGTATCATTAATAATAATAATTTTATATTTTCTAAATAGAGCGTTTGTAAGTTTTGAGAGCATATGTTTGTATCAATTTAAATGATTATATCCCATTTTAGTCTAAAAATAAAAAATAAAAACTTTTAACATAAGTCTAATAGATACAAAATAAAATAAATCATAGAGGTTGGTCATAAGGAAACACCTAATATTATTCTCGCTTGTTATACACTCAAATAGGCCTTCATGTGAAGTCATGTCGACTAGCTGTCGGCACATCTCTTATCTCTTTTTCGGTAAAGTCTTGATCAATATGTCTGCCCCATTATCATCTGTGTGAATTTTCTGAAGCTATAACTACTTCTCTTCAATCACATTTCTGATCTACGCTTTGACTTGTAATGAAATGTTAGGTTTTTGCATAAATGGATGACACTCTAGCTGTCACAATACACCACATAGTTTTCATGTTTCAGCCCCAATTTTTGTAAGAATCCTTTCATCCATAATATTTCTTTACAAACTCTGTAGCAGCAATATATTCTGCCTCTGTCGTGGAGAAAGCAATACACCTTTGTAATCTGGACTGTCATGATACAGCTCCCCCTGCATAAGTAAGTACAAAACCTGATGTGGACTTCCTAGTGTCAATATCTCTTGCCATATCTGTATATGTGTAACCTATCAACATAGGTGGTCCACCTCAAAGGCTTAAACAAATTTTAGAACTTCCTCTGAGATATCTAAAAATTCACTTCACTGTTGCCCAATACTCTTTACCTGGATTTGTAAGAAACCCGCTAGCAACACCCACTGCATATGCGATGTTTGACCTCATACATACTATCGCGTATATTAAACTTCTAACTGCTGAAGCATAAGGAACATTTTGTATTTTATCATCCTCTTCATCACTTGACGGACTCTGCTCTGATACCAGTTGATGGAATAAAACAGGAATAAAATTTGTATATGAACAAATACCAGTAGCCCGTCACACACAGCAGAATCAAACAGAAATCACAATCAGATGAACACTAAGATTTACGTGGAAAACCCCTTCAACTTGAAGGGTAAAAACCACGGGACAAGCCAGAGAAATCCACTATCAAAATAATGAATATACAGATCTCAAGGCTTCTTGTCCAAGCCCAAGCAATAACTATAAGAGAATCACATGTATAAAAGGACTATAATATTATGCATAATATCTAAAACCTTCTCAAGAGATCACAATAAGAATCTACTGCAAACCGATCTATCTTGAGATATGAATGATTAAGAATAGTCTTTTCATGTCATTGTTTCTTTCCTTTCCTGGATCTCTTGTTTTCTGGCCTCTACTGTAAATCTACAGTCTTTTTTTTCTCTCTCACGTTTTCAGTCATCGTTGTCATCTTAATCTCAACTCTAGCCACCTAATCTAGGATTTAGGTTAATATAAGTGAGTTTCTAAGCTATCGATTTCACTAAAACTCATTATGAACTGAATCTGGATCATCTGTACAACATAAATTATATCATTCAAAATGAATTTAATTGCTTGATGCATGTATGACTAGCAAATTATAATTGCAAAATTTTATCCATGAGGCATGGCATGGAGACAAAAATGACTTCTCATAGAAGTAAGTAGGTCTCTTTCACAATCAACCATTTAACTTTGATCATGCATTGTACCTCCCGCATTTACTTTCAATGTCTCTTTTGATGTAAGTTCTGAATCAAAATCCAATTGAATGACTGCCAAATGTAACATTACGTGACATATTTCCATATATCCATCACCGAGACATGTATTGTCTCTAATCAGCCGCCAACATTGTGATGTGTGAGCCACACATATAATAGGAAGGCCATCAAGAACTCAATTGTTGCAAACTAAGTAAAGCCTGAACTCTTTTCAGAAAATACCCTTTTTTTTCTCCTTCTTCTCTTAACAAAATTGTATGCGTATATATCCCTCCCATGTCGGTCTTTTTTGCATTTATTTGAAATTTAATATTATACATTTATGTATATGTTATTGCATTTTATAATATATTTTAAGTGTTATTGAATTATTATATATATATTTATATATGTCCTTCAATGATTTTTTTGGAAATAATTTTATCTTTAAATATAAGCTTAGTTTAATTATAGATATTTAAAGATAGATACAATTAATGCTGCATATAATTTGTGGAGATCGTCTCCCTCAGTCACAATATCATCACATCAAGATGATGCGGAGAAGGTGAGTTTGGCAACCAAAGACTGCAAGAAGGCTGATTATAATTCTCACGTCTCTCTTCTTCTTCTTCTTCTTATTGCCTTGCATGCTCTAATAGCTTACGTGAAGAAGACAGCAGCATCTCAGCGATGAGGAGATTCACTTCCGTCTTCCTCTCCTTCCTACTCTTCCTCGTTCTTCTCTCACATGTCTCGTCGCGGCCACCGGCCGTGCCCGCTCGACGCAGCATCGTCGGCGAGACCTGCAAGCAGATCGCGAGGGACGACCCCAACGTGGACTTCACCTTCTGCTCGCGGTCGCTGCGGTCGGTCCACGGAAGCGACGGCGCGGACCTGCGCGGCCTCGCCATGATATCGCTGAAGCTGGCGGTCGCCAACGCGACGGGCGCCGGGTCCCGGGCGAAAGCGCTGCTGAAGGGCGGCGGCTTGAGCCGCTACTACAAGTCGTGCCTGGCCGCATGCGGCGATGTCTACGCCGACGCCGTGTCGGATCTCCGCGACGCCGCTGGGATGATCAGATCCGGCCGCCTGGTCGACGCCAGGGTGCACCTCAGCGCCGCCGTGGACGCTCCCGTCGTGTGCGAGGACGGGTTCCGTGACGGCGGGCTCGCCTCGCCGATGACGGAGGAAGACGGCGACCTGATGCAGCTTGCTGTCATCGCCCTCGCCATCACCGTTCGACTGGGTTGATTGATTACCGCACAGGATTTAAAGCACCAGATAGGTGATTGGGATGGTTAAATGTTGGTCTGGAATCGATCAGATCACCTTCAGTGGGTTTGATTTGATGCTCTTCTCTTCCTTTTGCTCGTCCTCGATTTGGCTGTTTCCAGCTGAAATGAAATAAATGCGTAATGACCGTCGGATGCTCTGCTTCCACTGCCATTGATTTCGATCTTGATGTTGGAAGGCCATCCATCCGAGATGGATGACCGCAGCCCATCTGATTTGTTTTCGCTATGATTGCTGAGATATGCTACTCCTACCACGGTTTGACTATCTTTAAGATATTAAAATTATTATTGATGAACTTATTTTGGTGCTCCTAATTTATATCTAACTCATGAAGATATAAGATAATCGAATGCTACGAATCATGTTAGGGATATTTCCGATAAATTTATTCCGGTGCCTAAGTTAGGTTGGGGGTTAAGATGTTAACAGAGTGTTAAAAATAATAAATTAAAAACATTTAACAAAATGAGAATTATTCTTTATGAACGCATGTAAGATGCTTTTTTATAGTATAATTTTTAGAACATTATATTTATAAAATATACATAAATATCAAGGAGGATTTTGTGTATTCCTTAGCCGAATTATATTATACTAAATTCGAGAAATATATGATAAGATTAACGTATTCAATTATGTTTGAAGATTGTGACTGTATTAATTACACTCGATGAAAATGTTATGAATGTGACATTGAGGTATTGATTACTATTATCTATATAAATTTATCTTTGTTTACAAACATATCATAAATACTTTTTATAATATAACTTTTGAAACATAATATTTATGGATGTATAATAATGAAATATTATTTTATAAGGGTTAAGATTCATTTTAGCTCATGTTATTTTGGCTGTGAACCATTTAATCATTTATGTTTAATTATATCTAAAATAATCCAAATATTTTAAAAGACATATTATAAAAAGTATTTATGATTAAATACTTATAAGCTTCTCTTCTCAACTATGAGTTAATAGATGTTAGATTTTAATTAAGTGATATAATGAATTATCATAAATTATTAATATAATAAGATGTATAATTTAAGTTTTTTTTAAAAGATCTCGTGTGATTTTGGTCATGGTTTATTTAAATCATTATGATTTTATTTATGTTTAAAATATCTCATATATCTTTAAAAACATAGCGTATAAGTCTCTCCTGTCAAATATGAGTTGATAAATATTAGAATATGCCGTAGCGACGGACGAAGGGGAAGAGATAGAGGTAGGAGAGACTAACGGCAGAGGTGAGAGAGAGCTAAACCACCATGTGTATATGCACGATGAGTGGGGCATAGGAGAGAACGAAGTGGGAGGCGGTGGGATAAAAACACCAAAGAGGAAGAGGGATCAAAAGACCATTACATGCCTAGCGTCTGATTGATCGATGCACATCCACCTGAGGTATGACCAAAAGCTTCTAAGCTTGTTGATAGTACGGGAGAGGTTACGTGAATATGACACCCTGCTAGGTAGCAGCTGCATGATGATGCTGTTGGTGATCGCTTCTACACTGCATCCTCCTGTTATTGATGATAGTTTTAATTTTTAATTTAAATTACATATATTATTATAATAATTATTTATTATGAGTATATTGGGAAACCTCAAGAGCATCACTGCGTAGCAAACAAATAAATCAAAAGGTTTCTCATGTTTATTACGTCGTCGTGCAATGATTACACGAATAACCACAAAACCAAAAACCGTGAATCATCCGAGATATATTACCTGAAGAGATCGTATATCATTAAAATTTTCAGATTCGATGTAAGTGGATTAAGGAGGTTAGATTGTTGGAAATAATCTAAGTAGTTAAGATGATGATGAGATTAGTTTAGATGAGGATAAGATTTATTTAGATGTGATAGATTTTTTAGTGTTTTAAAATATCTGTATTCTGTCTTTTAATCAATATAAATATGTGCTCGTGATTCATTCCAGAGTACTGCAGATTGTTGATTGAAAGTACTCCTGGTGTCTTCTACTATTCTCTTCTCCTTCTTCCTGAAGTTCTGTAGAAAAGCAAACAGTGGTAACAGAGCCTGGTTCAAAGAAAATCAAAAGGAGTACATCGGTCAAAAAGAATGGAAGACTAGTAGATCCAGAAAAAAGAAAAAGAAAAAAGAGAAGATGACAAGCCTTGCAGTAAGTGTTCCTAATCAACTTATTCCTATCTTCAAATGTGATAATTATCAGTTTTGGGCTATTAAAATGAAAACTCTACTTATTTCATAAGGATTATGGAATTTGGTAGAAAATGGTTTTGTTCAGTATGATCTGCAAGATCCTAGTATTACAAAAGATCAAAAAAACCAAATAAAAAAAAATATACAAAAAGATACAATAGCCCTTTACATGTTACAACAAGCAATAGATGATTCCCTATTTCCCAGAATCATGATGGCATCAACATCAACAGAAGCTTGGGAGATATTAAAAAATATGTTTGGAGGCATAGAGAAGGTAAAAATTTTAAAGCTTCAAATTCTTCGTCGTGAATTTGAAACACTTATAATGAAAGATTCAGAATCTGTTGCTGATTTCTTCTCAAAAGTTTCTTCTATTGTGAATCAAATGAGATCTTATGGTGAAAATCTAAACGATCAAACTGTAGTAGAAAAAAATTTACGAAGTTTATCTTCAAAATTTGATATGATCTCTACTGTTATAGAAGAAGCTAAAGATACAAGTACATTATCTATTGATGAATTAATGAGATCTCTTTTAGTTCATGAACAAAAAGTGAACAGATCTTCAGATGAAACTTTGGAACATGTTCTTCAGATGAAGATTGATCAGAAGAAGGATCAAAAAAGAATTCAGAAATCAGATCTTAAGGGGGAGATCAAAAGGACATAAGACGAGACCAATCAAATGAAGGTAACAAAGAAACTCGAAAATATTTTTATTGTAAAAAAATAGAGAATATTGAAAAAGATTGTTGGTACAAAAATAAAAACCCAAATGTTCCTCGTTCTTATTGTGAAAAATATAGATATTTTAAAAAAGATTGTTGGAACAAAAATCAAACAAACTATAATGAGGAAAAAAATGATGACAAAAGATATGAAGAAAATATTTTTTTTTATACCATCTGATGAAAAATATTCTAGATCTGTTTGGTTTTTGGATAGTGGATGTAGTGATCATATGACAGGAGATAAAAGTCTATTTCAGAAACTTGATGATTCGGTCAGATCTACTGTGCAGATGGGAAATAGTAAAAAGGCTCAAGTAAAAGGAAAAGGAACAGTTCCTATGAACACAAAGTCTGGTAAAAAAATTATTGATGATGTGTTATTTATTCCTGATTTAAAATAAAATCTCATTAGTATAGGACAACTAATGAGAAAAGGATATTATGTTATTTTTTATGAAGAAAAATATCTGATTTATGATAAAAAATTGGTAAATTGATAGCAACTGCAAGGATGACAAAAAAAAAATATTTATCTTATTATTTTCGGACTTTGCTACTCCTACCGAAGAATCAATATTATGAAAAAATAGTTATGATCATTTAAAATTATGTGGATCTATGCAAACTATCTCAGATGATGCAGATCGTAATGTTGATGACACACATATACATAAAAGGGGTGAAGCTCTAAATTTCAAGGACAACAATGAAAGTATACATACAGGGTTGGTAGAAGTTTCTGATGATGTGAAGAAAGCCAAGAGAAAGAAAAGAAAAATGAAGCTTCAGCATAGAAAGAGATTTAATCCTACAAATGCAGAGTCTCCATCATATCATCAAAGATTGTTACCGAAGAGAAAAATATCGAGAGAAACGATAAAATATTTCAGGTCAGAAATTCTCAAAAATTTATGGACAGAGAAAAAACATAAGACAGCCGCTGCAGCAACGAAGATCAGCTTGCCGACATCTTCACAAAAATTTTGGCAAAGAAAATATTTCTTTGAAAATAATTTTAAATTATAACTACTTGAATTAAGGGGATGTGTTGGAAATAATCCAAGTAGTTAAGATGATGATGAGATTAGTTTAGATGATGATAAGATTTATTTAGATATGATAGATTTTTTAGTATTTTAAAATATCTGTATTCTGTCTTTTAATCAATATAAATAGGTGCTCGTGGTTCAGAGCACTGCAGAATGTTGATTGAAAGTACTCCTGGTGTCTTCTACTATTCTCTTCTCATTCTCCTTGAAGTTATGCAGAAAAGCCAACACATATGTCATCCTCTCTAGCGGTATCCACATTTTGGATCGATGTAGCAGTGCATCTCAAATTACAATAAAAAATATATAACTTTTATGCATGTACCATCGTGCAACGAACGTGGAAGAAGAACACTTTTCTTCTTCGTTATCCTCTTGCTAGTAGCGAAAATGATGGTCGACTAAGAAGAGATAGGAGAGAGGAGAATAAGAGGGGGCGGCTAAAGATGCAGTCTATCACCCTTGTTGGCTACCCTTCCCTCCTATTTATAGAGAACCCCCGAAACCCTAATAGATCTTGCCTTAGTAGGTATTAGATCTTAATCCAATTACCCTAATCTCTTGAACTATTGGATCGATATCTATTAATCTCAATTTATCTTTCATTGGGCATCATGCAAAGATTCTATTAATTCTGAGTCTTCATCCAATGATAATAGAGACTTACTGGATAACTCATATTTAATCTCTACTCGTTGCAATCATCCACTTGTGTGACCCTCTAGGCTCAATACCGTGTTGGTTGTGAGTCACACTTGTCAGAATTACTTCTAACTCAGTGAATTATTATCCCATAACAATTTACTCAACTCATCAAATATGAATATATTAGACCAATATGTCACAATCCCTAGACGATATAGGAGATATAATTCATTAGACCTGTATATCCTCAATTATCGTGTATTCATAGTCCCTCATCCTTCTGATATCCCAGAGATCGTATATTGGGAATGAGTTATCAAGCCACATAAGAAATCTATCTAAATATCATTCTAATCATATTTTTTCGTAAAACTTATTCTTTCTCAATCCGAATGACTCTGACCTATGATTTGCCTGAGCAATAATACACATGATATTGATTTATACTCAATTATCTTTTTAAGATTGATTACTAATCTTGATAATCGATTGTATCAAATATGAAAGTTTTTAGACCTGTAAGTTCGACGTTAAAGAAAAATTATTCGAATAAAACATCATTGGTGTTTCAAGTCTAAGGACCAGACACACAACTGAGACTACAAACTCATTGTCTGACATTAGGTATCATTTATCATCTAGCATTTCGTAAGCGGATCAATTAATGAATTCATTCTTCAAGATCACCTGTATTATATCCTTGGAGTCCCTACACGAGTAGTTATGAGATCAGTCACCTCAATAATATGGATGAGTATGCACTACATCGATCTGTTTGATTATCTCAATGTCCCTCTCGAGTAACATATGACCGAGATTGTTTAGGTTCTGTATTGAAAGGTGAATCAACCTCATTATTGTGATTTTATCACGATCCGATTCTTATTGTATAGATCTAAGGACATCATAGTATATGCAACAAACAACATAAAGTAAGAATATATCAATAATAGTAATAAAAAAAAATAAATAAATTATATGACATGTCACGCATGCCATCACTCACATGATTGTAGAACACTTATAACTAGTAGAGTATATATGCCACGTAAGTAGACTATAGCGTTTGTTAACTTAGACTTGATAGAAGAGGCTTATATGCTATGTTTTAAAAAATGTAAAGATTATTTTAGATTCATGTAAAACTATAAGGGCTTAAGTGACTCATGTCCAAAATCACATGGGTTAAAATAAATATTTTTTAAAATTAAATTATACATATTATTGTATTGATAGTTTATTTTGATTTAATATATAATATAAGTAAATTATAACATTTGTTAACTCAGACTTGACGGAAGGAGCTTATATACTACGTTTTTAAAAGTATATGAGGTATTTTAGACACGAGCAAATCATAAGAGCTTAACTGATCCATAATCAAAATCATATGGGCTAAAATGAACCTTAACCCTTTTTATAATATAACTTTTATAACATTATATTTATGGATGTACAATAATATCAATAACCATTTTGTGTATTTATTAGCCTGTGTGGAATTGTGGTGCACTGAATTTGAGAAATATATGATAAACACAACGTGTTACATCATGAGATTGTTATCACATTAGTTATACTCAATGACAATGTTGTAGATGTATTACGACTTAAGTATGATAGACTAATGGCTATCAACTTCATTTGACCGAAACCACTAACTAAAATATTTAAGCTAAAGTTAATAATCAGATAAGTGTTACAATGTGTTATAAGTAAATCTTAATCTTGTACACTTTCACTAATCAATCTGTTACAATTTCTCTCACTTAATAACTTCAACATAGCCCAAATTAAACCCAAGCATAATGCATGTGAAATGTAGCTTAGTGGTGGCTCCATGTTATGACAAGTTATCTGATCCTATTCATGGATAGTCTTTTCTTACTAGAGCTCTCGTATCTTGTCCAAATACTAGGTCGATTTTGATACCAAATGTCATAACCCAAGGTCGATAGGCTAATTAGCCTCTTAATTTTGTTTGGCCCAAGTCACTAAATAAAATAAGTGAAGTTGATAGTAATATATTTATTAAATTTTTATAAGTCAATATTAATTTTATCCACTTATGGGTGTCATTCAGGTATTATTTTATCACATATTAAATTGGCGCTCATCTGATAGTAAGGTGTTGGTCATATAGCACTGACATTTTAATAACGTTATTATTTTATTATTAGTTGTCTATATAAAATTATCTTTATTAATTAATGATTCTAATTGAGAATAAAAAGCTAGAATGGGCCATATAGAACGGGAGGCCCAAACCGTTCCGCTCATAATCCTCACTCGACTCCACATAAAGAGACGCTGAGAGCGAGCGGCTCCGAGAAGAGGCGAGAAATGAGTAGCAGAGCCTTCAGTCTCCTGCAACAATGGCTGATTTCCTCGTCCAAGCCGCCTCACGGAAGGATTAGAAGGATCTCTCGGCCCCCTGGAGGTCGCCTCTTCCCTACTCCTCGTTCACTTGGCTTCTCTCAAACAAATGGCCATTTCGACAAACACCCACCTTACAGAGCTTTGGAGTTATCGTCTCTTGTGTTCTCTGATTAATACTGGGTTCGAAGACCAAATCGCCTTTCTTTGCTTTTGTCTATCTAACTGCGTGAATTTTTCGAGCATTTGCCGCGTGTTCCAACGCGTGATGAGTTTTGTTCTTTTGTTGAACGTCTCGTGCTGTTGGCATTTTGACAAACACCCACCTTACATAAAACGGGGGGTTTATGACCACGTCGCCTTTCTTTGATTCTGTCGTATTTTTGCGTCATTTTGTCGAGCAGTTTGCGTGTGTTCCAACGTCCGAGGGTTCTATTACTTGCTTCTACGCCTCTTGCTGTTGCTTCCGAAACGTAATTGCATACATCTTCGTTTTGCTTGGATGTCGCTGTGGATATCTAATAAGCACAATTATTGTTGAACGTTCATGTGGTCTTGTTTTTCTTTGTTCAAGAGATACCAAGTTTATTGCGGTTGTCCATTCTGCCACTGCTAAAAGTTTGAACTTGGTCGATTCTTTTTCATCCCTATGTTTAAATGGGTAGAATTGGGGTTTCAGTAGTTATATGTTTACTTTTTATTTCTTTAAGAGGACTCAGTTGATGTTTATGCTTGAAGAACTTAATGGATTTTAACATCAACAAACTTCATTAACCACGTTAGATATTTTGTGTAATTGTTTTCATCTAGATATATCCATTTCATTTTATAGGTTTGATCTCAGGTTTGGAAGTGCGAACTAGCTCTTCCCTATGTTTGAGCCAGCGTTTGCAATCAGCAACCACTGAAGCTGCTGACAGGGGTCCTCTAAGATCTCACAACAGGAATGGAAACAGCATTATGGTACATTTTCTTTGCGAAAAGAACCATCATGTATAACTTGATATCATATTCTGGAAATGCCTGCTTTATGGGATGGCATCTTAGCAATTGAATCTGTTATCAAATAATATACTGGCTTACTGCCTCACCATCAGCAGGAAGCCAGATGTCTTCTGCTTCCGGGCACATATGATACAACGTTGAGCTGGTTTTTGACCCCATCTATGTCTCTTAATCCAGATCTTAGTGCTTTCTAAAGCCTTAGGTTGTTATCTTAAATGATTTCTTGTTATACCAAAGAACCATCAAACGGACTTAAAGAACTATTTCTGTGACTTGTTTTGCACATGCTTAGAAAATTAATTTACTAATTGTTGAGAGACTAGAAGAAAATACATGAGCCAGAGGCACCGAGTTCATAGAGCATGCAATTGTAAACCAGAATTATGCTAGTAACAGTAGGACTTGAGACATTATACACATACATTAGAGAACCATAAAATTTGCTGATTTTACATGCATATTTTTCTCAACCATTTGATCATGACTATCTATATTTTTTTACTGTAATTATTTAGTAGTTGAAATAGTAGTTGGATCATAATAAAAGAAGTTCTATATATTTTTATACATATGATTCTTGATGCATTGGGCAGCTTAATTGGTCCATTTCTATCTCAGTGTTCCTCTGTATGTCTTGAACCACGAAATTCTGCGCTGAGGGGATACGTCAATTCACTGTCAAAGAATTCTTCAGTACATACTGAATTGAAAATCTTTATGGCTTGGCCAAGTTATTTTGTTTAGGATACATCACTTATGCTCATTTCAAGCTTGCATGCTCTTTTATATAAGTTGCTTCACCTCGTTGAATTTGATAGGGAGCCTCTTATCATGGCTAATGTATTATGTGCATCAATAGCTCATTTGAAAAAGCACTTTGTACAGATGACAAGTAATTTTATCTTGCACTTACACTTGTTTCTCATTTTCTATCCTTTAAATAAATTATTGATTACTAGTGTCTAATAGGATGAAAAACTTTTATGTCAAGAAGGCTTTATGTGGCATCAACCATCAAGTGGCTGTTTCTGAATTTGCTTATATGCTTAAAATTCTTTAGTCTATCTTCTATCCAATTGATGGTGATCATGAGACTCCATGGAGCCTACGGGGCCATTAGGATCATATTAGTCACACATATGAGTAGAATGAGAATTTTAATTTAATTGTTCTTTCAATATCCAAGTGGCATACAGCTCTATATACTTGATTATGTGAGAAGCATTTTTATCTCCTTATTTTGACTTTTTTTTGTTTGAACTTTGATCTATCTTTATTTTCTATTTTCTTAATTTTCTTAATTGTCATGGTGAGGATCATGGAAGAAAGAGATTATGCATAGTTGGCTACTTGGTTTAATACTATAGCAGCGGGTTGACAAACAATTTGGACTTGTTGTCATTATTGTTATTTGATATTATTTCTATCTTCAGGATGAACCTCTGCCAAAACATACAACAACTGGGGCTTTTCAGCAGCTACCTATGGTGATGCCGTCCGTGGATATACTTTCCTCAGCACAAAGGAAAGCTAGGCATGTATCTCCTACTAAGGGTAATGCTTTTTTTGAGTTTATCTTCCATATCTGAATTCATGTTCCAAATTACTGTCTTCCAATGTCAATTGTGTTTGTTGGATGTTGAGAGTACTCTGTTCCACCTTCATATAGGCATTCAAAACATAGCAAAGCGAGAGAAAAATAGAGGCGCAAAGCAGCTTGATGCACTAATGAAAGTTAGACATGAAGTTTCTCTCTCTTTTTTTCCTTCTATAACTTATCCTCATTGTTGTTTTCAGTGGTAGTTTTGCTCACCTATTTCCATGTAAACTTATTTTTTAATACAGGAATTAGCTGTTCCTTTAAGAAAATACAAGGAAACCTTCCCCAACAAGCAATATCTACATCCATATGAGAGATCTCTTATTGAGCTGACTTTCGGTGATGGCACCTATGAACAGGTTTTCAAAGATTCTCTCTTTTGCATTAAATATGGTTGATCTAACATCATCATCTTGAGCCTACTGTTCTTGGTGATTGTATGCCAACCTTGTTTAGTGATGCAATTGCTTTTCTATGAGTAATGAGACTATTCTTTGATTCTACATAAGAAAATAATAAATCTCTTAACATTACCCATATTTGGTGTTAACCCTGAGACTTGACCCAATATGATATATATATATATATATATACATATTTAAATATATATGTATTATATATATATATATATATATGTATATGTATGTATATATATATATGTATATGTATATATATATGTATATGTGTGTGTGTGTGTGTGTGTATATATATATATATATATTACATTTTTACTAATGATTAGCTTATAATTTGTTATCAGCTAGTTATTTCTATGACAATACCTGAAAAACAGGCACTTTGGAAAAATAAAAAAGTTTTGTACTATATCCGTTTTCTATGCTCAAGCTCTTTTGTTCACCGGTTGATGGGAATATTGAATTGTTAAATGTGTTTGATATGTTTTCTTTGCTTATACTTCTATTGATAGTTGAGACATTAATATAGAAGCTTATAGTTTTTGAATGTGATGATATTCATGCTGTCTTGTCAGATCTTAGGAAGAGTTGATGCTCTTAGGAAAAAAGTTGTTTCCGTTGGAAAGCAACATGCATCTCTTTGTGCTCAGGTTTGGCTCAATCAATCATGAATCTGGGTTTATACCTTTTATGTTCTTGTACAGCTGTCCCTATTCAGTTTAAGCTATAATTGTTTGTTCTAATTCCATGTGTGAAATTGATAGAAAGTGTCAGTTATCAGAGTTGATCCTTCCTCTTAGGTGTTGTATTGATTTCTAACTGGCATCTGCATCCACTCTAAGTTTCCTGTAGCTGCTTGGTTTTCTAATACTTACAGCCTTGTTTTGGGCTTGTATCTCCCTTTATGTACTCTTTAGTGCCCACATTAGAGATGAACAATTGAATGTTTTGGTGTGGGAAAATCAGAACCAACTCAATTAGAATTTTCTTTTATATTTCTGTTTTTTGAGATTGCTGTTAATATTATAGTCTTTTTTAGCGCTATCACCTTGTAACGATTTCAGATCATCTCTGTTTGCTCCATCGAATGCTCCTTTTCACTTTACATTAAGTTGGTCCAGTCTACAAATATTCTTATTCGTATAAACTCAATGAAGCCTTTTCATTCGAAGTTTATTTCTGACAGACTTGTGGCAAGTTAAACCAGTCCAATTGGTATCCAGCTGTCTATGATTTTGCCAAACATGATGAGTGTCTATTGATCATTATATTTGGAAGCATTTAATACCAAACCCATATAGATACCCCTGAGTACATTGTCTGCTAGAATATAACCGTTTCCTAGAGCTACCATGTTTAAAAAAAGAAAAATCTTAAGAGGGAATGATTCATATGAATCCATGATGTAGAATGGAAAGATTTAAACTACAACGTTAGGTTATCAAACCTGGAATTTAGAAATAGCAAGTTTGGACTTGAATAGAAGACGATTCTGCTGTACTTTAGTATCCAATCTTAAAATGATAACACACTCAGTCCTATTTTTGGAACACAATTGCAAATTGGGTCCAGACACTGCTTCATTACGGTTGCTGCTTGTCATTGTCCTTTGACTTGCATATCAGAAAGCTTCTCCTTCACAAATAACTTACAATTGACTATTCAGTGTATACTTGTCTGGCTGTTGTTTCTGTAACTAAAAAAAAAAAGAAAAAGAAAAGAAAAACGTCAGAAACTATTGCATAATGGTAGCTTCATTTCCCTATTACTCTGCATATCTATTATAAATGTAAAGAATTTTATTCAGGTTGGGTTTTTAACCTTTACAGTCCACATCAAAGCGTGAAGCAGAAGAGCGACTAAATGAGGTCAGTTCCAATTTGATGTCGTCTCTTATGCCTGAGAATATATGTGCTTATCTTGCCTTTTGCCCTTGCCTTGATTGTTCATTATGGATATACTTGAACTTGCAGGGACTTAAGAAGCTTGAGGAAGTTTTTCAATTTGGAAGAACTGCCGTTGATGATTTGTTAAATGTTGCAAAGGTAATCGGTCATTTAAGATGAAATGATACGTGTTTATGAACAATTAACACATCAAAATTTTCTAAAAATGATATTTGTAGGTTTACATGATGTAATTATTTGCAACTCATGGATGAACATACGTAGGCATGTAATGTAATATGTTGTATGTATATGAAGCTTCACCAATTGCCCTCCTTGTATGGTTTAGTGACTTTTGCTTCACTGACTGTTTGACAGCTGGTTGCACAACTTGTTGCTTGAATTAACAGTTTGAGGGAAGCTAACTGGCCCTAACACTAAGTCTTGCAGACACTGCGTGCTATGCCAGTGGTGGATCCACAGACACCTACGCTTTGTCTTGTTGGAGCGCCTAATGTGGGGAAATCATCACTAGTACGGATTCTATCAACAGGGAAACCAGAGGTAAATATCTTTCCACAAAATACTATGGGACAAGGTTTGACTTACTGGTCTGTACCGATGTACCAACATATTATCGGTACTGGTACGGTACTAGTACCGGGCAGTATGCACAGTGCGTACCACCCGATATATTAAAATATAATATAATATGTTTTATAATATAATATAATATAATATAATAATAAAATATTAAAATAAAAAAAAGAAAAGGGGCGACGTCGTCTCGATCTTTCTCCCAGCGTGGGAGAAAAAGCGGCCGTGGGCGACCTGCTGGCGGCGACAGCACGCGGGCGAGGTATTCTTTCTTCTCCTCTTCTTTTTTTCTTTTTTTCCTCTTCTTCTTCCCTTTTTCTTCCTCAATCGACCGCCGACAGTTGATTTCTCCCTCAATCGACCGCCGATGGTCGATTTCTCCCTCAATCGACTGTCGACAGTCGATTTCTTCTTCAATTGGCCGCCGATGGTCGATTTTTGGCGGAACCGCCTGGTAGCGGGCGGTCTGCGTACCGGTAACCTGACGAGCCGGTATGTACCGCTCGTACCGGGCGGTACAGGTCGAAATTGCAAACCTTGCTATGGGAAGTGATCGACTGTGCATGTGTTGGTATCTTTATCTAGCTTCTTTATAATTATGAACCTGGAGGGTCACATTTTGTCATTCATCTAATTGATGTTTTGTACATTTGAGAAATAGATCATAATTTTATATTTATTTTGCCTTGCTGCAGAGGTTTCTCTTTGATGTTGCCCTACTTTGTTTAGGTTTGCAATTACCCTTTCACCACTAGAGGAATTCTGATGGGTCATATCATCTTAAACTATGAACGTTTCCAGGTTGGTATTTATTTTTGGAGTGTTTTGATTTTTTTAAGCCAACCTAGAATAACCAATTTTACTACAGGTAACCGACACTCCAGGTCTTCTTACAAGACATGATGGTAATAATCCAAACAGTTCTATTTCCATTCAATTTTTCAGCATGCACTTTTATCAGAATGAACCCATGAATGGATTATTTGATTTTTCATATTATACCAATTTTTTTGTATGCAAGGTTCTTTTGTAACTAGTTCTTTGGATACTCTGCAAAACCTTTACTACATTGTTGTGACTTGTGAGCTCTTCTTTTGATGAAGATCTACTTAATGATATGTGCCTATCTGCTTTTATGTTATACGAACCAAGATCAGGTGACAGACTGAAAGCTGACTTTCAAACATTGCCATTCGAAACCCACCCATTTTTGTTGACTGTCTTCTTTTCTCTGTTGGAAGTAAAATTCATTCCTTTGGTTGAAAGCTTTAGGAAGTGGAAAGACACAAAGACATATCATCTCATTTAGATATTTCAAACTATGAAACTTCATGGAATATAAAAATGTAATATCAAGCTTACATTGACTCTCTCTTAAGGTTGTTTCTTTATAACTTGGGCGCTTTGGTTTGAGCTTGATGGAAATAGCATCTTCACTCAGAGGGATATATTATGTAATGGAGAATTGACCCTCACCATTTCTTGCATTAGTAATGCCTCATGCATTAGTTTACCCTTCTTTTAAGCTTGAGTATCTTATGATGGTTGACGAAGTATATAAGCAAAAAACTGGAAGAGAAATTATATTGCAGTTGCTAGGAAGCCATGATGAGGCAAGGCTCGTGTGGTTCATTGTCTGAGCAAGCAGGCCCTGCTAATGTGGACCAGCTCTTTCTGCTGGGGCCTGCAAAGTGCTGCCTCCTGCAGCCAATAGCCCCCACTAGATTTGCCTTGTGCATGACTTCAACGTTGGCTTAAGTTATTTTTGGTATTTAAGTTGCTTATCTTTTGTTATCTTGCATTATATTATACGAACATGAGCAGCAATGTTCTTTCATTTCTCCATCCTACAGATAAAAGGTTATATGTAAGTGATCACTATGAATAGTGACACAATTGACTATGACATCCTACAAAATCCTCTAGTATTACTGATGCTGATGTTCTGAGTTTGACATATTGCTGAATTTATGAATTGGCTTGTACTTTTCCAACTAAGATATTTGTCCAAGCATAGTACCTCCCTGTTTGTGGAATCTTTGCTATATCTTATCATTTAACTCAGATAGAAATGATGGTTGGTCATCATTATTTAGCTGTGATTTCTTTGAATCAAAGAATGCATGCTATTCACGAAATACTTTTTCTACCTTTGACACAATCTTGTCAGCGGTAATAATTTACACGCCTTTGTTGTGTTCCCTGTTCATCATGCTATTATTAACTACAGTTACTGGACAAGGAAATAGCAAAACGACCTGGGTTTATATTTACTTGCCACTTCTTTCTTTCTTCAGTGTTATATTTACTACCTGTGTTATAGACAAATATACAACTTCATGTACATGGCTTTTGGCTGTAGTGATCTTAGAGAAGGTTTTTTAGCTTTTTTTGGGTTTCATTACATGTCCTTTATTTATCCCAGATGACAGGAACAATATAGAAAGATTAACACTAGCAGTCCTTTCTTATTTGCCGACTGCTGTACTGTATGTTCATGATCTATCTGGAGAATGTGGGACATCACCGGATGATCAGGTACAAGAGGCATACAAAAATTAAATTACCATGTTGCCGAATTTGTTATGACATGTGAGTTTCCAAGTTTTTTCCAGCGAATATCTGCTTGTTTATATGTTGAATCAGAATACAATGCTTAGAATTTTTGGACTTTTAGTTTCTACAGGCTCTTGCATCGGCATACAATTCTCTGATTTAGTAATCCTGAACTCATGATGGCGATGGTTGATCTTTTTGTGGTATGATGCTACTGCAGTTCACCACATACAAACAAATAAGGGAAAGATTCAAAGATCATCTTTGGCTTGATGTCATCTCTAAATATGATCTCTTGCAAGAATCTCCTGATGGCACTTCAGCTCCAGATGAAATTGGTAGATATAAAAGGTTCGGACCTGACGGCTCCATCCGTGTTTCAGTAAAGAGCGAACTAGGCATCGACGAGGTATTGTTTAGCCTTTCTACTGTTGTTTAAACAAATGATAAGAGATCAATAAATGTACCGCCAATTCCTCTGTCATCAGCTAAAGGCCAAAGTTCGTGACCTGCTTGTCTCCCAAATGGCTCGGATCGGAAGTCAGAAGAGCTCAGCTATGGAGGAGGCATCTTAAAGGTTGAACGCTCCTCTGTGTTGTGCTTGTACTAATTAAAATGTTTCACAATCATCTCAATGTATTAGTTTGATTTTGTTCAAAGATGCATGGGAGTTTATTGGAATGATGTAATGAAATAAAATTCTGTAACACAAGTATTTTGGGATCAACAATATTGAATCAATTGCATTTTGATCTTGCTTGGGGGGAAGGAGGGGGAGGAGGTGTCAGGGAAGGATTGATGGTGGAAAAAAGGAGGGGGAAGGGAGGAGGCGACGAGGAAGGATAGATGACGGGAAGGGGGAAAGAAAGTACTCAGGGAAGGATCGGCGACGCTATCTTGCGATGGGGCGGAGGCGATAACGGAAATGGTGGTAGTGTGTTGACGGTTGGGGACCGGTGGAGGGTGGGGCGATGGTGACAACAGAGTGAGAGATTGTAGAGGGCATTTGTATTTGTAGTGTTTCTACGATTAAGGGCAGTGTGACGGTAGACAAATATTTTCGTATCGTAAACTAACGAAAAAGAAGTCTCTTCAGCTATAAATCAATTAAATGAGTGTCATCAGGTAAAAACCTAATAGTAAATTTTTTTTTAAGATAAACTATTTTTAAGGTACAATGCCGAAGCTATTATTTGAATCCTAAACCGAATCTGATCCTAAATTTTAGGTATGATAACTCACATAAAGTCTAAACCTTCAAGCATATTAAGCTGTGTTCATTCACTATTTGGGCTAACGAGGGCATCAACGGAACCCGACAACCCGAAATGTCGACGTGGATCAAATGATACTTTAGATCCATACCTGACAACGATGATAAAACCGAAATCCTTTCGGACCCGATCAGAAAAATTCAATTATGGATTTTATCGGATCAAATAACTACCGGATTCGGATCCTATACTCATCCGACCCATACCACTCCTAGTTGGTTATAATAGACGATAGGTCGAGAGGCGGATGCATAAGCCTTTCTTTTCGCCCTTCTCACCGCAGCCCGATCTCCCATCTCCGCTCCACCGCCGCCGGCTTTTTTCCCGCGACGTCACGCCGCGGTGTTTCTCGTCCCGTAGATCCTACGACCTGGTGGTGCGTTAGCGGCCCTCTAGTCGTCGGGGGTATCTCCTCTGACCGATCCCGATCGTAAGCCCTAAACATCATCGAGGGTTTGGCGGTTTCATCTGATTCCTGCGATCCTTGGCCTCGACAAGGAGAAGGAAAGAATCAAGGTCTGGTTTGGTTTGATTTTTGTTTTGCTTGTGGGTTTCTGACCCATGTCACTGATCTCGATCGGTTATCTGAGGTTTTCTTGGCATATGGGACTGTTGCTCAATCAAAAGATTGAATCTGATGGTTTTCTTTTTTAAAAGGGTTTAGTGCGTTCTCTTGTTGTTTGAACACTTTACCCTGTTGCTTCTTGACTGCTAGTTCTTTTTATCTTAATAACTATTATAAAGCGAGTGGTCTTGGATGATATTGGCACGGGCGTGAAGACCACGCCGTTCTTTTTGGTTGATCAGGATTGGCTGATGCAGCTTAAGATTGCACGTCTACCTGTGTCGTGTGCAACATCTAGTGACAGCAATGCTTCAGAATCGATTGCCAGCAAGATATCTTAATCTTATAAGGAGAACTCTTGTTAATGTTCGGATAGATAAAAGAAAATAAATATATGTTTGGTAATAAGTGTATGATTGTATGACAATAAGTGTTGATGTTGTCTTTGCATGCTTGTAAACAATCATTTTTTGTTTCAACATTTGAGCTTTAAACATATTGGTTCCATCTGTTAATAATGATGTTACTGCTAATCGCCCATTGCTAGTAGGAGTTCAGCGTCCTTAGAATGATGCTCTCTGGTTTGGGAGCATTATAGCCAAAAGACTTCCCCATTCCTTCATGCCTCAGAAGTATTTGCATGTCTCCTGATGTGGTATTTGTCACTTAATTTATCTGAAAGTGTCAACGTGTATAGTGTTTGTCTGCTAAAAGTTCAGGTGAACTCAGGATGTGTATTGGTTGATTGAAGACAGTTATAGCTCTTCTGTGAACATCTGGATTAGTAAGTTCCAGGTTGTTAATATAAAGTCATGTTCAATTATGGACATGCCATGCTGTCCAAGAATTGGATTATGACTTTTCATTTCAGTTTTATGTTTGGAGATGCTCTCCAACCCACATGATGCCTGGACCCTGTTCACTAGGTGAAGAGTTAAGAAAACAAAGTCTTGGATTTCAATAAAAACACATTGTGTAAAGAAGGTGATGGTACATTGTTTGCAATTGATAGTTGTCCGTAGGATTTGTTTAATCCAATGTAAATATAAGAAAAATCTGAACTGGCTTCTTTCTGAGTTCTTAAACGGCCTAAGTTTCCTAGGGAATTATATCATATTAACTGCAATGGAGAATGAAAACGAGTTTCTTTGCTTTGAACTTGTCTTCAAACATACTTGGATTCATATCAATCCACCAGGATCCACTTTTGCAGTTTTCCTAGAAACATCACTATGTTTTTGGACATAGGGATGGTATTTCATTTGGCTCAAATCATTAAATCTGATGATTCTTATGAGCGCATCTATCCTTATTTGAATTAATTATGACTGATCATGTGTCTAATTGTTTTTTGAAACTTGAAGGACTGCATAATGTCATTTGAGAGTCTGAGGTGGGGTAATTTTTGGACTGTTGGTTTGAGGATTTAAGGCAAAAGGATGGCCATGTGGGTTAATATTTGTTGATACTGGCATAACTGTCTGCTTGTGCATCAATTACAGGATAGATATCTGAACAACCTGCACTCGAAAGTCAAAATCTGTGAAAGATCATCAAGAGCCTTGCAGGAAAATACTAGTGCAGCCTGCAAATGGACCCTGGGCGATATGGTCGTCAACAAGGATGGGACACAAACAGCGTAATTGCAGCTTTCTCTTTTGTTACCTATAACCGGGATGATATAGCAGATTATATGACTTATGTCGTGTCCTCCATGTTCACTGGAATCTCATTCTAACGGAAACTGTTGAAGAAAGCCATGGGCCAGTTTTTATATGGAATGGATTTCCCTACCCCTTCCATAAATTTTTGATGCTAATTTGCTTATTCTGTTGAATCTACAGGCCTTGGAGGGGTATGGTGCACTCCATGAGCAAGATTTCAGGTGGGTAAATTGTTAATTGCTTAAACCCTTTGGGATTTTGTGGCATCTTCAAAACTTAGTTATGTTCCTATCATCCTATCTATGTTTCTTAGAAAAGATAATTACTTTCCCTAAATGTGAGATTTTACCATTTGATAACACTCGACATTGTAGTTTTGGTGATAATACTTGGGTGTTGTACTGACTTTGCCTTTCTGGTATATTATGTCTGTTACATTACCCTGTTTTTCCCTGCTGCTTAATTTACTATTGCAGGGCTGGTGGTTCATATGGTGGTAGGAGGCTGTTACCTGAAGGTTTTTCCAGGGATTCTGGTTATGCAAGGACCTCTTTTCATCATGACATGCTTGAGAGGGATATCTATCCACCACCACATGTTCCTGGTGTCTGGCCTCAGCCGAGAAGAAGTTTTGATGAAGAATATGCACTTGTCAGGGATTCAAGAAGAAATGCTGAGCCGTTTCATGAAATGGATAACTTTGGTGATCATGTGAAGTATCATGAAGATAACTTTCGTGACAACTACCGCAACATTGAGAGGTACCATGACACAGATAGTTACCATGATTATGGATATGATAAGCATGCCAGGTTTGGGGGTAGGGATCACGAGGGAATGAGCAGTGACTATGAAGTTCGACGCCATTTATCTCATGAAAGCAGAGAAAATAGTCGTGATAGAGACTATGATTATGACTGGCATAGCTATGATTCTGACCATGAGAGAGGAAAGAGGGATGGCGGTCGGCGAAGACGTGAATCACGTGATCGTGAACATGAAAAGAGAGGTTTGAGTCGGGAAAGAGATCCAAGTCCATATAGACGCCGAGAGCGCTCTCGTTCACATGGGCGTGATGATCGGTCTAGATCAAGATCTCCTCGAGGTAGAACTCGTAGCCGAAGTCACAGAGAGGACAGCTATGAGGATGGCCGATATGAGAGGAATGATAGACGGCGGGATTATGATCGTGATGAGAAGAGACATAATGACTCTTCTGTGGTATGCTCCAGTGGATACATAACACTATTTTTTTTCTGTGTTAAGCATGATTGATAAAGCTTTCTTTTCTCTTTTTGCTGTAGGCCCCATCAGCCACAATAGTTGTGAAGGGTCTATCACAGAAGACAACTGAAGATGATTTGTATCAAATTCTTGTACGAGTATCTTGGTCATAAATGGTTTTCTTTGTTGTTATTAGCTTTTGGTTTAATAGTTCTAGTCTCTTCCAGGCTGAGTGGGGGCCGCTTCGTCATATACGGGTTATTAAAGAGAGAAATTCTGGAGTTTCACGGGGATTTGCTTTTATCGACTTTCCTGATGTGGTACCTATCATAGAATTTATTTTCATGTGTCACCTCTTGTGTAATGTTTTTGCACCAAAAGCTGATGCTTGTTATGCAGGATGCTGCTCGGAGGATGATGGATGGCATTGGAGACAATGGGCTTGTAATTGATGGAAGGAAGCTTTTCTTTGAGTACAGGTAACCGTGTTTCAGAGAGTTGGTTTATTTGGACAGTTGATACATTAAGTGTGGAGAAAAAAGGTCAACAATTTTTTTCTGAAACAGTCATTGCTTAACCCTGGGTCGTGTACTCTAGATTTTTATCTGATTGTTTTCTTAATATTATAATTTAGTCTCACAAGGAACAAGAACTTTTTGATGTTTTGTCATACAAAACTTACCTAGTCATACAGGGAACAAGAACTGTGAACTGTGCAATGGAATGACCCTCTCTGATACAGTGTCTGTGACATGGAAGTATGAACTTGACACTGGCTTAGAAAGTTTTTGTTCTCATGGTAATCTGGTCTAATAACAGGTTAATAATTTGAAAAAAACAAGAAGCATACACTTTGTTCATGAAAACCATGGTCTCTGGGAGATTCATCTAAGTAGCAATTTTTTTATTGGTGGGTGGACGCATCATATTTTTGTAGTCTCTTGACTTAATTCTCTTTCCTTTCCTTCCCCTTTTTGGTCTTTCTTGTTTTATGTAGTCACATTTTGGTGCAACTTTAATCCAATATATCTGAAGTATTCACTTTGTTCTTGAAGGTCATGGTCTGCAGAGGATTCATCTAAGTAGCAATTTTCATCTTAATCAATCATTATGTTTTCTGACTCATTCATTCTCTCTCCATTCCCTTCTTTTTCCTTTTTCTTGTTGTTTTTTGTCACATTTTTTTGCAACTTTAACCTAATATATTTCATGTCACCTTAATTAAAGATTGTGTCAAATGCTTCCTTTATTTTGCCTAAAAACTGATTTCTTACTCTTATTTTTCAATTTAAGAGTCTATCTTTTAAGAAATTAATCGATCTGTTTTCTTGGCCTAAACATCAAACTAGTTGGTGAATACTATAGTTCATTCTAATGCTGCAACCTCAATAATCTACACTCCTTCGACATTTTGGTATCTATTTTAACTTTGCAATTTCTGTTTTGGTGCTGATGTCCGTCTCTGCTGCAGTAGTAAGCCAACTGGTGGGGCTGGTGCACCTTCATTAGGACAAGAAAGCTTTGCTAAATCAAGCCATGGACACGGTAGAAATATTACTGCACCATGTGACTGGATTTGTACCATGTGTGGTTGTTTAAATTTTGCACGGCGGACATCCTGTTTCCAGGTTTTATTTTAATTTTTGCAAATTGCAGTCATTCTTTCAGTAAGAAATCTTATTTCAGAAAGTCAATATTCTGACCTGAACGCTTGAAGAATTGACTTTTGGGTTTTACATATTCAACAAAGCGGCATTTTAATGTTTCCATTTAATCAATTATTTAACTTTTTTAACACACATTTTACTAGTGTCTTTGATTTTTTTTTTGTAAATTGCAATATTAAAAAACAGAGCAGCAACATAATTCGAATGAAATAGGCTACATTTTATTTTTAAGATATTTCAGCCAATTTTCTTTATGCATTTTATACTTAGAGTTGAAAGAAACATTTTTTTTTGTAGCCACATGTATTGATTCCTCTATTGTTGGCACTCCCTTTAATAATCAATCATTTTTCTCCACTAAGCATGGACCAGTAAACTTTGTTGTTTTCTACAGTCTGGCTCCATCTCATTAGGTTCTTGAGGTCAAAGGTGATCATGGGATGATTATATTAATACGCTCTGCGGGAGCATCTGTTTATAATGTAATATAAGTGACAAGAAATGGGTTGAAGCAGAGAACTCTTTCTGGACTTTTAAGACATGATTTATGCTTTTTCAACATAAGAAATTTCACTGAAACTGATGATTGCTCACTTAAAGATATTTTGTATGACTACAAGTTGTAATTGCTTGGGTGTAATTCTTCTAGTGCTACTCTCTCTAAGCATCAAAAGGGGCTTGTACTTTGTACATCCTGTGACATAGTAATCCTTTTCTCTAGATTTATTGTCAACAACATTTTTGTGGTAGTTTTGTATCTTCATCATCTCTTTGGTGCATCGTACAGTATTCATACTCAAGGAAGCATTTTAAAGTTTAGAAAAAAATATATCACTATTTGCTTCTAGTTAACTGCTAGATTTTATATCTTTTTTATTATCATAATTTATGTGGTTCCTGTTTGTTGCTTTTACCATCCAGTGCAATGAGCCCCGGACTGAAGATGCTCCTCCAGCTGATGTAGCAAGCACCAATCCAACACCCTTGGGGAAAAGAGGATCAGATTTAGGTATAAACTTGTTTTTCTGTTGTTAAGTTTTTTTACTTGGTAACTAACATATATTCATTTTCAGGTCCTACTCATGTTTTAGTTGTACGAGGATTGGATGAAAATGCAGATGAAGAAATGCTTCGTTATGAATTTGCTAAGCATGCTGCAATTAAAGTAGCAAATATATTCTTGTGGTTAGCCAATGTTAAGCTTTTTTAGCTGTTGGCTTACAGTTTTTGTCTGCAGGATCTTCGCCTTGTCAGAGATAAATTTACTCATGTTTCTCGGGGATTTGCTTTTGTGCATTTCCACTCGGTACAATCTTATTCTTTTTTTTCTTATCCATGATGTCAGAGTATGATGCTTTTCTTGTATCATGGTTTACAGGTGGAAGATGCAACCAAAGCTCTTGAAGCAACCAATGGAACAACCCTAGAAAAAAATGGCCAAGTCTTACGTGTAGCATATGCAAAAAGCATTCATGGACCTGGATCTGGGACTCCACAATCGAGCAGTCTTGCAGCAGCTGCTATTGAGGCAGCAACATTTGCTCAACAGGTCTTAGCTATCAACATTTGTTATATAATTTAATTTTTTTATGTCTTATACGTGTCTGGTTCGCTTCTCCATTTCATGTGTTATGAACTGTGCACTAAATAATGTGTAGGCTTTGCAGTTTTGAAAATGATCAAATTCTCACTTTTGAGTTTCAGAAATGTGCCAGTCATGATGGCCTTGTCATAGTTGGCATTATTCTTTGCAAAATTCTGTTCTGTTGGATTTCTGTGCACATATATTCTTAAAAATGGATATTTTTTAATTCGTATGAATATCTTAGAAAAATTAGATCTTGTGGAAATGCCTGATCTATCACTGATCTTTACCTGAGGGCTCTTTGACACTGATTTTTCTTTGGCTAACTATAATTTGACATGAGCAACGACCTTTGCCAAACATCCAAATGGTTTAAGAAATTTTATGAATACTGTCTCAAATTAAAGATTTTGCAGAAGTTCACTTCAGAGAATATAAATTAAAAAAACCCATTAAAAATCTTCATGATGCCTTTTGAAGTAAATGCCTTCAGAAAGTGAAATGTTAGGGACATGACTAATTTCTTTGATCCTCAAGTTATTATAGCATCTGACCTTTGAACATGACTTTTTTTTTAAACTTTAACACATGTAACATCAAACCATGGGGACATTTGTGCAAGGAATTTATTTTCTGGAGATACTATGGAGGTGCAATTGTGCAATTTTAAGTCAAGGCTATATTTTGAAACTACCAGAGCATGCTCTTGATTTGCATGTCTCTGTAGTTATCATCTTGGTTTAGATTAGGGTGCGAAGCCAATATGCAGTTATTGTATGCTGAATTTGTTTTTACCATAACTTTTGCAGAATGGATGTAGCCAAGGTAGCATGTTCGACCTCTATGGTACTTCAGATGCCATAAAGTTTACTGACATGTACATGTCACTATCACTGAATAAAATAAAATAAAATAAATGAGTGGTTGTATCAATTGGTACTTAGTTGCATGGTCCATTATTGATGCATGATCAGACCAGTAAATATCAGTCAGGATTTACCAGTATGACCAGTATTTAAACTATGGAGGCAACATTCTGTATGGCCTTACTCGAGTATGCTTTTCAGTTTATTCTTTTTGAGATGGCAGTTCATGATTCTCCTATGGCCAATAAAATATCTGCTGGAAGATAGGAAGTTTCCAGTGTGCAATTCTCATTGTTTTGATGTTCTTGCCATATACCTTGATTACTTAATTATGGCCTTCGTATTAGCAAATCCAAGATAAAGCACACCGGAAATTTACCTGTTCAGATGCATGACAACATCTTAAATCACATACTAAAGAAATTAACCCTTAATAGAACTCAATTTTTTCTTTATCAAATTGAACTGTATATATTCATCTAGCTGTTTGTCTTGGCTAATTCTTTTGGTACATAGAATGATAGAAGATTTGCTGATTGTCTCCCTGTTTCATAAAATCGCTCTTTTGCTTTTACATATGTTAAAAGTTCCTGTAAAATGGTCTTAGTGCCATGCTTTATGATTTGGTTTTGTAATGCTTTCTCACATACTTTAAGGTATACAAACATTAAGAAATACAACTTCTGTACATGTGTACTGAGTAAAATTTTCATTAATCTTGATATCATATACCTTTTTCTATTTGTCATTCACTCACTGCTTCATGGGTTAACATCTTTAGCTACATATTGGTGAGCCAAATTAGTAATTATTTAGGCTCAATTATTACATCAATTTGCATACTATTTTTTTTAATTCATTGGTCATCGAGCTACTACTCAATTGAAATATCAACCATAGACTACTATAATTATTGCTATATCAATTTGGCTTTTTTTAATTTATTTTGTTCAGTATGATGCTGTTGGTTGGACGCCAAAGGAATACAATCCAGATCAAAAACAGGCTACAACTGGGTTTGAGCAAAATAGTAAGGCAGAAGTTCAGAGAGGTGGTTCTGCTCCACAATCTGGGTTTGTGTGGGATGAGAAATCTGGCTATTATTATGATGCTGCCTCAGGGTTTTATTATGATGGAAATACTGGTTAGTTTGTTCGATATTTCAAATTTTTGCTACAGCAATTATTCATTTTGGAAGCTTTTATTGTCAGAAACTTATATGGTTTCCTATTAAAATTTTTCTATTCAAAAATAATGAAATTAATATATGTATAATATGTGCCTTTATGTAGAATATTATTATTATTATTTTTGTTTAAACCTCTTTGAGTATAGTTTTTTTCCATCAAATCCTATTGGAAGTAGGGCCTCATTGTCTTGCTGAACTCTACTTGTAATTGTTTCATGCAGGTCTTTACTATGATGGGAACAATGGTGTTTGGTATTCTTATGATCATCAAACTCAGCAGTATGTCCCTTGCAACGAGCAGAGCAATAAGGCAGCTGGAGACATGGCAAATGAAACTTCAAAAGGATCGGATGGAACTGCAAGCAAAAAAGTAGTGATATCTGCACCTGCGACCATGGTAAAATCAAATGAAAAAGCCTCGTTGCCTGATGCGGTTCATGCTGCTGCAACAGCAGCATTAGCTGCAGAGAAAAAGGAAAAGGAGAAGTTAAAAGAGATCAAGTTGGCATCAAAAAGTAGCCTCTTAGCTAATAAGAAGAAGATGAACAATGTTCTGGCAATGTGGAAGCAAAGAAATCACGAGGGGCAGGCAGCTCGTGTTGTTCTTGATGACAAGGAGTCATCTGGTGTGCTAGATGATAAACCAAGCAATTCTTACTCTGCATCTGTAGCATTATCTGCAAAAAGCAAATTGAAATCTGATTCAGTTAAGGAAGCAATGGGTAGCTCAATTTATGCCTCATCCTCTAGCCGTGGGACTATTCATCAATCCATCTCTGCTGAAACAGTAGATGTGGATTCACAGGTTAAGCCAAGACCTGTTGGTAATAGCTTGGGAGGCACAATCATGGGTGTTATAAGAGGTTCTGGAAAAGGGATTATAAAGTCAGATACAACTTTTCCAGTATCTGCTAGTGAAGGTACTGCAGTTAGTTCTACTGCAACGGCAAGCTCCATAGAAACAACACCAGCTCTAGCTCGGACTCATTCTACCGCACCCTTCAAGACTGATGCATCTGCATTGGGTTCATATGGATCATCTGCATCCGGTGGACGTGGTAAACGCAGGTTTTCTGAGGCACCTGCGCTTTCTAATCCCAGGGATCAAATTCAGACGACTTATAGAGATAGGGCAGCTGAGAGAAGAAATCTGTATGGCTCGTCATCTGCCACAGGGGATGATCTGTCAGACCTTGGGCTTGGGGATCCAAGTAAGCATTAACAACTTCCATTGCTTTCATGTATATCATTCTCCTGTTTGATAATGTAAGATTACAATGAGAAAAAGGATAGCTGGTTCTTAGTCATAGTGGGGCATGTTATGCTCCAACCATCTGACATAATTTGTGTGGCCTACTTTTACTAACTTGCCCGGTTGTTAAATATCGAAAATTTATTGGCAACCAACTTCATAGGTCATTCAACCATAACAATTCAAGTATGGATACCTTGATATACTCACGCTTACTGGCAGAACCTGTTGTCAGTGGCTTTTGTCTGTTAACTATCTTCCAAATCCACCAGTTGATAGTTTGATATATTGATCGATATGCATATTCACATGCTGGAAATGGCTTTGTTTGAAGACTGTGATTATCCATATCGAAAGGATTCTTTATCAGTAACGGGGACGATGCCCTTTCCCCCGGGAGTTGGGGGACGGTCGGGTGGTGATATTCTGAGCAACGCCGAGAATTATGAAGTGATAACTGCTGATCGAGCCATCGACGAAAGCAATGTGGGTAACCGGATGCTTCGCAGTATGGGCTGGCAAGAAGGACTGGTACCTCCCTTTCTTTGTCTTCTTTTTGTTAAAATAATTGAGAATGCCATAGGCTAAGAATTATTTATTCTACTGGTTCATCGGGTCAGCACGTAGGTTTCACTTTGCATATATGTTTTCATATTGGAAAATCTTTGTGAAATGATACATCAAGTGCACCTTTTGCTTTTGGATTTAGGTCTACTTTAGGCTTAAAAATGAATTATGGTCTTTGAGTAGGATCCACGGACAAAGGACTCTTTTTAAGGAGCAGGTTTTCACCTATTATACTCATTGTTCGTATTTACTGCACTGTAGCAGTTTGGTATTAATGACGGTTGTATTTATGGCGAAATCTTTGTGCCTATTTAAGGATTAA
This sequence comes from Ensete ventricosum, assembly GCA_029747655.1. Classification (NCBI taxonomy): domain Eukaryota; kingdom Viridiplantae; phylum Streptophyta; class Magnoliopsida; order Zingiberales; family Musaceae; genus Ensete; species Ensete ventricosum. The sequence continues at coordinate 6,940,282 of JAQQAF010000003.1, forward strand.
ATAGGATTAAACATGGTGACTCGGTAGTTTGTCCTTAGTTTTCTTGTCCGTACTCAAATGACAATATTATGGTAGGATAGTTCCGCCGAATTGATGTGGTCATGAATTGAAATGAGATGGCAAAGAGTGATGGCTGCTCATGGAAATGTTTTTGCCTGCAATGTGGATATACTGTTACATACCACTATGGTTGCCCGGTGCTAACATGGGTTTGGGGGTTGGGTTTCTTGTCCTTTTTTGTTTGCTTCTGAGCGATCAGGGACTTGGGAAGGACGGTAGCGGCATCAAAGAGCCCGTACAAGCGAAAGCTGTGGACGACAGGTCGGGGCTCGGAAGTCAGCAGAGAAAAGTAGACCCATCCTTGGAGGCGCAAGCAGGAGATAGTTATCGAACCATCATCCAGAAGAAAGCGATTGCAAGATTTAGAGAGATGGCGTAGGTAGAGAACGATGGGTGCTTCCTTTTTTTTTTTTTTTTTTTTCAATCTCCAGAGCATCTCTTGCTGTACTGTCTTTTAGCTTCACTTTCTGAGTCTGTCTTTGTATTAATTTATGACGACTACATATTATTCAAGCGTGGTTAACGAGCCATGCTTTCTACTACTTAACATGCCTTTGAGACGTGCTTTCTCTCTTGGAGTCAGCCGTATACCTTTCTTTCGTTTTAGCGTGATGCTGCTCGAGATTTAGTGTGTGTCTGTCTGTGTGTGGGAATCAAATGTGTATATGATGCTATTAGTACTCGATACAGAAGTAACCTTTTTGGTCCGCATGAGACCTTAAGTCATGCCATATATTTTCTCGTCTCTTGTTCTGGTTTTCGTGAACTTTCGAATGCTGCTCTCTCTCTCTCTCTCTTTCTCTCTCTCACACACGCAGACACAACTTGTGCAATAGTCAGCTGACATGTTGAATCTTTCGACGGTGAGGGATCACGAGTCACGACCACTTGATGTCGACCGAGCCTTAACGTATGCTTCCCATTGTTAATCATTGATATTCTATCAATTACTAGTATCATGAGCTTAAATTTTTAAACATTTTAGATCAATAGTCAAAATTATGGTACCAATCGTTGGTGTTCATCTGCGAGTCAGATGCACAGATAAATATTGGTGTGTGTGTGTGTTTATTTTTTCTTTCTTTCTCTATATAAAATCAATCTAAAAATATTCACCAACCTTGTTATTGTCTTGATGTTGTCGGTGGTGAATTGGCACAACTCAATTCTGTTCCTTAGGCACAAAGTCATTCGGGTGGCTCGTGTGGCAATTGAGCAAGGAGGTTGGAGTCAAGGAAGGTTCGGCCGAAGTGATTCCGATGTGACGGTTGAGCGTCCAAGGCTGCTCCAGGGTTGAACCGGGATAGGCTCTAGTCATATTGGGGTTTTGGGGTTGAGCTAAGATGGGTGTTGGTCTCCTCGGGGACCCTACACAAGATGTCAAATGCTGAGGGATTTCTCAACCTACTCCTCTGACGATCAAATTAGCTTTTTGTGTAGTTTAGACAGTTAGAGATTCGAGTTCAATCCTTATTCAGGCCTCGGGGATCGACTTTTATACTTGTGTAGTCGATGGAGGGTGATTAACAAGTGATGAGGATTGGCTCGTACGACACCCTACAACGCATTTAATGAAGGATGATTGCAAGGGCACCACCTACTAGTCTTGGCAACTATCGGGGTCGAGCCGAACGATTATCGACTGTACGAGCCGACTAGGGGGGGTGCAGGTAAGCTTGGTTGCCAAGTGGATACAACCCTCGATGATCGACCTGTATCGCCACCCATGGGTTGCGATCTATTACGAGCGACAGATTGTCGCTCTGCTATTAGTTATGGGAGAGGGATGACCTGAGCCCTACGTTGTCCATGTTAACTCCTCATTAACAACCAATTAGCATGTCATGGCTAACGTAAGGTTAAACCCAACAACCAATTTTAATCCTTTTCCGGTCTATATATATATATATATATATATATATATATATATATATTGACTTATCACTGTTGCAACAAAACATCTATCAAAGAAAAAAAAAACCCCAAGTCGAACACGAGAAAGAATTTGCCATCCAACCTAACCCTAAATAGGACAAACTCCCAAAGCAAATATAATTCCTCACCCGCACCACGCTTAACTGCACGCTTATCTGACTCAAATGTAATGGTTGTCGTATTGTGTTTTGCAGAGCGCTCTGCGAACCACGCGGCTTGTCGGTGGCCATCGCCGCCTCAGCTCACTGGCGGTGTCGTTTCTCGTGATTGCGATACCCATCGCTTATGAACAAATGGAATCACTAATTTGATTGAAATAATAATTCACTCCATATTTATTATCAAAGATAACTACATATTTTTTCCAAAGTTTAAATATCATTTTCATCATAAGAGTGGGTGTGAGAGAGAATAAACTATCTTAGTATTCATTTTTTTAATCTTATTATATATTATTTTACATTCTTAATAAAATAAAATAATTATATTTGTATTGAGCCTACCATTTGTCCAATCGATCAATTTAATGACTATGCATCCAATACAAAAATAGAGAACGGAGTGGGTAAATCTAATGTCTACTGACACATCCAAAAATTTGAGGTGGACAATTTGATAGCAAGACCAGTAATATCAAAGCCAAAAGTTACTAGGAAAGGACCAAATATATACTAAACCATAAGAAATGCCAGTACGTAAAACATCATTTCCTAAAGAGGAGGAAATAATGTCACGTCACATGATATATTGTGGAATTTATGCACGCTTATGGTCGAATCTCAAACACCCCCATTCTTTATTATGAATGTGGACAGCGCCTCATACCGGCATCACCAATCGGCAAACTTCTCATTTTAACTGATATGTTCATGAATTCTACCAGAACAACTATCTATCTAGGTAATTGAACCAAACTTGAAGGCTACATGGATAATAATAGTGATGATGATGATAACAATAATAATATTATTATTATTGTTAGGAGCAAGAACAAAGAATAAAAGAAAAGAGAGATGTCTTATGACTAAAAGAAAAATCAAAGTTGCAATGGTTTAGAAAGAGAAAAGCAGATGAGTGAAAAGGCATGATAACTGGTCAGGGGATGCAGGCAAAGAATTCTGCACTTCTCAGTGCCATATGTTAGGGATTCATCTGAATCAGGTCTCAGATTATGACACACCAACCACAATACCTTTTTTTTCTTTTCTCGTCAAAACAAGGACCTTCACCTAAAATAATATGGTCACCACGAGATCTAGCTGTAATCCTTGAGACGGCTACATACATGGCATTTATGATCAATAATAAGAGTTGATCTGGTAGATGGGAGACTCAACACCAAACCCTGAGTTGTATGTCTGCTCCAAGTTTGTGCAATTGTGGATATCCAATCTCGTTTCAGGGATAGGTTGCTGGATCAGCTAGTAGGGCATAAGATATTATGCATTGGGTGACAATGAAGTTCCAATAGTGATGCATTATGAAAATGAGATTCCACCAGTACTCTAGTCGGCTATGGCAGATGAAGTACAGGTAATGTCTACCACAAATGAAATATGCTAATCATATCAGAAGCCTGAATTAAAATTTGATCATATTATTTTTCTGAAAAAGAAACTAACCTTCAATCTTGATGTAATAAAAAAAGCTTTTCTTCAGGTACCTGACATCTTGGACCTGTAAGGTTGTAGGCAATATGTCACATACAAAGTGATGGTACTCATGCAACAACCAGTAGATGACTGTTCCATATTCGTTTACTGCAGAGTTGAAATCTTTTTTTTACCTGACAGTGTTTCTGTCAACCTCTCAAATGTCCTAAGGTATCCCTTCATGTAGATGGTCGGATCCTCTTCACTTCAAATTGGATCCCTTGTAAGATCCATCAGTCCACAGGAGCTGAGCTCTGACATCAATGGGTCCACCCCAGAGGATGAGTGAAGGTGCCTGAAATGAAGAGACCAACAAGGTTCATAAGAACACAAGGTCCTTTATGTGAGATCAGCCCACCACTCTGTCTTTGTCTTCATATGACATGAGGGTCAACCATACAAAACTTGTGAGTATTTTTCTTCCTCTGGGGACTTGTGTTCATGTGTCCTTTCTTTGATGCACAACTTGTTTCTAAACACCAAGCCTAGTGAAGTGAATCCACAAAAGAAAAGAAAAAAAAAATCATATTACAGGTGTATTTTGACCCTCTTGTGGACAGGATATGAAGTCCAGAGGGGTACTTGTCTGACGCCAACTAGATATAATTGTTCTTTCTTCACCATTCTCCATCTGCTTTCTCTTCCCCTGTATTCTCCTGCTCTCTGAAATTACTTCTGAACTACCTTTCCTCCCCTTTCCCAAAGGTTTCCCAATTCTCACATTGCTGATCCCAATCTGCAAGTGTCTGTCTCTCTGGTAAAAAGATGCTGCCCTCCAGAGCCAGGTGAGTATCCTGTCCTCGCCAGATCTACATACTCCTCTTCTCTTCTCTTGTTTCTCCTTCAAGGGTCTATTTCAATGGGTTTTCTGTAGCTGTTATCACTTTTGGCCATCCAATTCTTCCTCAAATTCCTATTTTTTGTCTCCCTGAACAAAGTTCTAGATTATTTTCTCCTTAATTTTGCTATCAAGATGGTTCTTTCATTGTAGATTATCCAACTGCAGTTGCAGTCAATCATGGGTCAGCCATTGAACATCTGGATTTTTTTGGATGGTTGTGCTATTGGATGTTGGTGTCTAAACTTCAAAACGCTTAACTTGTTCTGTATTATTTGATTTCCAGGCTCAGTGTTGATCTGTCTCTGTTTTCCAGCATGCGTTCCTAAATTTAGTGGACATGTGATTGCTTCAGTAATCATGTATTTGTTCTCTCATCCACCATATGAATCTGGTTGCAGTATGTAAATAGTAAAGCTTTGGTCTGCATAGTTCTGGTTTAAATTTATAAGGCTGTGACTACTATATGTTTATAAAGCTTTGACCCATATATTTCTACTATAGATTTGTTCTGCAATCAGTGTCTTGGTTATTTTGCACTTTTCTTACTTCACAGTGGCAGTTAAATGTTCACTAAGAAGACTCTGATATTAATATTTGGAATAGATCTGGATTGCATGAAGATTCCAACAACAAGAACACACAAGGAACGCTCAAGGTTAGCAAAATAAGCAGAACCAGATCCGCCACATTAGACACTCGATCGCCTTTGCCTATGGCAGAACTATCTTCTCCCGTGTCAAAACCACGTGTTTCAGTTAATCGCTCACCCAAATCAGCTAATTCAAAGACTCCAAACAAGAAAACCTCTACTCCTGATGTAAGATAATTCTGTTCCATATAGTTTGTTCTAGGAATGCTGGATTAAAATATTTTTGATATATAATCTAAGTAAATTTGGTTTTTGGTATTAGAAACTACCGCAAGCAGCAAAAGCATCAGAGTTGCAGGAAAAATTGGATGCAGTTGAGATGGATCTGAAGAAAGCAAAGGAGCAATTAGCTTCTGTGGAGCTAGAAAAGATGAAAGCTAATGAGGAACTGAATAAAGTAAAGATGTCAGCTGATGAGGTAAATGAGAAATTCCAGGAAGCTACTGTTGCTAAGAAGAAGGCTGAGGAGGCCTTGGAGATCGAGAAATTTCAGTTCAACGAATTGGAACAGGCAAGCAAAAAAGCTGCCCAGAAGAGGGAAGAGGAATTCCAAAAGGAACTCAAAAATGTTCAGAGCCAACATAATCAGGATGTTTCTGCACTGAATTCCATGAATCAGGAACTCCAGAGGATCAAGATGGAGCTCATAGATGTCACAAATGCAAAAGAAATTGCATTAGTCCAAGCCACCGATGCAAAGAAAACTGCTGAAATATATGAAGAGAAGGTGGAACTCCTGTCCGAGGAAGTCAGTCAATTAAAGGCCTTGCATGACTCCAAGCTGGATAGTATGAACAAAGAAGCAGCAGATACTATCAAAAAGTTGGATGCTGAAGTAACTAATCTAAAATTTGAGCTTGAAAGGGCAAAGACAGCCCAAGAAAAGTTGGTTCAGATGGAAGCATTGGTTGAAAAGCTTCAGTTAGAGATGATTGATGCCAGGAAGGGTGAACTAGATGTAGCTCAGCTAGTCGATGAGTGGAGGAAGAAGGCGGAGATGCTAAAGATTGATCTGGAGGAAGCTTATCAGTCTGAGAAATCTGCATCTGATTCTCTGGCAGCCATGATGGAAAAATTGGAAGCGAGTAAATTTCTCTTTGACGATGCTGAATCTGAAATATCTACTCTTCGAGGGACAATAAAGTCATTGGAGATTGAGGTGGCAAAGCAGAAGATTGATCTTGAAGAATCAGATAGGCAGCTAGATTTGACACAGCAAGATGCACTGAACATTGGAAAGACCATTGAATTACTAAAACTGGAACTTCATAATCTGGAGGAAGAAAAGTTGCAGGCAATTAACAGCGAGAAGGTCACTGCTTCAAAAATCAAGAGCCTGATTGAGGAGAATAATAAACTCATGGATGACCTCAAGAATAGCAAAGATGAAGAGGCAAAGGCTAAAAAGGCAATTGAAGATTTAGCTTCTGCATTGCAAGCCATGTCCATAGAAGCCAGAGAAAAAGATGAAAGGCTTTTAAAAACACAAACTGAGATTGAAGAATCTCAAGCAGACATAGAACAACTAAATATAGCTCTAAGAAACACTAAAGAAAGGTATGAGGTGATGCTTGACGAGGCAAGATATGAGGTTGTTTGCCTCAAGAAAATTCTTGAAAGATTCGAAACTGAAGCAAGTAACACGAACAATGAGTGGGATGAAAAAGAGTTTAGTTTTGTCAACACAATTAAAGAGTTAGAAGAAGAAACTGTAACCCTGAAGGTTGAAATGTCAAAAATGGTTGACTTACAGAAACTAGCTAATCAAAAAACACTAGTAGTGAAGGAAGATGTAAGTGAGATGCTTACCAAATTAAGACTTGTGGAATCTGGGACAAATTCTGCATATAAAGAAGCGGAAGCATCAAAGTATGAAAGTTTGCAATTGAAGGAGACATTGTTGGACATGGAGAATGAGCTACAGAGTATCACACAAGAGAATGACGACCTTTGCATACAGGAAGCAGCTGCGACGCATAAGGTCAGAGAGCTATCCGCAGCTCTTAAACAGGCCATATCAGATAAGATCGAGGAAAACTGTGAGATATCGGACAGCGGTGAGTACAACCTGGAAAAAAATGACTCAGAAGTACCTTACAAAAATCTTGAAGACCATCATAAACAAGACCACAAACAAAAAGAGAAGAGGAAAGAAATCGAAAATGTTAAGGAAGATCTTGTCGAAGTCATGGAGAATGGTTTATCATCAGAAAGGAATCATGAGGATGAATCCACTGATGACGATCTACAATTAAAGATGAATGGCAGTAGCAACAATTTGACAAATGGAATGACAGGTAGCATCGACGATGAAACTACCTTGACCGCCAAGCAGCACCAGCAACAAAAAAAGAAGAAGCCATTACTCCACAAGTTTGGGAACCTTCTGAAGAAGGGAAATCATTAGTAGGATAGCATCTGAAGTTTACATACATGATTATTTCGATTGATATACTTTATCAGCGTGCCTTGAGGTGTCAATACGTTCTACACTTCTAATGTTTGTATTATCCTATTGAAAGAGCTTATCCTAAATTGTATCAACACATCATATATGTCAATCTTTTGTTCCTCTGGCTGGCCTTTTTGCATGAGAGCCACTATACTTTTAGAAGTTCTCATGACATTGCTTAAAGGACTCCGATCACCTTGTGTATACCATCCATCACCTGGATTTATTGAGGCCATAAAATCATTTTGATACCCTTATCTTGATTTTTTTTATTAGTACAATTATCAATACCTGATGTTTTGGTTTGCTTATTTCTTCCTTCTGACATCTGTATAGGTTGTCGTCAACCACTAATAGTTTCTTTCTTAAGTGCTTGTAGAACTTTCATCTAAACTTCAAGTCTGAAGCTTCAGATCTCTTTCTCGACTACTCAAGATAAGTTTTTCAGGACTGGCAATACCAAAAACCAGAACTAAGGCCAACCTCGAATTTATAAGGTCAAAAGAAGATCAAATTTACTTGAATAGTCATCTAACTTTGAGTGTTGTTTCAAGTTGTTTCTCAAACTTATTCTTTCTTGTGTTAAACTGGCTTGTTAACACGTCATATCCGTCAATCTTTTGTTCTTCTCGCTGGCCCTTTTGCATGAGAGCCATTATACTTTTAGAAGTTCTCATGAGTCATGAAATTGCTCAAAGAAGGACTCCAATCACCTTGTGTATACCATTCATCACCAGGATTTATTGAGGCCATAAAATCATTTTGATACCCTCCATCTTGATTTTTTTTTTTATTAGTACCATTACCAATACCTGATGTTTTGGTTTTCTTATTACTCCCTACTGACATCTGTATAGGTTTCCATCCACCACTAATAGTTTCTATGTTAAGTGCTAGTAGAACTTTCATCTAAACTTCAAGTCTGAAGCTTCAGATCTCTTTCTTGAGCACTCAAGAAAACTTTTTCAGTATTGACAATACCTAAACCCACAACTAAGTCCAACCTCGAATTGATAAGGTCAAAAAAGATTAAATTTACTTGAATAGTCATCTAATTTTGAGTGTTGTTTCAAGTTGTTTCTCAAACTTATTCTTTCTTGTGTCAAACTGGCTTGAACTATTAATAATTTACCAATCAAGTCCATCTCTTATCTGTCATCGATATCAGTTAACATGAAGATGGCTTGTAATTAGGGTCAACTAAATGTTCTATTAGTTTGATCATCCATATGACGAAGTAAATGTTTTTTTTTTTATATTGACTACCTCGGACCTTGTTTCCAATAGGTATAACATTGGCCAAAAACATATAGAGAGATGACAGTACTACAACATCATAATAGTAGTTTTGAGTTACAAGGGCCACAGTGCTGTTATCTTTTATGCTTTATTTGATAGAGAGAGATAATTCGAAAATGGAAGAAAGAGAAGAGAGAGGAGACAAAGGCTACTGAGTACTATCTTCTCCATCTAATTACTAATGAGAGTGAGAGAAGCACAGCTACAACAGGATGAGAACAGTGGAGGCTGGAAATGACATGGTATTGTGTTCGATCTTGTCATGTATACGCGGTACATAATACGATCTGATTGTTGTCCATACACAACACGTGATTTGATTGTTATTAGCACTCTGCCCATTATACCTAATAAATTCATAGTTTAAGAACCAATGTCACTCACACGCACAAATAATTCGGGGACCAACATAAGATTATAATTTAGTCAACAAAACAGGATTTAGATCAAAATTTGCAGGCAAGGAGAAGCAAATGACTGATTACTAGTGTAGAGATCCCATCATCATTCGTTCAATCTCATGAGAATTTTATGAGTAAAACTGCAAGCTCCTCAGAGGAGGAACTCCAGTTTCCATAAATCCAGGAGATGAACAGATGCAGTTGCATCAACCAAGCCCAAGCAAACTAATCTACATGGGAGCATCGGAAACATCTCGATAAAGGAGTTCAAAGCCATACTCGAGGAAATGGAGCACATCGAGGGTGTGCGCGAGGCAGCTTCGGTGGCCCGGTCGCCGTCGCCGTTAGGTAGACTCCGTGTGGCTCAAGCCCAAGTCAATAGGGCGTTTGCCCAACCCTCGGATCCCTCTTTCTCTTCCCCCTTCCCTCTTCCCCAACTTGGTCTGTGGCGGGAAATGTGTCAGCGGCATCGAAGAAGAAGAGTCTGTTCTGTTTCTCTCTCCCTCTCGCTTCGCCTCGGGCTTCTCCTGTTAACGGCTTAGATAACACTTTTTAAACTCTTCCTCGATCTACCCGTCGACCTACCCTTGTTATTATTGCTGAACAACATGGGCCCCGCAAATCCACATCCTTAGACACTCGGGTAAGCTTCGCTTGTGTCATCTTATATCGTTACCCGTCTACCTGTATCGTGATTAGTGGAAAGACGTGGGGTCCGGGTGACGCACATCCATGACCACGGCGTTGACGCTTTCCTCGCGTAGGGCAGCATTCTTACGCGCTACAAAACGATTACGGACCCCACTGGGACCCACATGGAGGCATGCAGCTCTGCCAGCGTAGTTTTAATGTGTTACCCCGCGGTTCTACTCGTGTTGTGATTGATCAAGTACGTGGGGCCCTCAACACCGTCCTCCGTATACATACTTCCATATACATACCTATAAGCAGTTTAGAGACGCCAAAATATCTTTTTGGTTTTACATGTATAGCCTTGCACTTATATTTTAATATAATATAATATATATTTTGTGAACGTCCATTTAGAAAACATGTAAACCATCACTTGCGAGTTTGTGATCGAAAGCAACAAATATACAAAGTATCTAAAAAGTCTTTATTTTTGTGTCATGAACATCAATTATAGCTTAATCAATGATCCAATTAAAACTAATGACAAGTTATCCATGGGTTAGAGGCCAAATGAGCTGGTTAAGCATCATGGAAGTGGCGCTCCAACGATGGACACATGATGTGAAGCTTTATGTGGAAACCAAAAATATTTTGCTAAGGGTAGATGGCTTATTTCTTATAGGTTCATTATTTACCTTCTAGATCTCATGATATTTCTTTATGTACAAAGTTTATATTATTTGTAACACAGTCTATTTTAATTTAAAAAATCATTTTATGCATTTTTGGGTAAATTAAAAAATTTAGATGTTTTTATAAATGATGAGACAATCTCGCCCATTATAATTTTATATTACGTACAATTATAATAAAAATAACTATGTTATACTTTATAATTGACTACATACATCAATCATTACTACCTCATCATCATAGAAATATTCATTGTGTTCTCACCAATCTAACACCCTACAAACTCATTAAAGGCATAAAACTAATTTTTTGAATATTATATTTATATATATATATATATATATATATATATGATAAGATCATCTTTAGTCCCATATTGATTGATTGAGAAGTAAAGTAGCTAAGGGCTCACAAGTACATAAGTTACTCTTACTCTTAAAAATATTTTATGGTATTCTCAGTTTTCACAAAGGGTAAAATCATATTAATACGTTCAAAACAGATAATTCCTAATTCCTCATGTGTCTATGGACTCCATTGAAATGATATTATATTATTATTATATATATAATATTAAATTTTACTATATAGATAATATCAAGTGAGTCCTATAGACGGAAGAGACAAATTTTACTATAATATAAGAGACTTGAATTAAGGAAGTGGGCCATCATCTCATCCATGGTGGTGAGATGGAAGAGACAAAAGTATAGTTGGTGAGTCCTATAGTAGTTAGCATGCTTGTTGGGACAACCACTCACCACCTCATTTGTCAACACTTAATTGATGAGGTATGCAAGAAAGTAGTGTTGTTGGGCTCAGCACATCCACCGCATCATCAGGCTTGTCCTATCATACTGCCAATTTTTTTATTTCTTTTGTACGAAATCCCTTCCTCTTTCGACAAGAGCTGAAAAAAAATAGTGATGACTACGGATCGAGTACTCATAATATTTATTATTTTGATATTAATTTTGAATTTGTCTCAGATAACCCCAAAAAAATAACTTTATTATCATAATAATAATATTCTCATAATAGCACATTGACCAGCCAAAATTTCTGATCATATCACATCTATTCATTTTTGTTCCAAATTTTTTTCCTTATTAATTTCATGTGCAACCAAAAAACAAAAGAAAAGATTTTTGAGTGATGTCAATTCATGCATCTCCCAACCATTAAACTCTCCATCGAGTAAAAAAAGCTGCCACAAAAGCTAACCAGAAACCAACATTGTCACGGAGATGGATTTAGCCACCGCCTCTGTCGCAGACAAAACTACGGTCGCCATCACTTCACGAGTCACGGAACCGCTTGGAACACAACGGCGCGATTTCTCACGCTAACGGATAAGTACATAGTTGAACTCGTGGCGAGATTCGTTGGGTTTCTCTCGCGGTAAACGGGAGTGGCACGTTCGTGAATTAGAAAGCTTTCCTCGACCACTTATACGCGTCAGGAGAGGAGCCTGTAGTCCATCTCGTGTTCTTTCTCGCGTCACGTGTCGCGAGAGGACTTGGGTCGTGTGTCTTTGCTTTCGTTCCCCTCGACCACTCTCCGACTCGTGATACTTTGTTCCCACTTTAGAGTACGACGTGATAAGGGCAGATTCGTCACTCCGTCAATGTCACGTCGCAACTGTTCGAATCCCTTATCCGTTGCTTTTCCCTGTTCTGTCCCCGTTCTTCGCTGAAATGACTGTTTAGTCCTCTCTAAGTAAGTAAAGCGACCTTTGGCTAATTGATGCATCATGTTATTTTTATTTGTCCTCTTCATCCATGTGCGTAATCGGAACGTGAGCCACGGGTTGGGTCCACCCCATGGGCCCCGTCCAGTCGCACAGGCAATTGAGAGAGGGTGAGACGCGTTTGGGTAGGAGAAGCCCTTTCGGTTATCGAAGCGAGAAAAGCGAAGGCGTGCGAGGGAGGAAAAGGGCAGCTTCCATTCGCAGGTGATCGTCACGTGATAGTGTCGTTGGTTGACACGTCGTCGCACGATTGTGCTCCCTGCCCATTGGTTGCGCACTATCATCTCAGAAGTCGTCCTGCTTATCAACAGTGATACGTCGCAGTGATAAGCCTGACGACTTATCTACAGTTATGGTCTAAACCGACATTTTATAATTTCACCCTTCTTTTCTTGCCGCATCATTCCGCTATCGCTCACGAGAAGCACCGAACGTAACTAAAGAGTGCGCGTATACAGAAAAATCGAGCGTAGCTTTATCGCCCTCACCAATAGATTTTTGAGTTGATAGAGTACGAGGAAGATGACGTGGCGCGCTCTGAATTATCGGGGCTAAAATGACGAGATTAACCTTCTGGACGAGCCCTCGAGAGAAAGATGCTCCGCCAGGGGTACAAAGTGACGAGTCTGCCCCTAAGGTGCTCCTCGAAACCGACGCCAAGTCAGGATTTACGGGAATGCCCCTCTCGACGTGACGAGCGATTCCGTTGACTTACCAGAATACCCCTACTTTTGCTTGGGTAGGTAACACATCGTCACAATAAATGCGGCAAAGTTGTAATTTTGTAGAAGAAGATGGATAATTTAGGAAAGTCGAAGCGGCTTTTGCTGCCAGGGTTTCCACCTATAAAAGGCGAAGGGAAGAGACCATCGAAGCAAGTAGGATTATAACAGGTGAGAAAGGCAGTGAGAGCGACAGAGGGATAGGAGAACACGGCGGCTGGAGTGGAGGAGAAGAAACGAGAGAAAGCAGTGAGAAAGAAGAAAGTGCGCCCCGAAACCCTAGAAAATTCGAAGGAGGCGCAGATCTCCCGGATCCGGATCGGTCTTGCTTCCCGGAAATTTCGCGCTTTTGGTTTCTCGTGGGATCCGGCTCCAGATCGAGAGGGCTTGTTCGTGGGGTACGGGGAAGAGAAACTCGTGGGAGGTCCAGATCGGTTCCTGACCGCTGCCGCGGGCTCTTTCTCCTGTCTGGTGGCGGTCTGGTAGGGTTTCTCTCGCTATGTTGCTCTTTTGGTGGCGGATTTCGGGTTAGGTGGGGCGGACCGGGGGATTGTTTGGGGTTATCGGGGGCACGGACTACGGTTATCGTCTTCTGCAACTCTCGGTGGAGAACGCGGAGTAGATTGCTTTTTTGTTGGTTAGGCTTTTGGAGTCTCAGCTCCGATCTCTGTGTTCGAGTCAAAGGAGTTAGATATTTGTGACCATTTAGTGTTTGCGCTCCATTTCGTCGTTTCTGAGCCCGGTCGTTTGGTTCGAATCTTTGTCACCTAGTTGGTAAAAGATGAAGCTCTCCCTTTGAGAGATTTGGAAGGGAAAAGTCCGAAGTGATTGAGATAACGTTTGAAGGTTTTGCTTGTGTGGTTTGTGTTCGTCCTATTGGGACTCGATTCTTGCTCTGGAGCATTTGGGATTTGCTACCTGGAAACCATGTCGTCTTTGAGCAGGGAATTGGTTTTCCTGATATTGCAGTTCCTGGATGAGGAGAAATTCAAAGAAGCAGTTCATAAGTAAGTAGTGTTATTTTCTTAATAATTTTTATTTCCAAAGCTCGTTTTCATTTTTACTGAGGCAAATGGTTTGACTTATAGGTTGGAACAAGAGTCGGGCTTTTACTTTAATATGAAGCATTTTGAAGATCTAGTTCAGGCAGGGGAATGGGATGAAGTTGAAAAATATCTTGGTGGTTTCACCAAGGTTGAAGACAATCGATACTCGATGAAAATATTCTTTGAGATTAGGAAGCAGAAGTATCTGGAAGCACTTGACAGGTGAGATTTTGTTCCTTTTCTTTTGGAATCCTGTTCTTCAGTTTTAGTATGTAGTCCTTATTTGATAGACCCCACCATTGTTGTTCTCTCAGGCATGACCGAGCTAAAGCTGTTGAGATACTCGTGAAGGATCTCAAGGTTTTTGCTTCTTTCAATGAGGATCTCTTCAAGGAGATTACTCAGCTGCTTACCTTGGAGAATTTCAGGTAATTTAGCTTCGGTTTGTGAAGTTGTTAATGATGCTGGCATCAGTTTCCATGATGAATCATTATTCTTCTTTCTTTCTTTTTAAAATTTATGCAGGCAAAATGAGCAGCTTTCCAAGTATGGTGACACAAAATCAGCACGAAATATAATGCTAATGGAGCTTAAAAAGCTCATTGAAGCTAATCCTTTGTTTCGTGATAAGCTAACATTTCCACCATTTAAATCTTCTCGGCTGCGGACTTTAATCAACCAAAGGTGTCCATTTCCCTTTTTTATCCTTTATTTACTGTATGCTTGCTATTATTTCAATATTCATTGATATTATTATCTTCAGTACTGTTATATTCAGCAATGAATTAGCAAACTACTTAATGGATTTTCTAGTAACAGAAACTGCAATTATGGTTTAGTCAGTTAGCATAGAACATTGACAAGAATATTGTGCTATTCCTATCTGCAAGTGGAACTGGTTAGAAAAAAAGACTAGGATATTTTTCATTTATCCTATCTTACTTCATTTAATTTTTCTTCTATGATTTTATTTTTTAATTTAAAATCTCATACACAACAACAACAACAACAACAAAGCCATAAGTCCCAAATAATTTGGAATCGGATACATGGATCTTTTGCCATCATTGAGATATACAAAAAGTCATATATTTAATTAAGTTCAGAGTACTTAAAATCCTTTTAATTCTTTTTAGGTCTTCCTTTGCTGCTCCTCATACTACTTGTATTAATCATTTCACCTCTTCTGACTACTGGAGGTCTCCTATGCATATGCTCATATTATCTTAAAATCTCATATGCTTACATATTTCTTTGAATTTTTCTTTTTTTAGTCTGAATTGGCAGCATCAGCTTTGCAAGAATCCACGCCCCAACCCTGATATTAAAACACTTTTTACTGATCATTCTTGTGCCATTCCCACTAATGGAGCGCGTGGACCTCCCCCGACAAATGGCCCACTTGTGGGGCCTATTCCTAAATCTGGGGCATTTCCTCCACTGTCTGCTCATAGTGTAAGTGGATTTGATTACATATATTTCTGGCCCTTTTTTGTGGTTCCTGTTATGGACTATTGACCTATTCTCAATACAGCCATTCCAGCCAGTTGTCTCTCCACCTGCAAGTGCCATTGCGGGGTGGATGACGAATGCTAACCCATCATTATCACATGCTGCTGTGGCACAAGGGCCTCCGGGACTGGTTCAGCCTCAAAGTACAGGTGTTTCTCAGATGCCTATATTCCCTGGCGACTGAAGATATTTTATATTATACTTTAAACAATGCATTTTACTTCTGCAGCTGCTTTCTTGAAGCACCCAAGGACCCCGACAAGTACTCCTGGTATGGATTATCAGACTGCTGACTCAGAACACTTGATGAAGAGATTACGTACTGGTCAATCAGATGAGGTATCTAAGAAATTAATGCTGCTACAGGACACCCTTAACGGTTTCTTGGTCATAACTTGGGTCAAATATGAAGTGAATATGTTTGATTTGTCATGCCATAACAACAAAATAGCTTTTTCTTTTAGGTGTCATTCTCTGGATCAAGTCATCCACCTAATGTTTACTCTCAAGAAGATATTCCAAAAACTGTGGCACGGACTATCAACCAAGGTTCTAATGTCATGAGCTTGGACTTTCACCCAATCCACCAAACAATTCTTCTAGGTAGGTGTTTGAACCATTGATTTGGCGATGCATGGATGTCTTGTTTGTGCTGTTTTTCTCAATGAAACTTGGTTCACTTGATCAGCTTGATTTTGTTTGCTTTGTAGTTGGAACAAATGTTGGTGACGTTAGCATATGGGAAGTTGGAACTAAAGAACGGATAGCACACAAGACGTTCAAGGTTTGGGATATTGGATCTTTTACTGTGTCTCTGCAGGTGCTCCCTTGAACTTCACACTTCTTGTTGATTTTCAGTTTCTTGTGACATAAAATCTGGCTCAACCTTCTTGCCAAATTATGATTCATAAACATACCTTGTCTATTCAACTTGCAGGCAGCTCTCATGAAAGATGCTACCATATCTGTCAATCGATGCTTGTGGAGTCCTGATGGAACTATCCTTGGTATAATTCATCTGCTTGTTTTTTTCAATATGGTTCCATGATGCTAAATTTTACCATTGCTTTATTTTCCTAATAAATGTATATGCTGCTTTATGGTCTCCTATAGGTGTTGCATTCTCAAAACATATTGTTCATACATATGTTTTTAGTTTAAATGGAGAGTTGAGGCAACAATTGGAGGTACGTTTAATATGTTATTCTATTGCCATGCATGTGATGATACCTGACTGTTTGGTGTTTTCTAGATTGATGCTCATGTGGGTGGTGTTAATGACATTGCTTTCTCCCACCCTAACAAGAGTTTATCAATAATCACATGTGGTGATGACAAGACGATCAAGGTGAGAAGCACAGGATGTATCTTTGATCTATTTTAAATTTTAATTGTTATAAGCATGACCTTATAATTTTCATTGAACTGAACGGCAGGTGTGGGATGCTACGACAGGGCAGAAGCAGTACACTTTTGAGGGCCATGAAACTCCTGTATATTCTGTGTGCCCTCACTATAAGGAGTCTATTCAGGTTTGTTTCGAACTCAACTAATTATTGAGTCTATTCAGGTTTGTTTCCAACTCTGCTGATTATTTGTTTACTAGGCCGATCATCATTCTTTTGGTTGATTAGACAAGTTGAATCAGTCATTTTGTTCTTTGTTGTTGGTGATGTGTGTTTATGTAGCTGATGGAGTTGTCAGAAAAGGTCTTCTTAACCATTTCTGACGGTAATGTTCTCTTTATGCAGTTTATCTTCTCAACTGCTATTGATGGGAAAATCAAAGCATGGCTGTATGATTGTTTGGGATCCAGAGTTGACTATGATGCTCCTGGACATTGGTGCACAACAATGGCATACAGTTCAGATGGGACAAGGTGAAGATCGTCTTTCTACATACTGAATTTGTCACTGCCATTTGCAATCATATGTTGGTACGGTAAACTCTTAACATCTTTAAGCTACTATAAGAAGAGGCATGCTACAAAGCCTTAAATTTTGAGCCTCTTGCTGGCCTCTTTCACATGATGGGCAATGATCAGGGTCTTGTCAGAGGGGTGGGTCCTTGACTAGTAACCATGTGGGGTGTTCATAAGGCTTCCAACTGGCCTCTCCAGTATTTGACTATTAATAACCATCATCACATGTGATCATCCTTGTACATATTACTAGTAGTTGTTTCTTTTATCCTCCTATGTGCCATTGTTATTTTTCAATCCTGCTAGAATAGTGCCAATCTCTGTTTTTGTCTCGACTCTCATGTCAGTGTATGGGTCATCTAAAATTTGAACTTCCAATCTGATGCAGGCTTTTCTCTTGTGGAACTAGTAAAGACGGTGACTCTCATCTGGTTGAGTGGAATGAAACTGAGGGAGCCATTAAAAGGACATACTCTGGGTTTAGAAAACGCTCATTAGGGGTTGTTCAGTTTGATACAACTAGAAACCGATTCTTGGCAGCTGGAGACGAATTTATGATAAAGTTTTGGGATATGGACAATATTAATATACTAACTACTACTGATGCAGATGGTGGATTGCCTGTGAGCAGCTCAATTCATTTACTTCTTTATTGTCAAAACTGTAACTTTGAGCTTTAATAGTCCTTTCCCTTTTGCAGGCAAGTCCTCGCTTGAGATTCAACCGAGAGGGCTCATTGCTTGCAGTGACAACAAGTGATAATGGAATTAAGATCTTAGCAAATACTGATGGGCAAAGGTTGGTAAGGATGATGGAGGGTAGGGGATGTGAGGGATCTCGAGGTCCTTCTCAACAGATTAGCACTAATTTGAAGGTAATATTTTTTCCTTTCTGATTTTCATGTTAGAGGCAATATGATATGAACAATACAGACTGGAGTCAGTATATCTTTAATTTCTTATGTTGTTAGAGTGATGTGCTTCTACATTCATTTTCGTTTCTTTACTTATATGGAAAACATTTTTTTTTGAAATAGATGCAATAATGCCTGATCTCAACCTGATTAAAAAAAATAGTATGATCATGCCTAACTGCCAGGTCAAGAAAATTCCTTGCTTCAACATGTTGAAACTTTAGATAACTCAGTGTTTGTATAAAGTAATTAACATAGCGGAAGGTAGTTTTTATCTGAATTTTCTAAGACAATTGTGTCATTTTGATGTGTGAAAATGTCTTCTTCTATTCTTGTTTTCTAGATAACCACCATGTGATAGAACTGTAAGTCTCCTCGGAGCTAGTTGAGGACCTGAGGTTTCTTTCATAGATTATTTGTCATCATCTCTAGGCATTTACGACGATCTCTTTAACATGCTATCTTAACAATATGCAGCCCCCAATTATAAATGCACTGGGAGCTGTTTCTAACGTTTCTAGCTCTATAATAGCTACTCCTGAGCGACCAGACCGAACCTTACCTGCAGTATCAATGAGTAGCTTGGTGAGAGTTAATATGCACTTTCTTCCTATGTTACTGATAGCATTTATCAGGTACAGAGATTATGACATTAAATGAATTTTGCAGGCTGTTGTGGAAAGTAGCAGGACGACTGATGTTAAGCCAAGAATTCCTGAAGATACTGAAAAAATCAAAAGCTGGAAGTTAACTGACATTGTTGACTCTGCTCATCTCAAAGCCTTGCGTTTGCCAGATTCCATGACAGCGAGCAAGGTTCGTTCATATTTCTGTTGCAGGTTTTATTTCAGCAGTTTTTCATATTGGTGACAGGAATTATGTAATCAAATATCAAGAATTTTATTATTTCAAGTTTATTAATTGAAAAGAAACTTTGTGTAGCA
Organism: Ensete ventricosum; assembly: GCA_029747655.1. Taxonomy (NCBI): domain Eukaryota; kingdom Viridiplantae; phylum Streptophyta; class Magnoliopsida; order Zingiberales; family Musaceae; genus Ensete; species Ensete ventricosum. The sequence continues at coordinate 6,959,705 of JAQQAF010000003.1, forward strand.
AATTTTTCATAATGAATATTTAATTTATAAAAAAACATAGCCAAGTATTATTTTTTTCTCTGAGTGTTGCAAGCATTTCTATTGGTCACAAAGGGAAATATTAGGATTGGGAACCATGAGAGTAGAGGATAATCAAGTAATAAATATTCTTTATTATTTGTTTTGTCAAAAAAGTATGTCTATATTTGGTATAATTGATGTTGCTCATGATTTACATGAATAAGAAATTGATGAAAGATACCAAGATGGATGCTCTCAATTGTTTCAAAGCTCATTATGAACAAAATATGCAGGTATAAATAGCAAGGGTATGGTGAGCATTCTTTCCTGGTTTCGATTAAGGTTCATATAGCTTAGCACTAGTCTTTTGCGTCAACAAAGTTGTCAAAACTGGTATTGCTTCAGTCAAATTTGATCAAACAAAATCCTTAGGTAACTCAGGTTCACATTTAATTTGTCTAATTATGCTTTGAATCCATGTCACTAGAATTGTTGATTGGCCCACATAGAATGGAGATGAATAACAAAGCTTATGTGTGAAACAAGTGATAAGATTCATCCAGAATTCATTTGAGAGGATAACAATAATACACAAGCCATAGAAGCCACACTGTATGCATACCCTGGAAAAAAATCTCAGTCATCCTCTACAACATGGATCTCATGTCTTGTTTAATATGTCAAGGTATCAGTTGTGGCTTATGTGTATGTCAAAATATTTGTTTAATACTTCAACCTGTTGTATTTTTTTTTTGTCCCATCATGGTTGTCTTTCAAATTTCAAAATTTTGGGTGGCTTCATTTATATGGTATATGCTTTAGATGGGAGAACTTTTTCCCATTAATATCTTTTACTCAGGGTTCCCTGTTCTATTTTATTTTTAGGTGGTGCGGTTGTTATACACAAACTCTGGGTTTGCTGTATTGGCTCTTGGCTCTAATGCCATTCATAAGTTGTGGAAATGGGTGCGTAATGAGCGAAATCCATCTGGCAAGGTAAACATGTGTTATTGGTGAATTTATCTATTAGATGCTAATTTTATCTGATGGGTTCTTCTGTTGATGCTTCAGTCAAATGCATCTGTTGCCCCTCAGCTGTGGCAGCCATCAAATGGTGCTCTTATGACTAATGAAACAACTGACACCAATCCAGAAGAAGTGACTCCATGTATTGCTTTGTCAAAGAATGACTCCTATGTCATGTCTGGCTCTGGCGGCAAGATTTCATTGTTTAACATGATGACTTTCAAGGTGCATAGTTTCTTTGATTGTCATTAGACTGATGTTCCTTGCAACAAACTTGGTTTGATGTCCGAAAGCTTAATGACCATCTTTCTACTTTAATTTTAATATCTTAACTGTGGCATTTCATAGGTCATGACAACTTTCATGACGCCCCCACCTGCAGCCACTTTTCTGGCATTTCATCCTCAGGACAACAATATAATTGCCATTGGAATGGAGGATTCTAGTATTCAGATTTATAATGTACGAGTTGATGAGGTCAGTATTCTCGTACTTTGTATGCTTTGTGAGACTACAAATAATTCTGTTTGTAGTTTTGGAATGATGATGTTTAAACTTCTCTAGTATGGTTTTCCTAATGTGAGCATTTACTGAAAACTTTGCAGGTTAAAACCAAGCTCAAGGGTCACCAGAAAAAAATAACTGGTCTTGCATTTTCCCAGACATTAAATGTGCTTCTCTCTTCTGGAGCTGATGCTCAGGTGCATAGATTAAAAATACCAGATTTTGGATTTCTTTTATCAATATATACATGACATGGAGGTGATATAATTGTGATTACCTAAAAGTCCTGATGCTTTCACATTGGTGTGTCTTTCAACTGCATCATTAATAGCCTTTTAGGTTCTCAGCTCCAGTTTCCCTGTGATGGTTTTCTTCTGATAAACTAAATTGCAGCTATGCATGTGGAGTATTGATGGATGGGAGAAGAAAAAATCACGATTCATCCAGGCACCAGCTTCCCGTTCATCTCCACTAGTTGGGGACACCAAAGTTCAGTTTCATAATGATCAGACACATTTCTTGGTCGTCCATGAAAGTCAACTAGCAATCTATGACAGCAAGCTCGAGTGTTTATGCTTGGTGAGCTTTTCTAAATATGCAGTTTTATATTTTCCAACTGGATGTACAGGAAGCTTTCTCATAAGTCAGATTCTACCTCCACTAGTTCTATAGTCTCATATCTGAATTGGATAGTCCTTGTTGTTCTGGCTTTATAGTTGCTGGTTTTCTCAGTTTAAAGTAGTTGTTTAGGTTTGACCTTGCAACTGGCTGTATGAAAATTAATCCTGCAAATGGTTCTTCTTAACAATGCTTTCTAGATGCTCTCTGGATTCTCTATTTAACATCATCCTTGCATGCGTTTGTTTCCTTTATATGAATTCTTCTGTTCAACTAGCCAGTCTCTTTTGTTTGGCTCAGCTAATACCTTTCTTCTCTGATTCAGTGGTTTCCTAGAGATGTGTTGTCAGCACCAATTTCAAGTGCAATATACTCTTGTGATGCTCTATTGGTGTATGCTGGATTTAGTGATGGTGCCATTGGAGTTTTTGAAGCAGACAGCTTGAGGCTTCGTTGCAGGGTTGCACCATCTGCTTATTTATCATTGTCCATTCAGAGGTATACTGATTTTGTTTAAAGCCATCTTTTTTGCAATATAAACATAAAATTAAAGTTCCATAAAGTTACGTAGCAGTATAGTAGATCTTTAATTGCTTTATGTGCTTTCTTCCATATTTTCCTATCTAAGTTGGGATATGACTTTTATGTTCTCTTTCTCATCCCTCCGCTGTGACATTAGTTCGGTTAGTCTATTTCCACCATAGAATTATATGATTTATGTCTACATAGTCTTTGTATCGTTGTACATGCATGGTAGTATCTAGCAAAATGATGTTAAACTGTAAAGAGAGCTATTGGTTCACAAGTTGTCTCTGTATTTACACAATCCCATCATAGGCTGTTAAAGCCAACCTAAGTAATTCAATTTCTATTTATGTTTTTTTTTCTCTTGTATATTCAACTTGTGAAAAGTCAAATCTGAGAAAGAGTTTTACATGCAAGCCACAAATTACAATAAGATGGATCATCTAAAGGGGGCTTTACATGAATGCCCATACCATTTCTATGGGTTTATTTATATAGACTCTCATATTAGCATGACACCGTAAGCCACAGATACTAATTATCAGAAAGAGATTTGTGGTGACTTCTTTTTATGTTATTATTTCTTTAATAGATTCATTCTGATGGATTTCTTGTGTTTTCTTGCACCCATTTCCAGTTCTGCAGCTGTTTTTCCTGTGGTGATTGCTGCCCACCCATCTGAACCCAACCAGATAGCACTGGGAATGAGCGACGGCACAGTCTATGTTCTCGAGCCATCAGATGCTGATCCGAAATGGGGGTCAGCGCCTCCCCAGGAAAACGGTGCTCGCCCATCCATCTCCAATCCGGCTTCAAACAGTAATCAGACATCAGAACCCCCTCCTAGGTGATCATATATATATATATATATATATATATATATATATATACACTTTAAATTTATTTCTATTGATGAAGAGATTAGGTGTTTCTTCAAAGGGCTTAAAAGGAGAGCAACATCTCCAAATACGACTCTCAAGCTGCGCGTGTTTCTGGTGACTTGTTCCCACTTTGTAAAGCTCCTCATGATCCAGCTTGGTATAGATTTTTCAGAAACGGCTGGGGAGATGTGTAAATTATACTGATTGTGCTTCCCTAATCTAGTTGGATTTAGTTGCCAACTTTTAGGATTGTTTTCCTTACTTAATGATTGATGCATAGTTGATCGGTATCGGATCGGATAGCCATCCGCAACTTTTAGGATTGCTATCTATCCAAAAATGTTGATCGGTATTGGATTCGTTTTACAGATTCAATTGATTGATGAAACTGATATCTCATAATGAATTTAAGATCAACCATTAGAAATTTGTGAAAAGTTGGGAGTTAAAAACTTGTTGTTTCACTTGGTTCAACAGCATGTGTGCAAGAAATATGATGCTGTCGGAAAGGAGACTCGAACCCTCGCTTAATGGTTGCGGGGTGTTCTAGTGTTTTTACATTGAAGTTGACTTGCATGGAAGTTAAGTTTCTAATTTTGTCAGTCTCTTTTATTTATCATGGATTTAATCGACTCTGTTTTAAGTCATAGGGTTTTTGTTCGTCTATAAAAGATTAGTCTCTTTGAAATCTTATTTGGTTCTTTAAGGATGTATTAAAAATAAGCCGGGTTAAGTCATTAATGATCACATGACGATAAGAGAAAAATAATTAAAAAAATAAAAAAAACAAGATTTTTAATAAAATAATAATAAAATTTGATAAAATAATAATTAACATTGATTAGTGCAAGTGAGTAAATTTTTTTTATTTTTTTATTTTATAATACGAGCGAAATATTTTTTCGAACTACTATTTTAGATATACGTGGTTTAGTTATTAATCGGGAACCATTCACCCCTTGTTGGCTATGCTGCCACGCGTCGGTGATTTGGATCCAATGGGGACCTATACGGATCCGATCTTTAACACCTCCGGGAGCACGAAGTCAAACGCGCAATGGAAGGGAGACTAAATGGGATCAGACGGCGGTGATGTATGTTGACGAGTAACGTACCAAAACACTACATTTGCTTTGGGGTTTGGCTCGCAGGACGTCGCAGGGGCCGACCCACCGGCCGCCGGGGCGTTCTCTCGCAGCCGGCTTCGTCGCAGACCGCCGTTCGCGGACAGATCCGAGAGGCGAAGGCGACGGCGGATTTCTCCCGCCTCCGCGATGGCCTCCCACCTCAAAGATTGCGGTGCCCTCTCTCTCTCTCTCTCTCTCTCTCTCTCTCTCTCTCTCTCTCTCTCTCTCTCGCTAACACAATACGCACCATTTCTTGATTGCTCGTGGAAATGGCGTATGATTAGTGTGCCTTTTCGTTGATCGATTCCTTTATGGTTGGGGGAGATTGGATCGAATCTAAACTTTCTCCAAACTGTTGCCGTTCTCAGGACAAGCTTTTGTGATCATGGGAGTCAGCGGCACCGGGAAAACGTGAGACCATTTCTATCCTTCTTCTATTACTACTAACACGATGCTGTTTCAGCCCCATTTCATTCCTACGAATGCAGAATGCTTTTCTTTCAGATACTTAATCTTTTGATAGCAGGTGTATAGATCAATTAGAGAAGCTTCTTTTCAGATAACAAAAATTGAATCTATCTCACACTCTTAACTTAATTGAGGAAAACAAAAATTATATATGTAGTAAACAGGAAAACAAAATTGATTTCCTGCAGTCACTGTGAAGAACATAGATGATTAATTTGGTACAAGTCCAGCTACCTAGCTTAGCATGGATTAAGGACCTTGGTAAGCAATCTATGGTGAGTCTGCTGAGGCTTCATGGATGGATCTTCCGATTTGTCTAGCTGAATCCAACATGTGATAAACACATCAATATTTTAAGATATGTTGAAGAGTCTTGTTTCCTGATTTCCTTATGTGGCATGCTTGCAAGATACCTGAATGGTGGAATGCCCCTCTTACTTACATCCAATTGCAATATGCTTCCATCAGCAGCAGGTCTTTGGTATCAGTAAAGACTGAGCTATCAACTGTGTTACATTTTGCTGCTGCATGCAAACATTTTCAAGCCAGTAGGTTTTGCCAATAAGTGCTGTTAAGATGAACTATGATGCTTTGATACATTTCTCTGCAGATAAATCAGTGCTATTGTAGTAGAGTAGGCACTTACTATTTGATGTAGAACACTTGCTCTTGTCTTGTGCTATCAGGACTGTTGCTGAGATGCTTGCAGAGGCACTAGATTGCAGCTTTCTTGAAGCTGATGACTTCCACTCACAGGCAAACAAAGGTCAATTCTGTATCATCCTTGTGATTTCCTTTCCTTGGCCTTTTAGGGGCATTGAACAGAGACAAACATGTATTCAAAGCACCTTTAGTAAGATAAATTGCTCATGGACATCAGTCAAGGATGGATTAGGACAATAGATGTACACAAGCATGTTTCCATGTTTCAGTTTTGGAAAGACTAGTAGAGGTTATATGAAGACATGGAAGCAATTAAATCCAAATATAAAGTTTTTGCCATCATATACACCTTTTGCCTTTGCGAAGTATTAACGCTAGGGAAAAGGTTTGTGAGGGGGGTTTAAGTGGAGGAAAACCCAAAAAGTGATATAAAGTTGGGGCCAATTATATATTACCCCCCTCTAATTAGACCTTCTTATCATCCCTGTTCGTAGACTCAAAAAAATTATATTGAAATCCCTGTAGTTATGAGAGTCAAACATCTAGCTTAATTTACCCTAAAGCTATTGGTTTTACCGATGGTTGTATAAAAACAACGAGCAAAAAGGTAATTTCAATGTCCAAGTTGATGGTGGTAGACGACGACGCCATGTGGGGTGATAGGTGGCTGTTGTAGATAAGAAGAGCGACAACGAAAGGGCTACTCGCAACTGTGTCGATATGCAGTTGTCGAGCGACGAAAGGGTCGCTTGACATCTGCATCAACACCGACGCAGATGTAGAGTGGTGAAAGGGCCGCTCACTAAATGCATGATCTCTTTCCTATGATCGCTTCAAAATCTACCATGATTTCCTCCCTAGAGAGAGAGAGAGAGAGAGAGAGAGGCAAAACCTTAACGTCTTCCTCCTCTTTACCGCCCGCTCCTCCTCCACAGCTTGTCCTATGGATCGTCGGCACCTTTCATCATCAGCATGGCTCGTCGTAGCGATAATAGCTCTTGCCTTCAATCTCGTCGTCACCATGATCGTCTTCTCCAATGGGTCCGCTTTTGGCATCCTCGCCCCGCCGCAACCTCCTGCGGCATCGTCGTGACCATCAGAGCAGGAGCCTCAACCTTGGGCACTGTGCCTAATACTGTCTTCCATTTCTTTTCTTGATCACAACGTAAGAGGATGGAAGGCAATGGAGGAGCAGCGGGCGGAAGTGCCACCCAAGGAGGAAGGGCATGGAGGGTGCTCGGTTGATGACGTGCATGAGATTGCGATGCCCTATTCCTTGACTTCCCCATGCCAATTTCGAAGGAGATCATGCAGATGTTCAACGATCCTTTCGTCGCTCTGCATTTATGTCAATGCTGACATAAATATAAAGCAGCTTTCACCTCTTGTCGATGCTCTCCTCCTCCACAACAGCCATCCGCGGCTCCCAACAGTGCTGTCGTATGACACCACATATGTTGTCTACCACCATTAATTGCAACATTGAAATTATTTTCTTACATATTATTTTCATGCTTCCATTGAAAAAATCGATGACGTTAGGATAAATAAAGCTAGATATTTCACTTTTATAACTATAGGGATTCCAATATAAATTTTTGAAGTCTAGGGACCAGAATACTAAGAAGGTCTAAACTATATGGGGTAATATGTAATTAGCCCTATAAAATTGCCCCTTAAATTAAACAAACAAATGAGCACTTCTCACAAGAATATCATCAAAGCATACCTTTTTTAGAAAAAGAACTCTTATCAGTACAGTTTCACAATATTTTATGTTGATGGCATAAGCTGACGACTGATTTTCTGTCTCCAGAACAATTTTCATGTTCATGAAATGTAGGGATATGTAAATTTAACTGATTATTTAAACATGGAAATCATCTTGAATTCCTTTCTATGTTTTCGTATTATGGTTGATTGTTAATGGTCATACTATTCTGTAATGCCGGGTACTGCAATATGACTGACTCATGATGCTCCAGAGATAATTATCATGATAAATGCATGAAGAGCCTTGTGAACTTCTGTCATAAGATTATGATAATTTGACACAGATTTGTCAATTAATAGTAGTTTAATTATGGTATTGTGAGGCTACTTGTTCCTGTTTTGCATGGCACCATGTCCAAATTTTAGTGTTCTTTCAATCTGCCCTCTCAAACAACCCATTGCAGTTGCTTTAGGATCATTTTATCTTCACATGCCCCTAAAACCCTAGTTTAGGTCAATGTAGATTTATGATCAGTTGCAGCAATATTTAAGCTTGCATTAGCTTATGAATTCATGCTTAGAAATGCATAGTATCCTTTAGTTGAAGTAACAAATGAAAGTGAATTGACTGTTCTATTTCGCAGCACAGATAAGATGAGAAAAGGGGTTCCACTTACAGATGAAGATCGATTCCCATGGCTTGAAGCACTCCGTGACGCGGTCGGGAAGATCATGAGCTCCAGCAAAAATGTAACTCTTACCTGTTCCGCACTGCAGAAAAAGTACCGGGAGATCCTCAGGTCAGCCGACGCTGATTACAAGCCAGGACAGTACACCAGCTGCAGGGTGAAATTTATATGCTTAGAGGCTCCAGTGGAAGTAATTGCAGACAGGATCAGGAGAAGATCAAAAGAAGGGAAGCATTTCATGCCTGTTTCTCTGTTGCAGTCCCAGTTGGACCTGCTTCAGATTGATGAAGCTGAAGGAGTAATTAGGGTTGATGCCACCATGAGCCGTGAAGCCATTTTAGAGAGCATACTGACAAGCCATTTTTGATGAGAGAAATGGGCAGCTAATTGTTTGAAGTGAGAATAAAGCTTAATAATTCTGCTAGTGAGTGAAGGTAATAAGCTGGCATTAGCATAGCATAAATTTGATGGTTTGGTGTGGACTGATGATACCAGTTAAACATGAATAATCATCTCTTGCTAGTGAACCCATTTCAATTGCCAAAGCAGGATAAGTATTTATTAGACACTAATGGAACATTTTCTCCATCACACTAAGTGATTCTCAAGTACAACTTCAGATGATGTTATCTGTTCCTTTGGAATAATTAATGAATTTAAGTTCAATGTAACTGATGGTGTTGAAATATTGCACATATACATGTGATGGTGAGAAGAAATGTTGACTAACACAAGTTGAAATATTGTGTGTGCAAACAGATCACCATCCCCCCCCCCCCCAAGCCAACATGGAAATCATTTCAAAGAAAGAAGAGGGTAGCTATAGATGATGAAATCACAAACTGACATCAATTCAAACAAAGACATGGAAGGCATAGACTACCATAACATGTAACAATAAAATAGCCTGCTCCTTCAAGCCATAAACAACAATGTTACAGAGGAGCATGGTTGCTAGGAGAGGAACACCTACCTGCTTACTCTAAGATACTAGGAGAAAGTTGGTAAATCATTGAAAAGGAACAAACAATTTCACATTTATTATGAAGTCATCAAAAAAGTAAAGACTCTTTTATCAAATAGAGAATGTTAACCTGATATAGCACAATAATATTCACTGACCTGAGAGCAAACCCATAGGCAGTAAAATATATTTCATATAATCTGACACAAAATGGTGATGAACAAAGAAAATTGTATACTCCATGAATTTAATGCAAATTCTTGGATATTCAGAGTTTCACTTCAATGATTTATCATCTCAAATACTAAGACACTTATCAAAGTCTGACGGTTCAAAACCTTATTTGGTAAATCTTAAAAAACATCAATTAGCTTAGTTGATCAATAACTTGATCGTTGACAACAAGAATCTGCGAACAAATCTATCTTTTTTATTAAAAATAGAAAACATCTCAATCGTTGCTCAGTGGAAAGAAAAATAAGATCCAGAATGTTTAAGGACACTAGACACATGGAAAACTCAAGAAGATGGACAATGCAGAAAATGAAGCAGAAAAGATGCACCCTGCAATATAATTCATGAGGAAAAGGGTGCAGACATCCCAAAAGGACTTTCTTTAGAGCTAAAACAAACACTTCCAAGTTTTAGCCAAGCTTGATAGATCTCAAATTCTCAACAAGGATATAATTCAGAAAGCAAAGACAAGTATTGACAAGGATATAATTGAGAGAGTGATGCACAGCACAAATGATACCCGCAAGATTATGTTGGAAATTGTCGGCCAAGTTCCGGCACCGATAGCCAGTGAAGTGCAAGCTATTGTAAACCCTAAACCTACAGAAATTTCCAGGCAGACAGTTCCATCTGGAGCTTAGTATCATAAGCAAAGTTATACATGATAGCTGCCGAAGCATTGAAAGAGAGCAATGACTCAATCATACCGCTTGGTGTCTGAATAGTGAAACAAATCACCAAATGGTAAGAATCATCAGTATCATAAGCCGTAAGCATGACAAACATAATCGAATGGGCACCATTTCTAAAATAGCACTGGTCCGATCGAGTAAATTCTCAATTGATTTGGTCATCGGCAACTTGGCTGTTCGGAAACAATGCTTCTCTTCTCTTTGCAAAACCTGCAGGTTCCATACTCTGCCCTCTAAATTTCAGCTCCCCTGCCCCCCTAAAACCAGGATCTGCACAACCAGACATAAATGGCATTCCTGAGCCTCCAGGCTGACGAGAAGGAGACACATACCTTCGTGGTGGACCTCGTAATGCCGCTCCTCTCGATTCTCTAAGATCACCAGCTCTCACACCATCAACATAAGCTCTGTCAGCAGCTCCAGAGCCCAAAAGACTACTCGAAGAAGAAGCATCCTCAGCATTGAAAGACTCCTCTGTTGTCCACCCCAAGGAGTCCTTCTTCTTCACATAGAACTGCCATAATATCCCAATCAAAAACAAAAGTAGAAGAAGAGCAGGACCACTCCACACCACAGTGTTAGCACGCAACCCGAAAGCTGGAAAATTCGACCGATAAATCCCAATGTAACCATTGCCGAGCCCCAGAACCACAAGCTTCCCACGGTCCACTGCTAGCAAAGGCTTTGCTCCCAATGACCCATCAGCACTGGCATCCGAATTCAAGAACTGGGATTTCATCTCATGGATGGCAGCTGAGAACAGAGGACGAGGTGCCCCGACCCTACCCGGGAACTGAGAGGAGATGTTGTACACGAAGAACCTGTCGTAGCTTGCTACGAGGAGATACCCTCTGATGGTTCGGATCGCTGCGGGTCTGTCGATCTCTGACTTCCTTACCGACCGAACCCGGCACTTAAGGTTGGCCACATCCCCAAGAAGCACGACGTGGATCAGGTCACCTCCGGCAGTCAAGCCATAGGCCTTCAGCCGCTCCGACAAGTCAAAGGAGTAGGCTTTGGCGACCGAGCCATTGAGCCCCTCGCACTCGGTCTCCCTCACTGCCATGGACCTCAGGTTCAGTGACCCGGCGCCTGTCTCGGTGAGGAAGATAAGCCTTTGTTTCATGAAAGCCAAGGGCGGACCCGAAGCAATGGCCGTACCATACAAGGTGCCATTCTCCCTGAACACTCGGATCCGCCCGCCGCCGTCCGATGCCAGGACGTAGCGGACCCGCCCCACCTGATGGACCTCCAGGCACGAGACCGGCGGCGAGTCCAACTCGCGTGACCCACGGATGAAGGGCTTCGAGCTGCCAACCGAGAGAGTGAGCCAATCATCGCCGCTGGCGGCAGACTCGTGGAGGCGGTGGGCCGTAATGGAGCCGTCGGCGTGGCCGGAGAAGAGGATGCTCTCGTTGCGACGGGAGGAAAGGTAGGAGAGCATCGATGTCACGGGGGAGTCAGACAGAGAGGGCAGCTCGATGACGACGTCGCCTGTGGAGGAGAACACGTAGACCCGGCCGCGAGTGTCTCCGACGGCGAAGTATTTGCCGAGGCCGTCGAGCTCCTCATACGGGAGCACCGTGGCGACAGCGGCGGAGGCCTCCAATCGCACCGCCGCAGCGAACAGAAACCTCTCTGACCAGGATGTCTTGTGTTTAGTGACGGAGACTGCGGAGGACCGGGCGGCAACTTCCGCCACGGCCGCGGACGCCGCCTGCGGCGTTGAGAGGACGGGGATGATGGCCTCCAGATCCATGGGGTGATCGGAAGAACGGTCAGATCGCACGGAGCGGCAGGCGGAGAGGGAGGACTGGAGGGCGGAGACGGTCTCGGAGAGGGACTCGACTAAGGTTTCGAGGCGCCGGAGCTGGGACTCCTGACGGTCTAGGAGGGCGACAGTATCGGCTCCGGCGTCGGCGGTGGAGGCGAACGGGAAGGATAGGAGGAGAGTGAGAAGGAAGGCGGTCGCCGCCATTAACGGAGGGCGAGGGTTCCCGCTGCTCCGCGCCAGATCTTGTATTCTAGTGGCGGAGGGCGATCGAGGAGGAAGGGCGGATGGGATCGACGGAATCAGGGTTTTGGGGAGGACATTTAGGTGAAGAGGTCGCGCTTGCTCCGCCTCTTTGACGAGAGCGAAGAGGCGGCGACGCCCGGTGCGGGAGGGAGAGGCGATCGGGATCGCATGTTGAGCTTGCAACAGGAGAGTATGATCCACTTCGTGTCAGAATCCGACACGGTTTTTTCTTTTTCTTCACGTGGATAATGCTTATGTAAAGATAAGCTTATTGTGTAGACAGAAATATTTGCATGAATAATAATATTTTTGCAAGAGCATACATTGGATTTTTTTCTTATGATTAATTATATCCAATGAGCTGCTATTAATCAAACTATTGATTAGTAAAAATATAATAATTTATTTTAAAATTAAATTTTATTTTGTTATTAAAAAATCCTAATATTCATTTATTTCAAGAAACTATACAATTGAATTGTTTCAATAGTATTGTTTATTATTTATTTTAAACTTTTCCTGTACAAAAGAAAACTTCCAAATATTTTCCTCTCTCTCTCTCTCTCTCTCTCTCTCTCTCTATATATATATATATATATATATATATAATAAGATCATGTTTTGATGAGAGTCTTGTACAAAAAGAAAAGAAAAAGAAAAGACATGGACCAAAACCTACTAAGTTAATTAATTCATTTTTCCGATACTAATTTTGCGGATATGTTTTTGTAGGTCCTTTAGTACCACTTAATACTTTCCTATCATGTGTGCTCAACATATATATTATTATGTACGTCACCAAAATACTGTCATATGGATTTGCTCACGTTTTGTGCAACATGTAACATGCAAGGAGCATGGCCATAACATGTTCACTGTGTAAGAGTCTCCATTGAGAAATCATGATTGTTAACACATCATTAGGTAATTAATATGTCTCAAAAGATAGTCTTATAGGCAGTTTAACATAATGGAAAAAAATAGTTTAAAAATCATAGGTAAGAAGATTGAAATATACAAGAAGCATTTTTTTACTATTTTAATACAAATAAATCATAATTTCTAAGTACTTGATATCAATCATATAAAGTTCTAAAAGAATATTATCTAATCTAACATAATTATCTTATGTCGTTCTTTCAATTTGTTCTTCTACTATTAATCAATTCATCTAGTGATGGACAGAACATTATTTTTATAATCCTTAATTTATATAGAAAGGTTTGTGTGGTGGATTCTTTGTGTTCTCTTTAAACCAAAATGTGTACGGTTAGTATCTAAGCATCACAAGAAAAGGTTCATAAAGGAGTTTATCAGAGTGGTCACTAAAGTTTGCTTCTTTCTTCTTCTTATTCTTACCTTTCATGAAGCAGATTTTTGGTGCTCTGAGAAAATAAAACTATTAGGTTTTTCACATTGAGTATGCCTGAATTAATAATCTGACTATTTGTTTCATTAATTATTTAAGAGCAAGATACTTCAAGTATTGTCTGATATAGTCGACAAACATCTTAATATCCTATTGAGTACTGTATCCAGTATGTATTTATGTGGACACACAAGCAATTTGAAGTAATAATGCGCCATAATTCTATGACATGTAGAGTTTCACATTAAGCAACACGTAGTTAGATAAAGGCTTGTCATGTTTAGAGGGTTGCACTGATTTGCCAATTGACAACCCTAATTAATCAGTTACAGAATAGACTTCTGAGTTCTGATTGTTATCATTGTTTTCAGTAGTGAAATAAAGAGAATAATTTTCCTACCATCTGCTTAAGGTAGTAAGATACTTCTATCATGCTCTCATAAGCGATCACAACACAAAAGAAGGATAAATCAGAATTTTAACTACAATTACCTGAGCATTCCCTCAACTCTTTTCGACTTGGTTAATGCTTCTACATTACCATTTTCTTGGCAGTGGATCCTGATGGCAATGCAGCAAAAGCAGGACACAAAACTGGGGACCAAGTCTTGGACACAAGCTTCTTCTTTGGTGATGAAATGTGGCCTGCTGACAAGTTGGATTTCACTAAAACAGCTATCAAAGGAAAGCCAGAGTTTAACTTTGTGGTAAGCAGGTATAATCTTATGAAAGCGGGTTGACTTACAAGCCTAAAAAATTTTTGAAGCGGTGAGAATACTTGTTAGAGACTTTTTGTCCAATAATGAACTGTTCTTTCTATTTTCCTATTCTAAGTTGATTCGTGCAATAAAATGCAACTTTTTTCTCAATTACATGAAAGAATCAAGGACATTAGAATGCAATATGTTACCTGTAAAACTTGAACCATCTGCATACATTCTTGTGAAGATAATTCATTCTTCTACCTCTGGTGTTTGTTTCCATTTTAACAGAGTAAGTGTAGATGTAAAATGATGCACTAAGAGGTCAGCTTCACGCCTGATTTAGCGGGAGCCCTGACAGAAGCACGAAAAGCAAGCTGATTACTTCATCTAAGGATTAATCAAATTGTGTTGTATTTGAGTAATCAGCCAATGCCATTTGAAGAGCAGCCAAGTATCGTATCTTCTTTCATTGACACTACCTTCCAATTTTCTAAAGCATAGAGGTAGTTTCTCTAAGATTAATTTTGAGAAAAGTAGTAAAATAAAACCTGATCTTGTGGCATCATTAAGATCCAGCAAAATGAACCATCAGGGTGGGTCTGATATGTGCAACTTACTCCTTGTTGTAGTCATATGCTCCTTTTGCCTTCTCTGCTGATCAACCTGAAACCATAGCAAACTCAGATCTAAAACCAAAATATAAAGAAATATTCTTTGATCTTTGAAATTGATCAATATTAGTCATTCACATAATGCCAACTGTTTAGAACATACCTAATTCATATAAAAAAGAAAATGACTTCATCGGTTTAAATTCTTTTAGTTCATCTCTTCACTTATTTATTGCTTCACTTAATCAAAAAGTTTTTTATAATTCAATAGTTTCATCTTCTGTGTAAACTCCAGATCAAATATCTTGTCAAGCATGCCTCCTGCTAACTTGTGGGACTAATTCCATGTACACCGCCAGTGTTCATTCTTCCTGACCAGCAATGACTCTCTTCTTTCACTGTCAAACGGACCAGCATGTATTGCACCGCGGATTTACAATCAAGAAGAGCCACTTCTAATAGATATGAAATTGCTCTCTGAGGCTAATATTGAAGATTTTATAGAGCAAAATGCATGTGGGCGAAGAGATTTAACGAACAAACATCCTGCACTATTTTCTATGGAGAAAAAAGATGTGGTTATCTGAGCCTCTGATGATGTTAACAGTTCCCCCAATCTTCTACCAACTCATGCAAGCAGTGATCCATTGTGATTTGACCCAAGGAAAATCCATTTAAAGTCATCTAGTATGTGTTAGATCTGCATCATGATTGAGTAGGTGATAGGAGCACTATTTTACTTGTGCTTTGATACACATTTGCATGGGATCAGCTTAACCACCATATAAAGCAGTCACAGAATCAACCAAACTCCTACCAACCGGTTGTAAAAAGGCCAACAAGATCGGATTACTGACCTCAGCCCGCCATTTGAAGACAACATGGGTAGTTAAATGCAGTTGCACCCAGCAACCAATGGCCAAAACCTAGCTCGGCTTCTTAATCCCCTCCTTCGACATGCATGTTGTTCTCCTCCTCCATCCAAGGATGAGTGGAGGCCCCTCCCCATTCATCCCCCTCCTGCTGGTTGCAGCTGTAAGTGTGTTCATGTGCTGGGAAGATCTGGTGAACACTTACGGGTTCGTATCCGAGGTCCAAGATGCTACCATCACGATAGCCATCGTCACCATCCTGGCCGTCACTGCGCTCTTCATAGTCCAGTCCATGACGGAACTGATCATCGTCCCGCTTGCATTCCTGCTCGTGGTCTTCCTGCTCAGGACAGAACTGATTGGTCCGCTGGTGATTCTCATACTGATCCACTTCCTCGGCAGGTTCTTCTGCTGCTCGTCGGAGAAGACGCCATCGTTTTGGGAGGGGGAGCAGGAGAGCAAGGATGGAGGTGGTGGTGGGTTCGGTTGGTTTTTGTTTGTGATCCTCTGCCTGGGTCTTCATGCATGGTTTTACGAGGGGGAGGGTTATGGATGGATCTGTTTAGTGTTCGGAATGGCCTTCATACTGTACTTCAACATTGTTTAGGCTGAACACTGGATTTTGATTTTTGACCATTGCAGTTTCTACTGTTTTGAGATGCCTTCATACTGATAAAAGCTACAACAACAAGAAACATAAAAATACCATACCACTATACTACTATTAGTCTTCTACTGCCCTAGAGCAGGATCTGGCTTTGGGAGCGCTAAGTGAATGAATTGAGTGCAGGTATGCAAATGATAGTTACATTCGAGCGGAATCATATCTCACTGGCTTTTTACCTATCAAAAGCCCTACCTTATCGGCTCAACAAATGCACTTTATGCCTATAATCTTTCGGGTTCCTTTCCTTCCCTTGCGCAACGGCGGGGAATGAGTTTTTTTATTCCTGTTTCTATTCTTTCTGGTCTATAGATCTATGCCTCGGTGCTTCTCTTCTTCAACGGTAAGTGATTCTATCTTAGTTGGCGAAGAAACCACAGGTATCTTTTATCATTAATAAGCTCTACAAAAAACAGCATTCTTAATTAATTTAAGAACATCTAATTTTTTATTTATAGCCTCTATTTCTTCTTACACTAACAGTAATTATCTAATTGATTTTAATTTTATTATCAATATGTCTCCTTATCTATATTATCTTAACGATCTTACATTCTATTACAAATCCAAGCTATCTCTAAATATCCACGATTGAATCTGTACAACCATGTCAATATTTTCATCTCATCTCAGCAACAAAAAAACTTTATAATCAACATTGGTAAATGCATGACTATTATATTAAGTCCATTTAAATGTTAATTTATATACTTTAAAATTGCTTCAATCCAATTTCAGCTCACTAATTTAGGGATTAAAGAGCACCATATAGAAGTAAGTAGATATTCCTTAAAAGAATTAGGTCCGTAAGACCCATAAAAGAGAACCATCTAACAGAAAACGTGTTTTCATTAGTATGAATGTGGTTTCATTAGTATGATTAGATAATTAAAATATGCAATAAAAGCCTATCATTTTGTATAATAACAAATTTCATATGAAGTATAATCAACATTACAGAGCATGCTTCTCTGCTCGATGACAGGCTTCCTCAAGTAAATCAATATTTCCTCATTCACAAAAGGACTAAGCAATGATTTGTTAATCCTCCATAAAACCTTGGTATAAAAATTTTATCTGGCAAGCTTCTCCCAACCAGTAAACTAGTAGCCTAGAAAGAAAAAGGAAGAGGACACTATACAGGGATGGGGCCTTCCAATAACATTGAATTTCCAAAAATCACAACTTTGGTAGCAAGATGTTGGAATGCAAAAGAATATATTTATGGCAATTTTCTTAGATGTTCTTTTTTTCAAGGATAATTGACGTAGGCAGGATTCGAGTTGACCTTGCAATAAACTGCCAAAGTCTTTACTAGTTAAATTAGATTAACATGACTCTTGTAAGCTAAGTATGACACACACAAATCAAAAAGATTTCTTAGATATTAGTTGCGTGAAATCGTCAATGCAATATAATCAATCCTATGTAAGGCTCATAAGATTATTCTAGTTCCCTGATACCAAATAGATAATCCACAAAATGAAACAACAATAAGACATAACTCTAAATTCACTGTCTAAAAAAATTTACACGGTCTAACATTCCTTACATGCATCCATGAAAAAGAATCAAATTCACTGTCGAGAAAATATACTATAAGTTTCATTAAATTAATTGAAACTGGAACCCAGAAATCTTAACCTTTCAGTAGAAATTTTGGGAGAGTTTTTTTTTTTCACTCCTCTTCCACCAAGACTTAATATGCATAGATTATTTTTTTCGTTAGAAATTTTTATTTGATACTTAATTCTTTGTCCTCACAGCAATGTTTTGATAATCTAAAAGTAGTTACCAATCCCTAAAGATTTTGGCATCACTTGTCAACATACATATGGTATAACAACAAGTAATCATATCTTTTTTTTGAAGTTTGTAAGGCAAAGATCTAAACGACCAATCTGGAAGAGGAAGGATGCAAAAATTAGAGACTTACCTCGGACCAGCAAAGCCCACACAAAGCTTGTAACGGCACAGAGACCTCTGTTGTTGTCCTTCTCCGCGTAGAGATCCTTTTGCCCTTCTCTCCTCAAACAAAGACACAAACAACGTTATCGAGCCAATCAATCCATTCCGAGTCCACCGAATCGACCTCGGCGGCAACGAAGAAAAAGAAATCTCTACCGGGAACATTCTGAGTCCGGTTGGGGAGGATGATGATCTCGGAGCGCATCGGCGTCAGGCGGACCGCCGCACCGGCGCAGCTTCTCATCCTCGAGCTCGCCGGTGAGGGCTTCGTTAAGATCCCAAAAAAGAATCCATCCTCCACCATATTCATGAATGAAAAATCGAAAAAAAATATATCAAAATCCATGATTCTTAGGAAAGAACTGGACCTCGATGATTCGGATGCCTTGGTTAGGGTTGGGGGGAGGACCGGCCTTGCGATTCCTGCCTCATCTGGGCCACCATGGTTAAAGATCGGGAAGGAGAGCGCGCGAGCGCAAGGTTGTTATAACGAAGTGACGCGTTCTTCTAGATTCGTGCAATATAGTGTCCAACTTTTTCCTGATGGTTAATACTCCCAATTGCAATTTTGATTCATAAAGAAGAATTTTATGGCCCTTATTTTGGTTATCTATATGATCCCAAACAAAAAAATGATTTATTTTTTACTTAATTAAAAATTACTTACTAATTTATATTCTTAGATAGAGTTTAATGAATAATAATAATTTCACGGATTCACTTTTTTTTTTTGGCAAAAAGTAAGTAATGAAGTTAAAAATTAAACTCAATACCTTGCAAAAATTTGTATTAATGTAAGTTAGTTAGTATCTTTTAACATAGTTGATTTTATCTAAGTGATACGAGAGACGTCTATAGTTGTGTATTCGTAAATATTAATATTGTCCAATCACCTTATGGTCCTATAAGAATATAAAAAAAATTAGAGAAAATATTTTAAATCGAGATCTCATAATTAGATATTTTAGTAAATATTTGATATATAATATAGATTATAAACATATGTATAGTAAGCTTTGAATGGTCATACGATAATTAAGATGACCCATCATAATAAAAAAAAAATTAAAAATACTCATGTGACATTATTACAGAACAAAATAACGTATCAATCTTAGACAATACACTAAAGACTCATCTAGCATATGTCTCTTAGATAGCCCCAGGGTTGTTATACCAACTAACACTCTATACGTTAGAAAATTCTTAAAATTATTAATTAAAAAATTAACTTTTGAACATTTTTGTTTATGTATTACAATATATATTTAAAATACTAAAATAATTATAAAAACTAACCAAAATAAGTTTATGAAACCTACTGCAATCTCTTTGTATGCTATGAAAAAAATAAACAAAATAAAAAAAATACAGACATACATAAATACTATATCAAATATTGTGTGTGTGTATATATATATATATATATATATATATATATATATATATATCCATAATATTTTGAACTCACGTAATTCAACCTTAATTTACTAATATTATTTAATATAAAAATTTAAGGGAACCTAATTCTTAACACATTTTATCTTGATTTTTTTTAATACTAGAAATACAAATGTTCTAGAAACTTAAAATTTATATTATGTCTGTCTTAAAAATAAAGATTTTCAAAATATTATATGGACGTAATAGTAAATTTTGTCCTTTTTTTTCTAATCAGGATGGAGAGAAAGAGAGTTTGGAGCTTTCAACATGTTCACAATTATTATACATTCTCTTACCTTCAATTGTAAATATTCAATGTTCTCATGCATCTATTTACTTATAAAAAATATAAATTTGAATCGAATTTACTTTATCTATCTCATTCTTTAAACGTCTCTTTGTGCCAATCTAACTTATCCACTAATTCTATGTCAAACAATTGATGAGGTCAAATTGAGTAGAGCGCATGCTGTTTCAATTGAACCATAAAGATTTTTTATATCCCTCTTTCGATAGTTTCACTTTTTAACTTCGACCCTTTGAGTTATTTACGAATCTTCAATTCTATTGACACATATATATGTAATAAAGTCCTTTTGATTCCCTACAATCATACGTGCAAGAGAGTCAAGACCTGATTATATCATTCATCGATGAAAGCTTACATGCGGTCATGTACGCTTAATATAATATTTATATGTCTTATATTATTCGTATTGCTACTTGCTCTCCCTTAATCAATTTTTATGGACCATCTTTTATTTCATGTCTTCTCTAAGATTCAACAAATATCTTCTTAAAAATTTAATGTCGTTTCTACTATATCTCCATAAGCTCACAACAGGAATATAATAAAATAAGATTAAAATTCAGTTTAATCCATATAATTTTGATCATAGATCAATTAAACCTTTATGATTTACTAATATCTAATAACTCTTATACTTGTAAAAATATAACATATAAATCTCACAAATATAATAAAATAAGATTAAAATTTAGTTTAATCCATATAATTTTGATCATAAATCAATTAAACCCTTATGATTTACTAATATATAATAACTCTTATACTTGTAAAAATATAACATATAAATTTCTCGTCAAATTTAAGTTAATATACGTTAGAGACTTTTTATGTGGCATTATGATTTATAATAAACTAATAATATAATAATACGTATATTTAAGTTTTTTTAATAATTATTTTAGGCCTTATGATTTTGGTCATTGATCACTTAAACTCTTATGGTTTTGTTTGCATCTAAAATAATTTTTATATTTTAAAAAATATAACATATAAACTCCTCCCGTCAAGTCTAAGTTAAGAGAAGTTAGAGTCTAATTATTTGACATGTTGACTCACAATAAATCATCAATATAATCACACGTGTAATTTAAATTAAAAAAAAAAGATCACCAACAATGACTAGAGGAGGTGTTGTCGTGGAAGCGACAAGTAGTAGCAGCATTGAACACTGTTGCATAGTAATACGTCGTATGCATGTAATCTCTCTTGCGCTGACAACAAGCTCAGGAGCCTCCGATCCTATCTCAAGTGGATATGCATTGACCAATTCAACGGTCGGCGCGCAATGATCTCTTGGTCCCTCTTCCTTCTCCAAGCTTCCCACTTTCATCCTCCCTTATGCCTCCACCTATTACGCCTATGACATTATGATCCAGCTTTATCTCATCTTAGACCTTTCCTACCTATCTCTTCGTGTTCATCGCTACCTCTCTCTCTCTCCTACCTCTCCTACAGCCTCCGTCGCTCCCTCTCTCTCCTCGATAAGATGAATTATTTTTTTAATTTAAATTATATATTATTATTATATTAATAATTTATTATGAGTCAATTTATCACATAAGCCAACTAACGTTTATTAACTCAAACTTAACGAGAAGGGTTTATATGCTATGTTTTAAAAAATATAGAGATTATTTTAGATACGATCAAAATCATAAGGGCTTAAGTGGTCCACGATAAAAAATCGTAGATGCTAAAATGAATTTTTTTTAAAAACTTAAATTACACATATCTTTAAAATTAAAGTTTATTATGAGTAATTTCTAATGTATGTTAATTCAGGTTTGACGAAATTAGTTTACATGTTATGTTTTTAAAAATATAATTAAAATTTAAGTGATACCAAAATTATAAGATTAAACTATATCTTTAACCTAATAAAATAATATAAGTTATTTCCAAAATTTAAATAATGGTTTTCATAATAGATTGCATGGATGATAAAGTTATGTTCTTATGATCCCATGGGAATATAATCACTTTCCTGTTGGTCAAAGGTTGATTAATTCATATAAAGGCCAAGTTTGTCTTCATATGGACTGGCACACAGTCAAAGTGCGCTCGGTCATAGAAGATGTGACGTACAAGCCATTGACTCAGAACATGTCTTCATTTGCATTGCCGTCCACTTTCAACATCATATTGACATTAATATTTGTCTAAAAGTACCTATTGGAAAAATTTGAAGGATCATCTTTGCTTCTCTTCTCCATTTATCTACCATCATCATTGCTGATTGAATATTAAATTTTGTTAATATGAGGGAGTTACATATTTATCCTTACATTTCCCTCCCAATATTTAGATTTTACATATACATCTATTCAAGTGTTCATATGCACTATATTAATCTTATGTCAACTATGGTGGACAACAAGTCCTAAAAGTACACACAAAATTTAAATATATAAAATATTATTTTTCATTTTATTTAATTATTTGAATTTTTAATTTCTGAAACATAAATTTTTAGAGGTAAACATAAAAACTACCATACGAAGGATATATTATAATGTTTTAAGAGGTATTAATATCAATTGAAGTATTGATGTCGATAATATATATATATATATATATATATATATATATATATATATATATATATATATATATATATATATATATATTCATTACTAGAGATAGGTGATGGTGATGAAGGTGGGATTAGAGTTACAATTTTATGATAAATTGTCAAAATCCTTATCAATTAAATTAGTTGATACCTTAATAGATAATATTAATATAGTTAGTATTAATAAAATTTTATTTGATTCATGCTAATATATATATATATATATATTTATAGTTGTGATAATTTTTTCCTTTTCACAAAGTATCTCATTTTCAAAATTTTCACAAAGCATCTCGATTTTTTTAATTTACAGATTTTTTTTATTTAGAATATAATTTACAAAATGAGGTAAAATTTAGTATTATTGAAAGAGGTAAGACACTATATGAAAATTTTGAGTCACTATGCAAGGAAAAGCGAGGGATAAATAAATAAATAAAATATATAATATTTCAGTGAATATGCATTCTATTTAAGAACTTTTAGGTGCAAAAAAGTTGTCCTAAAAATGGACAAGGATAATTATGTAAAAGCACTAATAATTAAATAAGGTTTAGGTGAAAAGGCCTTTAATACCCGCTCGCCTCCCCCATAAGATCACCAAACGGAGGTCGTCAATGTCTCTTTCATGGCTGAAGTCATTTCAGCGACTCCATCTCCACCCCTCCGCACTCTCTCTCTTCAAAGAATTCCTCACCTTCGTTCACCCATCATCCCGGGATTTCTTTATCGAATTTTATATGGCGGGTCGAATAGAGACAAAAATGTCACCGCGGAATCATCCGGACGGTTTGTTCCAATATTCCAGCGCTATTTGGGGGTGTGGCACAGGTAGGTTTTAGGTTCGTGAAAGTTTTGATCTTGGGTGTTTTCTCTGCGCGTTGCAGTTCAAGGTCTCTGATGATGGGGGGAAATGAAGATCTTTCTTTTACTGTGTGTTTCAGCAAATCTCTGATTTTTACAAGTTGACATAACTTTGGTGATGTATCAGAAGAGATTGAGGAGTCTGATCTCCGAGTGGTGGTGAAGAAAGGGGGTTTATGGAGATGGAGGGGAGGGGGTACTCAGACTTGCTCAGGAACTCCAGCGAGGAGATGATTCTCAAGTCTCTGATGGAGAATCCGATCGGGAGTTCTGCACCGACCATGGAGATGCCGGGATTTAGGAACACGCCGCAGACGTTTCGAGGAGACAGTGAGGAGCTCTTCAACAGCTGGCTGATGAATGGAGAGGCAAGAATGAAACTCAAACTTATACCTATTGCTTCTGTATTGCTCTTAATCCGCGATAAAGATCCAGAACGATAAATGATTTACAAAAGCAACACATCCTTTTTGTTGCAGATTGTTGTTCTACTTCTGGTCAATGTAGAATGACCTAGGTATAGAGTTCTTCAGCTTTGAGAAGAGAAAATTTTTAGGGATTAAAGAGAGTCACCGATGATTGTTTGGCCAGCCTGACAAATTTTATCTAGGTATCTATTACACTTATGGAACGAATTTTGTTTCACTAGAAACATACATATAAGAAGTCAGTACTTATTTAGAAATACGTGATTAAAAAACCATGGAAGCAATTAGAGGAATTAACAACACTCCGAATGTGATAATTATGTGGTATGATGTGTACTTCTTCAACATGAATGGAGATTTTTTTTCTTGCAGAATTGTTCATGGTTCCTGAGAGATAGAGAATTCTGAATACTCTATACTCATAAAAGAAGATTCGAGTCAGATATACACTAAATTTTGTCTGTGGAGTTTCATGATCTAGGACTACTTTGGAAAATTGCAATTTAAAATCCTTGTGTCTACTTGCAGCTCAGAATTTTTAGGATAATTGATCTTGTAGTCTCCACAGTGATCACATATTTGATTGATCTTTCAACAGATTCCTGGTTTCAGCTCTGCAAATGGTGTTCATTGTACTTGGCAACTATCTCGGAAGTAAGTTGACCGGCACAATTTGCATCCTGAATATGTCAGCATATTTTTTTTTTGTGTCGCTGACCTCATACTATATCTTCTCAAATTTTATTGATCATGCTTTGGAACTGAATGCTGTGAAAACAGAACTTATATGTGAATTTCTTTTCTGAATTTTATTATAGCTAACTCTTCCTTCTTGCAGAATGTCAACAGAGATCACTGCTTTTGCAAATCAGCAAAATGGGACTGTACAGAGGCAAAATACAGAGGATAAAAGTTTTAACGTGCTTGATGATCAGTCAAGTGATGTTGAGTGTTCCATCAGGTGGGTCCTGCTTTTTGTAATGATAGTACTAATTTTGCCCCATTGGCATTCCTGTGGACAGTGACCTCTGGAGTAAATCATAGCGATAAATTTTACTTGATTTTTGAAATTACACTAATAAATTTGGACAATAGATTGATCACTTTGTAGTACTAGAAAATTTTTCAGATTTTGATAATGCCTACTGTCTCCATAACTATCATAGTTGAACTTCTCATAACTTATGGCATTGCGTGTCTTTTTCATTCATTGACTGATCTGTTGGAGTATATGATCAGGAGAGCTGCAGAAAAAAGCATGCAAGCTAGTAATTTGTTGTTGGCCAAGGTAAATTTTCTTTATGAAGCTTTTGGATTTCAACAATTTTGAGCTATTATTGCAAAAAATATGTTTCTTCTGCAATGTCAAGAAGCATGTGAAGATTTGCTTTTTTTTACATTATATGCAGGCATGGTTTCATAGTTCTCAACCAATGACTAGAAGTCGATCTTCAGAGCTACGGTAGAATACTTACTCCTTCAATTGATATTGCCAAGATATGACCTTTACACTTCATCTGAAAGAAAAAAACATTTTAAAGTTCTTGGTGGATTTCTTTTAGCAGCTTTTTTATAGTTTTTAAGCAAATTTTTACTTGCCTGGCTAATAGAGTTATTCATTTGTTGCTTCAATTCATGTTGTTATTCTTAGTTAACTATGAGGATAAATGTTTTATTAGTTCCTTCATATGATATATTGGAAGCTTTTATATTTTGTCATAATTTAGCATTAACAGTTTCCTAATAATTCTGATCTATGATTGCATGAAACCCGTCTATAATTGTTGAGGAGAAAATTCATTTGTGTTAAGAAGCATAAATGTAATTAATTACCTATCAAAAACTTTCTTAGCAAGCTATTTATATTATCTTAATAGCAATTTAACCTTCAGTGGATTGCATAGAGAAACATTTTCCATCAGTACAAAGTTAAGCTTATTAGTAAAATTGATGAGGTTAAAACTTGCCTGGCAAGCTCATATGCAGCTTGATTAAGTTTAAGAAACAGATAAATAAAAAAATCACAATTACATATCAACAACAGCTAGTTACATAAATATATGTTAGTGTTGGGAAACTATTATGTAAAGAGACAAAGTTTGACTGTTCTATTGAGAATCTAGCACGAGTATCTCACATGGTGTTCAAACAAAGCTTATATAACATCAGATTTTCAGTAATTACTAGACTCTGTCCTTGAGCAGATTGCCCTTGTTTCAAAATTAAAATGATCTATGTCAAACTACTCTTGGTTATTAACAGGCCAAGATAGAGCGGCCTACCTCCACAAACATTAGATGGTTTGCACCTAGAAGATCAGCATAATCAAGTTTAGTTTGAGGCTTCTAATTAGGCAATTGAAGCCTTATAAATAGCAAGTTTGATCTCATTTAACAAGACTGAAATTTTGCTGACCTACATTGTTGGAACATGTCTTCAGGAGGAGGTATGCTGCCATGCAAAACAGCCAAGTGCAAGCAATTGCCGAAACCCAAAATAACATCATAGTACCAGGTGTTGAGAAGGGGAGGCAAC
Organism: Ensete ventricosum; assembly: GCA_029747655.1. NCBI lineage: Eukaryota > Viridiplantae > Streptophyta > Magnoliopsida > Zingiberales > Musaceae > Ensete > Ensete ventricosum. The sequence goes on from JAQQAF010000003.1 coordinate 6,986,166, forward strand.
AACTTACAAGCAACTTATATAACATCTCAATGGGGGAGAATGCCAGTCAACTTCAGACATTCATGTCTCCATCTAATTCAGCTACTTCTCCATTTGACACTCCATTGGCAACAGTCGATATGGTTTCTTCTGTTGTAAACATGCTTAAAGATGCACTGGAAACAAAGAAGCTTGGTAGACAAGTTGATGGCGAAACTTTAGATGGAAGTTCTTATGGGCTTTTAAATGTTCAACCAGAAGGAAATAGAATCTGTAATCAAGATGCCACAAATCAGGTTCTCTGGCCACCCAACACATTTGATTTTGTATCCTCCGTTCATGAGCAAAATTCAAGAAACTCAAAATTTGAGATGCCCTTGGAACTAAGTATGGATGGATTTATTACTCCAGCAAATCAATTCCGGATTGCCACAATCTCACAAGAACCATCACAGAGTGGATCATCAACTGTTGTGCCAACACTTTCAGCCGGCTTTGAAGTATGTGATGACCTTTCCAACTCAACACAAACTATTTCTGTTTGTGAGAGTTCCAAAAAGCATATCGGAAATGGAAATTTGAATCATAAGACTAGAGGTCTGTTGCAATTTTTATGACAGCAATTCACAGTTTTGGTTGATCAAACACTTCCAGTACTTCTTTAGTTTTTCTTGTACTTCTGAATTTTTGTACATATGCACATCCAAACCTAGAAGTCGGGAATCAGATCCTGCATATAAATTACATAGATCTTGAGATAGTCTACTACAGTGTAGATTAACCGAAAAGTAACTTGTGTGAGCACAAACTTCCATTGATCTCAGAGACAATATTGCTATTTTACCCATTACAAGTAGTAGAAATGTATATCCTTGGACAATTTTTGATTTAATTTCATTGCAGAAAACAGAGAAAAAATTCTACAAAGCAACTTCAAGGATGATGGGAAGGTATATAAACCTCTGATAGCAAGATAAAAATATTTTTTTGTTTGTAAAAGCATTATCTACTTTTTATCACTCAATCATTTGGCCTGTATTTTACTTTCGCAGAAAGGAAATCCAGTTCTGATGGGATCGGTTTCCTCAGGAGTTTCAGGTACTTTTTAGCAAATTCTCATTATTTTCGCAGCTCCTTGCCCACTTTTGGCATCTATTCTGTGGAATATCTTTATGTAGATCATTCCCAACTATATGAAAAAAATGATCTTCATCTTCATCTCATATTTATGCTTATATGATTTGTACAGTTCTTGATCCATCATCTGAGGTTTGGTCATTTAAAGATAGCCAGATTATGTGGAGATGATCCTATTCCACAAACTTTTCTTCACATCTTAATGATGCTTGAGATAGCTCGTTGCTTCTAATTTGTTTTATTTCACATGACTTAGTTTATTTGTCTTCTAGTCTTAAATCTTAACAAGAAAAGTGTTATGCAGAAGACAAGGGTGATTCAACAAAGAAACGCAGGGTTGAGCGCTCACGGAAGTACGTTTCCTATAACTTGAATGCCTGTTATCATATCCTTGTTTGTAAAATCTTTGCTGAAAGAATTGTCTATTTCTGGTTACTGTAGTAACCCTAAGTTGCATTTGCTAAAATTGAGCTCTTAAATTACCAGATGTATTTTAAGCATCAAAAACTTTTGGGGGTACATTCAAACCATGAAATTGTATCTTCTGGTTGAATCTTTCAACAAAATTGAGTACAGCACAAGGGATTTGTAATCTCTCACAAGACATGATATCACCAAAGGCCACAAATGTTTTCTTGCTCCCTTTTATCTCCACAGGACTTTGGAAGCTTCAGTAAACATGGATGCAATTGTGCTTTTCTCTAGCAGGGTCCTTTTATATATGATAAATTTTCATATTATGTTCTAAACCCTAACCTTATCTTGGGTATGATTTTTGGCAATTTTAACAAGGTATTACTTCCATCCTCTCCTGTAATATTGAGTACAGCACAAGGGATTTGCAATCCCTCACAAAACATGACTTTACCAAAGGTGACACGTTTTCCGAATCCCCTTGAATTTTCACATTACTTTAGAAGCTTCAGGATCAATGCAATTGCTTTTCTCTAGCAGGTTCTTTGGTCCATGATATAAGTTCCTACTTTTGTCTCAACCCTAACTTCATCTTGCTTATGATTTTTAGCATTTTGACAATAAGGTAGTATTGACATCCTCTCCTGTAATCTCTCTATTTCCTTGCAGGACTAGCTGCAAAACTTTCCAACAACAGTAAACATCAATTTTCCTGAATGGATTAGCATATTTTGTAGTTTCTAAAGATGCTACAAACTGGTGAATTCTTATCGGTTTCAATGGAGAATGGGGATCTATTTAATTCATTTATCTGGGTCAATAAGGATTACAAGAAGGCTAGACTGCATATGTACAATCCCACTAACATTAAATTGATAAATTGATCTACTAGCTAGCGAACCTGATCATAATTTTTACAAAATTTGGAGAAGGTTGTACAATTTGCATAATGCCAATGTTGAAAACATTTTTGTTGTTGGTTTAAAAATTTGAGTTTGACGGTCATGCTTGGTGGTTCAGAATGGCAGAAGCAAAGGAAAGAAATTTGGCACCAATGTTGCCATCGGATATGCAATCAGTTCTAAAGCGCTGCGAAGTTCTTGAGAAAGAAGTGCGCTCACTCAAGCTTAACCTTTCATTCATGAATAGGTATGTTATGTCTCATATCACATGTTTATTACACTTTTAGAGTCCGTCATTGTCATGAACAAAGCCCTCAGTTCAGCTTTTTATCTTATTCTTGAAGTTGCTTATGTTTGCAATTGCAATAGGATCTTACTCTCTATTGATCAGAGACTCTTATTGGAATTCCAGGAAGGATTCTGAGCAAACTAAACAAATCGAAGAGCTTCAAAAAGAGAATGAAGATCTAAAGGATGAGAAGCGGCGCCTTGTTGAAGAGATCGAAAGGATTTACCCCGAAAGTGGAAGTTGGTGATTCCTTGCAACTGACTCCTGCATAAATATTGTGTTCATAATGTCTAAAGACAAACAAACTGAGCACACAAAAGGAGAGATCTCCACAGAAGTTGTAAGCTTTGCATAAATTATAGATATGTATATTCCAAGTAAACTGTTTGGATATTGGTTTCCATGGGTATAGAAAGATTACTCTTTTAGTCTCTTTGGAACTCTCACCGAGCTATGATTGTTCTGTATTGCTCGTTATATTAACTGATATATTCTTCTTTGAGCAGTTCAAACACAAAACACCATCGGTTATCCTATGATTACTGGATAGGGTCTTATGTGCCTAAGTTATCTCCCAAAAAAATAAACTTTTTTCAAGCTTATGCCAACATTTAAAAGAACTGATATGCCAAAGATTTAGTTTTCTACAATAACGAGAATGATACTTACTTGTTATTTATTATGATTAAAAGGATGAGATTTAGTGATGTAATAATATATCTTATCGCTATATTTACATGAAGTAACAATAAATGACGGAAATCATAATATAATATATTTATTATATTCAAAGTTATAATTTGTTATTCATTAATAACAATAAACTTTAATATTTTAATTATTTAAAATCGGCTGCATGAGTATTTTTATCCCTATATAAAATATTTTTACTTAAATCAATAATAGTTAAAATTTTAGTTTACATTTAAATCTTTTTAGATTGTCCTCTATCTATAGGCATATATATTCATAATAATTCTTCCTCATTTTATTATGAAGTAATGTTTTTTTTTTGTTTTTTAGCCAATGATTTATGAATAAACGTAAAGAAGAATCCACTGACACCATGCTTCATGCCTTATCTTTGAGAAGCTCTCCATTTGCATGCAAAAGACCATTATACAGTGCATTATCTTCTCAGAAGACTTCAGCACCTTATCTTTAATACTCCAACTTGATCCATAGCCACAAACAGTTGGGTGTTCTCATCCAGATGTGATTCTTTCCATCATTCAATTCCATACACCCACAGAGAAGACCCACTAGGCTCCAAGTTGAGCTAAAAATATTCTAGGTTAGGTCAGTGCCATTACAATTTGATTATGAAGTAGAACTAAACAAAATGTATAGCCAAATTTGATCTGCTTTATTTTCTTTTTCAGATTTTTTAAATCTGTCATTTGACATTTTATTTACTCTCACTCAGGATATAATAAGCCAGTTAATAAGTCAATTATCATATCCAATCCAATTATGTCATATGTTGTGCATACAAATGATTTTGCAAATAAAATCATCAACACTTGGATTCTATGCTAATCACTGATCTTGTTTTTACTTTTTCCATATCAACATTTACACTGCATTCTTAGTGAATGAATCTACAACGGCATACACTACTATAATTAAAAGTATCTCCAAAATCAAGTGGACAAAATCTACAACGAAGCTAATTTTTTTTTTTTTTTTGCTTTGGTTAAAGTAAAAAAAGTGTAGATGTTTATATAATGCATAATTGTGTATGATTATTAAAATTATCCAAAGAAGTTAAATAAATAATTAACGTACAAAGTACACTTTGTCACATAATTTACATCAATTTTTAATCATAAGATATTTAAAAAATAAAGCATTAAATATATTTATGATAAAACATAAAAATCTTATAAAAAACTTAGAGAAGGAAGATATAGTTAAGTTGGATGCACACTCAACATGTGGTAAGCATATGCATCAAATAATGTCTCATCTTTTGGTTAAACTTTTATATATTTAATAATATCGACAAAAAAATTAATACGGTATTAAAGACGAAGACTTTGTGTTCAAATCACATTCACATCATACATCTCCGATCTATTCAAATTCGACATATTGGGTTTAACTCAGTTTGACTTAGGCTTTTTATATGCAAATAACACAATATATATCTGGTTGAATTTAAACTTGGATTTGAGCCTCTATATTAATTGCTTAAAGTTCTCATACGCAGTGACATTAATTAAATATTAATAATGTGATATCCAGCGGTGGCTCCTATTTATATCATGCTGCTACAGCCTATTCCCTATACGTATTTATGTACGTCACGATTCGTACGCGGAGCACGGGAGAAACCACACGAGAACGAGTCGTCCGATCTACCGCTATAAATAGTACCTGAGTTGATGTAATTGTACTCACCGAGTCGGATTCCTTATCCGCGTCATCGGCAATCGACCGCCCACGAGACGAGCCGGTTCGGCTTGAAATATCTCTCACGTTCGTCGCCACATAGTTAACCGTTTACCCCACAATGTGATTGGAAATGATGCTGGCACTATAAGTGGGACCCTAGTCACTAATAGGTACAACGCGGGTACTACGATACAGGGTCGTAGAATGTTGTTCATGTTGCTGAAGGATTCGTTTAGTTGAAATAATTCCTGCGGAGCAGTATATCTGCTGACCTTGGGTATAAAATAAGAGCGTTCCTCCCGTCGATGGTAATCCTATTTGGTCCAGGCCTCGGTGATTTCGATCTGTTCGGTCTTCGCTCACGGCGCGGGGCGAGGAAGGTTCTGCTGGAAGGCGGCGAGGTATTGATATGATATCTGATTCGTCGTTGTTGGTGTCGTTTCGTTCGGTAGGGAATCGTTCTCGACTTGTCGATCCGTGGTGCTGGTCCTAGTGGATCGAAACCCTAGAGTTTGGAACTGGTTCTCGGTTTGATGGTTGATTTGCGGATTCGAAACCTCCGGTCGTGTTTGATGTATTGCTAGATTTTCAATTTGTCGGTGAATTTAGTGGATACGAGGGATTGTCGTGATGTGAGGGGTATGGTCGTTTGACCTATTGTTCTTGAGCCATTATCCGTTGTAGCTTTGATGATACCTGTGCTAGATCTTGGATTTAGAGGTGATTAGTGATTGTTTTGATGAGAGGGTTGAGATGTTTGATGATTCTTTAGGTTGTTAAGAGTGACCGTTATATTTGATGGTTAATTTGTTGGTTCTGGTGTGTTGATGGTTAATTTGTGGATTCGAAGACCCGGATCGTGTTTGTCATGGTGTTAGGGTTTCAATTTTCGGTGAATTTAGCGGATACGTGGGATCATCGTGATGCAAGGGGTTTGATCTAGGGTTTTTGAGCCATTATCTGTTGTTGCTCCGATAGTGCCTGTGCTAGATCTTGGATTTAGATGTGATTAGTGATTACTTGATGATTATACTACTACTGAGATGTTTGCTGAGTCTTTAGGCTGTTAAGGATGAGCATCGAGTTTGATGGAAGCATGTGTTGATAACTTGACTCGTGGTTTATAAGCATAAGAATGTACTATTTGATCAGTGTTTTTTGGCTGTTGTTTTTTTCCATTCAAGTGTTTTCATGAATCAGGCATAGAATTATACAAGGCTGTTGCTATTGGAAATAAATTATGCACATGTTCGTTATATATTGTTGCTGCTGTTACTGATCCATCCACATTACTTTTCCAGTTGAATTGGACATATGAAAGGTTTAGATTTTTTAGTTTTGATCAGGATGTTCGGCACAAACATGAACTTCTCTAATTGTAAGAAAATGTTGACTTACTGGATCCTTCTATTGATAATATTGATTTTGATTTCTCAGATGATAAACGTGGTGTAATCCCCTATGCCAGTATTGATTATTGTAATATATGGACTGACAAGTAATGGCATTGAGTGTGTAGTTTAGTGGAAGTAGTCTTCTTGCAATAAATTTTTTATATGTATTGATCAATGTATTATTATTATTATTTCCTCTTGTGGGATTCTTGTGAGCAGCTTTCTGAAAACCTTGTATTTGTGGCTTGTTTGTGCCTTTTCTTTTTCCAGGATACACGCTTGTGTTCTGTTTGTAGTCTTACCTGATACATGGAGCAAGTGCGCTTTTGGTTAAGCTACTTTAACTGCCGAGTCTTGTTTCTTGATGGAGCTATTGATTGGCGGCTCTCTGTTCATGGAGATTTCCTTCTCACCTCCTTTGTCAACTGCACTTAGAAGCCAACTGCTTTCTACATCCAAAGACGGCCATGCAGCTTTTTTGTGAAGTTGGTGTAGTGTTTCTAGTGCAGCCTTTTGACTTGATTTCTCGCATCTTCCTGTGTGCAACATACTTTTGCTATCAACAGCTTTGACATTTCCATATGGCATTAAGTTGCCAATGCAGCTTTCTGTTAGAGCTTATGTGGAAATCTCATGATCCTGTTGGTCAAAAATAACAGGCTGGTATGGTTTCAGACATATACTTCTTATATTTCAAATCAAACTTTTATATGCTCTAATCATTGAATTATGGGCTCTTTTATTGCAGGTGTCATTTCTCCTGGCTCTATTTTTTCTCCATACTGTTCCAGCTGTTGGTTTTTCATTGTTTCAGTTCCTTTGAGGTTTTATGCATCTTCCTCATAGAGTCAATAAATCGGTCACAAGTTGGTTAGGTAGCTCCACAGGTCTTGCCTGACTGTTGCACTTCTCCACTGTGTTGGCTGATATCATCCCACAACACTTTGTTGTTGCTTTAGTCTACTACACTGGCAAAGTAGATGATCGTCTGAGAAGTATACCCAGCAAGCTTTCCTAAGATAGTTGGATCTTATCCATCAGAATGATATTGTCCTCTCTCACTTTGTTCCGAGTTTTCCCAAGTATTTCGTTGTTTTCAGTTCTTCTTTTCAAGCACACGTCTTTAGTTAGGTGGCATATGCTTTGTGCATAGGCAACCTTCTGTTGAATAGGACAATAGTGAGCATACATTCATCCAAACATGGAAAGGTTGGTTTTCTTTTTCACAACTGGTGGGTTCTCTCCTAAATGTTTATGATTTGTGCTCAATAGTGTTACCCTTGGCTGCAGGTACATGGTAATCAAGGAGGTTGGAGATGGAACTTTTGGGACTGTATGGCGAGCAATAAACAAGCAAAGTGGTGAAGTGGTATGTGTCATTGAGTATCAGGCCACTGTGGTCACACTGTTACTTCCTTTGTGTCAGTATGATGCATATGGCTATTGCTTTTTGGTGAAACTTGAATCTCCTGTAAACGCAGACATTTCTAGTTGCACCTTTAATAAATATAGAGTGAAATGCTACAGTTCATATTAATTTTTCATTTGGGGAAGTTGGTGGCTTGGTAGACACATTGGAAAGAAGTTATTTATGATGATTAAGCAATTTGGCCTCTTTGGTTGCCAGTTCTAACTTTGGTCTTGACAGGTTGCTATTAAGCAAATGAAAAGGAAGTACTACTCGTGGGAGGAGTGTTTGAATCTCCGAGAAGTGAAGGTAACATAAAATGTTAATGTGCACAGTATACTTTTTTCTTTTATATTCTCATAACATGGAATCCAATGATCTCCAGTGTCTGCGAAGACTGAACCATCCAAATATCATCAAACTTAAGGAAGTCATTAGAGAGAATGATGTGTTGTACCTGGTGTTCGAGTACATGGTAGGCCTTTTTGCTAGCTCTCGTTTTGTTGCATGGGATTTTTACTCAAGTTTTCAATAAACTTGCTATCAGGAATGCAATCTTTACCAGCTTATGAAAGATAGGAACAAGCCTTTTACAGAGGATGAAATTCGTGATTGGTGCTTTCAGATATTCCGAGCACTGGCTTATATGCACCACCGTGGTTATTTTCATCGTGATCTTAAGCCTGGTACCACTGTCTTGTTAAAATATTCTTTGAGCTTTAGATTCATATTTTTGCATCGGTACCATACAAGCGGCGAATTGTTTAGCTCATTAACTTGGTCTTGAATAGCACACTCAGAAATGGAATCGTTATTTTCATCGTGATCTTAAGCCTGGTACCACTCTCTTGTTAAAATATTCTTTGAGCTTTGGATTCACATTTTTGCATAGGTACCATACAAGCGGCGAATTGTTTAGCTCATTATCTTTGTCTTGAATAGGATACTCAGAAATGGAATCCAACAAATGTCAACTGTGTTGACAGTTGGCTACCAACTGAGAAAAGTATTTTTTATTTAGAATCCAGATAATCATATTAGCTTCTGTGCTTAATCCTTTGTTTCAATTTCTGTTATATTTCGTGGACTGAACTGGACTTAAGATATGCAAATCAAGGATTGCTACTTATTGTATGAGTTTATGCAAATCAAAGATAGCTATGTGGATCTTTAATTCTATTATTTATTTTCTCAACAAGAACTTAATCTTTTCAAATAAATTATATATATATATATATATATATATATATATATATATGTATGTATGTATGTATGTATGAAGATGAAAAACATGATATGATGAGAAATAAATCATGAATTAAATTTCTTTGGTTTTGCAAGTTTTTGCTAGTGAATACACAAAGAATGTCCATTGTTTTGTGTTCAGTTATTATTTGGTGGGTAAGTTCTTATTCTGGCTTTTTGTTGCCTTGGAGTAAATTTGTTTTGGTAGATGATTGCTCTTGATTTACAACATAGCATCTGTACACCACCATATGGTGAAAATGCCCTTCTGCTAAACAAGATCTATATCCTTTGCAGAGAACTTACTGGTAACAAAGAATGTTCTAAAGATAGCAGATTTTGGTCTTGCTCGTGAAGTCTCGTCAAAGCCACCATTCACAGAATATGTCTCCACACGGTGGTAAGCATGTTTGACTATTCCTTTATGTGGTATCTTTTTGAAGTGTACTTATATTCTTATCATTAGTGTGGTTTGTCGGTTGTAGGTACCGTGCTCCAGAAATCTTGCTTCAATCGTCTGTTTATGATTCTGCGGTTGGTGAGTGCACTAATAGTAGTTTCATGATAAGAATATAATAGAATTTTGTGTTATATGCATCTCTGATCTTATTGTCATGTACGCATTAGATATGTGGGCAATGGGGGCTATCATGGCTGAGCTTTTTACACTACGTCCCCTTTTTCCTGGATCAAGGTACTTGTTGATTTAGATACAATTTTTAAATATAAGAAAATAAGATATTGTTAATTTATTTAACATATAATGTGGCACTTAAAGTCTTCTTTTGAACTCAGCAATTTGTGTTTTTGTTGGTCTTATTTTCATGTTGTTAATTACAAGGTTCGTCGTACCAGTCCATACCGGCGTACCGAGATTTGGTCGGTATGGTACGGTATGTCGGTACAGCTCGGTATGCTTGGGCATACCGAGCAGTACAAATAAATAATATTTTAATGATTAAAAAAATATTATTTTTTTAATACCTTAAAAATTAGAAAAAAAAGTTGGGTTAGGGTTTCTAAGATCGAAATTGGTATAGATTCAACAAAATCAATGTAAATTAGGCAAAAATAATATTACATATCTTTTTCAAGCTTTGAGGAATCGTTTTGAGAAAATGAGAGAGTGAGAGAAAGAGTGAGTGTGTGAAGTGAAATGGGAGAAGTGTGAGTTTAAATAGAGTTAGAAAGGGTTTTTCGATCGTTACAGAGTCTGTAACGGTCGATTTTGACGTTTTACAAGGTCGCTAACGGTTGAGTTTGACTGTTACAGTGTCTGTAACAGTTGAGTTCGACTATTACAGGGTCTGTAACAGTTGAGTTCGATCGTTACAGGGTCTGTAATGGTCGATTTTGATCGTTACAGGGTCTATAGCGGTCGATTTCGACCGTTACCGACCATTAACGACCGTTATCGAGTGGTATTGGTCAATTTTCGCCCGTTATGTAACGGTTGATTCCGACAGTTATATACCATGTAACAGCTGGTACCGCCCAGTACAGGGCGGTCCACGTACTGGTAAACCATCGGACCGGTACGTACCTCCCGTATTGGGCGGTACAGAGCGGTATGGAAAATCTTGGTTAATTATGTATTATTGAGGTTGTGTTGGGTTAAATGAATAAAAAATCAACAATTGCTGGTTATGCGGTCAAATTACCTCCATATAACTGAATTATAAACTTGCAGTTGTCATTTGGACAAGCGGTGTCAATTTTCTGTTTTTAAAATCGTCTGTTTGAATTTTCTTTTAAAACTTTTTTTTTTGTCAAAGACGTCATTTGTACAAGTGGCCTAAAGTCTTTCTACTGGACCTGGTTCTGATATTTGGTTATTATACTTCTGTACGCTTTTAGCAAGCATGCTGCATGATATGAATAATAAATTTGATTATAGTTGGATGGCTGTATCAACATTTACTGATGTGGCTTCTTGTTTGATGTCTCAATTCTGTTTCTATGCTGCTTAACTTATGTTATCTGTCTTATAATTCAGTGAAGCAGATGAGATATACAAGATTTGCAGCGTTATTGGGCCACCGAATCAGAATTCTTGGGCTCAAGGGATGCAACTTGCAGATGCTATGAAATTTCAATTTCCACAGGTTGTGTGTTGTTTTGTTATATTTGTTTTCTCCAGTTTCCAGATGCACTTTTCCCCCTTGTTCCTGGTGTTCTTTAGTTTGGATTGGCTACCTCCCACTTGATCACATGCTTGCAACTGTAGTGAAATAGGAATACTGTTTGAGAATAGGTTCATTTGTTGCATGCTTTTGTCCAAGTATTGGTTACTTCTACCTGGTTACTTGCTACAACTTGAAATAGGAAAGCTCCTTCAAGGAATGTTCTGCATGTTGCATGCTTTAATCTAAGTATTTCATTGATCCACCTTGTCTCTTGTTGCATTTGTGTCCCAAAACATGTAAATGCAATTTAATTGAAAAATAATCCTAAAACAGGTAAATACAAATTAATATACCTCTCTACTTGTAAGATTTAGGTTGGCATGGATCGATCCTTCATATACCCTACAGTGGAGGTGGATTCATCTTATTTTGAATACTTGTTTCAAGCTAGAATAGTGGATTGCAGGAAATTTAATGTTATTGATATCTTTATCTGATCTTTGTTTCTTAGGATATAATATGGTAATTACTGTAATGAGCCCTGGCACCATGGTAATTTCTTTTATCTGGGTGTCAAGAGTTCGAGTAAAAACTTACCTCTTTGCTTAACATAAGGCCAAAACATTGTTTTTACATTTTTTTTTTTTTGGTTCTTTAAAGTCAATTGGGGAACATTGCCTTCTCTTGTTTCCAATCTTGAAGACTTTTTTTGTGACATTTGCACTCCTTTCTTCATCTCAGCTTGCCAGTGTCTCTCTTCCTTTGCTCATTCCTTCAGCCAGCAGGGATGCAATCGACCTTATCTCGGTAATCTACATATTGGATGAGTCTTCATTTTTGAGTGGATATGGGTTTGAGAAACAGGGTCTTCTCGAAGGTGTTCAATCGTTATAAGTTTATAATTCCTCCACTATTATTTGACAGTCACTTTGTTCCTGGGACTCCATCCAAAGGCCCACAGCAGCAAAGGTTCTTCAGCATTCTTTCTTTCAGGTGATGATATGTTGAAGTCTAGTAGTGTTGAATGTGATTCATTGAGAAGGGTGTATGCAAAGGAATTACAAGTTTTGGATGCTCATCATATTTGTTAACAATGTTACAGCCTTGTTTCTACATCCCACCATCCCCTCGTTTGAGATCATCTGAGGGAGTGCAGAAGACACCATCATCTGGTTTTTTTGTCCTTTCCCAACCCATCCTCTTCTTGTCATCATTTGTTACAGTATTGCAGACTCTCTTTAGCTGATTTTTTACTCTTTTGTTCTTTTAGTTGGTACGAGAGGAGCTTTGGCATCAGATACTGCTAGAAGAAATTCTGTTGGAGTTTTATCCAATACAAGGCCGGTTTACAATTTCTCTTCCACAAGTGTAAATGAGTCTTTCAGGATGACAGGTGAATCTCTATATATATAAAAAAAAAATTGTTGCATTCAGCAAGTAGTTTAATTTTTTTTCCCCCCTTCTTTTTGGCTTATTTGATGGAGTATCTTCCAAACCAATTTTCTAGCAAACTTACTTGGGTTTGTTATGTGGCAGGCATGCAAAGGAGTCTGGAGCTGGGTCATCAGGTAAGACCAATTTGTCTCACACACGAGTGTGGTTATTATGTAGAAGTTGTGGATTGTCACTGGTAAATACAATTGCAGGAATACTACAAGGAAAGACCTGCCAGGAATGAGGTTAAACCATATGTACGTCAACCAACTACCAGAGACTTCACAGGTATTTTCCCATGGGGTTTACATGTCTGACATCTCTCTGCTACATGATTGCAACAACCTTTCTATCGATTACCATTATAAAACAATGACAATGATTTTCTCATAACTATTATCAGTGGGGGATTTGTTGATGGTGCAAAGTATTATATGATGATTGTGTTGTTCCCTCTAGTACGATCAGCGAATTTAAACTGATTTCTCTGTGCAACTTCAATTTTGATGGGCAGGATTAGCTGGTAGAGATTCCCAGAGGACTCCCAGTGTAGCGGAGAAACTGGGTCACTTGTCTCTCAGCTCAAACACAGGTTCGGATATGTGCGGCAAGCTGAAACCACAGCTAGGAGGGAGGCAGCCGCCTCCTGCCATGAAAGCTGGAGCATGGCATGGCCATTCTGCTTTTTCTGGCCGACCTCATGACATCCCATCGGCCCGTGGCTACTATACAAGAAAGGTGGCGGGCTAAAATAAGGTTTTTGCACAGAGCAAAAAACGAAAAAGAGGAGAGAACCGTGTCTTGGCTTTTGCGGCCTGTATCTTGGGATCACGTGTTGGATTTGCTCATGTTTTGTGCCTATATTTTGGTGAATAATGTCGCATCCTAAGACGACCATACTATGTGTCGTTCAAGTTGGATATTTTCAGTGTGTGTTACTTGTGCTATCAATCTTAGTAATCAAAATGACTCGCTATTATTGGGTTGTGCGTGGGGAGTTCAATATCTCATAATAGAAATCATATTGCGAGTTGAGTGGATTCGCGGAAAAATTATCCCATACTATATATACACTGAAAAAGCAAGACAAATTAAATGATTTCTCCTGTAGTTGGCATTTTGGTGTGTCGCAGATAATCTACTGCAACAGGAAGGGAAGTTACAGATTTTATACCTATATCATCTGTGAAACTCTCATAATCTTATTCACATCTTTGGTTAATTAATAACTATCTTAATCAACTGGGAATATGTGAAAATAGAACGTCAATGGGTTATATTGCAAGAAGGGCATTAAGAAGGAAAAGAAGAAAAAAGAAACACACACATACACACACACCCTACTGGGCCGTCCACCTAAAAGAGTAAACCTCTTATTCCCTTAAATGACTTATTGAGAAAATGACTTATTGAGTAAACCATCCGCAATCCTCTCACTTCAAGAAAATGACTTGATCTCAGTATGCATCAAGTTCTTAGTTGTGTCATCTTTAAAGTTTCTGAATACACAAGCTTCCTCGGCATAAGAAGACAGTAGATACACTCTCAACACGATACCGGTTCATTGGAGATGATCAAGAGAAAAAAGATGCAGAGAGAGAGAGAGAGAGGTTCAAATTCGAGCTACACATTCAGGTGGAAGACAGTAGATACACTCTCAGTCTTTCAGATAAAAGTAGGTGCCAGTAAATGTTCAAGTAGATGTATCACCCGGAGTCACTGGGACGCTTCTCCTTGGGATGCTTCGAGGCATAATGATCCGTGAGCTGATTATGATTCGCAAGCTGCACCTGAAAGAAACCACCCATCATTTAATGATATTGACTTGGTGAAGAAACAAGTTTGAGATTTTGATGCAAAGGAGAATAGCAAGTTGAACCACAAAGAAATTATCGATGATCTAATGATGTTTTACTTTGAGCAACACAAAACCAAAATTTAGGCAATAGTAATTGTGATGGATGTTTCAGAAGTTGTACAAGTATAGTTCATTCTACAAATACTATCTGCTGTACCATCCATAAAAGGATTGACCGAGGCTAATGCATAGTCCGAGACACCATGAGTTCCCAAATCTTTTTGCTCATTTACTTCTTTTCAAATACTTCGCTCATGAATTCCTATTACAAATCTCTTGATTTGAGAATGATGATATATTAGTTAGCAAACTTAAAACAGTTTCATCGATGCTTGTTAGTACCATGCAAGAAATACTTAGTATAAAGCATGGTTCATCTTACCGGTCCATACCGGTGTATCAAACGACTATCGAAAGAGTATGTACCAAATTGTACCGATGTACCGACAAATGGTATGATAGGGTGTATCGAAAAACCAATATGTACCGTTCATACCGGTCCATTATCAGATTGAGATTTTGGGACCTGATTTATGACACTTGACATCTTCAGCCACTCTGGTTGCTATGCGATCTCCAACCTCTTGGGGTGAACAGGTGAGATTTATGGTCCTCTCATAGCATGTCACCGAGAGTTCAGGATTCTCAAAGAAAGAAAATTACAGAATATCGATATATTCTATAGGTCATGACAACTCAATTTTCTCTCTCTTGATTCATTCTTACCTTGATTCTTTTTGTGTCTTAGGGTTCAGGAAGGTGGCTATTTTCATTAACCAGGTGATCACGGCAAGTGTACTAGCATTTGTATCCTACTTTTTTCATTCTCAATGAGGATAGACAATGGTTACTGACATGCTATAAGATAGTACATGCCAAATTCATACTCAAAAATCGTTTCACAAGTCCTAAAGATGTGGTAGAAATCATCTTTTTACTAGAGCCCTTGACTAGTGCACCATCAACTATAGACAAACCAAATGTTACAACACAACTCATAAAGCAACCGTATCAAAAATAAATGCATTCCATCATTCAAATTATTCGGCAAGGAAATCATAGTATGCCATAGCAGTCACTATCAATTCACTTTAGAAAAAAAAATAAAAAAACAAGAACCACAGATTTTTCAACATCTTCTTTGTAAGAGAAAAAAGTAGATACTAACCATAGTCATTCAGGATGACAACTGATGTTCATACTTGTGCAACTTGCGAAATGGAACAGAGATCATGAACCCTAACAAAGCCTTACTAGTGTGAAAAATGACTTGCCATATGGATCATAATACTTCTTCTAGTCCATAATTTGTTTGCAATTGAAGGATGCCTGCCGTTTCAACACCAATTATTTTTCCAAGCATCGCATGTAAGGCAAAAACATGTACTAGATTTCAGCTTCACCCCAAACAACTGTACAGATTATACCTCAAATGGTGGGTGGCATATGATATCTTAAAGCATCTGACAATTTTTCCGACTACATAATATAAAAGAATGTGTTTTGCACAACAAACATCATCAAATAACTCAAAAGAAAGGCAAAGTGATGGTCCTCTTAATCATGGCAAACATATGTTGCTTCTCCCACGGACCGAGGACAACGCTCACACAACTCTGAGATAATTAAAGCAATCTTCTCCTCTTCAAGATAAGATCTAACATGCCCAAAATGGCACCTAGAGATATTCTACTGATGTGATGATCTTGAATTATCATATTGCATTAGAAATCACGCTGTTATGTTGACTTGAAGGAATTTTACAGCTATCAACCGCAATAATCAATCAAGAAATCTTGAACGCCGGAAATTGAAGGAACAAGATCCAACAAGAGAAAGCCAGGAAGCAACCGATCGTCCGATGAAAAAACAGGAACGTGGAAACGCCACGCCGCGAGAAACCAAAGAAAGGTTACAATCTCGACAAACTAATTTGGGATCGGAATCGGACTTCGATCGAAAAGGCGAGCATAATGATGTAAAAAGAACGGGGTTATCTTCTCCCTCGGAGCGATCGGAAGGAGAGAGATCGGCACCTTGCAGATGGGGCAGTTGATCTTGAGGCCGACGGCCCGCGCCTCAAGCTGCGAGCCTTTGGGCTTCTGGTTCCGCTCCGCGTTCCTCCGCTGCGCCTCTATCTTCTGCTTGCCCCTCGTCATCTCTCTCCCTCTCGCCACTTCGATCTCCGCCCCCCCTCTTCACAATCGAACTACATCAGAAGCTGTGAATGGGTCCCAGTCATGGGCCCCAACTAGAGCATGCCAACATCATGTCCGTCCGTCGTCGCGAAACAATATTATTGCCAGGGTAATTGCATATTACCGTACGTAGTTGTTAGTATTTCGATTTTTAATTTTTAACAAAATATTAAAATTTACATAACTTCATTTGTCATAAGATCATTGATTTAACCTGTAAAAATATAGAAATAAAAAATAAAAAATTTAATATTCCAATTACGTTTTGGTGATGGTGAATGATGATGTTGCTAGGAGCTATAGGTAGTTATTGTGGATAAAGAATGAGAGCGACTAATAAAGAGAGAGAAGGAAGAAGACGATATGAATGTTAACGCTATGCATAACGTTGACATCATTTGGTAATTATGTCGATACTACTCGACAATTGCGTCGGTCTTGACGCAAATGTAAAACAACAAAAGGATCACTCGGTATCTGTATCGACATTGGCATAAATATAGAGCAATGAAAGAATTGATTGACATCTGTATCGGTACTAACATAATTATATAACGAAACCGACGTAGATGTAGAATGGAGTCACTCAACAACTACGTCGGTACCGACAAATATGTTGATCAACATTGATGTAAATGTAGTCACTCTTCTCTGCATCATTATCGATGTCAATGTAGTTGCCAAGCAACATCGATGCAGATGTGAAGCGTTCACATCTGTGTCATTCTTTCCCTCCTCTTCCTTTTTCTTATTTCTCATCATCGCTCTCCTCCTCAATCACCTATGGCCTACTGCAACGTCGTCATATGCCACCATTGAAAATATAAATGAGATATTAAAATTATTTTTTTATCTATTATTTTTTATATTTATATTTTAGTAAATGGGGTTAAATATTTTAATTTGATAACTATAGAGATTTTTTATGTAAATTTCTTAAAACCACCATTGCCTAAAAAAAGAAATAAAAAAAATAGTGATCAAATCATTATCCTAAAGTAGTTTAGAAATGGTCGATGAGTTGGCATCAACATTAAAAATTTGTGTCTATGGTTTAGGCTTGGAATACATCGATGATGGTCAAATGATTCAACCAACTTTGATAAATTTTAGACCTAATCGTCAGTTTTACAAACATTGATGTGTGAGAATGTCATGCCATGTGATTAAAGCTCTTCACTATTAGCAACTCTTTAATTGAGCCATGGATATAAGACCATATATGTCCTTTTCTTTATTTTTAATGCACCACCTAGTGGAATATCTCCACTAAAATAAAAATAACTTACAGTCCCTTCTTACATTTATTAATTTCGATGAGGAATTCTTTTTAAAATCAGATCAGTGCTTGCGTACCAACAATAAATACATGATACCCATAAATAATATATGATATGAAGGGGAGATGAGACAATGACGAAGAGTTAGAGAAATATTGGTTCATAGTACCTGTTCATATTTGAAATATACATCGTTCCATGCTTCCACCAACTACTAAAAGTTCATCATCAATACACTTCAAAAGTTCAATAAATTTCACAATGATCATAGGAGCACAGATGAAGAAATTAGGCGTGTACTATATTCAAAATTTTGTAGAAATCATCACCATGACTAGAAAACAAAACAGTGCTTTGGTTTTACATTTTCAAACAATGCCATTATGCCAGCACAAATTCTTCCAATAACATTCTGGGCTGCTTTGAGAGACCAACATCCAGGTTATTATTCTTTTCTCAATCACAAGCAGACCAAGAACCCAAGCATACAATATGGTATGTATATTGGGTAACCCCAACTAAGATTCCACTCTGCAAGATCAAAGCATATGTTACATAGTGGAATGGCTAAACTAGTCAGGGAGAGCGGTCCCCCTTTCCAAGTTGTTCTTGATCTCCAGAGTGTATTTTCCAAAGGCCCTCTCGATCTTCTTGTTAAAGTGCTCATTCCTGTCATTGATAGAATCAATGTCCTTTTCTTCGTGGAACTTACGTCTCCTGCTAAATGACTTGCGGTTTGTTTCCCTGTCCTGAAGCTCCTTTACCATCCGGTTAATGTTTTCCTCGGGGATCTTTGTTGCCTGCACAAGCAAAACAGACGAGGATGGTTCGTTCACTATATTTTTTACCATCTCAGAAGTCTGATTGGTGGCTCTGATCTACCTTGCCATACTGAAGACTAGAAGCCTCTCGATAGAACTCTGGATCAGCTTCCTTAGCTCTGTTATATGCCTCCATATCACGCTCGATATTCTTTGTCCGCTTTTTGTGAGCGTTATAAAGTGTTTTCTGATTAAAGACTATAAGAAATTGAGTTAGTTAGCAAATGTCAAACAAGCTACGAGAAATCCATTCAGTAAGAACACCTGAACATAGACCTTGGATCATGTCTAGAAATAACTAATATAAAGATTCGGTAAGACACCTCATAACAACAGTCCTCTTCTTTAGAACTTGAAAAGGAGCAACACGAAACCTCATTTTCCTTAACTACAAGTATCTTTTTTATTAACTAATATATCATGACTTAGATCAAGAAATGAAATAAATGGAAGATGTCCATGCCAATGATTTTTTAATTATTAGAACCAAACAAATGTTCAATTTGGTGACAAAAGACTTAGAAACTCTGTTCTGCAGTGGAAGCTTATGGTAAAACCAAACAATTATAGTAGCAAAAGCAGTGTTGGAGGAAATTCAGATTTTAAAGGAAAATATGTGTGTAACTGTACCAAGATTAATGAAACAAATCATCTAAAACTTACCATCCCAACCATATGGTGCAGGATCCTTTTCCCACTTCTTATACTTCACTTCAGCCGTCTCTTGTGTATCAAGCATGTAGGCCTTTGACATATCCAAACCATTTGAATCAAGAAGTTTTCCAATCTTTTTTTTCCTTTCATCGAGCCACTTTTGTTTTGAAATGCCCCTTGTTTCAGCTGGGGCTTCCATTTTCTTTTTCTCTGCTACCATCGCCATCTGATTGGCCTTCCTTGCTTCATTCTGCAAATGCAACACTGTAAGTCGAGAAGCAATTTGGGATGCAACAGTACATATGTATCAAACATCACGAACATACATGAAAAGTTGCATTACCATCTTAAGCCTCAATTCGAACAATTTTTTCTGCTTCTCAGTGAGATTAGGATTGCCTGACAAAGTATCATCCTGGACACAATTAGCATCACCACCATCATTGAGTCGTTCGGTTTGTCTTTGTTCAAGAGGCGCATCACTCTGATGTGAGCCACTAAAGGATGATGAAATGCCATCTTCCTGTTGCATACCTAAGAAAAATGATCTTTTATCAATGTTGTCAAACAAGCTAAGCACAAAACAACAAAGACATTAACAAAGATAGGACTACAAATGAATTCTTAAGCTATCTGATTAATTATAATTTGTCAAAATAGGAAACAGCTACAGACATCCAAGCATGGAACCTCACACTGAACATCCTTGATTCACAGGTTTATGACAGAGAAGCAAGACAACATTACCTCAAAAATCTCTTAGGTGTTCCAGAATATATGACAAGGTCCAGTCATTGATCTCACAGGTATATAATAGAGAAGCAAGACTAGGAAAAAAACACTTCAACCATATCTTCAGGTTTTCTAGAATATATATGTCAAAATCCAGAATCCTGGACACACCCAATGGTTCTGGAACCAGTGCTTCGCAGTACTAATGTATATATTTGTAAAGCCCTTTTGCACCCCGGAAAATGAAGACAATGTATGACATTTATATTATAAATTGCCTACTCCTTTGAGCATCTAGAATTCCCTAGAATGTCTCACAGTGCAAAGATGTACGACAACAAAACTTGAACAGAGAAGCAAAGGGGTTCCCTAATTGTTTCCATTATATGTTAGTTTTTTTCTTAAACTATGTCTTTCTCGTTACTGCCATTTCATGATTTGGTTTTGGTTAGGTAGAATTTGTCTCGGCTAATCACTGGAACTGTTCCTGCTCATTCTATATACAAATATTATATATATTCAAGTTAAAACTAAGAATCACTCATTTCGAGCAGATTCAGTTCCTTTGATTTTCTTCTATCCACCGACACTGATCCTTCAGGCAATGGGTCTGGGCATGGAAGGCAACACACCTGTTTCAAAGGAGGTTATTGACCCTTTTTCATTTATCTCTTTCCTTTATTCATGTTAGACATTGATCATAGATTGGGCTGCGCCAATCATGTTTGTTTGCAGGTGAAAATAATCTTGCTTTTGGATAATTTCTAGAAGCCTGGTAATTGAGTATGGTGAAAAAACCTTGCATCTAGTCTTTCTCATTCTATTATATCATTATCCTGAGACCTATTATAGCGGGCCAATCTCAACTTCATGGAGCTCATCATAGAATTCACTATAATAGATATAAAAGAAAATTCCATTATTAGTATCTAGAATTATAGTTTATTCTTTTGACAATTGAAAACAATTCTAAATACAACGAGACTAGCTAAACAAATCCAGGGTGGACCATTTTTTTTTCTATTGCTCCAAACTGGGAACACTTTTAGATACTCTAGCAATGAGACTTGTCCAAGGTGGGCCTTTTTTTTTCGATTGCTCCAAAACAATAGCCTGTCTTAATATTATGAAGGTGGGCTAGAATTGTACAACTAGCTGAAGTCTGTTCATTTTATACTGGAGTGTGCACCCTTTGAGCATGAACAGTTAGCTTCATTATTTTTGAAAAGAGAGGAGCAACTTTCAAAACCAACATTCACTTGAATAAAATGGGCGAAAATATGCATGCATATAATAGAGAAAAGAAAACCAATAATCATCACTAGAACTATATTTCCAAAATGTTTACTAAGAAACAATATCAAAAAATATTCAGAAAAGATAAGCACCATAATATGCTTTCAAGACCTTTATGAAGAGTGAAGGAGCATAGCACATGCCTTTAATTTAAAGTAATATTCTGGTAATAACAACATCTGATATGATTGACCATCTCAATCTATTCAGTCTTCAATAAGCACATCACTGACACATGTATCTACATAAACCCTTCTGTAAATCTGGAAAGAGAATCATATCCAAACCCCTTTTTAAATTTAGACAAAAGATAAACACTACGAATGAACTTCCTTGTGTCTTTATTACTTGTGATCTTCAGTGGAAATTATCTGTCTTAGACATATTAATTTATGAAGCATCAATGCAAACCATCTATGCAAAAAATTAGATCAACTGACTTAAAGTTGTGCTTTTATACTCATATGGTGCATCTTTACCTAATTACTGACAAGCACCAGGCTTATGATAGTTTAAAAACAAGGAAAATTCGTTTTATTTGCTAATAGTCATAAAGAAAGAAACATAAGGCCTCCTAATTGTTTCTTTCAATAAGCTTGGACAACATGGAGCACCAAGATAAGAGCTACATAGCAACAGTAAGAGACAAGCCTGATACAGCATATGATGACAAAGGAAACAACAAACTACACAGTTCTCCCTCTTGTATACGAAAGATGCAATCTTCTTTAAAATTCGTTCATAAAGGAGAGGGAAAAGGGGAAACCTGATTCATTCCTCTCGATTCGATCCTTAGCCTCGGCAATCCTTTTGAAGCAAAACTCGCTGCAGTCGTGGAAGGGATTGGACGCGTTGATGCAATCCGGGTGCACTGTTCTCTCTTCCGGCTCCTTCAAGCCCTCCTTATTCTCCTCTACGGCTGATCCACCAAAGAACAAAATTTGACAAATCCTTTAATTTTTTTATGAAAATAATATAAATTTGCCACATAAATCGTTCCGGAAAAAAAACAAGAAGCGGGAAAAGCAAGAAAAAAAATCCTTACTTTCGTCGCCCCGAGATTTGGCTTCCGCGATTCGTTTGAAACAGTACTCGACGCACTCGTGGTAGGGATTGGATGCGTTGATGCAATCCGGATGCACTTTTCCTCCACTTTCCATCCCCGCTCGTCGTCCTCTCCTCTCCGCTCTGCTATCCGCTTGAGATCTGGGACCAGAGCGAGTTCCAAGACCAGAAGGAAAAGGAAAACCCTAATCCAGTGGAGAAGACGCTGACGCTGCACATACAGAGCGTCAGGAAAAGCGTAGACTACAGGGGGAAAATAAAAGGACCCGAATCCGATAACAAAACGGAATCCGACTTGGTGCCGGAGTGGATCGGGGTCGGTCATGATCCGCATCCGATCTGATAAGAGGTCGTTTCGTGCCCACGCTTACGTCAATTCTTACCCACTTTTAATCGATTTATCTTTCATCTTTATTATTTTTATCTTTACACTTAAAAAGATTATATTGATGAAAGCAAAATATCTATATCAATTTATCCTTATACTATCAATTTTACTAATAGAAATATAAAAAAAAAGGTAATTTTAATATTGATGATGATAGATGATGTCAGTGATGATAAATGATGATGTCACTAGAAATAGTATATGATTGTTATGAAAAACAAGAATGATAACGAGGTGTGAGAGTTGCTCGACATATATAATGACGACCTTTTTGCCGCTCAACAATTGTGTCGATACTAACGTAGTTACAAAATAGTGTCGCTCGACAACTGCATCAATGTCAACACAGTGACCGAGTGACTTACACCAATGCAGATGCCAAGCGACTCTTTTGTCGCTCGACAATTACATCAACATCAACACAAATGCGGAGCGATGAAAGAATTGCTCGACAACTATGTTGATGTTGACACAAATGTAGATTAACTCTCATATCTTTTCGTCACTCTCCCCATCTACAATAGCCACCCGTAGCCTCAGCAATGTCGTTGTCCGTCACCACCGACGTCGTTTGCCACCATTAATTAAAACGTTCAAAATATATTTATCCTTTATTTTTTATATTTTTATTAAAAAATGATGACATCAGGGTAAAAAGATTTAAATATTTTATTTTTATTATTATAATGATGTCAATATAACTTTTTAAAGTGGAGGGACATAATGCTAAATATAGTTAAGGGATCATATGTAATTAATCATATTTTAGAAATATACTAATTTAATATATATATATATATATATATATATATATATATATATCCTTAAAAAACTATTTTTTAAAGTTGACATTAATATCCCTATCGACAATGTATTTTTGATGATAAGAATATTAAGATGCTTTAAACATTTCATGTATTTATGATTCTAATGGAGCTACTAATAACTTGTATTTTCTTCCCTAGCGAATGATAATAATGAGAAAGACATACATGCGACATTAAAATTTGTGTTTGCGAGGGGAAAGACACTATTTGTAAACATCAAAAGGAACCGCTGTGATATATAACTAAGAATAATTGCTAAGTGAAATATTCAAATGTAATGATATGTGATCATAATATCCAAAGGGATATGCTATATTATAATTTATATTTAAAAAAAAAAGATTTGTATTACATTAAATAAGGTACATAACACTCTCACATGTGATTCGAACATGAGATATATTATTTGTGTAATAATATATTAACTGTAATGCCCCCAACCTAGTGTAATCTTATAGATTTTTCTATAAGAATGCAAGACCAAAACTAGAATAAAATATCTTTCACAATATAATTATTATATAAATAATCCATAATTAATCAACTCGGATATTAATAGCATAGCTCAATCCATAGCAATCGATTCATGAGACACTCAATAGATTCAATATCTCCTATAAAAAAATTATAACATTCCAATCCAAATAACATATATACAAAGTAATAGTGATCTTAATAAAATAATTATATAATTTAATTAATGAATAATCGATTATACCATGCTTCCATTGCGTATTCTGAAAAATTAAAGAGAATCATATCAGCAAACACAGCTCAATAAACATCGTGACTCATATTTTAGCAAGACTTATCACAAATAAATTTTTTATGTATTTAAAATATACTATCAAAATATGCATGGATATTAACTAATTTTTTGTATGCCCATATAAAAAATTAAACTTTATCTGTATTTCAAAATCATGACTTATTTACATAAAAGACTTGAATTCCAAATCTTTCATAATACTTATAGAACTTACAAAACATCAGTTTCATATACGTTTCAAATCATACTTTATTAACAATACTTTTTAAAATAAAATATATTTAAATAATATAAACATAAGTATAGCCAATGTCACATATCAATCATAAACATTCTAGTGAAAAGAGTATCATTAACTTTTCCCAAATAAATATAAATATAATATAACTAAGACTTCTGAGGATAAAAATAACTAAGATGTACATACCAAAGTAGAAATTATAGTAGTATCAATGACTATGGTCACAATATATCCCCATGACAAAGCTTAAAATCATTTTTAACTCCTATATTTAATATAAGTAACACATATCTCCCTATGTTATGTTAGGATAAAAAAATTAATTTCTGAAATATATTTTAATATATAACCATTATTGGTGTGGTCCATATCATAATCATATTGACCAAACAATTGGCACATTCCTCAAAACAATATATCAGTGATTTCTTACAAATCTAGGAGCTTTAACAAAATGTTCTTTTGCATATCATTTCAAAATCTAATACAATTATGTATCATTTAAAACAAACAACAATAGAACATATTTTAATCATTTTCAAACATAATGTTGGACAGATATTCTAATTTAAATTCTGATGAGATAACCTAAAAATACTTATATAACAGTAAATAACAGATCAAACCATATGTTTTTTTTTAAATTATAAATATTTATTTTTTTAATATTTTTAAGTAACATAGACTTGTAAATCATATAAATCATATTCATTTATAAATTTTAAAAACATGCATTCATATTTTAAAAATTAAATTAGTTAAAGTCATTGAATACTTATCTTGATCGTAAATACTCCATACAACATATATATTTTGATCTTTTCTTTCATTATTCTTCCTATATCATCAATTTTCTCTTTCTTACTTCCTTCGCAACATAAATATCTAATTAATTAAAAAAATCTGGATTCATCAATCTATAATTCATAATATAAATCTGATTAATAAAATATAAGAGAATTAAAAATCATACCTCATATGACGAAGTCATGGGCTTGATCTGATTCCATTTGATATCAAATCGAATTATCCATAATTTCCTCTAATTTTTTCTTCCCCTTTGTTTCTTCTTTTCTTATTTCTTTCTTTTCCCCTCTGTTCTTCTGTTCTCACAGCCGATGCCTCCCTCTTCTCTCTTTCCTCCTTCCCTTCTCTTCTCTTTCTCTCGATTTCAACTCACCCGAAGCCCCTCTCTCGTATAATGTAAACATTTTAATCCCTATAATTTTCTTATTTACATTTAATTCCTTAAAAAAAACAAAGATGTTACACTAATCAGCAGAGACATATTATGATTTATATTAGTAGGGACAAATACATTATTATTTTTAACTTTGAAGAACCAGTATGATTTGTAACTAAGAATATTTAATCTAGTTTAAAATAATTAATATCTGATGTATCATCCAAATAAGTTGCCAATTTTGGAACAAATGTATTTTTGTTGGATCAAGTGATACATGATTGAATCATATCCATTCTTCTAATTTGTCTCAACAGACTAACCAAGAACATGCTTGTAATTTAAAGCTGTACACTATAACTTACACAGGCACAGTGTATAATTGGCAAACATGTTTACAATACACCTAAATAGAATCAGACAACATATCTTCACATAGATGACCCCCTGTGGCTCCATTGGGATTGACACAGGACACAGCAGAGCTGAATAGCTTGGTAAACTGGCAGAGCATGAGAGCCATGGAGTTCGGGATTGATTTCTATGGAGAACCATCAGGTGCCAAAACCTTGCACATCAAGTTCCTGAGACCAGTTCTCGGAGAGATATCATGGGTGAACTGTATCCATAAGCTTTGGTATCTCTCCAGATGGCTATTCCTAATTTCATGGAGACAAGACAACAAAATTAAGAATGTGAAGGTTCTTAGTTTTTTTTCCAAGGAAAAGAGATTCAGAAAGCATTTGAACAATCATTAACATCTGCGATTTATGTGATGAAGTCTTTTTATTATGATGTCTTTGGTTGACCTATATTATTTCTGATGTTTGGTTGGCAGGAAGACAAACAAAAATCTGAAACTTGGTTTTTATATTTTTAGGAAAAGTTGCTTTTCTACTTTCAAGATTTTTTCTATAAAAAATGAAACAAATTCTCCAGATTATTCTTTTCTTCAATTCCATGGAATTGTTCTTTGAATCAGTCTGACAAATGAAACAAATATGTTTCATTTTTCAGAGCACTACGTATTTTTTGGGAAATCCTTTTTCAGTATTTTGCTTACAACTAACAGAATCTGACTAAATTTAATTTCTTATCAACAAGCAAAACAGACTCAACTAAGACATATGGCAAGCACTTGTTAAGACCTCTACAAAAACAACTGTATAACGAAACCACTAATTTGTCAGTCCTTAACGTAAGGACTTAATTGTGAGCAACCACAGCATATTACACTAGTATTGGAGGATGTCAAGATTTAAACTGCAAATACAATTTGATTGGTAATGATAAAGTAATGACAACTTATATCGAACACTTGAGATAGAGGAAAACCTGTCCATATGAATAAGCTCAGTGTTGCTCCTAAGAAAAACTTCCAACTGATACTCTTGAAACTGCAACATTAGATTGCATGATATACGATGAAACACATTCAAACAGATTTTGGAGCTAAAGCTTGCAGACCAGAAAGCTTACTAGTACATGCAGGCCAAATTACCCCACCCATGCAGAAAGGAAGCCCAAGATGCACCACTGAACCTGCACCCATGATAACCATTGATGAATCCTCCGAATGTGCCATTTAAACAAAAATAAGAAGATTCTTATATTCTAGTGTCAAAAGATGCCAAGGCTCCAAAATGTCCAAGGCACTAGGCGCTCGCCTGGACGCTCACCCGAGCAAAGCGAGGCCAAATATTATAATTAAAAAAATATGTGGCTAAACAGAAATATGCTAAATTGGTTTCTATAATGGTGTCCTATGCTAAATAGGTTTATAACCAGTGCCAAACAGTTCTAAAGAGTAGATCAATAAAGTGTTAAACAGTTCTAACCAGTGCTAAACAGTTCTAATGAGTAAATCAATATGGTACTAAACAATTCTGATTCTTTTATCTCTCTCCTTCGGGTTGGAATAGCATGATCCGACAGATGGGTGACCGACCTTAGTCTCATTCCCTTCTCTTTCACCATGGAGATGTGATTAAAATTGGATGCCAACAACCTCGATAAAAGGCACTCCTCATGCCAATTCACAAGGGTGCCATGAAGAAAAAGATAGCAATTTACCGATTTTGATACAATTTGATTACTGATCTAGTCTAATTACGGCTCAAATCTATTCTGCTAAACAGTTCTAAAGAGGAAACTGAGAAAGGTGGGGGAAGGAGAGGGCGGCGGACGAAACTGTTAGTTGTGAATGAAGGAAGCTGCAATGGCAGACGAAGGCAGCAAA
The DNA here is from genome assembly GCA_029747655.1 of Ensete ventricosum. Lineage (NCBI taxonomy): Eukaryota > Viridiplantae > Streptophyta > Magnoliopsida > Zingiberales > Musaceae > Ensete > Ensete ventricosum. The sequence continues at coordinate 7,014,442 of JAQQAF010000003.1, forward strand.
CGATGTTGTCAGCAGCGTGAACGGAACTGCAACATCGAACAGCGCGAACAAAGGAGGTGGAAGAGATTGCCGACGGAGGTGGACAGAGCTGCAGCGTTGAACAAAGCTACAGCGGCGGACGAGGTTTAGGTGTTAGACAAGCTGTAGCGACGGATGAGATGCAACGATGACGGACAAGATTGGATGAGGTTGCCGATGGTGATGTGTGGAGCGAACGAATGCAAGGACACAAGGTTTCACTTTCACCTTTGCTTTCTTTCATTAGGTCGGGCGAGGCAGGTGGTTGGTGGGTGTCAAGTCACTATGTTAGTTGGTTCGATTGAACCAACTTATAAGTCCAATCGAACCATTTGACCAAATTTGGCTTAGGCACCCGCCTGAGGCGCCCGACGCTTGGGCTCAGGCGAGCACCCGAGAAGCACTTCATCGAAGCACCTCACCTCGCCTCACCTCGCCTGAGCGCCTTTTGAAATCACCAAAATCTACTCCAAGCAAACATTCAAAATTTGATATACAATTCAGACAAATATGACAAATTAATACACCTAGCCCACGAGTGTCACCAATTTCAACTAAAGCAAATAGAGAGAAATTATTTAAGATATGGATATAAAAGACAATCCTATCAAATCTGAATACCTTTGAAACTATATAAACAATTCAGCATATAAGTGCCTTTCTTATATTTACGGACAAGCAAAAATTGTAGCAGCCAATCTTTCTAGCAGGTCTGATGTCCACTTGCTCTATAAGCTCTTGTATTGTCAGCATAGCATTGACAAAATAAATATATACTTTTTTGCAGCATAACAAGATAAGAAATTCCATGAGAATATGAACTTCAAATCAAGGTCAAATGCTAACAAGTTGTCTAGAAGCAAGATGCAAATGAATGAATAAGACTCATCCCAGTCAAAACCAGTAAATATACTCAATTAAACCATTAATAAGGCTGACAATTTTTTATGCCAGTTCAAAGATATATAAGTCCAAGTTTAAAACAAAATAGTGATACATCTGTTACAAATTGGTCTCTCTAATTCCCTTGAAGGATGAGGTCCACCCTTACAAAAGAAAGCATGGAGATAACATGCGATAGTTGGACAATGATATAAGTCCATACAAATAAGGTGATGCAACATAATGAGAAAAGCAACTCCATGAGAATATGAACTTGAAATAAGGCCAAATGCTAACAAGCAGTCTAGAAGCAAGATTCAAAAACATGAATAAGACTTGTCTCGATCAAAACCAGTAAATATACTCAATTAAACCATTAAAGAGGCTGACGAATTTTAGTGCCAGTTAAAAGATATATAAGTCCAATTTTAAAACAAAATAGTAATATGTCTGTTATAAATTGACCTCTCTAATTCCCGTGAAGGATGAGGCCCACCATAACGAAAAGGCATGGAGATAATATGTGATAGTTGGAAAATGATATATGTCCATACAAATTAAGGTGATGCAATTGCCATACTACTCTTGAAAGAACTCAATAAGAGAAATGCAGATATCTCCTCGTGAACAAAAGAAGGTAGAGATTTGACTTCAGAAGCACAAAAAACTATGGTGAAAATAAAAGATTATGTACCACATCAGGTCACGGATAAATAGTGCACGAGGAATCATCAGACCATTCCCAATCATGCCAAGCAAGATAGTGAAAGCTGATAAGCCTTTGATGTTATCTGGATTCAGATAAGTTGTCCACTGTACATAGAAATAGCTCAGCAACAAAATTATTGTGCCACGGAGATGCAAAGATGTGAATTTGAAAAAACAATTATAACATTCTCATACCATCTGTGCAATAGGCATCCACATAAAGAGTAGAGTGGCTGTCCATCCAGATATTGATCTGATGAATTTCAGAATCCTGTCTGAAAGTTTTCCCAGACGTGCCTGCATGTCTCAGTAACTGCAGAATCAAGAATTGTCCATGAAACATAAACAGCTGATGATAATTATATAGGAACTCAAAAAACAGGCACTATTAAAGAAAAGTCACATATTTGGAAGACCAAAATTGATCTCAAAAATAGTTCAGAAAATAGATTTGCATTGATGCTGCGTTCACATTAATGGAAGAAAAAAATAAAAGTATCCTATCATCTTCCGACTTTCTATGCATTCACATTTATGTATCATAAACAATGGTATACCTTGTTCTTGTTCAATGGGTAAAGCAGAATTTATAGTCCAGTTTATCTGTTAACTGTTTACTTCAGCCTCGTATCGTTATAATTCAGAAGATTTTTTTCTTGTTAGATAAGGTGTTCTACAGTTCTACATCCTTGAGAAACATGCATTTGATGAAACCCTAGAAGTTAATAGCATATAAACGGGATTCCATTAAGTAGTCTACCAACATAATCAACTTTTACGAAGAAACCAAAACGGGTGAGAAACATACCAAAATGATAACCCCTACTGCTATAATGCAAGATATTGTTCCTGGCAAGATGCTTTTTGGAATGAATGGAACAAACGTCGACCACATCACCTGCAAACAAAACCCAGAACAAGAAATTGATCAGCTTCAGAAGTAACATACCAAATCCTGGATTTGAAACTTCGAACAACTCACCTGAGGCAGAACAGAAATCCCAGCGACCGTAATGAAGTCCTCCCAAAGTTGCCACATCCCCTTATGAAGCCAGCCAAAGTAGTTCACAAAGTTCAAGACGAGCCCGGACACTACGAGCACTGATATGGCAGCAAAGTACGGAAGGCTCATGGCTTCGGCCATCGCAAGCTGCCCGAGGACGACATAGATCGACACCACGCCGAGCGTCTGAACCAGGATCGCCTCCGCCTCCTCCTTCTTGGCGAAGTAGGACAACAGGGTCATGTTCCCGAGAAGTCCCGTAAGCATCCCCTGCCATACGCACATCCATATTCCATCATCAAATTCGTGGTTGAGCAAAGGACTTAATCGACCGAGAAGCAGCTCACGAGCCAGGGGACGGCGAGAAGGGCGGCCTTGTTGCCGGAGACGAGGTTGCGATAGTTGAGGAGGATCTGGGGAAGCTGGATGAGGAGGAAAGGGAGGTTGGAAGCCCCGGCGAACCTGGCAGTGAGCGTATCCCATCGCTGCAACCTGGACGCCTAGGGGCTTTTCGAAGCGTCAAGGTGAGACCTTTTACGCGTACATGGAGATTCGGGTTTGGATCAGCCTTACCTGGCTATCAGCAGAGGGCGGAGGAGAATGGGCGGCAAAAGCGCAGGAGGATCGAAAGCGCCGACGGATGGAGAGGTTGCGGGCTGCAACCGGACGGCACTTGGGTGGAAAGGAAGGTCGAATTGCAGAGGCGAGAAGGTGGAACCGGAGAGGGGCGGCGGAGAGAGAAGTTGGAGGCGGTGGCGTCATTTTGGAGGGACGGAGGCATGGGAAGGAGAACGGAGGGGAAGTGAGGGGCGAGACGGGATGGGGAGAATCTACTCCGTGGCAGATGCTCTCCAATTCATGCAGGGAAAATAAAATCGTACAATTCACATCTCAACCGTTCTTTAACCTCATCACATACCACGACCGTTCATCCATGCCTAAGGACCCATACCTGAAGAAAGGAGATAATGGATGAACGGTTGAGATGGGAGCAGTGCAAAGCTTGGAGGAGATCCTATCTGCAATCAAATCCATTATACACAACACATACGCATATTTATGTTACGCGTTAGTATTTCTGATCAAATTTATTTTAAAATTTTTAGAAAACTTTTTTTATGTGTCTTTAAGTATGTAAAATCTTATTAAGAACAGAGTGGAGTTTGAAACTTACTATAAAAGGTTGTAGTTTATATAAAAAAATATTACAAAATTATGTATAAAGGAATGAAATAGCCTTTCAACTTCAGAAAAATAAAAAAAAGAAACTATATAAAGAATTGAAATGCAAGCTATGTTCTTTTGAAAATTCTCAAATAGGAGCATATTTTGTGGATCCCTAATTCACCTAAATTGCTACAGTGACAGGTCTGCTATTGGATGAGATTGAGAGGAGCTTCTGTGGTGGCCGAGCTTGTGTTCCGGCTTTGGGAGGTTTCAAGAGAGGATTGAAGAGCTTTGCCCTCCACATGCACATATTTCCTGCTATTACTTATTATAATTATTATTATTTGTCTTTTTCTTCTCACTGACGTTGAGGCATTATATGCACAATTAAAAAAACGAGTATGTAATTCTTATAGCAGAATGGAATATAATTTTTATTTCCTTTTCTTTTGTCTTGAGATGGATTGTTATAAAGATAGAGGATTTAAGTCTCGTTATAAGTGTAAAATACTCATGTGTGAAAAAAAAAAATAATAATCATTTCTTTCGATATTTGGAGGCAATGAGCAATTCCAAGCATTATCAAGAATGGGATTATACCTTAGCAGAGAGATGCAAATTGTCATTCACTTCGCAGCCTTCACCTGCAGTTTATAGATACATAAACAACATTATGTCAAAGCTTAAGATGGTCATTGACACACAAGGATTTGTTTCCGTAATTGAAAGGTGGGGAGGGGAAAAAAATACCAATTACAACATTCCACAACCTCCTACTTATCGGCGATGATCGAGCCATTGACCGAGTTTGATCGCCTCCAATTCACAGTGCCCTAAAATTGTTGTAGAATTAAGCAGAAAAAGAGCTTCTATTATTCACCATTTGAAAAGCAAAAATTGATACTCAAACATCTGTAACAGCTATGAACAAGAATCACCTGCTATTCCTCCTTCACAGAATAAAGTGTGATGTCATTAAAGGCCAAAAGTCATTAAACTAGAAATAAATATTTAGATGATTTTGATTTAATTAAGGGTCTTAGAGTTTGATGAGGATAAAAGAATTCATGTAGCAGAACCTCAAATGGAACTTTATAACTTGCTGTTTTGAAAGAGGAAGTCACCTTTAAATTTAAATTGCAGTTGTTTGTTGAAGCTGCTACCTCCAGATATTCTCCATCAGAGAGGTTTGCACTGGACCACAAGCGCCACCTTGACCTCTTCTGACTTGCCAAAGGTTGGAAAAGGTTTTAATGATAGCTCTGGAACCAGGAAGTTGATTTGGTCATAAATTAGTTGCAGTAGCAGTGAGGATCATGTAATATGCCAGGTACAGAGAGAGGTTATCTACCTGCAAGTGGTTAAAACACAATTAACAGCATTGGAACCTATTTCCTGATAAAAAACATTTCTCAGCACTGCTATTAGCAACCATAATTCCTGCTAGAATAACTCAAGGTCTATCCAGTGAGTAATTATTGCTAAAGAAGTAGTCATATGAATGGCAAGAAAGTAGGATAAATACTCTTGAGGAGAACCTAATGGTGATCTTTCTTTTTTTCTTCTTTTTTATTACCCTTTTTTCATTTGACAAACGTTTTATTCTCTATTACAGAGCATCACAAAATATTAGCAGCTACTTTGCCAAATTTTTAAATGTATATTTGATCGAAAGTTTCAGTTCTACAGGATTCAAGTAAAAGAACTTAATATATAAAAAAAAACAGCCCTATTCATGAGGTACCTCCTAATCTTGGATCTGGAGAGAATTGACACTTGCAACATTATCCCTTGAACCAAAGAGGTTTTCGTGACTTGAACAGTGGTTGTGAAAATCATAAAAGAGCAATCTTAATGTAATGTCCGGCTTACCCTCTAAATTAAACACTATACAAAATTATCAAACGGAAATTTAGTGGAAGTGCAACAAATAAGAATATATCAACCAAGAAAATAAAGATGACAGAAATATTGAGTGACTCTATCTAAAAAAATGATATTTTGGTTTACTAGGTTATGGTAATACTAAAGACACACCGTGGAAGACCAAAAATAGAGTTTACACAAGATATTGACCAAGTAAGAATAAGAATTTTATTTCAAAAGATATTGACAAACAAACAAAACATCATAGTGATTTTGAATACTCTATTTAAGGCGAAAGTTAGTTTATTAAGTTAATATGATGTTAATACACATTGTCCAAGACCAGAAATACATTTTGTGCCATATAGAATCTGGTGGAATCAAAATTTTGTTCTAAAAGAAAATTTGCTTAAAAACATACAAAAAAGGGTGGGATGGAAAAAGATAAAGAAAGATCATGACAACCTCTAGTTAACAAATTTGGTCCTGCCAGAAGTGTAAGCACAGTGGAATATCTTGCTAAGATAGATTAATCAGAAATCATATAAAAGTCTAGAAATAATTTAATCATTTCACATTGAACAAGTTACACAAGTATAAGAGAAATAGTCCATGTATTCCTACAGGAAGATGTTCAAATATTAGCCATATTATATTTTTATGATATCTAAATATGAGAAAATGACTAGTTAAAATCACCACTTATACAGACATGAACAGGCCAACGATCAGCATATAGTTGCATATCAAATTTTTGGTTCAACCAAGTTTCAACAGTTTTCATCACTTAAGAAACGACTCATGCTAATTTATTAATCTTTGCTATAAGAATGACTACATTTAGTCATCCTCTTGATAACATCAAATTCGGTGTTTCCAGAAAACAAAAGCAAACCCAAGAATAACTCAGCAAAAAAAAGCACCCCAGTGACTACATATCAAAGGCAGTTGTATATCTATTACATGCTAAGCTCCAATCTCAAGCTTAATGTAGTCTCACATTTCCTAGTCAAGTATACTGAAATTTTAGATTGGAAAGTAGTAGTCAAACTATGCTTATCCTAGATCCACAAAAAGACAATGGTACATGTTAAGCAATTTGGAATGTACTGAAAGTAAGTCAGTTAAGCTCTTCCGAGAAACCCATTTCTCATGATCCGAACTCAACGTAATAATTGTATCATTATCACTGGCCAAAAATTTTTAAGTTCAAATTAATAATAGTATCCTTGTCAAACTCTTACAAGTCATCTCAACTTGAGTCTTAACCCACTTCCCATGTGGGGCTAATAACAAATTACCCTTTGTAGTTAGACCTCTTCAGCATCCCGATCCCTAGACTTGAAAAAATTTTACATTGGAATCTCTGTAGTTATGAAAATAAAGCATCTAGCTCCATTTATCCTAACGTCATCAATTTTACCGACAAAAACACTAAAACGATGGGTAAAAAGATAATTTCAACATCTCAATTACATTTTTGATAGTGACGGACGACGTCATTGTGGATGAGGAGGGAGAGCGACGACGAGAGATGAGGTGACGATGCAGATGCCGATGCTCAACATCTGCGTCGACACCGCTCGACAACAGCGTCAGCACCGACGCAGATGCAAAATGATGAAAGGGCCGCCCTACACCTGCATTAGTGTCGACAATGATGCAGGAAAAGATGGTGCCGCTCTACATCTACATTGGCACCGATGCAGAAGCCGAGCGGCCCTAATGCAGTTGTTGAGCGACACCGACGTAGATGCAGAGCATTTGCAGCTGCGTCATCACCTTAGCTCTCACCGTCGCTTTCCCTCCTTATCTATAATAGCCACTCGCGACCCCAGCGATGTCGTCGTTCGCCACCACAAAAAATATAACTAGATATTGAAATTATATTTTTGCTCATTGTTTTCATGTTTACGTTGATAATGAAACTAGATGTTTCAATTTTATAACTATAGGGATTCTAATATAAATTTTTTAAATCTAGGGACCGGGATGCTAGAGAGGTCTAACTAGCCATCCCATGCGGGATAAACTTAGGTAGATTTGGAATTCAAGTAATGCCACTGAATCTAAACATTGATGGATAAGTATATTGAAATATGTATGGTTCAATACAACTCTATCTAAAGCAGAATGAAGAATCACAAGCTCTGGTGGACTACTTCCTTCAGCAGCCGATAGGCATCACCAACCCAGTAAACGAATGAAACAAAAAACAGTCAAAACCTTTTGTTCCATGAGATCAGGTAAGACCAGAGCTCGCAACATAGTGGAAGGGAACCGTCTCCTCTCCTAATTCAGACACCACCGCACCGACTCGATTCTCCAGAACGATTAACACGAGATATATCTGAAGAGAGGAGAAGGGATGGACGGGATCTGACCTTCGACCGACGGGATTGGGCAGATGGGAGAGTGCGAGCGATTGAGGCCGTTGCTCTCCGCCTCTGATTCAGTTGGCGCAGGGCAGGATCCGCCGCCGGAGCGAAGCGTTCCCGATGTGCACCAAGCGAACCGGAGGTGGCCGTGCCCGTCATCTCCATTCCACCGGCCGGGGAACACTATTACCGAGCATGGGCGGTGAAGATTGTGACAAGTAGCGCGCATCACGGCTGCGATGGAAAGTTTCAGGGTTAAGAAGCCATTTATTTTTACATTTCTACCCTCCCATTAATTTTATCCAAAATAATTTAATTGCGCTCACAACTAACTGTTATCAGTAATTATATCATATTTTAAAACATATAAAATTCTAAAAAACTTAATGTTGTTATCGTTCTTGTAAATTATTGAAGTCTTATTTTTTTCTCTCATCATATTAATTTGTTATGTTTTTTCTTCTTATCGTAATAGTTCAATCTTGAAAAGAAAAAACTTAAAAATCATAAAACATTATTTTATACAAAAATGGGTCTGACACATCATCATTATATCACGAGAAAATATTATTATCATTGATCTTAAATGATCTTGAGATAATGAAACATTAAATAACAAAATAATCACATCCACACACTACTATATCATTGCCTTGTAACACTTAATACAGCTGAGAATCCCATGAAAACCAAGATAATTGGATTATTGGCAACACCAAAGCTTGCACCAATGGCACCGGGAGGACAAAACCAAGCACGTTGACACCACCAAACCAGATGTCAACGAGCAGGAAGCAGAAACAACTGAAGTTTCAAACCTTTACATGCTCTTCAGAAACAAACATATTACAACTTCTGCACACCGTAGTTCATAATAGGATGACCTCAGAGATGCAGCTAATCTTTAGAGAAACTGAATTGGAGAAACTGACCCGAATGAAGTATGTTACGGCCTCAATGATTATGCTATAAGAACAATGACCACAATGAGTAGGATAATCCCAAGAATCACCAGAAGCAGGCACATCTGCATGTAAACCAAGCAACGAGATCACAAAAAGCTGTGTAGCAAATGACACTAGGTAGAAGGGAGGAACTTGAATTTACCAAGGATGAGTTTGACTTTTGTGTTTTTGCTGCCTTTTTAAGTTGGCTTTTTCCTTGTTGGGTTGCTGCATGAGAGTTGTCAATGTGGGAGTTGATGTCATCTATAACCAAAACCATAAAGAGTTAGTTGAAGCACAAGAGCTATATGATGATCGTCAAATGTAAAATCAAAGTCTCTTACCGATGACAACTCCTTGATCGTGAGCCAGCAAGGCAAGGTCCTTAAAGATTTCATTCACCTCACCAATCTGCTGCTGAATCTCCTGAATGCCCTGTTCTCTCTCCTCGATAATTGCCTCATTGAAAACAATCTCATTATCCAACAACAGAAACTCCTGCCTGTATGATCAAAAAGATGGAAAACTCGAAAATCACTGAATGAGCGACAGTATGTGAGCTGTAAGTTGAGCAACAGGATTTGAGCATATACAACAGAGAAAACCAATTGGTATGTAGTAGCCAATTTATGGTGTCATGATCCAGATAACTTACTAATCAAATAATTTGGATGGTGCAGGCCATGACCCTAGCCACATGGTCCAAAAAATTAAAATCCAAATTAAAAGCAATAAGCCATACTCTTATGTCCCTTCCCCAAGGATGGAATTTAGCTTAGGATCCTCACATATAGTTTCAATGTTGGATTACCCTAAGTTACACCATCTTGGCACATGTTAACCCTTCAAAAGAAAAATAAATTGCAACGACAATGATTTTCATAACTCATGATCTTAGCCAAGAACTTGTGCTTATGTACTTCCTGGATATGCCAATGCACACTTTTATATGTTAGGTTATATTGATTGTGACAGTCTCAAATTGGAGTTGGATTGCATTCAGTTGACAAAAAGAAAGCAATGGTGGCCCAAAAATATTGTATCTTGAGACTTGAGGTATGTTTAATAAGAGACAGCCACAACATAATTCTGAGATCCAGTTGAGGGAACCTATAGTGTAGCGTCAACTTAGTAGACAAGCACATGACAGAAGCAACTAATAAGGTCATGTACAAGTTAGACAAGGCTCTTGCACATGCCAACTGTAATTTCACAATAATAAAAAAAATACCAAAATAGAACAGAGATTTGAAAATACTACGCAAAGAGCATAGAGATACCAGCATGCCATATAATATCACACTAAAAGAGAATAAAAAGCAAAGACAGGATCCACTAACGCACCTTCTAGACTCTGCAAGTACAACACGTTGTTCAAGTGTCCTATTAGAGTTAGCATCAGCTTCAGTTGCAGCATAGCTACACAAACATAACCAAGTCATGATATAAGGAAGCATTGAATGGAAATAACACAAGGTTTACATGAAACACCCAACAGGAGTATAAATAAGAATATACAGTCGATGATCAATCATGTTCATTACCATTGTTAAATATACCAGTTCGAGTACACCCTCCCCTACGCCTTCTTTCTTGTTTTTAATTCTTTTTTTCATCTATATTAACATGAATAGCAGTAGTTATCCATATTAATCCTCAGAAGCATTCAGCTCTAAGGTTCAATATAAACATAGAGACAGGGTGAAGTAGTCTAGCAATATGCTTCAGAAGAAATAAAATATGAAATTGGAACTATAACTAACAAAAAACTCCTTTCGAGACTCCATACAAGGGAAAAGATGCAGATATCTAAAAGCCACAAGTCATTCTGACTACAAAGCAAGTTGTGCAAATATTTCATGGAAAAATAGAAATATATTGACACTTGCCTATGTTGATGAGAGCCAGAAAACATGCAACAGCTCAGACCCAAATCCAAATGGAAGCAATAAATATATCAGGTACCTTGAGGGAACAACTGCTTGGGGAACCAATGGGGCGAATGCAGTTTCTCTCTCAGCTGCAAGCCTCTGAAGTTTCTGAAACTCGCTCAAAATATTTTGGAAATCTCTTGCAAGTTTTGCATCAGCTATCTTTCTGTTTGCCTATAATTCAATTCAGTGCTTAAGCAGAAGGAGAAAAAAAGAAGAAGAAAATAATGCTTATTTTCCACACAACAAAGAGAGATAGATCTGATAATGTCGAAGAAGATGGAGCTACAAATTTGTCAATTCACAGAAATGTCATTTCTATATTTAGAAGTAAGGATGGGTACAATAACCTTCCTCAGACCCCATATTGGTGGCAGCCTCGTGCACTGGCTCTGAACAAAGAAGTGCTATGAACACACTAACATGAAAATGTGCTTACTCTCATTTTCCAACAATATAGTAATACCTAAAGGTCATAACTCAAAGTTGACAATTTATGGAAGATTTGTTAAATGTTATATAGGCTGCCCACTTGATACCAACCTTCTCCAAGCATAGTACATGATAGCAAAGAGAGGCTAAGACAAAAACATGTTTTCACTAAAAGGCTGAGGTTAGTTGCAGGTAAAAAGTTCAATCTTCTTGATTCCAATTTAAGCTCAAACAACTATCCAAAATTTGTCCCAAAATAAGAAGAGTCTAGAAGATGTAGGACATGGAAAAGGTGACACTATCAAATGATGTTTATCTCAATGGCTAGACAAGTCAAGAACCAAGAATAAAATCCCCAGTCAACTCATGCTTCTTTTCTTTACTATGTAAAAACTTGAAAATGTACTACACATCCATAATTGATGAGCATAAATACTTAAATATGGGAGAGAACATATATTACCCCTCTTTTGTAATAGAAACCCACCGTATGATACTTTGACTAACAAAAGATGATACCGAAATTATTTATAAAATGGCTTTAAAAGCTTCATTCAACGTTGAAAATATATGAAGATGACAGTTGGATTTTAATGATCATAGTGTCTGAAGTGGCAAGGAGATAAAAAGGGAGATGGAACAGTGTACAGAGGAAAAGAAAGTAATTTGTAGCAGATGCCACATATGAAGCTTACTTTCATTACAAGAATTTGTATTTAAAAGACAACTGTGTTTGAAGCCTACCGAATTTGTAAGAATTTGTATTGCCACTTCTAATGAGATCATTATACGTTGTACTTATTAATGGAAAATGTTCAATTAACACTTTGATGAAAAGTAGAAAAGAATACAACTCAGTGTACATAAATTGACGACAGATATGAATATGATATTATTCATATTCGTAATTGAGAAATTCAAGGTAACACTAGCGCCCACGTGATCTCAGCAAATGAAACAAGATAGAGAATACAAGCAAGAAACAAATACTTACACTAACTTCCACACGCTGGTCTGTTTCACTAGCTTGTTTAAGTTTGGCAGAGGTATCTTTAACCAATTGCCCAATTTGCAGCCTTGAGTTGTGTCTGCCAGTAAAACATTAAATTAAGAAAAAAATAACATAAAATCATATATTGGGAGAAGAATTCTAAAGAGAAAAACCAAAATGTGCAGTTAGTGATGCCAATAATTGCTGCCAAATGTGAAGTTGATTTAGCAGTAAATTTGTAAATTTCAAACTTGTGAAGCTTGAGAGGTGTAAGACTATAGTAGCAAATGACCCCACAACCAGATGGGTTCTGCAAATTTGCTCAGGAAGCACCAGGCCGTAGAAAAATTAGATCTTTTGCTTCATACCTAGGAACCTGGGAAAAGAACATTACTTTAACAAGACTACCTCTCTTTAAATCAAATGCAAGAACTGTACTTCTCGTAACAACTTGAATGAGTTATGATTTAGTGATTCTAAGACAAATTAAGAAACCAAAACAAGCATTTTTTATATTTGATACATTGGTTCATCTAAGAGGGGTATACACACAGATTCACAAATGTGGAAGAAGAATAGCATCTGCTCATTACTATTGATGAAGCACTAGAATGAATGACTCCTATTTACAGCTTAAAGTGGCCTGGAATATAATATATTATTGGAGATGAAGCTCCTCCAACTGTTAAAAAAGAAGTAATAGAGAGAAGCAATAGAGAGTACAATCATCCCTTGTATTTAAGATTAAATTGGAAAAGTGAAACAGGTTCTTCCTTTAGTACATAGGTGCAAAAAGGACTATAGGCTAGACTGGCTATTCTGAGACATGGTCTAGTTCTCTAGATTCAGAAACTTGTAGGGACAAGAAAAGGGCCAGGTACCTAATCGCTTAACCACACAGCTTCAGTGAGTAGAAACTAAACTGATAGCTACAGTAATTCTTGCATCAAACGAGCATGAAAGAGAACAAGATCCATGGAAAAGGTCCTCAAGAGTCTCAGACTAAGAACAATAATGAGAATAAGCTACACCAAAAATATAGCAAATTACCAAAGATGAAACTCATTTTTGACCAAACCTTACTGTGAAACTCCAACTTAAATGGAAGCATCCGGTCCGTCAGGCTTAAAAAAGGAGCAAACATAAGTATGAGGTGTAGTAGATTACAAGCCCATAGATATCAGGTGAAGTACCTATATTTCTTAAAAACTACAACAGAAACTATGGGGCAACATGAATCTTCAACAGAAAATTTGCTTATGGCTACACCTAAGTACCCATATCTCCTCCAAGACTGTTATTATTACCTAACATCAAAATGGACAACAATTATTGCAGGAACAAAAGTTTTCCTCTTCAATTATGGCAGGCTTTTCTCTTTCCTATGAAGTTCCATCAAGCTGGAATAAGCGAGCACAACTCACAGACGAGAAGGATAGAGCAAGATTTGACTAGATTTTTATGCCAACAACTAGGTATTAATCCACAAAAATCAATGCCAACTTCTTAGTCAAGAAAAGCTTAGGCAAACGAGAGACTTACCTAAAATCCCAAAAAGGGGAAGTCGATAATCAAGAGAAGTAGAGAGAAATAGTATAATAGTTAAAGCATAGCGGTAGCCTAATACGCTATTTTCGAGACATATTCAACTCAACGGCATAACCACAAAATACAATTGTCAAGCAGACAAAGATCCTATCTTTTCGACAACCAAATCGAAAACCGAGTGGAAAAAAGAAGATGACATAGCGGAATGAGCTCTCACAGCTTCTCGCGGAGCTCCGGGGTGTCCTTGGGAGTGCCGATCGTGTTCACGAGGCGCTCGAAGTTGCGGACGGCGGTAGTGATCTGGAACAGCCCGGCCACGATGGCCTGTGTCGGATCCTGCCGCCCGTTCGACGGATCCCTTCGCCCGGTGAGCGGCCGCCCTGACTCCAAATCCTGGAAGCTCATCCTCTCCCACACGGTTCCGAGCTGAGAGATAGAAACAGAGTCAAACACCGAACTCTAACCCTAGAAATCCGGGATCGGTCCCGTCGATACAAGACGATGGTGATTTTGGTTTGATCGAAAGAAATTGAGCAGGAAAACGGATTGAACGATCAGAACTTTCGTTTGAAACGGATTAAAAGGGTCGAAGCGAGAGGAGAGATTACCAAGAAAGGACGTTGGGAGAGAGGAAGCCGTCAATCGCGATCCGAATTGGAAGTCAACAAAGACAAAACCAAGAACAGTCGAACGGGTCGCGTTGCCGCGACTCGTCAACAATTAAAGGAGCTTTTACATATTTATCTTATGTTTCTTAATATCATATTCGCCCCTCTAATATGATTATCAAGAAAACGAGCTTATATAAATATATATATATATATATATTCTTCCAAATGTTTGAGATTTTAATATATAAAATACCCTTAAATATTTTTTAGGAAAAATATACAATTTTTTATAAAATAATATTTTAAAATTAATATTATTATGTGTTTCAATATCATTATACTAATATTAAAATAATAATAAATAATAGATATTCACTAAGAAGTTAATTTTAAAATATATATTAAAATATATGCTTAATAAGTTAGATTCTTGGGTGTCTTATATCAATCGTTTCATTTTGGATTGACCTTGTCAATCCAAGATTCTATCTCCTCTTATGAGTTATCTATCCTAAGAACTCTTCTTTAGTTTTAATATGATTCATCTAAACTCTTCATGAATATGAATGTGGGTTTTCACAATTGTAAGTCTCTTATTATAATTCTTATATTTTTGAGTTGGCACTCCGAATTATACTACATTCGCTCGTGGAGAGTAATCCAATTCTCGTTTGCTATTGTCGCTATCGTGCTTCTCTTGAAACGACTATAACAACTTGAAAGTAAGTTTGCACTTATAGCTCACATGTGACTACTAAGGGCAATGGTCTGGCTTACCCTATCTTTCTCAATTCGCCAAGATGAGATTATAGATTTACACTATTTATGAATTATCTATATTATGAAGCACCCATGCATTATTCATTCAGAAGAAAGTGTCAACCTAAATACACTTGTGGGGCATATAAATTTATATAGAATGAGATTCATAATGGATTAAGTAGAGAGACTAATATAGAACCCATGTAAACAACCTAGAAATGAGTAAACAATTGTAGCTCAACATGTTATGCTAACGACCGGAGATCTACTCGCTAACGGAGCTCACCGAACAAGTAACGCTCATTTGTTCACTTTCGTCTTCTATCTTCCTAGGCCTGACGGCTTTTTATCTTTCCCTCCACTAGAGTCACCATTGTCTCCAAGGACCCTTGTCCCCCATTGGACCTGCCTCTTCCTTTTTTGACTTACATTGGATAAGTTAGACCTCATTGCCCTTTGCCTCCACGAACGCTTGTTGGCTTTCGTCAGACTTGCTCCCTACCTCCATGGATCCTTATGGGCCACCGTCAAACCTACCCTTACCTTCGTGGACTCTATTGACCTCTATTGGACTTACCCATGTGTATCTCGCTTGTGACACATATAACTAACTAGCGACATAGGCATATGTAGCTAGGGCTAATGAATGAAGGTAAAGGTGACTAACAATATCTTATCCTCATTGTCCTCGACTGTAGCATAGATGACTAGCGATAGAAACAACTAAGAACCTACCTAGGTAGAGGTGGACGGATAGCAGAGACATAGACGACTAGATTCTAATCAATTATAGAGAGAGCAACAATCTGCATGTGACAATAAACAGTGACGAAAGCACAATGATACAATTATTATTTATAATTTTTTTAATCAAAATTCAAAACTTAAGATTTTTTATGAGAATTTATCCTAATAATAATAATAATAAATAAAAATAAATAAATAAAGTAATAACCCTTCCCATAGCTCACGTGCATTTGCACGCTCCAACTGCCGAATTTTTTGATTTTTTGTTGGGATGGAGGGAGAGAAAGCCAGAGAGCAGAGGCTCTCCGCCACCCTCGCGGCTCCGTTGCCCCTCCTCGAATGCCACCTTCCGGTACCTCCTTCTTCCTCTCCATCTCTCGCTGCGAAACCTTAATTTTAGAGGAACAAGCGAATGGATTCCAGTGGAGCAAGCGAGGGTTCCCCTCTCGCAGCGTCGGTACCCTCCTCCTTTCTCCCACCTCTAGCTCTACACCTCACCATGGAAACATCGACCAAGCCCTAGATCCCCTCCTCCCAAGATGGTTCGCTGTCTTCCGCCATCGCTGCTTTTCTTGTTGTTTCTGCGTCTCTCCGATCTGGTTCGCGGCAGGACCGATTCGTCTGATGGTAAGCGATTTCCGTATTTCTCCCTTCTCGATGGCTCGTCTTGTTTACTGCTGTTCCTTCTCGCGGCAGGACCGATTTATTCTGTTACCGGTCGATTGATCTAGTATTTCCATGAAACTCTAGATGGAATGTTTAAGTGAACCCGAAAGACATGGAAGGAATTAAAGATTATACCTGAGATCGACGAATGTTTGGATCAGAAAGGAATATATTGTTGTGTCAGTTTGATTAGTTTCTTAATGCGATTAGAGTTACTTGGGCGTGCCCCTGGTTGACGTGTTGAATTTATGTGTATATGCATGTGTAAGTAATTGCATTCATATTCATTTTTTATGAACAACAGCTGCTGTCTGCGTAACTTCTATTGTTTTCTCGTAGTTACCAGATTGAGATGGGTCATTGGTTAAACTGTTAGCTTAACTGGTTGGATAACATCATGAATGTAATATATTTAATATATAGAATAGAATATATTTAATATATCATGTTAAAAATATAAAACATATGGATAACATCATGAATGGAATTTTTATAATATAGTAAAAGAGGACGGTAGGGGTGATGTTGACAAGAGAATAACCAGGATGATAGGGTTTTTCGTCTATTTTATCCTTATAATGAAAATAATTAACTGACCTTTTAAAAAATCAAATATATTTTTTGTAACAATAAAGAGTGAACTGTTTTCAGTCTTTTTAAGGTTCACACTCTCCACCTAGTAAACCAAACCGGTTGGGTGTCCTGTTCTTGGTTTTTTTTTCATCTGAATAGTCGCTCCCTCCAGTCTGAGTTTCATAACTATGGTTCTGATCCATTGATATGGTTCTTTCCAAATAATCAACGCTCTTCAGATTTTGGGCTTTCTGCTTTCCTTTGATACTGTTGGTTTGTTGCTTTTGCAGTTTCTGCCTTGAATGTTATGTATAGCAGCTTAAACTCCCCCTCCCAGTTGACCGGTTGGAGTTCCAGCGGTGGTGATCCCTGTGGCAATGATTGGAAAGGCATTGAATGCTCTGGCTCATCTGTGACAGAAATGTAAGGAATTCTTTTCTCTTGGATTCTTATAGTGCCTGGCTTTGGCTGCCGTGGTTCAGTCATTGCCATCCATTTATCCAAGACAACTTTCTAAAATGTGCTTTATGTGGTCATATATGTAGATGATCATGTGATCACCTTAAACAAGGTCGTTTAGTAATTAATGACTGCACATGCTGAAGATTTAACCATGTATTCTGTCTATCCTCATCATGTCACTGCTTATGCAGATTATGTTTTCACATAGGCTGTTTCACTCTTTGCAATTTGTGCTGTAATACATATGCCATGAAAAACATTGCATTAGTCTCTTGAACCTCATTTTTTTCTTATTACTTTTCAATTAAAATCACATTGAAATGCTTATACTTATTCGTTAATTATCTAATTTGACTGTCGTTACCTATTTGAATTCAACTAGAGTTTGTGGTGGTGGAGGAACAGAACATAATGTTCAAAGTTTGGTTGTACCTTGTAACCGTACATACTTCACTATGATTATGATGAATGTTTTATAATTTAATATTAGCTGCAGATGCAGATATGTGACTTGTGGACTGCGCATACAATGTTGCAGGCCTCCAGAACATTGTTCAACATGTTAAGATCAACAATGTTAGACTTTTCCAGGCTATGACTCTAACAGCTAAATATCAATAACTCTTATACTGTGAAGGATAAAAGTTGCTTGATTATGCTTCTGATAATGTACTACAAGTACATAATGCTTTTTACCAATGTAGCTTAAAAATAAAGGAAAAACATTACATGGAACTTTTTATAGAAGGATGGTAAATGATCGAGAAAAAGAAACACATGCTGTTTCTTTGGTTTGCAGGCTTTAGTGCCTTGGTATAATCTAATATCAAGGTTCATTTCGCAAGTGCTTATTAATGATTTCCCTTTCACCTAATATTTTGGTGGGCAATTTGTGAAAGCTGCTTTATATTTTTGTCATTACTTTACTGATGGCACTCAATTGGATATATATTTCTGTCAACCAGAAAACTCTCAGGTCTTGGATTGACTGGTACAATGGGTTACCAACTGTCAAGCTTGACTTCAGTAACTTATTTGTAAGAACTAACTTGCTCTTTCTTTAGACTTATTGATGTTACAACGTAACATGCCTTTTCTCGGTCTTAGTACAGTGATTTGAGCAAGAACAATCTTCAGGGTGTTGTACCTTACCAACTTCCACCTAATGCCCTTCATATGTAAGTCCCACCTTAAAACATGCCTACATCTATCATATTTATTCTCAAGCTAGCAATTCCTTTAACCTTATGTGCATGTTTCAAGAGTACAAAAAGTCGAGTGAAACCTAAATTTTATCTACAATGAATCAGTTTGCTGGACTTCCATTGTTGAAATCAAGTTCAGTTATTATTTGGAACTCTATGGTTGCATGGGTTGCATATACATGAGATTTTAATCTCTGTATGGTCACATTGCTAACATATTAATAGAATATCAATGTTTGCCAGAATTTAGCTTGACATCTTTTCTTGTGCAGAAATCTTGCTGGAAATGCACTTACTGGAGGGGTTCCTTATTCAATTTCTCAGATGACTGATCTTAACTATTTGTAAGATAAATTTGATTTTCATTGCATAAGCTCCTATGTGCGTCCTTGGTTCTTAATGATTAGTTAGTTGATGGTGGAATGCAGAAATCTTGCCAATAACCAGCTCAGTGGTCAGTTGACTGATGTGTTTGGAAAACTTCATAGTCTCTCATTGCTGTAAGATAACTTCTTTATTATTATGTAATTAGACAATCAAATTCATTTGAAATAAAGAAGCAAAATTTGCTTTTGTACTGCCAGAGATTTATGACCCACCAAAGTAGTTTCTTTTATGAAACTATATGTTTTGGTTTTAGTGATCCTTATCAGCCAGTCCAATTAGAATGAACAAGTTATACCATTAATACATTTGAAATTCTTTTTCCTCAAATCTAGCATCTTTTTGTCTTGATTATGGTTTTTAATTTCGTCCGGTTCGATACGATTTGCCTGGTATATACTTTTCTATGTTATATATTGCATATATTGGCATGTTTGTGTGTATCTATTCACATGTGTTTATATAGGCACATATAGCATTCTTTTGGCAAATTCATGGATTAATTTGTTCTACAGATGCTTTCAAAAGAATATATCTTTAGTGTTTTCCGTTTCGATCTGTACCACCCGGTATGAGCGGTACGTATCGGTCCGACAGGATACCGGTATGCGGATCGCCCGTCACTGGGCGGTACCATCGAAATCGACGTCTTCCCGCACGGGAATGAGGCAATGGGGCGACGCCTCGTCTCCCTGCGTGGGGACGAGGCGCCACCTCCTCCTCCTACTGGGAGACGAGGCGTCGTTCTCCCACGAGGCGAGGCGACGCTGTTTTTATTTTTTAATATAATATAATATAATATATTATATTATATTGAGCGGTACATATGATGTGTACCGCTCGGTACCAGGTACCATATCATACCAAGATAAACTCGGTATGAGTGGTACGGACCGGTATGGCAAGTCTTTGTTTGATGACCGTATTTAGAAGAGCAAATCCCTTCTACCTGAAGTCTTATTATGGAAATAGTTCCCGCAGAAAAAATATAAGAATAAAGATCTTAGTTGAGATTTCTGTTCATAGATATGTGATAAGAGAACTAAATCTTAAAATTTTGTGGCATCTAAGGATGTAGGTCATTTAATGTTAAACCCAAATTACTAGGCTGAGTCAATTATAGCAATCAAAACAAACTTCCCCTCAACAAAGGCATTTAAAGCAATCATTCATTGGTACCAGGAAGTCCTCAAAGTAGTGATGCTGATCTGCATATTTCTAATGTTGGTTTAGTGATGCAGTGGTTGTGGGTTAGGAGGATCTTCTTGGTGAAGCTTAGTTGGGTTCCTTAAACCAATCTCACTTTATCATACCTTGCTTAAATATGCCACAGGAATTGGCAAATACCATGAAAGTAGTATCCATTATGAGACTACACCAGGGTGTTAAATTGATGGTGCACTTATCTACACTGCTGGACTGGTGAGGGTTTATTAATATGACAACAAAGGCATGTTGTAAAAAAGGAATAATAGTCATTAAGATAAGGTGGTTTATGTACTTATATTGTTCACCTGTTTATGTATTTTTTAATAGTCAACATGACGGTCATTTCTTTTTAGTCCTTGGATTTGCTCTATTATACATTGAATACATTTTCATATTTAGGTTGTTTGGAATTTTGGCCAATCGGGTGATCTTTCACTTGAAATTTATGAGTTCTCACAAAGTGATTGCCCAACATCAATATGGTCATTTGCTATGATAGCATAGTTTGGGCTTTTCTTGATTTGATACCATTTCCTTCTAGCTTCACTAGGCACAAATAATGACTAAGAATCAGAAATTAAATAATGGTTGTCTTTATATAGGACTTTTTTTCTTATCTGGACTTTGTGCATATGACCATACTCTATTATGACATCAGGGATCTCTCATTCAACCACTTCTCAGGTAGCCTGCCTCAGAGCTTCGGATTTCTCTCACGGCTCAGCACTTTGTAAGGAACAGAAGTTTTCTTTTAATCTATCTTCTTGAGCTCCTGTTGAACTAATTTTGTGTACATTTGAATTTACAGGAATATACAGAACAATCAGTTTAGTGGTTCACTTGGTGTTCTTGCCCCTCTTTCTCTTGAAGATCTGTAAGTATTGATGAATAATTAGATCATGATTCAATGCGCCTTTCATTTGCTTGGAAACTTGGATGGTGTATTGTTTCAACTTTCAAGTGCAACTACATATCATTTGTTATTTAATTATACTAAAAGAAGGTTCCTTGGAAGCTAATGGTGCATTTTTCTCTTTTTGTTGAATATGAAAAGTAATTGGATTGCCATGATTGTAAATATGGACAATTTTAATATAAATCCATTTCTACTCACTTTTAATTGGAATTATCAAGTGAAGATGATCATCTGATTTAGAGAACTCTTTTGGATGCTTAATTAGAAGTTAATAAATGATGCTAAAAATTTTATTCAAGGAATCAGAAATACAAAAGTAACATAGTTTCTACTTTCAACTGTATAATATTTGCAAGGAGTTCAGAATTTATAAATGACATTCTATGTAAATCTCGTAGAAATTGTATGCATTTATATGGGTAGGAATAAAGGTCCATAGAGAACATAATCAGACGAGAAGCATCTAATAGTTGATATCTTGGAATAGGAAGTCTCATTCAGTAGTTTGTTAAGATTGTTGTGCTTTTGCCAATACATCTTATTTTTCCAGTATATATTTTCTCATGGTTTACTGTTGAACACTTTAAATTATTAGAGAGTTGCTTGCTTGTTATAAGCCAGCAAACTCACTAATTATCTGAGCAATCTTTAATCAGGTTTTCTTGTTTTTCTTCCAGAAATGTTCAGAACAACCATTTCACGGGTTGGATTCCTAAAAAATTGATAAGTATAGATAATCTTAAGTGAGCAGGCTTGAGCCTTTTTCTTTTTGGTTCTTTTCTTGTTTTATGGATTTTCTGCTTTGTCTAACTAATCCTTTCTGATGACTACTAATTTCTTTCAAAAGGGTTGATGGAAATTCTTGGTCATCTGGACCAGCTCCTCCAGGTATGTCTAAAGCTGCAGACAATGATGGTGGAAGCTCATCCACCGATAAACATTCAGGGCTGAGAGCTGCAGCCATTGCTGTGATCGTGATAGCTGTCTTAGTTGTGATTCTCATTATGATGGCTCTGATTGAACGAAGATCTTCAGCATCATCTTGTTATATTGACGAACAACATAGCCAGAACAGGTCATTTACACCTCTGGTAGACGATGAGTTTGCAGGTAATTTCTTTCATGTTGTAAATTGTCCAGAATCTTTATGTTATATCATCAGATAGCTGTTCTCATACAAATTCTGATTATAGTATCATTTAAAGCTCCAGAAACTTTGTAATGTTATCATACAGCTGTTCTTGATTTCTGATTGTAGTAAAGAAACTGTAAACTCATGGATATATGATTCTATATTCATTCTACAAAACTCAAATTGATAATGAATCTCATATGATGTCACTATCTAATTTGGATCTGACCGCTTACCAATACTCACCTGGTGCAAAATCCAACTTGTAAGATCATGCTGAAGTAATGTTTTGGTAAGAGAATGATGTGTTAAGTTGTTTTTATTAGCTTGTAGATAGTCAATTTTGTCATGCATATCGCTGATGATACACCAAGAGTTGTGCTGGCATTAGTGGCAGGTATATGTAATAATGTTTCAATGCGAAGATACCTGTTATTTGACATAAAGGATATTCAAGCATGTTACATGGGATATTCATTAGGAGCAACAAATCTCAGTGATTGTATTTAGGCACTTAATCTTTTACTTGAGCAATATGATGTGGTTTGCTAAAGTTTAAAAGTGAAATTTATTGTTTATTTTACATGGATCCTTGTTTACTTTAATGTGAATAGTTTGAAGGTTAACCATAGAATACACAGAAGGTCCACATTGTTGGTAGCAAGGTTTTCCGTACCGCTCTGTACCGCTCGGTATGGGCGGTATGTATCGGTCCGATGGTTTACCGGTACGCGGACCGACCTGTATCGGGCGGTACCAACTGTTACTTGGTATATAACAGTCGGAATCGATCGTTACAGAAATATAACGGGCGAAATTGACTGATACCACTCGGTAACGGTCGAATTTTTGGCCGTTACCGATCGTTAATGGTCGGTAACGATCAAAATCGATCGTTACAGACCCCGTAACGGTCGAACTCAACTGTTACAGACATTGTAACGGTCGAACTCAAATGTTACAGACCCTGTAACAGTCGAACTCAACCGTTAGTGACCCTGTAAAACGTCAAAATCGACCGTTACAGACTCTGTAACAATCGAAAAACCCTTTCTAACTCTATTTAAAGTCACACTTCTCTCATTTAGCTTCACACACTCACTCTTTCTCAAACTCTCTCACTTTCTCAAAACGGTTCCTCAAAGCTCGAAAAAGATATGTAATATTATTTTTGCCTAATTTACATTGATTTTGTTGAATCTATACCAATTTCTATCTTACAAACCCTAACCCAACTTTTTTTCTAATTTTTCAGGTATTAAAAAAATAATATTTTTTAATCATTAAAATATTATTTATTTGTATTGCTCGGTACGCCCAAGCGTACCAAGCTGTACCAACATACCATACCGTACCAGCCAAATCTCGGTACGCCGGTATGGACCGGTACGGCGAACCTAGGTTGGTAGTTAATCAAGATCTTGTTTATAGGCATATATGTAGAATGCTTAAATTGTCAAGGCCTTTGGAGTGGCATATTCATTGCGTCTTCCTTTTTATATGACGATCATAAGGTTATCTGTACTTTATGGATCAAAATGTTTAGTAGTTACAAAGAGAAGTTTGGTAGTTGCAAAACCATATGTAGAAAGAGTTGCTGAGATGACTAAATCCAGGTGGAAGCATGAGATTTTTGAAGAAATAAAAATATTTACATTTCTCAAATGTTAAGATAGTATTGAAGATGAGGAAGTCTAAGAATGAGAAAGACCATTCAAGATGGCAGGCTGTGTTCAAGGGAGGTTTGGAGATTACTTGTTAGCTGAGGTGAGTTAATTTGGAATCATGGTGCAAGGGTGGAGAAAGGCTTAATAAAATTTTATTTGAAACAATAAAAAGAGATTGATAGTTGTTTGAGCAAAAATGTTGTTATATATAGCTATATTTATGGAAATAGATTTATATACCAAGCCCTAGATAGTTGAGACCTTATGCTTGTTCTTGTTGTAGGCATTTTAATGCAAATATACAACCTGATATGATCTTGGCTTACTTTTGAATCCAGAAGCAAGTTGACTTCCATATAGAGTAGGCATGTTGATTCAACGGACATCTGAAGGTGATTATTTAGTTCTAAATTCTAGTAAGGAGTTGAGAGGATTCATTTTGCTATTTATGGTAATTATTTATATGTTACCCCATCTTATGGTGAGAGATCGAAACATGGCAACTCACTTCACCATTATCTTTTTGTTAGTTTAGCAGGAGAGTTATTGTACCACAGAATTCTTTGTCAATTTCAGGGTTGTGACTGTTCAAGTTGCTCTAACCCCAGTAAGAAGCTCATTGAAGTTTTAGGTTCTTTCCTAATAAATTCACTCTCTTTAACTATTGTCTATGGGAAGTGACTAAGAACTGAATAACTGTAAATTCTGTATTTTAGATGAAATTCTATTTGCTAGTTGATGTTTTAATAGCATCTTATATTGTAATGAGGCTCATTTTGTACAAGCAATTTATTGAATTATCTGATGATTGACTAGAGATTTTTTATTTAATGGATTCTACCATTACTTGGTGGACATTTTACATTGCCATTGATGTGTACATAGTAAAATCGACCTCGTTGCCAAAGTTTTTGACTTTTGTTCAGTGCTGTCAAGACTAATATTCTTGTTCTACTCCTTTTTCTGTCAAAGTCAATTTGCACCTTTTGATTTGGTCTTGAATTCTGATAATGATAATTTCTGGAACTCATATCTGATGAGTCAAAATTTAGTTCATTTATATGTCTCTCTTGGAGATGTTCTCTTTCACAGTCATTATTAAAAAAATATGCTCCTTTCATAATCTGTTATGGAATCTACTTGCAGGGCTTAAGGATTCGTCTTCTTCAGTTGACATGAAGGCTTTTGAAAATCCTTCCTTGGATCTAAAATCACCATTGGCTGATACTCAAAAACCGTTAAGTGATAATGAGTTTGCAAAAAGATCTAAATCCAGAAGAAGCACGGACCACATTAGTCCCACAATTTATTCTTTAGCAGATTTGCAAGCTGCTACCTTGAGTTTCAGTGCTAGCCGCCTTCTTGGGCAAGGGAACATTGGACGCACATACAAGGCAAAATCTGCTGATGGAAAGGTACATTTATGCTTGGAAAATTTTGCATAATGCCCTAACATAGCTGTCTCTATCTTTCTCTATTATCACACAAATAATGGTGTATATACCAAAGTTTACACTTTACAGTACCACCATGTATGGTTTAGTATCAGCAATATTTACTGGTTTGATAGCCTACCGGCATGTGGATCACAGTACAACCTAGCCTTGTGTCCTGTATAAGCCTTATACACTAGGTACAAGGTCTATACCATCTGGTCTACCTAGTATAAGGTGTGCACCAGCACAAGGTCTACACCATCCGGTGCAGGGTTTGTATCGGACAATAACTTCTTTATTTTCCAAACAGTACATTGGTATGACTCAGATCCATACTGATCCAGACTGGAACTGATACTTGTTCGGTATCCAAAATTTAAAACCTTGATATACTTTATGAGAGTGATTCCACTTATAAGGGTAATACCATGCATATTGAGCCTTTCCAGATCCGGCATTGGTGGGAGTGTTACGCACTCGGTTCATTCTTTAATATGCATATGCTCTGAAAGTACACAGCCATGAGTACAGAAGTCATGAAATGTGAGTAATGTGCTATGTTTTGCAACAGCTGCCAGTGAAATAAGGCTATCATGTCAGGGTCATATGAGCATTAATCTACAATTGCCTTTTTGTTGTGTTTCTTCTCGTTTGCTTTATGAACTATTGGATTGGTTAATCTATCTGAATCCTTATCCATCATTCACTTAAGCAATTCCAGTTAAAAATTCCTGCGCTGTGATATTCATTTGAATAATTGTGTTTTGGTTGCTAATTTATTTCTTTCGGTGTAAAGCTGATTTTCATAGTTGATGGTTTTCGTATATGTGTTGAAGAAAACAGTCCTTAAATATAGTTTTATTGCTTTAAATTCTGATCCTGAATGAAACTCACTTTGTCTATAAGTACAAGGATGTTTTGTCTTGGTTTAGTTTCATCAACTCAATCTAATCTTGAACATTAGATTTTAACTAAGTTCAAACTTTAAACTATAGATGAGCATGGTTGTGTGCTTTGTAATAGAATCCTACATGGACAAAATGTTGTCATGCATGAATTATTGAGGGTATCTTTATGATGAGGACTTGCTGAAAACAAATTGTTGGCATCAATTGAAAAGAGTATTAGATTGTTTGATCATCAGGAAGTATATTTTTGACACATGTAAGTCGTGAACCATGTTCCTCTCAATAATTACTTGCATTTACATACTAACATATTTATACATTTACATTTTTACATACAGAATGTGTATATAAATGGGTATCTTCATTCATAGACACAGATGGACAAAACACGTATATATCAACTTTTTTATGCAAAAGTCATATCATGAATGGTTTAGGACATTGTACTTTGGAAATGATAATGTTAGTTTCGATAAAGCACATTCTAATAATCCATATACATGTTCACATTTAAAAGGTGAGATGAAAAGTTTCCTACTTGCAAGAGGAGCATAGATTTTATCTCTGCTCATAAAAAATGACAGAATGACCATTTGACTTATGTAGACTTGCACTAGTTGCCATGACCCAAGCTTGATACGCTAACTGACCCATTAACTTCGTTTGGCCCAAGGCACTAGTTAAGATACTTAAGCTAAAGTTAATAATAGTACACTCAATAGGCCCTGATAAACTAATTTTAGTCTTCCCCACTTTTGATGTGGGACTAATCGGAGTGATAATTTTTCCCACTTAAGGGCTTGTCGTCCTCGTTAAGGCCCAACATAGCTTAGATTAAACTCTAGCATGATACATGTGAGACATAGCCTAGTAGTGACTGCTTTGATGAGTCATCTGACTCCATCCATGGGTAGCCCTTTTCTACTCGAGCTCCTTCATCATACCCAAATATTAGGTTGGCTCCGATACTAAATATCATGATCTAGGCTTGATAGACTAACTGACCCATCAACTTCGTTTGACCCAAACCACTGGTCAAAATGCTTAAGCTGAAGTTAATAGTAGTACACTTATCAGACCCTTATAAGCCAATCTTAGTCAAACTAAGATTGGTTTGTCTACTTCTGATGTAGGACTAATCGGGGTGTTACACTAGCTATTATGTCCTCGAATGATATACAAGTTTAGCCATGGATAATATCTATGTTAGGTTATCATTAATGAGATATTTATGCAGAAATAACACGAATGTGATCTTGCATTGGCATGTGATGCAAGAGCCATTTTTCTTTATTTTTTTCTTTTCAATATTTTATTTTTTTTACAAATGTAATAGGTTGCCATCTGGAATGTCTTTAGGCTAACTACAAAACTTGTCCAAGAAGAAGAAATGGGATTACTGGGTTTGATTGAAGAAAGCTAATTCCAGTCAAGAGTCACCTAAATGCAGAGGATCATTTGTTAAACAATTGGAAGTAGAACTTCTTTAGAAAAGTAAAATGGGTGATTGATCAACCCTGATGAAAGGCATACAATATTCTAAACTTGGAGGGTTCATTTAAAGTGAAACAGGTACTAAGCAATGAAATGGTGATGTGTTTGAAGTTTAAATATGTAAAAAGAAGTTTTGCTTCAGTAATGGTGTCATGAAGTCATCTATGTGTGAGACTTGAGGGCCTTTCATCCTTAGGAGTGATTTCTAGATCCTGAGTGAGCTTCATATTTGTTCTTTATTTTAATTCTCAAAATTATTTAATAATTTCTTCTTTCATGCTAGTTAAATTTGAAACATTAATTTCAAATTATAGTAAGAAGAAGATTTTACAGCCTTGTTGTTGATTATTAACCAATCAGATGTTATAGTCTCATTTTGAAATCCCTTGCATGTGTTTATCCTACATCAGTATGATATTAATAAAAACCTCAAATAATTTTGCCTACACTATTTCAACCACCCACATTTTATTGCTGCTATCCTATCAGATCACTTTGGTCAAATTATGATGAACTTACTAAAAAGTGTTTAAAGGTTAAAACATGATGCATCAATGAGGTTTATTCTATAACAAACTGGGTTGAAGAGGATTTAAAAGGAAAAAGGAGATTCATCTTTAAATGAAATTATGAATTTTATTTGTTATAAGCTCGTTTAAAATTTAGTGGAGACCTAGAACTTGTCTGACACTCAAATAGTCGATTCAATGCATTTGCAATTGTTAGTGCTCACTTGTATTTTTATGAATTATGGTTGTTGATTCTTAATAATGATAAACCTTTTCGTTCTTATGCTGTGCATGGCATTATTGTTCTGATTGCAGAGCTAACTGGACATATCTGTCAGTTTTTAATCGAGCATTAAGTTCTACTAGGCTTGTACACAGGGATGGTTGTATATATTACCGGAGAACTGATAGTTTAATTATGCACTAGGAAACGATGTTGTTAAAGAGAGGTGAGGGATGAGAAGAAAGACTTCACACAAAGGAGAAGAAAGTATTGCTCGTTGTTATATTCCCTTGCTGCACAATGCTATGTATACAAGTTTACAAAGTTGTCAATATCCTAAATCAAGGGTGATCATAATTCATAAACAATCAGCCTATTAATTTAGGTATGAAACCAATAGGTCAATGATTGTAGTGGGATTATTTCCCTATATGATGTGAACATGATAATATGAAGATTATTTCTTTATAGGCCCCCGCAAGATTGGTGTTCCATCATGAACACTAATCTTGGAACAATGTCAAGTAAAAAGTTGACGTGATAGTGGCTTCGTCAAGGAGTCTGCAGGTTGATTGACAGTATGAACATGACTAACATGGAGTTGCTTCTAAGAAACTTGGTCACGAACAAAATGAAAGTCAATGACTATGTGCTTCATTGGCGAGTGAAAGACTGTATTAGCACAAAGGTAAATAACACCAACATTGTCACAATATATTGTTGGAGGAGATGATTGTCCAATTTGAAGTTCACGAAGCAAGTTCTGTACCCAATTAATCTCAGTAGCAGTGGATGCAACAACATAGTATTCAGCCTTTGTAGACGATCGAGCAATAGCTTTTTTTTTTTTTTGAACTCAAACTTATTGGGTTAGCTCAAAGAAAAATAATGTAAGCAAAGATCGAGGTTCGATTATCAACATTTCTAGCCTAGCCAACATCAACAAAAGCATGAAGACTTAATGGAGAGTTTTTACGAATTAGAAGACCGTAGTTCAAACCAAGGTTTGCAATTTCGACCTGTACCGCCCAGTATGGGTGGTACATACCGGTTTGCCAGGTATAGGTGGTACATACCATCCGCCAGGTTACTGATACGTGGACTGCCCGCTACCAGGCGGTATAGCAAAAAATCAACTGTCGATGGTCGATTTCGACCATCGACGACCGATTGAGGGAGAAAAAGGGAAGAAGAAGAAGAAGAGAGGAAAAGAAGAGGAGAAAAAAAAAGCACCTCCTTTCCCCGTGTCGTCCTCGCCCGCACGCCGTCGTTGCCTACGGGTCGCTTGTGCGTCATCGCCGCCCTCACCCGCGGGCAATTTTTCTTCAGCGCAGGGAGACGTTCAGAGAAAGATCGAACCGACGTTGCCCATTTTCTTTTCCTTTTTTTAATATAGTAATATTTTTAATATTATATAATACAATATAATATTATATAATATTATAATATATTTTAATGTACCAGGCGGTATGCACTGTGCGTACCATCCAGTATTGGTATCGTACCAGTACCGAGATAATCTTGGTACACTAGTACGGACTGGTATGTCAAACCTTGGTTTAAACTTTAAAGTACCTTTTGGGTAATGAAGGATGTGCTTGACTGCAGTCCAATGGTTTGATGACGGCGAGATAGTTTGTTCACTGCAAATGACATATCTAGTCGAGTGAAGGAAATGTACTGCAAGGCACCAAGTGTAGAGTGATAAAGAGTAGCATCAACTAGGGGTGAGCCATCATTAAGCTTCAGGGTAGATGATGTGGACATGGGACTGGAAACTTCTTTGGCATTATCCATCTTAGCCTTGTCAAGTAAATCACGTATATACTTGTGTTATGATAAGAAAAGCCCGAATAAGGTAGGTACTGCCATGACACCAAGAAAGTAATTTAGGGGACCGAGATCCTTGATAGAAAAACAGTTGGAGAGGGCACTTATGAACTGTCACACAAAGTCAAGTGAGCTCCCTATAATTATAATATCATCTACATAGACAAGCAAAAGTAAAGTGACCTTGCCATAGTGAAGAATAAATAATGATGAGTCAGAGTTTGAGTTAACAAAGTCGTATGATTCCAAGCGTAATTCAGTGTACAATGCTCGTGGTGTCTAACGAAGCCTATAAAGAGCTTTTTTTAGTTTACATACATGTGTAGGGAAGTCAGAGTTAATAAATCATGGAGGCTATTGTATATAAATAATATCAATAAGAGTGCCTTGTAGGAAGACATTATTGACATCTAGTTGCCCCAACGGCCAATCACAAGAAATAGCAATAGTAAGAACAATTGGTTGGATTTACAATTGGGCTAAATGTATCAGTAAAGTCAATGTCAGGTTGTTGGTGAAATCCCTTTGCTACCTAATGAACTTTATATCTTACTATAGACCGATCAGGATTCTGTATGATACGAAAAATCTATTTACACCCAACATGAGAGATAAGAATTCCATTACCATCACCAATAATTGTATTATCTATACCACCATATTCTAAATACATAGAGAGATTCTACAGATCAAATGTGAAGTGATGAGAAACATCGGAGTCCATCACCCAACTTCTATTATTACTAGAAGATCCATTGGTCATGAAACTGGCTTGCGGCTTGTCGAGTGGTTGTGGTCGTGACTTGCACACTTTGGCACCAAGGTTTGCAATACCTTATTCGTATCGCTCGGTACGCTCGGTATGTACCGGTCCAATAGAGGATTGGTAACACTCGGTATAGTTCGATACCTTAGTGTACCATGTATCGGTACACTCGATATAGCTTGGTATAGCTCGGTACATATCGTAACGATAGCTGATCGATATGCTGCTAGGGTACGAGATTGCAAACCTTGTTTGGCACTATGACCGCTCTTGCTGCAAAGTTGACAAACAACTTTTGGTTGATTGTTATACGGAGGATGCTAATTTGAATTGAAGCCACCTTGATAGGATTTGTTATTAGCAAAGTTCTTGTAGTTTTGATGTTGCCCTTTGTTAGCTTGTCCCTTTTGATTTGGATAGCCACCATTGTTTCCTCCTTTGTTTTTGTTGTTGGATTTTTTGTATATTGAGCAGGAATGGTTGCTTTTTCCTTCTTGGCCTCTTCTTGATTGAGAAACCTCTCATGATCAGAGAGCTTATCATAAAGCTCTTCAAATGATAAAGGTGCATCTCGAGCCCTTATTGCAGCATTGATTTCTGTGTACTCATCACCAAGATTATTAAGAATAGCAATAATAGTCTCATCTTCATCTAAAGGAAATCCAATAAGTGCCAAGTCATTAGCTATTACCTTGATAGAATGCATATATTCGTCAGTTGCCTTTCCCTCCTTTGTTGTTTTTGCAAGAGTGCTCATTAGGCCAAGCATCCTTGTGCTGGATTTCTTGGCATAAATTTCTCAAGTTTGGACCAAGCTTTGACTGATGATGTTGTGGAAGAAATTAAAGGAATGACTTGATCTGAGATAGAGGCTGTGATAGCATGAAGTAGGAGCCTATCTTGTCTTTTCCAAAGCTTCCATTCTGGGTTTGCAATAAGATCCTCATAGGTTTTGATTGTTTCAGGAGGGCACATGTTTGTTCCATCGATGAAGCCCATATCATAGCCATAAAGCAGGTTGATTACTTGAGATCTCCAAGAGGTATAGTTGAGCTTGGTGAGTTTCAATGGAAGTTGTAATGTGGGGTTGATGGATACCAAAGTGTTGGTTTGAGACTCACCAAACTCAGCCGTGAAGATGGAGTTAAAGATAAAAGAAAAAAGTTTGAGAAGAAACTTTGGTTACATTGTTTGAAGGGTGAAGAAGGATGTGTTGCTGCGATTGTGGATTTGGTTGCAGGTGTGCAGTGGCTGTGGACAATGCTTGAGGTGAGGGATAAGAAGAAAGACTTCACACAAAGGAAAA
The DNA here is from genome assembly GCA_029747655.1 of Ensete ventricosum. NCBI lineage: Eukaryota > Viridiplantae > Streptophyta > Magnoliopsida > Zingiberales > Musaceae > Ensete > Ensete ventricosum. The sequence goes on from JAQQAF010000003.1 coordinate 7,047,116, forward strand.
GAAAGTATTGCTCGTTGTTATATTCACAATGCTATCCATAAAAGTTTGCAAACCTGTCAATATCCTAAATCAATGGTGATCATGATCAATCAGCTTCTTAACTTAGGAATGAAACCAATAGGTCAATGATTGTAGAGGGATTATTTCCCTAGATGGTGTGACCACAATAATATAATTGTAGCTGGATTATTTCCTAGATGATGTGAATACAATAATCTGAACATTATTTCTTTATAGTTGTATCAAGTGGTACCTCAGGAACTGGTAACAAGATTCATAAGCAACCGCTATATTCTGCATCATATTACAAATGGACTGCATAACTTTGAGCATCCCAATGCAGGATATTACGGTCTTCTCTTTGCTGACAAGGATATGTGCACACAAAGTGCACAGACATAATAATCTTTACGTGTATCTGTTGTAAAATGAGACAATAAGATGCATATGTCTTGGATTACCATAGATATGAGTGGAAGGGAATTAAGATTATGATCATCGGCGAACATGTAGTTTTTTGTTAGGTTAAGCGAGGATATAGTTAGGAGTGCCATGTTTAAGGGTTTGCAACATTAGAGAATGAAGTAAAGAAGAATGAGGAAGCTATTTTGTGTCTTATTATCTTGTTATGAAGTGATGATCAGGGGACATTGCCAAATCAAATGATGAGGGACAGCCGATAAGAACTAGGTCATCTTCAAGCTGATTAGCCCTGAAGACCACCTGCATTAATGAAGTTGGTTAAAATAACTGAGGTTCCTACTGGCTAGTCTTCTGATGCTTAAGATAGTCTTTTGTCTAATATGATGAAAAAGATAAAGAGAGACTGTTGAGGTAGGAAAAAGAATTTCAGAGGTTGGTTGCCTCATTAGGAAGTAGATCAACTTATAAACATGTGGTGAATGATTAGTAAATAGATCAGTTGCCAGATTGGTCCAGGTAGTTGACAGGACCTGTCAGGCAATTGAGCAGGAATTTCTATAGTCATCCAGGCATGTCTCAGTTTTTTATTGCCAAGTTTTCTTATTTTTAGTGGTCAAGTTTTAGCAGGTTGGTCAATATACAGGTTAGATTTTTCCCATGCTAATGGAGATGATACATAAAATCTGAATTAGTTAATAATGACAAGACAAATCGATGTCATGTGCTATAAAAATTGTTCCTATGATATATACCTTTTACATTATAACTGATCAGTATCTAAAATGGTTGAGTTATCAAACTTTTTTGTTAACTATTTAATATTTCATAAATTCTGATTAATTGTGGTTGAATATTCATAACTTATGTTGCTTGCCAGGTTTTGGCTGTTAAGAAGATAGAGGCATTAAGTTTATCTGGGAGGTCTTCTTATAACTTTAAGGAATTAGTCTCTGGCATTTCCAAGCTGCACCATCCAAACATTGCTGAACTTCTGGGCTATTGCTCAGAGCCTGGTTACCAACTTTTAGTCTACGAACTCCAACGGAATGGTTCTCTTCATGGTTTCTTACATTTGTCGGATGATTATAGCAAACCATTGACTTGGGAAACTCGAGTAAGAATTGCTCTTGGGACAGCTCGTGCTCTAGAGTAAGTAGATATAATTCATGCCATTAAAGTGGAAATACATGATAAGGATAATGAGCATGCCTTTTCTCCCTTGTATGTCTATTTTGCATTGCATATTATCTTCTGCCACATATATTCATTGTCAAGTCAGGCTTTGGAACTACTTGAACAGCATGAATAATCAGCAACTGTTGTTAATGTTTCCAAAAGTAAATGAAACGCAGTCACTATTTGTTCTCTTTGCAGCATGAAGTCTTGTGAAACATAGTTTATGTTGCAAAATTTGTAACTTATCTTAAGAACTTCTGACAGTTTAATTTTGCAAACTAAGCAATATGTTCTGATTCTGTTCTATGATTTTAAAATGCGAGTATGTTAGCTCTTTAATCTGTTATTCTGTGGTTAATAAATCTAATATATCTGAGCAACATGCAATGCTAAGAGTCAAATAGTTGTCTGGTTAAATTGTTGAGTGCCTTTTGTGCAGTTTTGCAATTGGAAATGTACCTAGAGACCGTGCTTCTCTGCAGTAAATTGCTAATTTTTTTTGAAAGTTTTAACATGAACTTTTATTTTTTTCCAGAAGAAAATAATATATTAAGAGAACTATTACATCCTAAGCTCTGCTCTTCAGAGCTCAACAAAGAATATAGAGAAGGAGGTCAGGTGTCCCTCCGCAAAACCTCTTTCTGATTACATTTGGCATGATTAGCTAACCGTTATTAACCAATTTACGAATGTGAATTACCTTCCAAACCTGAAGGTTGCTGAACATGAACTTTTATTGCTGAGTATTTCTGCAAAACTGCTGCTGTGTTTCGTAACAAACAAAAAGAAGAAAAGTATTTGGAAAAGTAATGATTTACTTGTGTTTCGCTTCTCAATCATACCTTAAGTTATGAGCATCAATTTAGGAAGCCTATATTTCATTTTAAAAATAGAACTATCATGGGATTCCCTAAATTTGAAGTTTTTATAAACTTCCTCACATGATTGAGTCATCCAATTGTGCAGTATGGTTATCCCGTGCATTCTAAATTTTGTCTAAACATAGGAAGGGAGGACTAGCATTTTATCATCCGGTATCTCTCAGTAGAACATGAGTCCGCTACCATATTGTACATATCTGCCTATTTAAATTGACAATCACTTTATGCCTGTCCAGATACTTGCATGAAGTCTGCTCCCCATCTGCAATTCACAAAAACATCAAGTCTGCAAACATCTTGCTTGATGCTGAGCTAAACCCACGGTTGGCTGATTGCGGTCTAACAGTCTTCTTTGAGGTTTCAACTAAGTTCACTTCCATCATGGGATGTAACCATGCTCGACTTTTAAGCCACAATTCTGAGTCACTGACTTCTGTCTTTTTGCAACAGGATACAAATGATAACTTGGGCCCTGGATACAATGCTCCTGAATGCACAAAACCTTCTGCGTATACAATTAAGAGTGATGTCTACAGCTTTGGAGTGGTCATGCTAGAGTTGTTGACTGGTCGTAAGCCCTACGACAGGTGATCAAATACAGGGCTAGTCACTAGTATCTTAATTTGTGGAGCTGGGATTTGTTTCTTCTTTTTTTTTCTTCTTTTGTTTATCAACATTTAGTATTGCAATCTGCTGAGATTTTGAGATCTTGAATATCAAATATCGTTGATTTGTGAAGGCACACAGAAATGATCTTTCACTTAGGCTAGTTCATTGAAGCAATTGAGAACTTTTTTTTTCATTATAAGAAAAATGAATTTGGACCATTGGCTATTTATTTGGGGCTTAGATACTTGATCTTTATTTTCTTATACTTGTCACATTTTAATTACCATTTAGAGACCAAAATGTGCATTGAATAAGGAAAAACTGTAGAGATTGTTTACTTATCTGCGTAATTCCTATGTTATTCTGTTGCAATACAACTTCTATATGGATGTTGTGCATTCGACAACCCACTGCTTGTGGGTTCACCTTCATTCCATTATTTGAACTTTTCTCTTAAATTTTCAGTTCTAAGCCAAGACTAGAGCAGTCATTAGTTCGATGGGCAGCACCACAACTTCATGACATCGATGCATTGGCACGGATGGTGGACCCTGCACTGCGTGGCCTCTACCCGCCAAAGTCACTTTCTCGATTTGCTGATGTTGTTGCTCTCTGCATCCAGGTAAACTGCTCTCTACACCTCTCCAGTTTGCTACAGTCGCTGCTTGAGAATCTGGATAAGACAATTCTTCACTGCACATCTTAAGCATGACACCATGCAGTTCACAAAAAAACTTTTTTTCTTATTGAGATCGACAATCATGTACAGATTTGTCCTGAAATCATTATATCTACAGTGGTGCTACTAGACATTTTATTCACAGGTCACTTATTTCTGTGTTTCTTTTGATTGATCCAGTCTGAGCCTGAGTTCCGTCCTGCAATGTCCGAGGTGGTGCAAGCACTGGTTCGTTGTGTTCAACGCCCTAGCTTTAACATGAGGATGGGTGGAGATCTGAGCACCTCTCGCAGGAGCGATGATTCTGATTATGGATATAATTGAGGAATACTTGAACTCACTGAATTCTTTATCCTATCCAGAGCATCACAATCAACTCCATTGAATTGCTTAGTTGTTATGTTCATTGATATCTTCACATCTCACGAATAATTAACCATTTGAATATGTTTTTTTTTCTTGTTGGTGAAAGAGGAATTTTATTTATTAATCAAAACAACATACCATAACTGCTGAAATTAAAATTCTTCATGTAATATAGTAATATGTAAAGTATTTTGGAGTTTTCATGTTAATGTATGGAGATGGAAATGACTCATGAAAGGTTTTACTAGTTAAAATTCATATTTACGATTCGTAAACAAGAAAAAAAAAATGAATCGAACATTTGATAATTGTACGAGATTGGCGATGCCAATAAGATGGTTTTTTTTTTTTTTTGGCTCGGGAGGTCATTGTACATTTGGTTTTTCTTTTGTAAAATTATAAAAAATATTTTATATATAAAACAGCGGTAATGTATTATATTTATTTTAAAACATCATCCAATATATTTACATCTTAAATATTATATTATGAAACTAACAAAAAGAAAGTTAGGTTTAATTATCATGTCATGTCGCGTGGATGTTTATAAGTCAAGCTAAAATTTTGTTGATACCACGGATCACAATTGACGAGCAAATTCTATAGCTTTCTATCTCTACATTTTTAAATTTAATTGTAGCATATTTATTCTTGTATGGTTAAATACTGGGTGAAAGTAATATAAATGTTTTGGATATTTAAAAAATTAAAAATTTCAATTTATAATAATCATGATTAACAATAGCTAACTTAAATTCAACAAGTGATGTTAACAGAAATAACATAATTGAAGGATTTAAATATTCAGGTATATGTATAATCTAATTTTTTTTAGATATATATATATATATATATATATATATATATATGTGTGTGTGTGTGTGTGTGTGTGTGTGTGTGTGTGTGTGTGTGTGTGTGTATAATATTAAATTTGGAGGGTAATGACATTATTTTCAAAATTTTGAAAGGATTGATATGTAAAACCAAAAAATAAAAAACCTTCTTTGTTGGATACTCTCACCACGCACTCCACCCTCTTTAGCCGGTCATAAGTGGCGGCGCGGACGAGAGGCCAACGCGCGGGAGATCCCGGCGACCGAGTTGGTGATCTTCTCCTCCTCTGCCTGCTCTTCTTCCTTTTCTCTCCCCGTCGCCGGTGTTTGGGATCCGTCGAATCGGTTGGGATCGGCCAATTCCTTTTTTACTGGCGGAGAAGCCGGCCGATCCCGACCCGCACACAGGAAAGCTTCGTCAAATCCCGTTCTATCTCGAGATCGTAGCATCTTCTTGAAGCATCTTTGTCTACGCCGGCAAATGGAGCACTCCGGCACTATCCGGGCTCCGCCGGCCACCCCTAGGAAGAACAAGGAAGACCAGCGAGTGAGGAGGAGCGCAGCCACTAGTAGCCCTCCAGTGCCGGCGAGCTCCTCTCGGTGCACTCGCTCGCAGGCCGCCCCCGACTGGACCACCTACGAATCGCTGGTGCTCGTGGGCGAGATCGCCGCCATGGACGAGGACTGGCTGAAGGCTCTCTCCTCCTACCAGAAGTGGAAGATGATCTCCGACAACTGCGTTGCCCTGGACGTCGTTCGATCCTCTAACCAGTGCAAGCGGCGGTGGGAGTCGCTGCTCGCCGGGTACCGGAGGATCAGGGAGTGGGAATCCAGTCACGGGGAGGGCTCCTACTGGGTTTTGGATAGCGATAGAAGGCAGCAGCTGGGACTCCCGATTTGGTTCGACCAGGAGGTCTTTAGCTCCATGGGCGCGGTTCTTAAGCTGCAGGAGGACTGGGCGGGGCGAGGCGAGGCCGATCCAAAATATGTTATTGATGCAGCGGGGGCTTCGGAGAACCTGCTTCTGCCGGCGGAGGCGGAAATGCTGGATGTCAACAATGCTCAGGGTATATTTACAGCTTCCATTCTGGCCATTAAACTTTTCATTTGTTTGCGGGGAAGATACAGATTTATCAATCGTGAGCATAGGTTGGCATCATTCAAGTAGTTGAATTCTATATATCGCGAATGCACCATGCCATAATATACTCGGTACCAAGACTTGTTTACCAATGGAGAAAAAAAGTAATTGCTGCAAATTGCATAGGAAGAAATACAACATATATAAACAGTTTCCATTGGCCTCCATAAACATAACTGGGAAGTAGAATATTTTGTATGTATTCATTGATGCAATTTTAGATTCTCTTTTCCTCATACTCAGTGAATCTCTGTTCGAAACGCTTGGGCAAAAACTTGCTATATTTTGTCTATGTAGTATTTATGATGAATGACTGTCAATGTGTTTTAGCTATTCATAAGTGTCAGTGTGCGCCTGTTGATGCATACTTCTGAATATCTCCGTGCAGTTAACATGTTATTATAACTTCGAAGTAGTTGACTTGACAAATTATAAGCTGAAAATTTTAGCTTAGCCAAAGCAATCTGTAATACTATTTAGGAGCTTCATTGCTAGTCCACCTTTTACGTAAGAATATTATGAGTCTTATGACATCTTCTGATAGAATGCATTGTTGGATGCTAGAGAAACCAGTCGAAGTTTGCACAGGCAAAGTAAATAGCATTGTTGGAATGGCTGACAACTTAGCTCATTGCCTTTTGTTTTGCTTCTCCATTTCATGCTACTCTGCAAATTCCACCTCAAGGTTTTCTGTATTTCTTCTATGCCTCTCCTAAAAATTGTTATGTTCCCTATGGAATGTCTTCTCTTTTATTTACTCCCTGCATTTTCAAGTGTTGCACCCAGCATCAGTTTTTCTTTCTCGCAAATACCATCAGAACTATTAAGAGAAAGTTAAATTTCTCTACTGTTGTACATCCTTTTTATCACTCTCGTTGCATTGCTTGCTAGGTGTTGTCTTTCGCATATGGCATATATCTCTTAAAAGACCAAGTACTCTTCTAGGAAACTGTTCCACCTCAGTAGTGGTACATGCTGCTGCTGCCATGATGAGTAGCATATGCTTGGACAAGTTTAAAATTCTAACCTCTAAAGCCTTTGTCCAAGAAACTTGGGACTCATACTGTGGAGTTTGATGATTATACTCCATATATATAACCTCTCGATTTTTTTGGTGTCATTAAGTTATTTCATGTTGAACTTTTCAGGTTCTAAGGAGAACTCAGAGGATGAGATTCAGAAGGATAGAGAAAAGGCACGAGACATGGCGAGTAAGCTGCAGGAGAGTGCTCAGCAAATTCACGCCATACTAAGAGAAGAACTGGAAGATAATATTGGTCTGGATACTTCTGTAGTGGATTTGTCAAAGCCCAATGCTGCAGGGATAGAGTTTACTAGGCGCCAAGCTGATCGGCTGATCAAAGCTTTTGGAGGGCTTGCTGGCTCTCTGAATCAGTTCACAGAGCTGATCAGATCTGCTGATTGTGAAGGCATCAAAGCCATTGACTCAATGGCATTATGAGGCAATTTTCTCATAAAGTTATGCTGCAGCAGGTCAGATCTGGCATACTCAAACAATTATGTTGTAAACTGAATCTCTTTGAGCATGCTGATTTTTGTTCCTTTTGACTTGTAGTAATCATGACAGTTTTAAGCTAAATTACTTGACCGTGATGTGAAGAAACTGCTGTATCTGTTTCTTAAAGCTTGATAATTACACCCAAGCCAGCAGACTTTCATGAATCTCAACTGGCTTCTGTTTCATCTTACCTGCAAATGGATTTCCTCTGCTTATTGCTCATGCATCTATTCTCCACTGCACTAAAACCTGTCCTTTGTGAATGGCTGACCAATGTTTTATTCAGTAGTGTTTCAACATGATGAAGATTGCATGCTATTCATGTTTGTACTTTGGTGATGCATGTGATTTAGTCGTGCTACATTTATGTTCTAAATGCAGGCAAGGCGCCAGCCAGCGCAGACTCGCTCTTATGGTTTGCTTGCTCTCTTATTAAGAGGTAATCGGCTTGTGCAAGTCTTCAATTATCGGAGATCAAAAATAGCCGTATGAATTTACCAAATTCATATGGCCTGTATTTCTGGCTCTTCGTTTTGATTCAAGTGCAATATTCATTCAAAAATGAACTCCTCATCGAGTTCACTTTGTCATGAGGATCTACTGGAAGTCTGATACTATACTGCAATGGGATTTATCAGCTTATCGAAGGTAATCGACAGCTATATGAATCTCTTCGACACTTCAGTTTATCATTAGAAAAATGACACATGAATTTATGTACTTCAAAAATCTTATCCTCAGTTGTTTACTCATCCGACTCTGTGAATCTGATGTCTAAAACCATTTACAGAATTCTTTACTGTCAGCTTGTATCTTTATAGCTAATGCTTACTATGCAGCTTGTATCTTTTATGTTTCTACCTAAAACTGGATCTGCTTATTTCATTCTTTTGACTATTGCAAGAGGAGTTTTTTGTCATCAAATCAGAAAATGTTCGATTCATCCAACTCAACAGGAGATAAAACAGCTATGTCATTCATATATATATATATATATATATATATATATATATATATATATATGACAAATGCTGACTTGGCCGTCACGTCATCATACCTTCGGACAGTTGGCCCGCCGACGTGGCCGATCCGACACGGGCAACCGACCGGATGCAAGTATGGGGGGCGCTAGTGGTCGTACAGCCGACCTGACACAGGTAGGGTCGACCCCCCCTACCTACAGACGCACGCCTCACCACATGGACGACAAGCGTGGTGGAGGGGTACGACGGCATGGTAGGTCATAAAAGCAGTAAGGCTACCAGGTACGAATGATTTACAACACTCACTATAAAAGCTCCTGCACCTTTACGGGGCAGGGGGAGGAAAAAAGGGACCACTAAATTAACTCGACCGTCGGAGGGGTCACGTCGGGAGCCTACCCGACCCGGCCTTCGTGCAGGAATCGGCGACCGACCCGAGCTGGATCGCGGGCAAGCTAGCGCACATGGGCCTGAACCAGCAGTGTTTGCTCCACGAGCCGCGGAGGCGGAGCGTCTCTACTAGGCAAGCACTAAATATTCCCCTAATAATATATATATATATATATATATATATATATATATATATATATATATATATATATATATATATATATATATATATATATATATATATATATATATATATATATACAACACAAAGAGTAGTGTCACTTTCATGACAATAGGGGACATAGTGGTGCAAATATTAAAGTACAGAAATTTATGGATTAATTTACTTTTGCTGAAAATATACCACATCCGTGTAATGCAAATCAAATAAAAGAATTAACATGTAGAAATCAACACATGCCAAGCCAACACAACATTTCCTAATTCTCCATGGATTGATATGTATACATCATACTCTCGCGGTGCTCATCAACTTATGCTTAGCTGCCGCCTGATGCATACTTCCCCCGACGTGATCACCACAAAGCCATCATCATACCGAGAAAAAAATGTACACTGTCAATATATTCTTTCTTAAAATAAGCTACTAAGCAACTATCATATTTCGTAAAGAACTTATCCTAATTCGTTGAGTATTGCTCTAAATCTGATGTGGGGTACAATTGTGGGTATGCAAGAGGGGGCGACTGTGTTTCTCTGGGAACAGCTCGATGCCTGTTTTGAAGGCACAGTTAGACGTGCCAAGTGGAGCACTTCAATACCTTCTATTATCTCCCGCTCACCAACCAACATTTTTTGTTTTATTTTTTTTTTGTTCCATATAATTTCTATTTTTAGGCGTTCCCACGTCCACCCTTGTCTCCTCCACCACCCTCCCTTCTTCCCCCCATCTCTCACCCCCTCTCCCTCTCTCCTAAGCCATGCCATCTAAATCTGTCCTCCTTCGCGATCCTATCCATTGCACCATTGACGGCCTACGTTGCCCACCATCTGTTCGCCGCTAGGCCCCGGAGCGGCGCCATGGCCGACCAGGCCACGCCATGGCCTCTGCGGCCCCTGCTGCTCCCCTTCCCCTTCCCCCTTCCCCTCCCACCCCTCCTCCTCCTCCTCCTTCTCCTCCTCCTGCTCGCCCCATTTCAGGACGCCGCCGCCGATCCGGCCGGCGACGCCGACGTGCTCCTCAAGTTCAAGCAGACGCTGGCCTCCGGCGGTGGAGACGTGGCGCTGCACAATTGGGTCGCGGGATCCAGCCCGTGCAGGTCGAACGTCACGCAGTGGACCGGCGTGCTCTGCAACCTGGGCGGCAGCGTGCGTGGGCTGCAGCTGGAGAACATGAGCCTGTCGGGCGCGCTGAGCACCGACGTGCTCGTGGACCTGCCGGCCCTCCGCACCCTCAGCTTCAAGAACAACAGCTTGGAGGGGTCGATCCCGGAAATGTCCAACCTCCGCGCCTTGAGGTCCCTATACCTGTCCACGAACAAGTTCTCCGGGGCGATACCGGACGGCATGTTCCTGGAGATGCAGTGGCTGAAGAAGGTGCACCTGTCTCGGAACGCATTCACGGGGCGCATCCCGGGCTCGCTGGTGGGGGCGACCAGGCTGCTGGAGTTGAGGCTGGACGACAACCAATTCGAGGGCCACATTCCGGACTTCCGGCAGCCGGGGTTGTGGCTAGTGAACGTGTCGTACAACAACCTCGAGGGCCCGATCCCCCACCGGCTCGCCAAGATGAGCCCTAATTGGTTCGAAGGTGAGTCTTCCTCCTCCTCTGCATTTGCATAGCAAGTCTTCACATACGCATGCTTCGAACTAAAATCGAGCCTTTTGGATTTGTGGCTATCTAATTGCAATATTTATCCCAAAGTTCTGCATATGAATCCGTCCTAAATCATATTAGAAATGATGGTTGTATCGATCGGTTTTCTTCATTGATTAAGAACACTAAGAATCGAATTCAACAACCAAAAGAACAAAAAAAAAGGAGGGGGATTGATTTGTCTTTACATCTGATTTGGATGATTAGGTGATTTCATTGGGCTTCGATCCTTCGCAAGCATCATTTGGGACAATCCATCCGATATTTAGATGTCGAGACAACAAAATCCTTTTCGTCTTCCATTTCTCGAATGATTCTGCGAAAGCTTTTGTGTTTAAGATGAGAGAAGACATGACATGAACAACACCTTTCAGATTCATACATAGATAGAGTAAGCGATGCACATCAGCTCAAACTGATGCTTTCTCACCCATGCAGGCAATGCAGATCTCTGCGGCGCACCGCTCAGCGACGCATGCGGGTCGCCTTCATCGAAGTTATCGGCGGCGCTCATAATCGCCATCATATCGATAACCATGTCGATACTGCTAGTCGTTGCAGCGCTGATCCTTATCATGCGGCGCCGGAAGAAGGAAGAAGAAGCACAAACAACCCAACTCCCTGCCAGTAACTCCATAAAGATCGAGCACCTGCCGGCAGACAAGCCGGATCATCGCCCGGCGCACCACGGCGGAGGGAAGAAGGTGCCTAAGGAGGAGCAGGGCAAGTTGATATTCGTGAAGGAAGGCGGGGTGAAGTTTGACATCCAAGACCTGCTCAGGGCGTCGGCGGAGGTTCTCGGCAGCGGCAACTTCGGATCCTCTTACAAGGCCATTCTGCTGGAAGGCCCGGCGGTGGTGGTGAAGAGGTTCAAAGAGATGAACGGAGTCGGAAGAGAAGACTTCCACGAGCACATGAGGAGGCTGGGAAGGTTGTCTCACCCCAACCTTCTTCCCCTCGTGGCCTACTACTACCGGAAGGAGGAGAAACTGCTGGTCACCGACTACGTCTTCAATGGGAGCTTGGCTCACATGCTCCACGGTAAGTAAGCCCATACAGAGAGACCTTTCCTCGAGCAAGTGTTGGGCACCCCGACATGACACATTTCACGTCACCCGTGCGTTCAGGCGGCCATGGGTCGAACCTTCCACCGCTGGACTGGCCTGCGCGGCTCAAAATAATCAAAGGCATCGCCAGAGGCCTCGCCTACCTGTACGAGGAGCTGCCGATGCTGACGGTGCCCCACGGCCACCTCAAGTCCTCCAACGTCCTCCTCGACTCCGCCTTCGAGCCCATCCTGTCGGACTACGCCCTGGTGCCGGTGATGAACAGGACCCACGCCTCGCAGATCATGGTGACCTTCAAGTCCCCCGAGTGCGTGCAGAGCGGGAAGCCGTGCAAGAAGAGCGACGTGTGGAGCTTCGGGATACTGATGCTGGAGATACTGACGGGCAAGTTCCCGGCGAACTACCTGAGGCAGGGGAGGGTGGGCACGGATCTGGCCAGCTGGGTGAACTCGGTGGCGAGGGAGGAGTGGACGGGCGAGGTGTTCGACAGCAACATGAAGGGGACGCAGGGAGGGGAAGGGGAGATGCTGAAGCTGCTCCACATAGCCCTAGCCTGCTCCGACACGGACGCCGACAAGCGATGCGAGCTGGGGGAGGCGCTGGCCAAGATCGAAGACTTGAAGGAGTACGACGACGGCCACTCCCTGGTCGTGGCCTGACTGACGCCCAAACCGTTCCTACTCCCCTTTCTTTCTCGCCAAATAATATACCTATGTATGCATGTGTGTATTTAATTGAGGGCTGTGATATACGATGGACTTCGACAAACACTTTCGTATACCTCCTTATTCTTTAACGTGTATCTCTCTCTCTCTCAGACGTTAACGGTGGCAACCTGGTAGATTCTGATGCATAATGTATGCTAATTACATATTCACCCATAATTAGTTATCTTTAACATAAGTTAATATCGAAATCTTCATATTTAAAAATGTAAAATAATTTTTTTATTTTATTTTTTAATTTTATAAAATTATCTTTTTAACGTCATCTTAATATTTTACTAATCCCATTAATTTTAAAAAACATAGAGATCAAAATATCAAAATTAGCTAATTATAAGGGATGATCTATAATTACTCTGCATAATATTTTTATAATAATTAATGGAGCTAATTATAGAATATCCAATGCATCTAGTTACCTTTAGTTTTTTTTTGGTCTCTAGTGAAGCATCTAAATCTATTTATCACGACGTCAATTTTATTGATCAAAATATGAAAATAAAAAGTAAACAAAATTTACTAATGAAAACACGAAAATAAAAGGTAAAAATGTACATTAATGGTAATGGCATGGGTGATAGCATACAACAACGCCGTTAGCATCGACACCAATGTAGTTGCTTGGTCGCCTCTTACAACGATAAGATTCACTCTCATCGCGACACCACCCGTCTTCATGCGGAGCGCACGACAACCACTACCATATGCATTGACGTAGATATAGAGCGACACGATGAGCGACGATGAGGTTGGTGATGCGCCCCTCGTGGACATAGGGTCGCAGTAAGAGCGAACATTATCGTCATCGAATGTGGCTAGGCAACTGCGTCGGTGCTGATGCCAACAACGCCATTGTCCGCCACCACGAACACCATCCGCCATCGTACGTTAATATTATATTTTTGTCCTATATTTCTCGTATTTTCATCGGTAAAACCAATGTCATCAGGATAAATGAATCTAGATGTTTCAATTTCATAATTATAGTAACATCAATATAACTTTTTAAGATGTAGGGATCAAAATTATAAAGGTACCTAAACACGGAGGATAACATGTAATTAACCCTAATTAATGACTGTCAATTCATATCTCCATGAGGGCAAATCCAAATCTAAATTGTATAATAACTCATTATGGGTTTATCACAATAAAATCTAGATATGTTGACTTATACTATGTATATGTAGGGAGTGCTAGATGCATAAGATGTTATGGTGTCATTTACTGTGGAGATGTTATGCTTGTGGGATACGTGAAGGCATTGGGGTGTGCTGACTTGAACCATTGACACAGAGGATATCATGATTTAGATGCACAGTGGTGTCAGGGCATGCCAACTACGCAAGAAGGGATGTCGGATTTATGAGACACTTGAGGGTAATAGGGCATATTGGTTTGAACTAATTGTGCAAGGGGCATAGGCCATAATAGATGTGTGAGGACATTGTAGCATTCTAACTTGAACGACCTACGTAAGGATGTGTAAGATGTAGGAGATGCATGGTAGCTTGAACTACTCATGCATGATGTGTGAGATGTAGGAGGTGCGTGAGGATTTTATGGCATTCTCACAAGTTATGTCGAACACATAAGATATGTGATGGATTTAGAGAGTGTTTATTTAAACTACTTGCAAAGGAAGCATCAGATGTATGAGATGCTTGAGGGTATTAAGTGCATCATTGAACTATTCATGTGTGAAGAATTTGACACGTGTAATATGTGAGAGAGTATGAAGGTGTTGACTTGAATCCCTTATGTAGGGAGTGTTGGATGGTTGAGATATATAAAGGCATAAGAGCGTCTTGATTGGAACCACCCAAATAAGGGGTGTTAGATACATGAGATGTACATGGGTGTCATGGCATGTTAACTCAAATCACTTGCATAGAATGTAGGAGATACATGAGACTCACAAGAACATTATGACACGTGACTTGAATCTCCCTCATATGATGTTTTAAACACATGGACATGAGGCATATTGACTTGAATGCATATGGAGAGAGTGATTGATGTAAGGGATGCTCGAGGGTGTTGGAACATGCCATTTTGGATAGCTTGCATGGGGAGTGTAATATATAGGTTATGTTTGAGATTGAATTACCAATGCAGTAGGGTGTGTCAAATGTATAAAACACATAAAGGCATGAAGACATGACATGTGAGAGTATTGGGTCATGACAATTTGAACCACCCATATAAGGGGTGTTACATGCATGAGATTTACGAGAGCACTTAGGCAAATGGCTCTGAATCACCCTTGTAAGATTTTTATCGGATGGTATCATGCATATCGACTCGAATCACCCTTATGCATACGATGCATGAGGTTATTGATATGTGTTGACTTATATTAACCTGTATGGACTATCAAATGAATGAGCTTGAACCACTCATTGAAAAGTTGTTGAATGTACGAAACATGTGACATTGAGATATGCTAACTTGAACTATTTGTGAGAAGTATTAGACTCATTAAATATATGAGGGCATCATAGTGTACTAACATGAACCACTAGAGGGTGGTGGCGCATGAGACATGTGAGGGTATCGAGTTATGTTGACTAAAGCATCCATGCAACAAGTGTTAAATATAAGAGACATGCAATGTGTAAGACATGCCAACTTGAACAACCATTACATGTGGTGTCGGATTGATATGATATATACGGGAGTCGGAGCATGTCGACTTGAAACTCCTACATAAGTCATATTACACATGATATGTGCGAGGGTATCAAGATATGTCTAATTCAACCACCCATATATGAGATGTCGAATGCATGAGATGCATAAAAGCATCAGTGCATCTCAACTTGAAGTACCCATATAGATATTGTTTGATAATATAAGGGCTTGGAGCATAATCACTTGAATTGAACATATAGTAGTGTTTGATATAATAGATGCATAAGAGTATCGAGGTATATCAATATTACTACCCAACATGGTGGGTGTCAAACACATGAGACAACAAAGAGATATATTGACTACGACCACATGTGACGTATAAGGACATTATTGTCTATTTGCTACATATGCCCTCATAGTAGTGCCTCATGTAGCTCTACCCATAATTCAATTCAAACAAGAATCAAATCAAAATCAAATCAGGTTGAAACTAGAATTAGCCCCGTCGATTTGATTTCAATTCTTGATTTTAGGAAGGACGATTTTGGTTTCAAATTGGTTAAATATAATAAAAATAAAAATAAAATTTAAATAAGTTATATGGTTAAATTCTTAGGTTTAAAACTAATTAACTTAGGTTTGCATCTTGGTAGATTTATTTATTTTGATTAATAAATTTATTATTATTTTTATACTAACTTTGTTGTAAGTTATTACACTCATTATATCATCTATTTTTTAAATTTTCGGAAAAAAATATATTTTCTATACTTTTAAAATTATTTTTAATTATAAATATAAAAAATAATTGTTCGAACCGAAACTGTCCGAACTGGAATTGAAACCTAAATTAATGAACCGATCCTAAAAGGTTTGGTTTCGATTTCTAGTCTTAAAAAATTGAAACCATTCATGAATTAGCCAGCCTCTTGCATGAGAGGTTACTATATCTATCTATCTATCTATCTATATATATATATATATATATATATAAATCACCCTTTTAGCCACAAAAAATATGCTACAAAAATTTGGATACGTCACTAAAATATGATCTATTGATAGAATTATCAATAAATATTTTTTTTACTCACAAAATATGATTTGTCATTAAATTATCGTCACTAAATCTTTTAAATTTATAAATTAATCACAACATTATCACTAAAGTTGGTACAAAGATATTCCATTTTATGACTTAACATTTTAATATTGTGCCAAATGATACTTTAAATGACATATATTGTATTTATAGTCACTAAAATGGCTAATAACGATAACTTATTACTTGACTTGGTTTGACTCGAGTCAACTCGAGTTTCTCGTGTCATCATCTCAAACAGGCACAAAAAAAGCCGAAATCATACTGACCTAAATCGCCAAGGGAGTCGCGATCCCTGGCGACTCCAAACCCGAGCGAACCGTAGCGAAGGGAACCATCGCCATCGGAGAGATCTCCCGCGAGCTGCGACCTTCCAGTTCCTTCGAACTTGCCATCAACATCCAACCATCGCTTTCCCGTAATCTCAAGCCTCCGCTGTCGTCGCTGCCGTCAAGATTTGATCGTCATCGCTCAGTCTTCCAGATCTTGTACGATTTCTCTCCTCTCCTATCTCTTACCATGACTACCGTTCTCCCCATTCTCTTACAACATGTTATCTTATATTCGTCTTGATACTGGTCAAATACCTTAAAGGGAGTGGAGCTGGAGATGGAAGCTACGATCTTGTTTTTTTTTACATATTTCATGATATAATTTTTCTTTGTTTCATATGTTATGATATTTGGACTGTGTGATCGACTTTGAGAAGTACAGAAGTTGCGAACATCTTATTTCTTCATTGAAGGTCACTTGCTTCAGCGTTTGCTGAGAGGTTTGGTAGGCTAGGGCAATTTAAAGATTTATAAATATCAATATTTATAGCTTCAGTCCTCGTCTTGTTTTTGTTAGGATCGGTACGTACGGCACTAAAATTACTGCTTTTGAAAACTTCAAAATTTTAATTAAAACAAGAGGCAAGTATTGAAAGCTAATTCAACCAGAAAATAGCTACAATTGGGAGAACAAACAAAGATAGAGACACAAACCAATTTTATAATAGTTTTATCTTCCCTACGTATGTATGTTTACTCCTGATTCTTCTTCTCGTGAGGCCACCAACCTTGACTATCGATCTTTTTTGCCAATATGTGAAGATCAATGACCATTCACACTTTTCGTTTTCAAAGTTCAGGAAAGAACATTATACTCGACGCTCAAGATTTTATAAGAATCTCACACCTTTTTAATGTAGTAACTCAACTAAAAGGCATCAAGGCGTTAAGGCGTTTTGACTTGAATTGCTCACGTAGAGGGTGTCAAATACATGTCACTCGCTAAGGCATCAAAGTGACCTAACTTGAACACACCTGTGTAGGGGGTGTTGGAAGCATGAGATACATGAGTCAAGGAATGCTGACTTGTAATGTTTATGTTGAGAGTGTCATATGCATGAAATGCATGAGGTCATCAAGGAATGTTGAGATGACCCGTCCATGTAGGAGGTGTTGGACTTGGAAGCATAGAAACGTGTGCGACACGACACGGACTCGGTGACATGTTAGTTTTAAAAAAATTAAGATACAGGAAAGAACATTATACTCGACGCTCAAGATTTTATAAGAATCTCACACCTTTTTAATGTAGTAACTCAACTAAAAGGCATCAAGGTGTTAAGGCGTTTTGACTTGAATTGCTCACGTAGAGGGTGTCAAATACATGTCACTCGCTAAGGCATCAAAGTGACCTAACTTGAACACAACTGTGTAGGGGGTGTTGGAAGCATGAGATACATGAGTCAAGGAATGCTGACTTGTAATGTTTATGTTGAGAGTGTCATATGCATGAAATGCATGAGGTCATCAAGGAATGTTGAGATGACCCGTCCATGTAGGAGGTGTTGGACTTGGAAGCATAGAAACGTGTGCGACACGACACGGACTCGGTGACATGTTAGTTTTTAAAAAATTAAGATACAGGAAAGAACATTATACTCGACGCTCAAAATTTTATAAGAATCTCACACCTTTTTAATGTAGTAACTCAACTAAAAGGCATCAAGGCGTTAAGGCGTTTTGACTTGAATTGCTCACGTAGAGGGTGTCAAATACATGTCACTCGCTAAGGCATCAAAGTGACCTAACTTGAACACACCTGTGTAGGGGGTGTTGGAAGCATGAGATACATGAGTCAAGGAATGCTGACTTGTAATGTTTATGTTGAGAGTGTCATATGCATGAAATGCATGAGGTCATCAAGGAATGTTGAGATGACCCGTCCATGTAGGAGGTGTTGGACTTGGAAGCATAGAAACGTGTGCGACACGACACGGACTCGGTGACATGTTAGTTTTTAAAAAATTAAGATACAGGAAAGAACATTATACTCGACGCTCAAAATTTTATAAGAATCTCACACCTTTTTAATGTAGTAACTCAACTAAAAGGCATCAAGGCGTTAAGGCGTTTTGACTTGAATTGCTCACGTAGAGGGTGTCAAATACATGTCACTCGCTAAGGCATCAAAGTGACCTAACTTGAACACACCTGTGTAGGGGGTGTTGGAAGCATGAGATACATGAGTCAAGGAATGCTGACTTGTAATGTTTATGTTGAGAGTGTCATATGCATGAAATGCATGAGGTCATCAAGGAATGTTGAGATGACCCGTCCATGTAGGAGGTGTTGGACTTGGAAGCATAGAAACGTGTGCGACACGACACGGACTCGGTGACATGTTAGTTTTTAAAAAATTAAGATACAGGAAAGAACATTATACTCGACGCTCAAAATTTTATAAGAATCTCACACCTTTTTAATGTAGTAACTCAACTAAAAGGCATCAAGGCGTTAAGGCGTTTTGACTTGAATTGCTCACGTAGAGGGTGTCAAATACATGTCACTCGCTAAGGCATCAAAGTGACCTAACTTGAACACACCTGTGTAGGGGGTGTTGGAAGCATGAGATACATGAGTCAAGGAATGCTGACTTGTAATGTTTATGTTGAGAGTGTCATATGCATGAAATGCATGAGGTCATCAAGGAATGTTGAGATGACCCGTCCATGTGCGACACGACACGGACTCGGTGACATGTTAGTTTTTAAAAAATTAAGATACAGACACAGTGAAGACACATGCATTTTTTAATATATATATAATATTCGTTAACATGAGTTTTGTATTATATATATATAGTTATATACCACTTGTGTCCTACCTGACCGAACCCTGCTTCCTCACCGACTTCTCTTCTTCCTCATCGACGAAGCCTCTGCCTTTGCCCTTGACCCACTTATGGAAGAGGGTCAAATTGTTATAGCAATTTAATCAGAAGCAGTAAAAAAACCTAGATTAAAAAATTAAAAACTAAAATAGGTTAATAATATGTTAACAATTTTATCGGAAGTAGTAAACGAATGTAGATTAAAAAATAAAAAAATTAAAATAGGTTAATAATATGTTAATAATCAAATAGCTGTTTTTTAGTAGTAAAAAATCTAAATAGACCTTGTGATGTAGCACGGCTAAGGAAGAAGCTTTGTCGTTGAGGAAGAAGCTATGCGTAATGATAGCACGTGATGACAAAGGGGCGCTCGGGGTGGAGGGGTATAGAGTGCACGATGATCGTTAGGTTGCAATTGGAGCGCTTGAGGAGGGCCCGACATCACAACATTAGTGTGCGATGGCTGTCGGGTCGCAAGTAAGGGTGCTTGGGGTGGAGGGCTCAACAGTAGATGATAGAGGCTTCTCTGGTGACGCAGGTGGGGCGCCAATGGGCGAGGAGCAAAGGATGAAGATGGGACACCGATGGTGATTCTGGCAGGACATAGGTGGAGTGCAGGCTTTGTTAGATGGTAGTAAGGATGCTTTGTTGGGGCGCGGATCCATAGGTGGGTCAGGGGCAAAGGCAGAGGCTTCATCGATGAGGAAGAAGAGAAGCCGGTGTGGAAGAAGGGTTCGGTCAGGTAGGAGACAACTGGTATTTACATCGATGATTTGTTTGTAAAAGGTAAGAAATCCTCTCTAAATTTGTGAGGAAGAAGGATTCTAGAGGTTTTATGACTCCTCTAAACACAAATGTTGTATCCAATCGAATTAATTATTTTCTAAAAAGATATGGCTGGACATGTGTCTGATCATGTTGTTGACGAATCTATATCCAACCTGTTTTTGACACGGGTATGCCACCCAAACCAACGTGTCCGTGCAAAGCTTGCCTCTTCCATTAGTAGGTCAAGGGCAAAGGCAAAGGCTTCGTCGATGAGGAAGAAGAGAAGTCGGTGAGGAAGTAGGGTTCGGTCAGGTAGTACACAAGTGGTATTTACATTGATGATTTTTTTGTAAAAGGTAAGAAAACCTCCCTAAATTTGTGAGGAAGAAGGATTCTAAAGGTTTTATGACTCCTCTAAACTCAAATGTTGTATCCAACCAAATTAATTAGTTTCTAAAAAAGACATGGTTGGACATGTGTCCGATCATGTTGTTGACGAATCTATATCCAACCTGTTTTTGACACAGGTATGCCACCCAAACCAACGCGTCTGTGCTTCCTAAGAGTTGGATGCATGAGATGGATGTGGGCGATGCATGCTAACTTCAACCAATCGCATAGAATGTCGTACACATAAGATGCGTGAGGGCTACAAGACGTGCCCACTTGAATCACCCATGTAGTAGAGGATTGATGCATGTTATGCATAAAGGCATGCTGACATGAACTGTCGTGTAGAGTGTATTGGTGCATGAGATGGCCGAGTGGTATGGCAATGTAACTTAAACCATGTACGTACAAGGTGTCAAATGTATAGGACATATGAAGGCATTAGGGCATGTCAACATAAACTACTTATGTATGGTGTGTTACATGCATGAGTTGTATAAGGGTGTTAAAGTGTTCCCACATGAACAACCTGCATATAGGGTTTAGATTCATAAGTTGCACTAGGGTATCACGACATGCCAACTTGAACTTCCCATGTAGGGAATGTCGGATGCATGATATACACAAGTGTATTGGGGTGTGTCATCTTGAACCACTCTTGTAAGGGGTATCAGATGCATGAGGGCATTTGGGCATGCTGACTTGATCGATTTGTGTAAGGAGAGTCAAAAGTCTGAAATACATAGGGGAATTGGGATTGGCTCACTTGAATCCCCTGCGTAGGATGTGTTAGATGCATGCGACTTGTGATGGTGTGGAGGGCATGACGACTTGATCCACCCGTTGAGAGTGTCATATTCATGAGACATACAAGGGCATCTAAGCGTGCCAACTTAACCACCCATATAGAGAGTGTCGAACACATGAGACATATGAAGGAGTTGCGACATGCTAGCTTGAAATGTCTACATAGGGAGTGTATTATAGGAGCTATATGATAGGCATCAAAGCATGTTAGCGTGGGCTGCCTATGTACGATGTCTTGGAAGAATGAGATGCGTGAGGGCATCAGGTCATGTTGATTCTAATAACTCGTGTATGAAATGTCAATTGCATTAGACACGTATGGACATTGGGCCATGTCGACTTGAACCGCCTGCATACGTGGTGTCGGATGCATGACATATTCAAGGTCATCGGAGCATACGGACATGAGCCACGCGAATATGAGGTGTATCACGCATTAGATGCACAAGTGTATTGAGGCATGCTGGCTTGAATTACTTGCCTAGAGGGTGTCAGGCATGAGACGTGTGAGGACGTCGTGGCTTGTCATCTTAAATTTCCTATGCAAGTAGTGTCAGATGCATGATATGCGAGAGGCTGACGGGTCGTGCTGACTAAACAACCCTTATAGGGGTGTCAGAGACATGAGATGTCTATGGGCAAGCTGAATTGAACCACCCATGTAGATTGTATTGGACAATGTGTGTGTATTTGGGGCATGTTGACTTCAACAACGAGCGTTGGGTGGTGGACATCTGAGACATGTGATGACAATGGAGCGTTCTGACTTGAATCACCATGTAAAGGGTGTTTGACACAAGACATGTGAGAGCATTAGAGTTTGTTGATTTGAGCCGCCTATGTGGGAGCTACTAGAAGCATGTGATGCTCAATGATATCAAGGCATGCTGACTTGAACCACTTTAATTTATAGAAATTAAATTTCTATAAATTGTAGGAACAAAACATGTGTCTTTCAGATCCATCAGATGACCCGTCTCTAGGCGTAAGCGATAAGTTCCTACTGATACTACTTTTGCTTTGAGACAATTTCCCATAATTATGAATCTTTCATGTTCTTTTGGTTTTCGGATTGAAAGGAATCCATGCATATTATTCGTAACATGAGTTGAAGCACCAGAATCAATCCACCATGTATTAGAAGGAACTTCTGCAATGTTTGATTCAAAACATACAAAGGTTGAGTTTATACCTTTCTTTTCGAACCAAGTTCTACGTTTAATGCAGTCATTCTTTACATGTCCTTTCTTGCCATAAAAGAAGCATTTTACTGTAATAGCTTTCTTTTCAATAGTTTGTTTAACACTTCCAGACCCGACAAATTTCTTCGATGGATGATGCTTCGATTTTTTTTTCTTGTTACCAACTCCTTGAGTAGTAGTCAGTACATTATATGAACTTTCTTGCCTTAATCTTAATTCTTCCTGAACACACATACTAGTTAACTCATTCAAGTCCCACTTATCCTTATTTGTATTATAGTGAATCTTGAATGGGCCAAACTGAGAAGGAAGAGAATTAAGAATGAACTATACAAGGAAAGATTCATCAACATTCATTCCCAACGCCTTAAGTTTTTCAGGTTTGTCAGCCATATTGAGGATGTGATCCTGAATTCCTCGAGTGCCATCATACTGAGCTATAGTCAGTTCTTTCATTAATGTACCAGCCAATGACTTATCAGCAGATTTAAATCTGTCTTCAATACCCTTTAAATATTCACGTGCGCTAGATGCAATCGGTAATGAAGTCTTTATATTATTTGCAATTGTCATCCTTATGAACATTAAACTGAGCCTATCAGATCTTTCCCAAGCTTTCATTTCATTGACTTGTTCCACAGTACTTTTGTCAGTTAATTCTGCGGGCTTTTCAACAAGCAATGCCAAATCGAGATCTAATACGCCCAACGTAAATTGTACATGCTCTAACCATTCTGAATAATTTGATCCAAAGATTACAGGGACACTAGAAGCATGAGAATGTATGGACGGGAATACCACTACAGAATATATAAAATAACATTAATGCTTTGAGTTTTACTAAAATATGATGAACTATTGATATCATCAATATTTAACCTTTGGGTAAAAATATTGACATATCTAGTGTTCACTCAAGATCATTTATGGATGACTGATACCATCCTTGTGGAATAGTTTTGCTACCTTTGGGTATACAATTCTAAACTGCAAGGATATCCAAAACAGTATCATCCTACCCATCACATAATTATTTGAAATATATTATCCTTTGGGATTATCTAAATCTCCTAATTATGCATGTAATTTTTGAATATTATTTCATTAATATCATTGAGGACTTCTTCCTTAATATAGTTTTATAAATAATTGATCTAGGCAACTTTAGTGACTAAAAGACCAATGCAGTAATATAAAATATAAATTAAATTATCCTATGAATGATAAGACTTTAATTGTATTTCATATCATATAAGCCTACGATCTCAGGCTACTTTGGTAGCTACCGGTCAGGTATAACTTAAGGAGATGAACTACAAATAATATTCATCAAGTTTATTTGAACTAACTTATGCTGAAACAGTTCAATAATAGGATAACAATCATAATAATTATTGAACACTTAATCAACAGAAAAAAACTCATATGATAACTGTAATCATGATAATACATAAATCATGCATTTATGTGAAAAATAAATATTATTTCATAATTCCCAACATATCCATGTAAATAACTAAATAAATATCCAAAAACCAATAATTGGATTTAACACAAGCAATTAATAATTCATATGAGAAAACTATAAAGAAATAATAATTTATATTTTTTAACTAATTAATTTTATTTAATTGGAGAATCACAAAAGTCTAATTAAATAAATTGATCAAAAATAAAATATAATCATTGAATAATAAAAAATATAATCATATTTAAATTTTATTAGATTATATATTGATCAATTTTATAATTGAGAAAAATAAGTCATAATTTTTCAAATTTATAATGGCAGAACTATAATTCTAAAAGAATATAAAAAAATTACGGAATTTATAAAAGATTATAGGATTAATAAAACATAAGGGTAAAATTGTAAATAATCATATTCAACTGAAGGGTAAAACTGTAATTTCGATGAATGGCAAAGCTGTAATTTAAGCCTAATGGTAAAATCATAATTTTACACTTCAACTGTAATTTTTTCATTAAGAGAAAATCCTAACTTCTCTTCCCTTTGTCGCCGCGGTCGCCGACAGCTGGCATGCAGGACCGTCGTTTGCGTGGCCTCTGCTGCACGCGGCTGCCTCCGTGTGCGGCCGTCGCTTGATGCGGTTGCCTCTACGCATCGTAAACAAAAATAATAGATCTAATATTTTTGATCTCAAAACCTAGACTCTGATACCAATTGTTGGCATAAAAAACTATAAATATGTAAACTATTATGCGAAAACTGTTATGCCAGGATTGAAATCAAACAATACGAGATTTGTTTACGATGCGTACCTTTAGATGTCATCTGATTGAGATCCAACTAGATCTTTAAGAACACCGCCTGTCGGATCTGAATAACGTCGCTTGATATCGATCTGCAAGAAGAACTAGAATATATCTAGACCCCTTCTCCTCTCTTCCTATCCTTTCATAGGACCACCTTAATTGATGGTTTTGTAGAGATCGAGAGAATAACCGTAATCTCTCGACTCTATTCCTATTGTTGTCTTTTCTTGTCGTGCAGTTCCGTCACATAGGTTTATAGTAGGTCCTGTTTATTTATAGACGAGAGCAGAGGGTCTAGGATAAGTTATTAGGAGAGTTTCTTCCATCAAGGATATCCCATAAATATTTTAATATAATATAAACTTTATTTAATATTGACTAATATCTTTTATTAGAATTCAAATAATTCATAATATATTTTATTCAATTAATAAATAACCACGTAATCTTACAAAAAAATATCATCCATAACTATTTATTTCTTCATATCCTCGTTAGGAGTGAGAGTTGCCATCAATACTCATACCCGTACATATAATTAGTATCTTTAGATTTACCTTACGGACTGATCCAATACAAACGAACAGTTTATTATAGTATCATGATTAATTTTTTTAGTGAAGGACAAAAGATTAGGTATCCGTAATATTATATTATAATATCATGATTAGTTTTTTCCTCTTGGACAAGATATTAAACATTCGTAAAATTGCATTATATCCATTCTGGACGTATTAACTTGTTCCAAACTATATCAATGAGTGGTTAAATTGGACTTATGCACATTATATAGGTACAAATTACTTAAAAATTTCGAACTATTATCATCTAAAATGACAGGATATAATACTCATGAATATTATCATATCTGTTACACCAACGTGATAGTTCTGATTTCGATATAGAAATTTGTCTTTTTCATTCGTACCCTTCCCAAAATTGGCTAACAAATACCATTATTTGGCTTAAGTGGCTCAGATAATAGAATCTAAAATAAACACCACTAATCACCATCCTCGGCGATGACTGTGTTATGAAGCTTTATAACGGTGTTTTGGACCGCGGGCACGCCGAGATGTTGATAACTACGAACGTTATGACCCCAAGACACGTCAGAGTCTACTCCCTGCGGTCCCACGTAACGAGCCGCATACTGACACGTCAACAAACTGCCAACGGAAAGCAATGCGGGGAGGGGGGGGGGAACAGCTGATCCTGGAAGTCCCACGTGGCGAAAAGAGGAAGCCAACGACATAAAGGCCGTGGCTTCCTCCGGCGACGCACTACCGACGGGTTCCCCGGGTACCCAGGAAGGGGCCCACAAATGTCATCCTGCGAAGCCCCTCATTGCTTCCGGTCACATGGCAGGTACGCGAGCGGGCAAGCCGTAAACAGATAGAGAAGCGCTTTCGAGCCTTCTCTTCTCTCTGCTTTGAGTTATGCGCGTCGGATGGCAACCCCCAAACTTTTCCCTGCTTTTTCTCGCTTGGTCGGTGCGGATCCAAATAGACATCCATTACCCGACGCCTTAAATCCCCTAAATAGCCCCCATCCCCCGACCTATTGCTTACCCCGTCTTCGGGCGTAATAGGCTGCATCGAGAAGAGGGGCGTTCTTGTTATTATGACGAATGATGATGGCGTTTTAGTCGAGCCGTCCCCTTTCCCGTCCGTCCTCTTTTGTCCCTTTGTCTTTTTGCATCTCCCTTTTCTTTTCTTTTCCTTTCCTTTCCTTTTTATTGCCTACTGCGTCGACGTCGTGCTGAAGCGCATCGGCTTCGGGAGAAGCGAAGGCAGGCAGGCAGAGGGCGGCGCGATGAAGAAGAGCCCGTCGGAGTTGGCACTGGAGGCGTTTTTCCGGGCGGACGTCGGCGACGTCGACGAGCTGAGCCCGCCGCCTCCGCCGTCCCTGGAGGAGCTCCTCCTCCCCGGATCTCTGGGCTTCGGATTCGTCGATCGGGTGAGCGCCCCCTTTCCCAGTGGCTTCTTGGCGCTTTCTCTTCCTCTCTCGATCTCTTCTTCGACCCTGGACTAATCTGTTTGTGCCTCCATCATCTCTGTTCTCGTCTGGCAACGGGAATCAAAGCAGGACGGCGTTTTCTGTCATTTGGCTGGTGGCGGAGGACAGTTGCTCACCGGGGGAAGCCACGCATGGTCTCACAACCTGACCCCCAAGAACTCCAATATCTCTGCAACCATCGACTCTCAGTCCTCCATGTGTGGTATATGATCCGTTCTTTTATCTTCTTCTTAGTGATATGTCTTTCTCTGTTCATGAGAACCTTTCTGCCACTGTGCCTAATCATTAATAGCTCAGCCTGAGAAATCAGACTGTTTTACCAACATAACTGTCTGGAGATGAGCAGGTAATGAAAGAAGGGACTAGTCACCATGGGAAATATCCTTTTAGTTCTACATATGCAATCAGTTTGCTCTTGAAGTATTTTGATACCAAATCCAAATTAGAGATAGCATGTATAGTCAGATTTACTTCCTTTTCAGTTTAGTTGAGCTAGGTTTTCTTACTATCAGGACTTATAATCTTCTTAGTCTCCAAGAATGTTCCTCAATTCAGTCTCTGAATCCTTGCCCTGTTTTTGTTAGAGTTGAAATATAAGTCTGATCAGTTTTTATCAGCTTAAGCTTTTAGAATTAGTAGTCACTTAATTCAATACTATGTCATTGCATAAGAGAAGTTAATGGAATCCCGTTGCTCTCACTCGTATCTTGCACTTGGATTCACTTGTCACTATTTTATCATCTTGTGCTACATATTTGAATGTCTTGTTCTTGCGTATTTCTCTGTGGTAACAAGGCAATAAGTTAATGTTATATCTGAGTAGCGTAAATTTTTAGGCAAATTTACCTAGTATTTTCTTACAGAAACCTAGATCACCAAATTTTGAAGTAATAAAATTTTTGACCTTTTAAGCTTTCTAAAATTCTGTTATGATCTTTTCCTAACTTCATACATACTCTAAATCAGTTGTTAATGATACATTCAAGATTTATGCTTATTTTGTAAGTAACCTATCTTTTACTCATTCTTTACAGCTTTTTGAACTTCATTAAGGTTTGAAAAACCGAATCATTTTAGATCTTGGTAGTTTGATTGGATGGTTATTGAAAGTTTGTCAAGATGCATGATTAGAGAACAAATTTTATTTGAATTTCCATGAGAGAAGAGGTGAGGATGAGAAGAAAAAAAGGTTAAGTGCATGCATTCCCTTGTTTGCTGTAAATTCATCCCGTTAGTGTAATAAATACTATGATGGAAAATTTTCTGATTCCCTCATTTTAGGGGCCAAAAATACACAGAAAAGCTCTCTATCAGGTGGATCATGCTCATTAGTGCCAGGAATTGCATAGAACTATTAGTATCCAGTTCCAATCTGAGAACGTAAGTTGTCAGACCTTGAATTCCATTTGTTATTTAATAGATAAAAGTTGTTTATTTTTTTTATTTCAACTAAAATTAATTGAATTTTTTTAAAAATACTTCAGTTGAATTGATATGAAGAAAGAAGCTGATTGTTATGAAGAAGATTTGTACATGAAATAAATTTGTGGTTGTAAAAGGACATTTCAGCTGTACCACTCTTACTAATTGTAGGTTTACATATGTGAATCCTTTTTTTTTTTCAATTTTGGAATCATGAATTCTGTTCCTTGGAATTAGCTTCTCGAAAACTCATCACTTCAATGGTGGGGAGTCAATTCTGAAACTTAGTTTTCTACTAACCAAGTTCCAAGCAAACTAAAATTTTTGCTTCTCTTTTTCAATTCTATTTTAGCTGAGACACCAACTTCATCTCATAAGCCTACAGCAAAAGTTAGTGAAGCTCTTGGAGGAACAAGTGGGTCTGAGCAATCAGATGACGAGTCCTTAGAGACAGAGGGTGGGCAATGTGAACAAAGCACAAATGTCTTAGACATCAAGCGGATGCGAAGGTACATCAAGCAGCATGATTTCATTGAATCTTCTATCTGGGTCATCCTATTAATTTCCCATAATAATAAAAAGAGGAAAAAGAAACCCATCGTTCAACAAGCGCACTGTCTGGAAAGCAAAATAATAAAAGACAGACAAATGGTTAAGCTGATTGAAGTCCACAATGTTCTATTCTCTAGCAGACAATTAGCTGCAATGTTTGTGTTGGCAATAAATCTATAAAAATCATGGCTTTTTTAATGTTAGAATCCGGTTATATTTCTTTCTTTGTTGTATGTCGTCTCTTGACTCATTGAAAGAAAAAGGTATTAGTGGCATTTTCCTTGACTAGTACTCAACCTCATACTTCATTTAGTAGCTATTCCTTAGAATGTGGAAGATGTAGGAAAGAATAATTTATTGTTCATCATGTTCATAATTTTATTTTGCTCTTAAGGATGGTGTCGAATCGGGAATCTGCTAGGCGATCAAGAAAGAGAAAGCAAGCCCACTTAGCTGATCTCGAGCTGCAGGTAAATGATGTGCCACACTTTTGTTTGTAAAATAATAGCACTGATTAAATAAATAGGCTTCATGTTCCAAATTGGGTGTTCTGTATAAATGCCAAAACACCTTCACATATTATTTTTTTCTCTTTAGCAGCAAGTTTTTCATATCAGGAATAAGAGTGTGCAGAAAGGAGGACATGAAAAGTGGAATCATAAAAATATATTATATATGCAAGTCAGCTAACTACCAATACAATCTGTCACCCACTCATTGCCTGTCCAAAATTATGTCTGAGTGGAATTTCTAAATGAAGGTATGGGTATACCATTTATTCGCCAAATTCTGCATGATGAACAATGTGTTCCATGATTCGATGCCATCATATTCCCCATATACACCTGTCTTAACTCCTTCCAGTCACTATTGGCACATTGAAGAAAGAAAAAAAAAAAGAGCAGCAGAAAATCCAAAGCTTTCCTTCATCCATGCTAAATGTTTGGAAATCCTCAAGAATTATCTTTTTTTTCTTTCATTTGTTATAATGTTACAGGTACTTGTGATATTCTAATATCGAAACATCTCTTAAAAACTGCTCAGTGTAAATCTCAGTCATATAAAAAAAAAGGAAAACAATTCTAGTAATCACAATGTGTATGTTCAGAATGAAAGCCTAGTTATCCAGTTTATCCACTTCAAACCTTCAGTTTTTCTTGCCCACGTTGTTTGTCAGGTGGACCAGCTCCGAGGAGAAAATGAGTCCCTATTCAAGCAACTAACCGATGCCAGTGACGAATTCACCGAAGCAGTCACAAATCATCGCATTCTCAAGTCAAATGTGGAAGCATTGAGAATCAAGGTAATCTTTCCTTGTCAGATTGCAATGCGAACAATGAACTCAGTTACTTCCCAGGGCTTATAACAGACAAGAACAATGTTTCGCCAAACCATTTCAGGTGAAGATGGCAGAAGACTTGGTCACCGGAGGTGCTTTGGCTTGTGGTCTCGACCATCTCCTCCAGACCAACATTGGATCACCCCAGTTCCTGAATCCTCAGCAACCATCCCGGGCATCCCCAGATTTCATCTCGGGCATCCAAGTCCAAGCAGATGATCCTGGTTTTGTTGGCACTCCATGTGCTGGACAATTCCAGAATACAGGGATGGGAAATAATGATGCAGAGAATGCAGACATCTTGGCTGGACTGAACCAGACTTCGCCATTGCAGAGCATTACAAACATGGAGAACCTACACAATAGAATTCCAAGGGAAGTAGCAGGCTGTGGAGCCAACATTTGGCCATGCAAAACCAACACAGACTCGGTGCCCAAGTAGCATCCTAGATTTCATGTAAGACCACATAATTTGAGATGGCTAGTTTGCAGGTTTTAATATTGGGCTCTACTCCTGTAATCGACTTTATGTTACATATGCGTAGACCTTTTATATTTTCTCATGATTTTCATATAGTTCATCTGTTTTGTTTTGTTATATAAATATACATTATTAAAAAAGACACGGAGGCTTCTCTCAACATTTCATAATGTAAGTAGTCACATACGGGACTCATCCATTTCCAAGTAAGGCTTTTGGATTTTGATATATTAGATCGTATATAATTACTTATGATTTTACATAATTTGGATTTTTTTTTTACATGTTGTTTGACACTATCTGTGCTGCAATAAAAACTATATGGTGAATTCTCAGAAAATAATTTTTAAAATTTCTTTTATAGGGGCGAAGATAACCTTACTCTTTTTGAAGGCATGTAATAGCTCTCTCTCTCTCTTTTTTTATTGCCCGTGATTAATGACGACGGGAGAGGCGCGAGTTTGTGAGCGACAAGCTCTCGTACAAGGGGCGTCGATACGACCACGTAGAGGACGATGGCCGATAAAGAAAAAATAATTATTTTAAAGAAACAAATTAAGTTATACATTTTTTTAATATATATATATATATATATATATATATAGGCCATTCACTGATGTATTCCATTACGAAAGCGGCATCGTATACGCCGATCCTTCACCTATGGTGGCTGGAGAGGCGAATGATGATGGCGACGGGCGGTGAGCACGACGACAGCGGCCCACTGCTCGAATTCACCACTCCTCTTTCTGCTGCCGCCATGTATCCAGGATCAGCGAAGAAGCACCAAAGGGATTGCTTTCCTCTCCCTTATTTCCTTTCTCTTCTTGAACCCTATTACCGGGAAGAGGAAGAATACCGGGATCGGCAAGCAGCTGAACCCTTTCTCCGGTTTCTTTCTCTTTTTTGTTTCCCTTCCTGATGGTTATTAGGTCGTATCGTTCTATGATGGTGTGTAAGTGATGCTGGATCTCTCTCTTTCTCTAGGTTCCGTTGACGTGATCGTTCTTGGAGGACTCTAAGAGGCAAGAATCGGTTGAGAAGCGTGAGATTGTGAAGCAGTCCGGAATGAATCCGCTTAATCCTAAACCAAACAATGAGCGTTTACCATCTTCCGAAGGTACTTTTTCCTTCCCTTCTCTTCTATGTTATTTGCCCTAAATCTCTAGGATTATGCTGCTCGATCCTGTTTGGTCTGGTTTGTGGATGAGAACGAATCGAACTGGATGATGTGGGAGGAAAATTTTCCAAACCATAACACTACTTCTTGTTTTGAACCTTAAAATTTCAACCAATGTAGGTTTCCGATTGTCGATTTAATTGGATTCATGGTAGTGTTGGCTTAAATCTCTCAATGCTTTCCCCCACAAAAGTGACATGAATTCGGGTTCTTACCTTGTGTGTATTTGTTTTAGACCCAATGTGGTCTTGCTACTTTGATAACTTTACTTATATCTTTAATTTCCCATAAATAATTGAGTTTCATAGATGGAGTTCTTAAAAATTGCCACTTGGTCTTGTTAGTTGTAATCACTCAATCATTTCATGCAAAATTGATTGGTACAGCATAAGTCTTGGTAATTGATCTAATTATATCCATTAGAAAAAAGATTTTTTTCTGTTGACCTGGAAACTCCCATGCACTTTGGAACATTCTCAATGACTTTCTGGTAGCAATTGAATGATCTTCGAATTTTAACAGGGCACGTATTAGGTGCATAAAACTCTTTCAAATGCTTTTATGTTTACTTGTTTTGGGGGTTATATTAAGGATCCACTTTAATTCTTGCTTTTATACATTGATAATTAACCAACTTATTAGTCATAGACAATAATCTCATGGTATGTGTTGTTTATGGAAAATTATCTTGGTTGACAAGAGTTTAGTTAAGTTTATTTTAAACTTGAGTTGTATAGGCAACACTTTAAAAATTAAGGGCCAATTAAGGTTCCTAACAAAAAGTATAGTAGACGGAGTGACAAAAAGCTTTTGGAATAAAAGTTTTAGGTACTATTATTCAATAAGAAAAAGCAATTGATTAAAAATATTATTTAGAGAGTAAAGTATGATGGGACTCAATAATTTTGTATGATCATCTGATTTTTATACAATTAAAAAAATAAATAAATAATGGTTGTCAGGCTCATATCATAAGTGAGACAAAGATTTGAATTGACTTATAGGAGCTTGATAATTCGGACTCAATAAGTTAAATAGATCAATTATCCTATCAAATCAGATCGTGACAAATGGCATCAAAGACATGGTGATTAGCTAAAGTAGGATAGAGCTGTAGGTCACGTTAGGTTAAATCTCACAAGCATTATGCTAAAATTTGATCTGAGCTTTGCTCGATATACATAAAATTTGGTCGGTTATCAAATCTTAATAGATAAAATAAAGAAGAATTATCTAAGATTATATAAATATGTTTTATGTGTGTAGCTCAATCTAAATAGTTGGCATCGTGCAACTTAGTGTTAATGTTATTGTCCATATACTACTACTAGAAAGCACACAGTTGTCACAAACATGTTATATTATGATGATTTGAACCGACATTTCACATTTGTTCATGTGCACATTTGTTCTGTAAATGCACAACTTCACATGCAAGATTAGTTTAGTAATGCTCATACATGTACATCGACCTTCCTTGGTCTCGACTATGCCGTGGGCTGTTATTTTCCTCATTGTTTTCTTGTCGAGTTGATTGTCCTAGAACAGAGCCACAAAACAGGAGTGCAAGTAACAAACGCCCCCCAACATTATGTACTTAAACAATTATTCTACCCATGAATCTGCATAGTTGCTTTTATCCTTGGGTACACATCTTTAGCTACGTTAAAGTTTTGATATGTGCATTGGTGTTTCATAATTGCGTCATATATATGTAAACTATGATGTCAGATGATGTGATCACAGTGCTGGTTGTACTATATATGGATTTGAATTTTGGGTGGTTTTAAAACAATATATGTACAGAAATTGCATTGTTGTGATGATAGTGTTGGGTGGATATATGAAGGACTGAGAAAAACATAGCAAAAAAATTATTTATGAATAGGTAGGCATAATTTTGATAAATCATAAAATGAAAAAGAATTGTAAAGATATGTGATATTCTGACGTGACATACATGCTATGATTGGGCAAAATGAGACTACTTTGATTTTTAGAATGTCAACTTGGTAAAAATTTAGATGTTAATAGCAATGTCCTAGAGAATCCTTCTCAACATTTTAAACATTCATAAATTCGACGTTTTGTATTCTTACTGTTGGGTTACTACCTTAGCTTAACTTTATAGAATCCAGGTCTAAGTGCCGCCCTCGAGCCCATCCACTTGAATTTTCTTTTCTTTTAGTCTGTGATTGGGAAGTTACAGCATTGGCAGGCGGGCAACGACCACCAGGTGTTAAACCACATTCACCAGGCACTTTCTATGCTGTTAAGATATGATCAACGGACCGGAACACTTGTATCTAACTTTGCCATCCCTTTTTTCCATTGGCATGTTCAACCTGGATTTTTTTTTATTCAACAGTACTAATACTGTTTCAAACGTGCTTAATTTTGAAGTTCTCATTGGATTTGATATTTTAATGTTGGTATTAATTGCACCCGATCAATCAATGATTCCTTGTATAATAAATTATCTGTAATTTTGAGATATTCCTGATTATTATCAGGCTTCATAGCGTGGACGGATGAAATCTTTCTCCTGCTCTGTGCTAGCTATTCAAATTTAATCTAACATCATATTATTGACTTATTGGCTGGACCCTGATAATAGCCTTCTATAAAATAGTCATTCGACCTTTAATTAAAGAACATGAGATATTGATTCAATCTCCTTGCAACCTTAAAAGAGTATATGTCACATAAGCCTGAACGTGTTGATGTCACCTACAATGACGAGGCTTTTTACAAGATGTCTTCGTCATGCGGCACTGATACGTGTCGGTGGATCCCACTTCCTCTTTCTTCTATGGCCTGTGATGTGCCACATCAGCTGGTCGAGGTAGGTGTTCTCATTTCGCGCCTCCGTCACGTGAGCCGTCAATTTATAGTTGGACGTCCACCCCGGCGTCTGCCCCTTGTCGCTACTGATAACGTCACCGGTAGCGGTAATCTTACCCCTGCGAGGGTGCGCGACGTTACCGACTCCCTCTCCCTGGCGGACGGCAAAATTTTGGCGGTGGAAGGTCTTGCCGCCATTTGTAAGCCGTTTTCTCACCCCCTCCCTCTTTCCGTACCCGGAAATCTGACCCGCTTACGGCGGGCCCCGGGGCACCTGTTGGTGGCGCGCAGTATGCGAGAGCCTTGTGCATGTGGGACCGAAATATTTTTTTTCGCCTTCTGTGCCAGCTCTTAGCGCTTCCTGTGGGCCCCGTCGTTATCCTTCACGAGTTGAGATGAACAAAATGAAACCTTGCCCACATGACATTCGAACAAATGAAACTTCCACCTTCAACCCAACCCAACCTCACCCTAACGGGGGCGGAAAAGAGCCACACCGATGGCAGCCACGTGTCCCATCCAGGCGGTCCGTGACAAGCGGGCCGGTCACTGTCCCGGTCAGCCCGATGGGCCCCGCCTCCGTCGCTCGATCGCGCGACTTCGTGAACTGACGGTCGAGACGCTGCCCGGCTCGCCCTTGGGGCAGATCTCCTCGCCTTTAAGAGGCGCAGTAACCCAGCCCTTTCCTCCTCGCCCAAGTCGAGGGTTGTCCTCCCTACCTCAACGCAACCCTCGCCGTTGTCCTTCTCCCTCACCCTTCCATTTCCCATCCGCCGCCACTGCGGCCGGTTCCTTCGGCCTTAGGCCTACGGCCACGGACCCCACCCCCAGCCTCGACGTCCGATGATTACCCCCTTCCTCCCGGCGCCGGAACGATAATAACTCGCTGGATCCCGGCCGATCTGAGGTCCACACCCGCCGTTGATGGCGTCGGCGCTCCTCGCGAGCAGCAATGAGCCATGCTGGGGAGAACCGAAGGTTTATATGAGGGAGAACCCCATTTCTAACCCTAACCCTAGACCCTGCCCCAACCTGTTTCCCAGCGAACATGCCGGCAGACGGTTGGACCAATATCGGGCCATGGATCTGGAGGAGGTGCCGCCGGCCACCTCCGCTGCCGCCGTGTCTGACAATTCCTCTTCGTTCAACAGAAGACCTACCGACCTCAACCAGCGGGGAAATCGCGGTGCCGGCGTCGGCGGAAATTATGTGACCTTCAGCATCTCCACCTGCTCGAAGATGGAGCTGAGAGAGCTCAAGCGCCGGCTCGTCTTTGAGCTCGACCAGGTCCAGAGCCTCATGAGCCGGATCCAGTCGACGGAGATGCACTCCGCAACCCGATCTGCCGGATTTGGTGCGTCATCAGATTTATTCTCGGCCTCGGCCGAGGGGACCAGGGTTTCCGGCGACAAGGCGACCTTACCTGTGGTCTCGCCAAGAAGCCCGAAGCTTCCGGAGTTGGAGCAGCTCCTGGCAGCCATGATGAAGAAGTGCGGCGATATCTTGTCGAAACTGATGAAGCACAAGAAGAGCGTTTGGTTCAACTCCCCGGTGGACGTCGTCGGGATGGGTCTCCACGACTATCACCAGATCATCAAGAGCCCGATGGACCTTGGGACGGTGAAGAAGAAGCTCAACGATGGCCTCTACCCGTCACCATTGGAGTTCGCATCTGACATCCGATTAACCTTCAACAACGCCTTGCTTTACAATCCGAAGGGGCATGAGGTGCACAAGCTCGCCGACCAGTTCCTTCGACACTTTGAGGGGCTGTTTAGGCCTCTCTACCAGACGTACGAGAAGCAGAGAAGTACCATGAAGCGTGAGGAGGTTCCTGATCCGCCGCCGCCACCGTCGCCGATCCCAGAAATCCCATCACCGGTGCCGGTTTCTCCTCCTGTGGTTCATCCGCCGAACCAGCCACAGCCGCCGCAGCAGCAACCAAATGTCGCGCGGACGACGCCGGGAAAGCTGCCGAAGCCAAAAGCAAAGGATCCCAACAAGAGGCCAATGAGCTTCCACGAGAAGCAGAGGCTGAGCGAGGGGTTGCAGAGCCTGCCGCCGGAGAGAATGGCTCACGTTTTGCACATTGTGAGGAAGGGCAACGTGGACGCGATGCAGAGCGGGGATGAGATCGAGTTGGACATCGATGCGTTGGACACGGAGACCCTTTGGGCGCTCGATCGATTCTTGTGCAATTGCAAGAAGCTGATGAGCAAGATGAAGAGGCAGGAAGCAATTGCGAGCGGGCTGTTGTCCGCTGGCCATTCTATGGTCGCTGCCCCTGCCCTGATTCCAGATGAAGGTGGCGGTGGTGATGAGCGGGTAATCACGAGGATATCTTCTGCTCACTTCCAATGCTTCTCTTGGTGAATGCTTTTGCTAATACCATTGTCACCTCTCTTTGCAGTCTCCAGTGTTTGACGACGAAACGCCTGAAGCAGTTGTAGCGAAGAAGAGCAAGAAAGGAGAGACAGCTGAGGAAGACGTCGACATCGGCGACGAATTGCCCGCCATTACTTACCCTTCGGTGGAAATCCAGAAGGACACTGGCAATGACAGCTCCTCTAGCAGCTCCGGCAGTGATTCTTCTTCGGCGAGCGGTATATCCAGAAGCCGTAGTGCATCTTATTACGTTCAACGTCCGCCGTGGTTGTTAACTCATCCCGTTGCTAATCTCTTTGCCGGTGCAGAGTCTGATTCAGAGAGCTCCTCAGACGGTGATTCTGGCGACAACGAAGACTAACAAGGCTGGTGATGCGACGGTGGTAGACAAGGACAGTGCAGTGGGTGGAGGAGAGGGAGAATTGAGGTGTGTTCTATTTTTGTTTGTTTGTTTGTTTGTTGTTCCTTTTCTTCTCCTCCTCTTCAGGTGCAGGCGTGACTTAGGTGGTAGGAGTGGATGGACAGGTGTAGCATATGTAAAAAGCGAATTAGAAAAGTGACACAGAGGTAGTGCAGGTGATGATGCGTTTGGCTTCATATGATTTTTCACTAAAGTTGGTCATTGGGCCTTTTGGGCATTGCTTGGTGGCTCGTTAATGGTGCATTCTCTCCCATCATTTCTGGTCTTGTGGGCACTGTTATAATGTCTATCGACGCCTTTTCCTCTTCGTAGCCCTTTTCTCTTAGGTCTCTAATCCGCCCCCGTTGGCAATCATCGAATCTTGATTCCGTAGCTCATTCAGTGTGTGCTTTCTATCATGCGACACCCGAGCTGGTCTTGTGACATAGTGATTATATAGATGCTGCATTCGGCAAAGCAACGTGTCATCCAAAGTGTCTTCAGGAGTTTGTAAATGGTTGCCAATACTTTGGAAGTCATGTAGCATTTCTGTTGTATGAGGATTTAATTTAAGGGCAAAGTTCTCTCTACAGCCCAATAATTGCCATCGGGATGAGATCGTTCTACTTGAAACTCATGAAGCATTTTTGTTGTATGGGGATTTAATTCAAAGGCAAATGTCCTAAATAAACTTAAGATTTTTATTTTTTTTGTAATTTTTGTAAAGTATTTTTTAGTTTCTAAAAGATATGTTTAGTCCTCTAAAGTATTTTTGTTTTTTTTTTTTTGTAATTTTTGTCGTCTGTGTGGTTGTCTTGCTTTTGTCCATCATCAATTGTTGTTATTGTGCTCGTCTTATCGCTCCTCCCTTTAGCATACCTTTACTCTTTGTTCGTTACTATTGTCATCATTAATTGTTGTTATTATGCTCGTCTTATCGCTCCTCCCTTTAGCACACCTTTACTCTTGTTCGTGACCTTTGTTGTCTTCGTTCTGTCATAGATCAAATTACAATTAAGATACAGTCATAGATAAATTTATAAATAAGATATTCAATGTAGTACTTATATATATTCATATTTTTTAAATTTATTTATACTTTTAAGTAGTATTTAGGTGACTTATAATAGGTTTGATAATTTTATTTTGATGGACTTTTATGATTGTTTCCTACTCATGTGGCACATAGGTGGATGAGCCATTGGGATAGTATTTAAGGTTGGTTTACTATCTTGTTTCGCCATGTGAGATCTTGAGTTAAATGTTTTTTCTATTTTGTTTTTTTTTTTCTTTGCAAGTCCTTATGGAATCATAAGCGATTTCGGAAAGAATAACTATTTAAAGGTGAACATGGTAAATTGTATTAGAGCAGGACAATCATATTTTAAAACATTTGGTATGCAAACATAAGGGACCTTAGCAGGCTTGCATTGAAGACAACCAACGCATGTGATCATTTAAAGGAAACAAGCAATGAGATGTAAGGAAAGGAGTTGTTCAGAGGAACGGACATTTAAGATTGGTATTTAGAGGAATGATCGACACTTTGCATAAGAAACATCAGCAGAACAAGAAAATAAAAAAAAAATACAGAGTGCCCAAAAGTTAGGATGGCTAAATTTAAGTTACGATTCAACGTTGGGAATCAAATTTGACACAGTTCAAGGAAAACGAGGCACTTGATAGAGCATGAGATCGTGCTAAGGGGGATTGGGTTGCTTGATAACTAAAAGAGTTGTACAAAGCTCATAAATGTGAGAAGAATTGTTAACTCGAAGAATTCAGTACTCATGCAAGTATATGAACGATGGATTGTCCCTGGTCATCCTAAGACGATTAAAACTTGATGCTATGGAGCATTGAAACTCTCTCTTCAACATAAGAAGAATACATTTGTACGAGATTGAAGTGTATAACAAGTTTAACATATAGCTAGGCTTTAAGGGATGTACCAAGAGTTGTATTGGTGAACAATCATAATCTAACAAATGCATTCGTGAGAGCAAAACAAGCATAGTTTGTTCATGAAGACAAAATAGTTCAAGGGGATGATAGTATCCGAAACTTTTAAAGAGAATGATACGAAGAAGAAAGTTATTCCAAGATAACAAATGTCTATGATTAATAAGTCCCGATTCTCCAAAAGAGAATCACATATAAAAGTTTGCATATGTCGAGAAAGGGTACTTCAAGAAAATAACTCCACAAAATGAACATATAGAGCAAGTAGCGAGGAATCATTGCATGATCTCTATGAGGTAATGCTTTGGTAGGACATATTGCGAGATCAAGTGGAAGAGCAACCTAAGACAACATCAAACAAAAACATAACTTAGAGTCAATGTGGAGATCAGACTTAACATAGTGCTAACATGTGGAATGATAGATGCGAGGTAATGAAGCTTTCCTTGAATAGAAGTCAAAGACATGGAATCTTACAAAGGCAAGAGCAAGAACATGTCATTCCAAAAGTCTTGTTTTGATGGAGTGGACTCATCTTGCATGGTGCCAAAGTCGAAGGAAGTTTCGAGGCACATGCACTTTATCTCATTGAAGTATTTGACGGAGGAGATAAGGTGACATAACTTGTAACGGTAAAGTTTGGGTCAAAAGATCTTGTCATGAGGTAAGAGGACACGAAGGCGGGTACTCTTGAAGAATATGTTGTAGTGCTGTTATTCGAGATATCACAAAGGAAGTGGTGCACAATGAAGATTGTGCTAAGGGCAAGGGCCTAGGATCTAGACAATGGTTCACTAACTCCAATGAAGTCAATAGAGTTTAAAAGTTGTTAGGCGACGGACTATCCTAGAACTGTGCTTTGTCTATGTGTAACCCGAGAGCAGGTGGACAAAGATCAATTACCAAATGAGCGAGCACAATTGGAGGTGGCGAAGGCCTTGCAATATGTTGGTAAAGGCTATACATGAGGAGATCGCAGTCCAAGTTCATCCCACAAAGATTAGAATGCAATGGAGATGTCACTATGAGGTGACATGGTGTAACGAATCATGGTGGAATAGTTCAACGTAATGCGACACACAGGAGAGGTCTTGCGAGGAACTTGATCATACAGATATATGATCGAGAGCTGCTAGGAGCTCCACTTCGGTGAACAACACGATAATAAGAAAGGTTATAGATTCAAGGAGTGAATTGTATAGTACCACAAAGGTGGGTCTTCTGTGCGTGTATTGAATTTTTCATTAAATGAAAGTCTTGGTCATCATCATATGGGAGTTGTGTAACATCGAGGGAAATTTAGAGCGTAAGTACTAATGAGTCCCGTGGGTGGGGTGGTTGAAAAGAGTAAGGAAGCAATGACGAGTCAAGAGGGACTTAGCTATCGAAAAATAAGCGTCAATTAAAATGAAGGTGGACTTAGAGGATTGTCATAATGCTAGAGACGCGGATCTATCGATCGCAAAGAAATGGATATAGATACGACATGATAGATAGTAGGGCTATAGACATGTCAACGCTATTCTATCACAAAGGTGAGACTTCCGTGGAGTCATCAATCTCTTGCTCTTATGATGGAAGAGCATTTGGTCATGAAAGAGGCTAAGGAAGTGGATAATATAGAGACAAACTCTA
This sequence comes from Ensete ventricosum, assembly GCA_029747655.1. Taxonomy (NCBI): domain Eukaryota; kingdom Viridiplantae; phylum Streptophyta; class Magnoliopsida; order Zingiberales; family Musaceae; genus Ensete; species Ensete ventricosum. The sequence continues at coordinate 7,088,309 of JAQQAF010000003.1, forward strand.
AGTACGGAGATAAGGTTAAAGGGCGGAGGCCAAGAAACTTCGTAAGATCGGTGTCAACGGGTTTCTCGTCAAAATAGTTGGAAGTGGAGGATTTCTGATCAATGCAAGAGTGTTCGATTAAGGAAAGAAGTAGGCAACATGCAGTGTCATACTTTTTCTACTCAAATGAGTAGATGATAGAGATGATGGAGAAGACGGAAAAATGCTAGAGAATCAAAATTATTGGAGACTTGCTATAAGTCTAGGAAAAATTTTGCTATTTCAAGCAAAACTTATTACAAGTTTGATAGCAATGAGAAGGTGAATCAGACTATCTAATTCAATGCAGGGAGCGTAGACAATTGGGGTGGTTTGAAAGTGTGAGCAAAGAGCAGGCGAAGGCTAGTATCCAGCTCGATGCATAAAGTATAACTCTCGAGGTGGTGGGCGAAGTTGAGTAACCTTTGTATTTTCAACTCTTAAGAGAATGGGCAAAAGTGAATACCCTAAATCTCTTATTGATCTAGCATAGTGGCGTTACACATGTTCAAATACCCTTCAAAGAAAGTGGAAGACAATAGTTATCAAATCATCACCAATGATAATCGATTCTAGTGAGAGTAAACTATCCAATTCATTTTCCAACAGTATGCCAATTGAAAGCGGAAGTGATGCGAACCCACTTGGAGGTAACAAGTAAAAGAAAAATCGTTGGGTAAATTTTACGGAGGAAAGATTTCAAATTTTATAAAGTCTACGGGGCACTTCTCGTTAAAAGCTCCAACAAGCATCCACCTAGTTCAAGCGATGCAAGATGTTTGAGAGATTGACGCATAACAAGATTTTTTTCCTTTATTTGAATGATCTGCAGGAATAAAAAAAAAATCAACATACTCAACCGACCCCACACTAGAGTCAGAGTAATTGGCAAGTTGAAGTAGTGTAGCAGATCAAAGTTTAACTACTCAATGATAACATCGGAGAGCATCGCTTTGCAACTTAAGTAGAAGATTAAAGATTCGGCAAAGACGAGGAGATACAATGCCCACAAAGGCTTCGACGAGGACGTCGAATGAATAAGTAGGAGAGAATATCATGAATAATATTGTAAACAAAATATTTGATGTAATGCTAATGTATGTATGTGGCTTTCGATTTTATTCATATTTTACACAACATGTAGAGAGCTTATTGTAGGCTTGGTAGCTCTTATTATGGTTGGCTTTTATAATTGTTTCAGGCTTATATAAATGTAGGTTATGTGTAATCATCATGTAAAGATAAATTGCCTAAAAATAGGCCATCTAGATAGCCAATTTGAGGGTTTTCTAGCTTTGTAGAATGGTGCAAAATGTTAGCCAATATAGTACCCAAGAGTAAACTAGGTGGGACATGACTAGATAGGCCTTTGGGATAATGTCTAGGGTTGATTCGCTATCTTGTTTCATAGTAGTATTATATATACACTTGTGAAAACTTTTGATCGTGACAGACCACCTTAAACCTTGTATCACATGATCGTTCAGAGCTTACGAAGTTCATGTTTATAATTTGCATTGTCTATCAAGTGTTTGCTAAAATAGTTGTTTATGGGGTCCCTTGTTAAATATTATATCTAACCCATCTTCTCTTTTATATGTCCTTATATATGTCCTTAAGGGATCATAAGAGATTTCAAAGATGTTAACCCTTTGTGAACGGACATGTAAGAGTTTCCCACGATTTAGACAAAATCAACTAAGTCGTGATAGTTTATCAATGTAACTAAACACTTGTCTGTCACCTCCACCCTTGCCCTCACCATCCTCGGTCACTATGACCACCCTCAAAGAATGCTCTTATTCATCATTGTCATTGCATGCTTATCCATTGCGACTACCCTCGTCCTCATCCCTCATTGTTGTCATGCTCTCGCTTGTTGCCTTAACCTTTGCCCTCCATCTCCTCCACCACAACTTGTATATTTGCTATCGTTTCTCTTAACCTCTGCCTTGGACGTCTCTTATTGTGTCATCTTAGAAGAGGACATTATCAATCCTGTACATCTCTTAGATCTCAAGCCTTCCATGTTGAAAGAATGCACCCTCACCTACATTCATCACTCACCGTCGCTCGATCATGAGAGTAGAGTAGCTTAGGAAGGTTACACGTGATGTGATGGGTTATGCATGTGCCAAAAAAAATAAAGGTAAGGCCCGTCGTGGTGCCTCCTTTCTTCTTCGTCAAGTTTGACAATCACAATATGTGGAAAGGGCTTAACGCTTTTTCCACATGATGTAAGACAATGAAATAATGAAGGTGACGAACAAGGGCATGATGACAACAACAAGCAAGAGCATCATCATTGCAGATCGAGAGCTTGATTGAGGCAGAGGCAACTATGTGACGATGAATGAGATGCGACAATATAAAGACAACAACCGATGAGACAAGAGCCAACTATGAGGAAAATAAAAATAAAAACTCAAGATTTAAAAAAAAAAAATACCCTTAATTCAATATATTATAACGGTGACCACCGAGGATGACAGAAGCATGAGAATAGAAGAAGAATAACAATGAGAACTAGATTTGGCAGGCAGTTGTACGCACCTTTGTAAACCCAAACTCGTAATCCTCAGTTGTCACATCACAGCTCCAATTCAACAACCTATTGTCACATCACAGAGAATATACACCTGAAGTATTAATCAACCTGCAATGACCCTCATCTGGATATACATCCCAAGATAAATTAACTGGGAGAACTCCAGATAGATGGCTCCTTCTCTAGCACCAGCCACTTTGCTTCATAATTAGGAGATTCTACATTGCTCATACTAGAAGGGTATCAAGCTTTGGCGATAAACAGGACAGTGTTGAGTCTAAAAATAAGCTAAAACACCAATCTAGTTAAACAAGGCACCCTTTCGCAAAATCCGATAAGGATGTGTGATGCCCCCAACTGATCACGTAGGTACACATACCAACCTAGCAGATTAACAAAACTATCTAAATAAAGTAAAATACCATGAATATTGCTAAAGCACTCACACCCATGAATCCTGCAAGCCACAAATATTTAACTTGTACTAATTTGAGCGAGTTGTTAAGATGTTGTAACTTTTTATCTAAACATGAAATGAACATAATTCCAAAATGGTTCTAAGAGTTGAAACAATTAGGCAAAAACAACAACTTCACACTCGTAATTCCATCTAATGTGGTGGATTTCCCACGCTGCCGTAAGACTAATAGCTTTTCAGAAGATGTAACCAATGAGGTATCTAAACTACACTGCTTTTGCACCTTCAAGAAAATTGGAAGGGCAGCTTTTACATGCTACATTGGTGATATATTAAATTGGAAAAAGAGTGATCAAGGGTTTATTGCTAAAAAAACAAATGCGTAGCAGCAAAATCTCACCCACAACTGAGCTCAAAACGAAGATCTTATCCCGAGCATGGCTGCAAGAATTATTATTAGGGACCGGATGGTTATCACTCCTCGTACGTGAGACCATCTTCGTCGCCATCCTCAAGCCCAGAATCTCCCATCCCTCCAAGTATTGACAAGTAAATAATTATCGAGACCACCTGCGCTGCAATGAAATACTTTGCTCTTCTTCGAAAGGCTTTCTCTTCTTCTGTTCTCTCCCTTTTCTCTTTTGGCTTTGGCTTAGCATCTATGGATACAGAGTCCGATAAGATCAGCTAAAGAGTTCAAAGAGCATAAAGAGAAGAACCAATATTAAAGTACAACTAGCATTGAACTAGCATCTCTTAGGTTCAGTTGCCAATAATTTGCAAAATGTTTCAAAAGCAGCAGCCAGACAAAGAACCTTATATGGCTAGATTAGTAGCTATAAACTACAGAAAGGAATAACAAGCAGCTAGCACACATAAATTGAACGGTAAAATTCTTTAATTGAACGATTAAAGTTTCTCCACAATAAACATTTAACTTCCACATTGGCAGAATCAAACATTCATTATGTCCGTCATTTGCAATCTTAGTCAGGTTCTAGGGGGACACAAGGCCAACTGGCAAGCGCATTTTGCTAGAAACTACAAATCCTCTTGTATCTGAAGGAGTTACTGCCAGTGGAACTTGGTCAGTTTTTGTGCTCTGAGAAGCATGGCTTAGCTTGTATTAGATCTTTGCGGTAATATATTCTTTCCCTTTTGAAAACAAAAAGTTCCATAGCACCATGATGGGAATTATGACTAGGATTGAACATATATCAGTAACAAATCATTCAAGGCATATTGTTAGTACTAGCAAACAAACTATGATGATAATTCCTGCTCAGGTCCAGCAAACACCAAGATTTTTTTATTATTATAAATGACAACCAATATTAAGTAATTTGATTTCCAAAATGGTAAATATTTAAACAATAAACACATTTGAGATTCTGCAAGGTCTGCCTGGAATTCTTTTAATGCTAGTAAGATGGGTTTTAATCATCTTATATGCTAATCAAGCAGAGGCAGGAAAAAGCTGCACTAGCAATTAATGAGACACTAAATCTCAACCTTGACTATGAAACTCCTGCAAAAATTTTCATAATCATGCTAAGCAAATTCTGCTATTAAAAGTATGGTTTAAGCATTCTCTTAATTGCTTTATACCAACAGGTGATGGACACTTCAGAATTAAGACTAAATGGAAGAAATTGCATGCCCAACAGGTAACTGAAGTTGATGCTTCGTCATAATATCAAAGCTGACTTGTGGTCGGTCTAAAATCAAGTTCATCTTGCATAAGGCAGGATACATTTAACTAACTTTCTGCAATCTTACTCTGCTTTGAGCGTTTTCTTCTTGGTACTGATGATGACGATGCATCAGATGAAAATGCAGGTCCCGTTGCTGATGAATAACCGTCTTCTAGAAAGCGAATTTTAAAATCTTGCACAAACCTTAAAAGGTTGGCATGCTTCGAGAGACTACTCCTCAAAACTGATGTCTCCTATTATCAGCAAACAAGCAAACACGAAACTTAGATTGTAACCAGCACAGAAACAGTTCAAATTCCTGAAACTAAGCCTAACTATAGAATAACTGACAAACCATTTCCAAATATAAGATAAAGAATTGTCTTATAGGAGAAATAACACTAACATATAAACAAACAGAAAAGAACTTTCAGTGATAAAAGATGCTCCACCAGTAAATAGAAATGCCAACATCTCATGTTGCAATACTTTTTAAATTAAACTTCTTTCACAGTAAAGACCATCTGGCCCGTATAACACATTGAACAACTTCATTAACAACATGGAACCAACTAATGCAATTTTCAAACTTGCTAATTCAATAAACTAGTGGCTGGAATTCCACATGTTCAAAAACTACCTCCTTTTCTAGAATGAGTTTCTTCACCAAGGATGAGTTGAAGAGGAGCATGAGCTATTTAAACAAGGTTTATAAAAAAAGGACTTTCATAATCTTGTTGTGTGCCAAAATCAGCACAGTCAAAAGGACTTTCATAATCTTCACGGCCTTTTATAGCTAGAACTAAGACCTGTATCAATCCATTATGAAAATGTTTTCTAACCCTCCAGCCCTTTAAGATTCTCTTTCATCTACTTGTTGTTGAATTACTAGCATCCCAAAATCCATTAAATACGAAGTCATCAAAGGGTAATTAAAAAACCACTAATGTGTACACTTTCTATGAAAATTATATACATACACCAAGATAATGATCCATACACCAGAATATCTTACATCCAAGATTCAGTGAAAATGACCGTCGAGAACGTATTAGAGCCATCAAACTATCTAAATTTTGAACAAAGGACCATTTAACCAGGGAAAAAAACATGAATCTAATTGCTCAAGCAAAGGCCAACCTTCTCCATGATCCCAACAAGGTATGCTTCAGAGAAGCAAGAATATCTGCTATCTGCTGTGACACATGCTTGTCCTGGACCCAACAAAGTTGATAGAGCTGGATATAACACTAATCATTCCCAGAAGGTGTGCTTTCAAGTAGGTGACAATGCTCTATTGTGGTTTTGAAATTAGTTCTCGATCAACAGAAATGTAATCTCTACATGTGGAATTAAACCTGCGTCATCTGACCAGCTATTGTAAACCCATCACTAGTGGCTTTTGGTCATTATGCCACCCTTGTGTCCTCTGCAATGTACTTTTATTTGCTAAATAAAAGTTCTAATTCGGGTTGGACTGCCTATTAACTCAAAAATACTCTGATAAATCAAACTCAAATTATTTTAATCAACTTATGGATGCACCAAAACAGACTTGAGATGCATAACATACAATTAGCTGCAGTTAGAACATGCTATGGACTGGCAAAGTATTTAGTAAATCAATGCAATAACAAAAATATGCATTGAAATTTTGAGGTAACATTTGATATCATTCTGCCTACCTAATACGGCTCTGAGAAACGTCTACATTATATACTAGAAACAGAGACCTCTCAACAATTTGTCATATGACTAGGCAAGGTTCCATACCAGCTGCTCTATGGATCTGTTTTATTACATCAGACTTTCCAATCTTCTTTCTTAATCAATGGTCCTATGTGGCTCAACTAATACCTGCCATTGCAGTAGACCATTTATACCAATTATATTTCCATCAATGATTTATACCATAATTTCAGCTCTAAAGTAGCATAATAAAATGATATGAGTATACTCCTAGGAAGTCTCGAGCAAATTATTCATGTAGTCTGCCAAACTTCTTATGAATCTCACATGTAAGTGTTCCCCATTGTGAAGGTTGTCTTCGAAATCCAAGGATATCCAAGGGGCAGAGCCAGGATTTCTATATTGAGGCAGCCATTTAAACACATAACAAACATCTACAAGGAAACATTCTGCATGGTTAAGGCAAAGCATACGCCCTCAAGAGATCAAGGTTCAAATCCTGTAAGTGTCAAGCAAGCATGTTACGTAATGACTGAATAGAAAAAGTTCATTTAAAACAAAAACATACATATAACAAACATGAAAATTATAACTTTAAATTAAAAGAAAGAAAGTTTATAATTTTAATAAATCTAAAAGTTCGCAAATCTATTTTATCTTTATAAATCTAAATTACATAAGAATTTAAAATCCATTGCTAGAACATGTTAAATATATTTTGTAGTAATTGAAATATATCTCTGAAGCAACAATTTATATTTTTTTCAAAGAATATTTTAACCATGAACCACACCAAAGTAAATCATTATTAACAACCAATAGGCCTGTAACTATAGGGAATTTGGATGATCGACGGAAATGAGAAAATTCTGTTTACAAAGAAATGGAATCTATTATCAATCCAGACGAAAAAATTAATATGGAACAATATTTGGTAGGATCAAGATACTTGCACCACATCTACCATAATCAAGAAATCTTTTTTAACTTATCTTCCACCAGATTTCCAGGTTTGACAGCATTTTCAATGGCAAGAAATGCAGATACTGGATTTTCTATTTACTGTAGGGTCCTCATCCTGAAATGTTTTCCTCCATAAATCCAATCAAGAAAAGAAGCTTGTCTAATGTTGCATGAACCTTTATCCTTAAGAACATTAAAACGTGAGCAGGAAACAATGGTTGAAATGTTCAGGTGTAAGCAACTGTGTGGATTCACCATCAAACCTATCATAGATAAGAAACTCATGTAACACAGGAAGGCTTTCTTGGACAACCATGATACAGAACATGATTACTCATAAAATTTTAAAATGTTGTACCTGCTGTTTTTAGCCTGTCACAACAATTGCGAGTAAACAACAACAATAACAAAACTATTAAGTCCCAATGCAATAATTTCAAGTATAATAAAGAAATTGAAGCATGGATTAAATAACCAGTTAGATTGGAAATACTGATAGGAATCTACTGGTCTATACCGACAGGTATCTACAGGACTGATCGACCAAAAAAAGGGATGCGGCCTAGGCAATTTCCGGTCAGTATGATCCAGAAGAGGGGTTACAGGCTGGAATTAATACTCGGATTAAGCAGTGAGCCTACCATTTGGAACCCCAACATTATTTTTTTCTAACAACTTCCTTTCTTTTCGTTTTTTTTAACTCTCTCTCTCTCTCTCTCTCCTTCCTACCTCTCTTTATCTATTCCCTTTTTCTTGCACCTTGCCACCTCACCCCTGCCACTTATTAATAAAACAGCATTACCAAAATAATTAATCTTGCTTTAGAATTGTATTACTCATCACATTGACCAATTGGCATTTTAACTATTTATTAAAATTTTATGGGACCTTCAGTCCTTTAAGGAAAATTTTTTGCCATAACTTATACAAGAAAGGACAGGAAGATAGTGTGAATCATCTTCTTAATAGCATGAAACTACAGTGAAAGATTTTCTTCCTGATCTTTAGCTGAAAATATGGGACATAAAAGGTTCACAAATTCCAGATCGCAGAATCAATCATATGAATCAAATTAAATGACCAAATCAGCAATTAGCATCTATGGCATGCCACAGCAGTAAATAATTAACCATACTCACTGGCAAAACATGGAGGACAAAGACAGCATGTCCAAGGAAAAGAGAATCCACACTAGTAGGCCTGCAGACAGAGGAAATAAGTTCCAATTCTCAGAAACCTCTTAAACTATTGCTCCTGAGGTTCTAATATAATGCTAAATTGATGCTCAATATCAAAATTTAGCATAAAAAGAAGAAAAAAAAAATTTGATAGATAACAAGAATATTTTACCTCCCTTCAAAGAAAAAGACCTGACTCCCTAACTTCATAGATAAGGCCTCATATGCAATGTTTGCTTTCCGATAAATCTGCAATGGAATAGTCCCAATCTAATGAATATAAAGATACTGCCAAACAAACACACAACAAAGAAAACATTTCCCAGGCAAAATGTGGCATAAACCAGTTGCAACAAATTAAATTATCAAGCAACATAAAGCACAACACTATAAATAATAATTTTTATGCCCCTCATAAAAATTGGAAGAGAATAGAAAGAGAAAAAAAATGCAGTTGAGCATAAATCAGAAAATTGACAAAAATGATTGAAAGATGCAGAAAGCTTAATCATAATTATCGAGAGTAGCTTTTAGGCATAATCTAATGATTAAAATAAGGCTTAATTGATCCTTAATAGCAAAATCATGTGGTTCTGAAGCATTATGAGTCCATTTATGACACTTTAATAGAAAGAGTTTCTTGCACTTTTTTAGCAGTTCCACAACTGTGATGGAACTAGAGTACGAGAAGGCAGACCTCTTCCTCTTTCTCTGCAGCATTAAGTTTGGTTATTCCATGTAGCTGCTTCACTGCTTGAGTTTGTTTCCAGTGCAGAATTTTTCCAATAGGCCAGGGAAGGTCAGAGAAATATACGTCATCAGCAATAGTATTATCACAAGACACCCAAAGTTCATATTGCACCGCCTCTGCAAGCCAAGTGCTGATCATCACTTTTGTGGATGCCCAATCAGGAAAACAGTCCTTTGAAAGTTCGGAATCCAACTTTACAACATTGTCTTCATTCAAACATTCAATAACTCCTCCCTTCTCATTATTGAATGTGACATAATCCCCATATTCAACATATGGTATGTGATCTGTAAAACAAGAAAAAAAAAGAGAAATGATATATTATCTCTATAAAACAGTCGACAACAATAAATGAGAAATAACTGGCAAATATATGATGCCATGATTGACAGTTCATTAGCAAGCACAAACATAGACACTGGACACAAGATATAGATGGACATGCTGACACAGAAGATCTTAAAAAACTAGGAATCAACAAGACATGAGTGCAACAATAAAGATATCTATATTCTTATAATTTATAAAAGGATGAAATAATTGTATCTAAATTAAGAGTATTGAAATTATAATTTTACACAAGTCTTGAATGTCTTAACTTGTAATTTTGTGGGTTTAAATTAAATCTTTCTTAGTATACCAGAGAAATGTGTAAGCATCAAATAAAGAGTAAGCAGCTTCCTGTTTCCATGCTTGGAAGGTGTATAGTTCAAAAGGTCCTTAAAGATCCCACGACTCAAAATTGTAAGTGTTAGGTCTACTAACTCTGCACGCTCATGCAACTCTCTCACGTGGCATCAAAAAGGAGGAGCTTTATTGATGACCAGGTGTCCCCCATGGCTCAAAGCTCTTTTGAGATGATAGGTTACGCTCCAGTCAAGGAATGTGCCATCATCTTTTGATCAATTTCTCACTCCAACAGATGGGATTAGTTCCTTCTTTACACTATCACCTCTCCTTGGTGCTTTTTCCCCCTCCTTCCCTATCTTCCTCTTTCTCCTCCTACTCTGCCACCCCTTGTCGAGCCTCTCAACAGCCTCCACTACTCCCCCCTCCTCTGCCACAGCTCACTGCTTCTTCCCAACAGAACGGATGCAATGAAAGACCATGTGCATTATCGGCATTCACAATCAGTCAATCAAGAAATAAATCAAAGTATTTTATTCTAAATCTTAAATGCATCTGATTCTTATGTTACAAATGACCTTCGGCTCAGTGATTAAAAAAGCGCTAGGCGCCAAAAGGCGCCAGGGTCCCAAAACGCCCGAGGCGCCAGGCGCTTGCCCGAGCGAAGCGAGGCGCCAAAATATTAAAAAATATATAATATAATTAATAAATATAATTATTTAAATAAAAATATCATATTTAATTAAGCAAATCTGAAGTATAAATTACAAAGTCACAATGTCACATTAACAAAAATTTCAAAATTCAAAACAACAAACTTTTACATCAAAATCACTCATCATAATCATTATCATCGTCATTTTCATACAAATCATCTTCATAGAGAATGAGACATATTTTGATACTTAACAGTATACTGTTGACAATCCATTAACAGTATACTGTTAATACTTAATATGCAGTATAGTGTTAATATACTGTTAAGTGTTAACAATATACTGTTATACTGTTAAAAGTATAGTATACTATTGTTAACAATATAGTATACTGTTAATAATTAGTTAACTTAACAGTATAAGATAGTGGTAAGTGTTAATATATAGTATACTGTTAAGTGTTAATTACTGTTAACAATATAATGTTAATGGACTACTGTTAACAGTAGAAACAAGGCGACGAGCTGAGTTGACTTAACCGAGAGAGAGAGCCAACAGCGGCGAGTGGCGGCAGCAACGACGACGAGTGGTGGCAGCAATAGCAACGAAGAGCAGCGACTGCAACGGCGACGGTGAAGACCAGCGACTGCAGTGCCGGCGGCGAAAAGAAGCGACAATAGCGAGGTGGCGAAGAGCAGCAACGGCGGTGAACACAGCGGCAGCAGCAGCGAATGAGGCAGCGGCAACAGTGAGATGGCGGCATAATCCCGATTAGAGATGAGTAAGATTAGGGTAGACGCAGTATATATTACTGCGTTAGTTGGTTCGACTGGACCAACTAACGTGAACGACCGAACCAGGCTAAACCAACTAACGTGAACGACTTAACCAGGCTTTTAGCCTGGTTAGGTCGCTTGTTTTAACCCGGGAGCTCGCCCGAAGCCTACGCTCGGGCGAGCGCCCAGGCGGCGCCTCTTTGAAGTGCGCCGCCTGGAGATCAAGCGAGGCGCTCGGGCCTCGCCTCGCCCGAGCGCCTATTTAAATCACTGCTTCGGCTACCTAAAGTTAACTTTGTTTGAACTCCTCAACCATAAGAATCAAGGTTGTAAACATAACCATGATCATGTCATATTTGGTTTAACTTCCTAAATACACCAAAAACTCAAAACACTTGTGATATGACTAATTACGCTCAACTTGGGTGCTACATGATACCACAGCACTGCCACTGAAGTACTAATGCTTTTATCCACCTTCCATTAGAATAACAGTAGTTCGACAATCGAAAACTAGTGTTGATTGGATCTCCATCACAAATCATTTTCTTTCAAGTTAAAAAAGGTTTCAATATACTGTAAATTGAAACAACCAGATGGAATAAATCCACAACATGATCTGTAGAAAAACTATTAAAGTATATGAGCAATATGATTACAAATCAGGATGGATCAAAATTGTTGACCAGTTGCAAAAAAATCTTTCAAAATATTCAAGTTTCAAGGAAAAATATTTAAAACAAAACCATGATTGTGTTCATCCAAAACATTGTATTATTATATTGACAAAAATAAAAAACTTGAAAATAATCTAAATGATTAGTTTTGCAGTTTAATTTTCGGACACATGAGCATTATGGCCCAGAAGATATCCTCTAATGGAAAGCTTATAGCCTAAAATAACAATTTTACAGTTGAGATTTTAATAAATTTATGTCAGCAGACAAGGAGGGATAGAACTGAGAAAAAAAGCTGGAAATCGGAAGTTCGGAACCAGTTGGAGAGATCAATCCAACCCCAACTTTAGCTAAAAATCAAGCCATCAGACTGAAATCAGATCACACATAATAGATATACATATGTGTGAGTCAATTAGGATCAACCAATTCAGCTTTTACATATTAGTAATTAATATGAAGTTGTGAAAGTCTCAAGGTGCACTAAGAGCACGAAGGTCGAGTTTAGGATATGCTATGGGAGGTGAGCCAATTTATTAAATCAAGGCAAAAAATCTAATATTTGTTACAAGATAATTTTAACACAATAAATATATTTTCTGTGCAATTATCATTCATTAACATCTGATTGGCTCATAGGCTCAAAGTTGAGTGTCTTATGCCAATTATATATTGCAATGAAAAACATGTGAAAAATATGTTAGTAGTAGATAAAGCAAACAACAATAAGAAAGCAATGAAAAAAAAAAGATGAGGATAAGATAATGACATATTAAAACCGATCACCGAATCTTTTCCTTCTCATTGAAGGAAAAACTTCTCTATTGTTTGAACTTCATTTCTTCAAGAAACAAAAGTTATAATCCTTTCGTCGATAAAACTTCCCTTGAAATACATAGATTTCTTAAACAAAAGCCCACGGAATGCATCCCTAAGGCATGCCTCAGCAAGGCTTATGAGACATGTATAAGGTAGTGCTACCATATGCTTGCCTTGGGTAACAATGGGCTGATGTTAGTAGATACTAGCCAACTTCAACTGATGGACAACATAGGCATGTAACAAAAATCACTAGGTGAAATATAATTCAGCCTAAACCTATCATAAAAACCATGACCATTATAAATAAGTCAAAAAATGAGCCCCAATTTATCAAGATAGCATCAGCAAGAACTCAAAAAAGGAACACAACATTTTGAAATCAAGTTTCTTCCATGAAAAATCCATCCCTCCTTCCTCACCTTTCTAAATTAAGTCCAAAAATAATGTTATCAACTATTTAGGTGATCCCATTGAACAACCATGACTAAGCTTTGGAAAAGCTCTTAATTTAACTTCCCATTCTTCATTAGAGATAGATATATGACCTAAAGATCAAGAACATCATACATATGGTGGTGCCGCTTTAACTATTAAGCTGGAGATTATAATTCTTCAGTTGATTTCTAAAGATTAAAAAGGAGAACTAAAGTTAATTCTGCTTTGATTTTCTCCCAGAGGGAGAATGCCTTTAACTCTGATATTATATAAATATCTTGATTTCTAAAGATCAATTAGGCTAGGTAAAAAGCTTCGTCTACTCCTGCTTTGACTTTCTCCTAAATGGAGAATACCCTAACCCATATATCTTATCATGGAAGTGGATCAATATTAAGACCTTAACGCATGCTGATCTCTATAGTTTGGAGCCTTGAATGGATGAGTTCAAACTTCAAAAACTAGTTCAAGAACACATGCTTTTATCTTGAATACTGAGATTTGTTAAGAGATGTGTCTAGCATCAAAAGAGGCCGAGTCCAACTGAAGAAAGCTGATATTAATTTGATTACCAATGTTTGCAGCAAAAGCCTATTTATTCCTACCAATCACTTGCCATGAAAATGGGGAACTGATATTGATCCAAGTTTCTACCTTTGACATACATTAGGGAAAATCACGTTAAGCAGAACTTAGCATTTTTCTTTAGGATTCTTTGTGGGTTCAGGACTCTGAGGCCATAATCTCCTGATTTAGAGAAAGAGGGAGAAATCAGCATAGACCAATACTAAGTCACTAGCTATCTAACTCGTCTAGCTTTTATTTCAAGCTACGACTTATATGGTTATCCCCATCGCTTGTACTAACGGCTAAACATGACCAAAATCACTACAGTATGAAAGAAAATGACCTAGATTGAGGGGCATATTGAAATCATTTGAGATCCTAACGCTCACACTCAAACAAGCAACCCGAAGCCAGATTGGAACAATGTCAAAGCATTCGCAAAGATGCAAAGAATCCAATCCACTACGCCAATCTCCAGATTGAACGAGGTATGCGATATCAAAGCATTCGCGAAGACGCGAAGAATCCAATCCACCGCAGCAATTGCAAAACGAGACAGAAAGGAAACTTATCAACCAGAACAGGAACAAATGAACATCAAAGTCAAGGCTAACAAGAGGGGAAGGAGGGGAAGAGAAGCGGCAAAGATGGACGTGCCGGAATCCGGGTTGGCGCGATCGAACTCGAGCTTGAAGTCGACGTTGGCGAATCGGAGGTGGCAGTAGACGGGAAGGCAGACGGGGCACGCGGTGGGGAGACCGAACCCGCCCTTCCTCGCCACCAGGACGACCTCCGGTTTCGCCTCCTCCGCCCTTTCGTCGACCATCTCCATGTCGAAGAAGGTGGCGGACAATGTCCAAATGGTTGGGGTTTCTTCTCCGCCTCTTCGCTCTATTGAGAGGGTTTCCTCTTGTGGCCCGTTGCTATTACTATTCGCCGTCCCTACGGCTGAGTTGTACCGCCTTTAGGGCAGCTCGGTGGCGGTGTCAAACGTTTTCTGGGCACTAATTTAGATCTTTCTAGAAAGAAAAATAAAAAAAATATTTATTTGACCTTTTTCTATAATTAATGGTCTTAATTTGAATTCATTGAGCGTTATTTGGTTGATTTCCTGAAATGAAGTCTAAATAAAAATTTTAATTTTACATTTGCTTTGATATCATGATCAATAAATAATTTTAAGCATGAGAAAAAATAGAAATTTTAAAAATATTTTGTATTTATATGTTGTGTCAGCTTTTATAAATGTGAATGTATTGACGACTAAAAATGGCATATTTTCCTCTTAAGTTTCAATATCGTATCCTCCTGAAAATTTAGAATTTACCCAAATAATTCTTAAAAGAAGCTCTTCTTAGCGTCCATACAACAAACTCAAAATTAATTATTATCAAAATATAATTATGTAAGTTACCTTTTATTGCTTTAATTGATTATTTAAACCATTAACAGACTGTGCTCTTCGTATTACCTCAAATCCAAAGCATATGCGAGGAAATTGTCCATACTTGACTTTTAAGTGGCCTTGTAGCAGCAAAACCAGGGTGGCGGACTGAGATTTCTGGATGTTAGTAGTTGTTTAGAGAATTAGTATAAAGTGCTCTTCATTTAGAGTATTGTTCATATATGAAAGGTATAAACATAAAACACTATAATCTTGTTATGCAAAATAAAATTAATACTAAAAATTAAAATTAAATAATCAAAGACCAAATAGTAAATGTATGTAATTTACTATATGTAATTTGAACATCTACTTTATCCAATTCGAGAATACACTTAAACATAAACTAGGACTCTCCTTCTACTCTCATCCTATCATTTATAAGATCATTATAAACAACTAAATATAAAATAAATAAAAATTAAATATAAATATATAATCTCAATTATATTATATTTTATCCTATCAATCAGAATATCATTATAAACAACTAAATATAAAATAAAATAAAATTAAAAATAATTATATAATCTCAATTGTGTTATATTTTATCTTTGGAAGGCTTTATCTATTTATAGACGATAATTAAAAGAGTCTCTTCCATCGAGATAATCTCCTAAGGAATTCTAATATTATAAGGATTTTACTTATAGTGATCGATTATTATAAATAAAATCCAATCATATTTATAATGCATCTTATTTAATTAAATAAGGCCACTTAATATAAGATTCTCTTATTTGATCCATGATAAAATATTAAAAATAAAAATAAAAGAAAAAAAATTTAAGAATAATTTTATCAAGTTGTATTCTAAAATTTTTTTTACACATGGTCATGAATTTTAAAACAAACTACTAAGTCCAATTAGTATTATAATAATTCATTAAGTCTAAATACCAAAGTGAGTCATAACAATTATATATTATCAATATCATACCCCCTTCTATATACCATATATAATAACCCATGTAATTTATTTTATCAAGACAATCCTATTATTATTATCATATTCAACTACAATATTCATATACATAAATATAAACATAATAACACAAATAAATAACTTTAATTAAATATAAATATCAATGATAATATCCAATTAAACATACATCACAATATACTTTATGAGTAGTCTCATTCTAAGAATATATTTTTTAAACACTTTAAGTTGTCACATTCATAAAAAAATTATCAATCATCAAAGTGATACTTAGGTTCTAAATTAACACTTATTTTTTTTACTCCTTCTATAACCATGAATTATTTTATCTCAACATACTTGGAACTATTAAAATACTTATCATTCCTAGAGAATAAAATTATTATGATATTATCATAAAATATCTTGATTGACAATTGAGTCAATAACATAAAATCTTGAGATTTTCATAGTCATAAAGTTTGATCCGTAAATCATGCTTCTATTATTGATGATGTAATAAGTGATTAATTTATTTTTTAAAAAAAAAATATCACTTCATGAATATAAATCATAAAAGAGACTTTCGACGATTGAGATAATTTACAAAATCAGTATCTGAATATCTAAATATCTCATTACTTCAAGCTGATCGATCTTCTATATATATGAGCATATAGTCTTTGGTAGATCATTATTTTTTTCTTTTGTAGCTTTTCAGTGTTCAATTCTTGGATTGCTCTTGTATCTATCCAACATTCCAACTATCCATCATTTCTATTACCAGCTTTTCACTACTAGGTGAAGGCAAATTTTCTAAGGAGGCTAAGTAGCTGGAGCAATCAGAAAAATCACACCAGTAGCCAGACCTTGGTGACAGTCTTCTGTTTCACACTTTGGTACCATTCCATTTAGTATTCACAGAATTTTATAGAATAATGTTAACCAATTTCTGCATGATCTCCTAATGGTCTGATCGTAAGGTCAAATTGTTACAAAACTAAATGAACAATTAGACCTTACGATCAAACCATTAGAACAAGTTGAGGTGTGCTTGAATATAAAGCTGAAGAGAGATTCATGACCTGGAATATTGATATTCTTGTCTAAGGGCCTCAAGATCCGAAATCAACGATGGGATTTGCTGGACATTTCCATGGCTCCCCTGCAAATCCTGAGTCAGCTGTTATACTCTGGATATTAGCTCCTGTCTTGCTACTACCAAGCTCTGAGCTTCTGCACGAGCCTGCTGCAAATCTACATTAACAGGTTCAGAAGTTTTCAAGTCAGCTTCCATCATTCAAATATTATCCAAGAGCATTCTTAATTGTTGCTCTTGATCAGCTGTAATGGCACCCATGTCAGTCTGCAATCTCTGCAACTCCTGTTGGGCAACAGATAATTCCTTCCGTAAAGAATAATAGGTAGCTGCAAAACTTTCATTCTTTGTTGCAAGTCTTTGCATTTCCACATGTTGTGCAGCAAGATTCTGCTCCATATTTTATGGAGGTGGCAACATATCAAAAGGAAAGGCACCAGGCAGGGGATGAATGCCTGGACCAAATGGATCTGGTTGCAACAAGCCAGGACCAGGAAGAGGCGGTCGCAGATGCAGAGGTATCCAGCTTTTGCTTCCCATGATGATTGGCAGTTGGCACAATATCTCCTTTTGCAACATGATAAACCTTGTGAAGTGAGGTACATAATTCAATAAACGTAACATGAAACATAAATAAAATCACACTATTGTTCCAAACATAATGATCATAAGGTTTATCATGTGATACAAGTACATGATAAATAAAATCACACTATTTGTTTGGAACATAATTCAATTTGTTCCAAACAAATTGAAAAAGAACATATTCACTAAAAAGTTAATAAATACTTCACACCCAATAATTGGTACAAGTACATGTGAGAGCCATTTAATGAAGAAGGTAGACACAATCTTAGAACAAAAGAAAAAAATTATGATCTTTAAGCATCATATCATATGCTATGAATATAGTACTCCTTTCCCAAGTAGAACTGAAAATTCTCATATTGTACATTTTACAATATTCAAGTCTTATTAGCACTGTAGTGTATTGATGTTCTAGGATCATCTCTACTGAGAAATGGTTAGACTGTGCAGATCTCTTTGAAAAGAAAAAAATCAAATAAAAAGAGTATGATTGTGACTGGATTCATTTATGAAGAGGTTGTTATAATTTGGATGATATTTAAAAAGGCAGCCAAATGCAAATGTCTCTTGTCGAAACCGGCTGAAAAGAGTCAATATACATTGACTTACCACTGCCAGCAGGATGACTGTTTTTGTTACTCAAACTTTGGCTATTTAGATCACAGAGGAACAACCTGACTCTAACATTAGAGCTCACCCTCGAATTTAGACAATATCTAGTTCCATAGATAAAGAAAACAAACGCTTGAGAAAATAACAATATGTTACGATGTAGTATTTATTTGATGTAAGGAAAATAATTGTTATAATTTATAACTATAATAGCATTCCCTTCACAACTTATGCAGAATGATAATAGATACCATGAGTGTAGGACAAATAGCAAGAAAATTCATCTGAGTCATTTTGCCTATTCAAATCGTTTAGCACAATTTAGTATCAAGTGCCATGTTCAGATTTTTATCAGGTAACTTGTTGTCATATAAGCTTAAGCTTTTAGACAGAAACTATTTTCTCATCTGAGAATGATTGCAAAATATTGCCATAGAGAAGTGGAATTTAGCAATCAAGTCATCAACTATGCTGTCTTAATGTTTTCTGAGAAATAATAACGAATTAGGTGGATAAGTTATGAACGATACTTTGTGGATTGTAGGTAGCAGTAGCCGGGGAGGCAGAAGGGGCACGCGGTGGGGAGGCCGAACCCGCCCTTCCTCGCGTCTCGTCTCCCATCGCCATGTCGAAGAAGGTGGCGGGCAATGTCGAGATGGTTGGGGTATCTTTTCGGCCTCTTCGCTCGCTTGTGAGGGTTTCGCTCTTATACCCCGTAAACTGTTACCATTCGCCATCTCTACTGCTCGGTTGCGGCGTGTTTAGGGCAGCTCGGTGGCGGTTTCCAATGTTTTCCGGGGACTAGATTTCTAGAAATAAGAAAACAAAGATATTTATTTGATATTTTTCTATAATTTATGTTCTTAATTTGTATTCATTGAGCTTTATTTGGTCGATTTCCAGAAATTTTCCAACAATGATCGAAGTCTAAATAAAAAATTTGGTTTGCTGCATATTTAATATTATGTCAAAATTATTATTGATCATCCTACTATGTCTTCAAATTAAATTCCCTTTATATTTTAAAACTCATCTAGTGATCCCCTATTATGATTTACATCAAAATCATATCATGTAATTTAAAACTCGTTTAAATGACCTACTATGTCTCAAAATCAGATTCATCCCTCATACTTTAAAACTCGTCTAAATAAATTTTCATAATATGTCTCAAAATCAAAGTTACCCCTATACTTTAATATTTATCTAAGTGACTTCCTCGTATTATGATCTTACATTAAAGTGGCTACATCTGTTAGAAATAAGATTATGTCGTTAGGTAAAATAATAGAAGATTATTTTATTTAAAAATTACAACTAAATAGTCCCAAAATTCTAATTCATTTTTTTCTCTTTTTTTTTTCTTCTCCAACCTCTATCAACGTTCTTTTCTGCAGCTCTGATCTCTGTCTTTCTTCATTAACCTCTATCGGCGTCAGTTTATTCATCTTTTTGCTATTTTTCTACCTTTCTTGTTCGGCGTTAGTTTGTTCGTCTTTCCATTATCTTTCTGCCTTTATATTTTTTCTTTGCTTGAGATATGTGATTTCTATAATTTTGTTGACAAATAAATTAAAGGTAAAAATGTGTATGCTTTTTCCAGTTTTAAATTTTTTTATTAATAAATAATTTTTTTAAATTATTTTACCTGATGTCGTAATCTTATTTCTAATAGAGGGGGTCACTTTGGTATAAAATTATAGTACGGGGGGGGGGGGGGTCACTTAAACGGGTTTTAAAGTAAATGGGGTAACTTTGATTTTGAGGCATAGCACGGAATGTCACTTAGATGCGTTTTAGAATATGGAGGGTGACTTTGATTTTCAAGCATAGTTTGGGGGGGTCACTTAAACGAGTTTTAAAGTACGATATGTGACTTTGATGTAAAATAGTAATACAGAGGATCACTTAGACAAGTTTTAAAGTACAAAAAGTCACTTTGATATGAAATCATAGTATAGATGGTCACTTAAATGAATTTTAAAGTACGAACGTGATTTGATTTTGAGACATAGAACGGGGGTCAATAATAATTTTGACCTTAATATTATGATAAAAAATATACAAAGATTTTAAATATATATATATATATTACATATATATCCTTCAAAAGTTAGAAAAATAGCATATTTACCTCTTAAATTTCAATATTGTAACCTCCTGAAAATTTAGAATTTACCTTTATAATTCTTAAGACACACTACTTAGCATCCATCCAATAAACTCAAATTAATTATTAATTAATTATTATTATGTAAATTACATATTATTACTTTAACTAATTATTTAAACCCTCAGATTTCTCAATATTGAAAAAGTTAATATCCATTAAGGTTTTAATGTCATCCTATCAACCGAAGAAGATTAACATAAATGATGTATTTTAAAAAAAAATTAGTTTTAGAAGGATATATGCTAAAAATAAATTTGAAGAGGTAACTACAAAAAATGATTTAGTGGGATATGTATGTATTTGTATATGCAATTTGGTAGACAGAGACGATTTTGGAGCCTATTTAGATACTTTTTTTATCCATTATATTTTATACTATACCATCACAACCATTTTATACATGAATTTGATGGCCGAGTCCAACTAATACACCTCAAACTCGGTGGCCACTATTAGTCAAACCACCCTCTGACTCGCCCTTGGTCTCGCCCGAGTCCACCGTCGTCCACATTCGTGCCTGGCTGCTTCCTCCTCCGCCCCGGTTCTAATCACTCCCTCTCTGCCGCCCCCTCCCTCTGCTCGGCCGCCACGGACGCGAACATCTGTTACATCTCCATCCCGTTGATCGCCGATGACGGAACGGTTGGGGGATGGAGGCCGGCGTCGAGGGTTAAAGGGCGAGCACCGTCGGGCCTGGAACCAGGCCGCGGGGCAAGAAGCCAGTTCATCAGCTCCGCCTAGAGTGCTGCAGCGGAAGGCGAGAACAGGTGGAACTTGGCCCCGTCTACCGTGCGCTTCTGGAAGCGGTGGCACTCCGCTGTCGTCCTCCACATCCTTGCTAACCTGCGCCAACGTGAGAGAGAAAGAAGTAATCTTATTGCTTGCAGAAGAATGAGGCTTTTAGATTTTGGCTTTTTTTTCTCCTTTACAAGATTGATCTCAGAAATCACTGCTTCAATTAAAATGAGGATTTAGATTTCTTTTCCTCGACAGAAACATTATATGCAATTAAACAAAGAGATTACAGGAAATTAAAGATATTACAGAAGTCTTCACAAGCATCAGAAATCAAATGTGTGCATGCTTCAAAGGATAGTGATAAGAAGATAATGATAATAAAAAGAGGAGTGATCGAAGAAAGAATGAAATGTATAGTTTATCACATATTTATACACTTAGGGAATGAGGTTAGTAAGGAAGGATTTTCCTCAACAGACTAACAAACTCTGCTGGTGTTGTTACGAAGATCTCATCTATTAACATGCTCCCGCAAGATCGTGCTCCTGTCAAGAACCTCGATCTTGGACCTATGCAATGAGAATAATTTATGGACAAGTGACTTCGTGAGGGAGTCCATCAGTTGATCTGTTGTGTGAACATGAGAAACACGTAGTTTATAATTGATTATTTGATCTCGTACGAAGTGAAAGTCAATGGCTATATGTTTCATACGAGAGTGAAATACTGGATTGACACATAAGTAGGTAGCACCGATATTATCACAGTATATCGTAGGAGTAGTAGTAAAGTGGATGCCAAGTTCCTTGGGCAGATTCATGACCTAGTTAAGTTCTATAGTAGCAGTTGCAATGGAACGATATTCAGCTTCAGTAGTGGACCGAGTGATTATCTTTTGTTTCTTAGAACTCCAACTGATTGTATTGGCTAATATACCCGATTGTGGATGCTTTATCACCAAAGTTCTCGGCCCAATCAGCATCAACAAAAGTATGAAGTTGGAGTAGAGAGTGTTTATGGAGAAATATGTCATAGCCGAGAATTCCATTAAGAATTTGTGGTGCACAATTTCGTGGAAGACCCGTTTAACCGATGACCAATACATGGTAGACGATCGATGCATAAATTGTGATAACTTGTTAAATATAAATGAGATATTGGGCGAGTGAGAGCTAGGTATTGTAAAGAGCTAAGTACTTATCGATATTAAGTAGAATCCATAATAGGACTACCATCAGTTAACTTGAGTAATTCACTAGTTGAGAGAGGAGTTGAAACAGCTTTCACGCCCTTCATGTTTATCTTCAATAATAAGTACTTTAGTTGGGAGAGAAAGAGTCCCAAAGACGTATATGTTGCTTCCACACCCAGAAAATAATTCAGGATATCGAGATATTTTAGAGAAAATCGATCGACCAACTGTTTGAGGAATATTATGATCTCTATAAAATTATTACTTATCACAGTGATATCATCAACATAGACTAGAAGATATATTGTACTTACTATCAGGTTGTTGATGGAGAAATAAGGAGGTATTATACTTGGAGTTAAAAAATTCAACTGACGTAAAAAATGAATCAAGTTCTGTGTACCAGGCACATGGAGCCTAACGAAATCCATAAATAGCTTTGCGGAGTTTACAAATATGCTTCGAATACTGAGAATAAAGAAAACCATTAGGGTGTTCCACAAAGACATCTTCAATTAAGGTCCCTTGTAAAAAGATATTGTTCACATTAAGTTGGCACAGATGCCAGCCTTTTGAGATGGCTAAACCCAGAATAAGTCGAATTGTCGTAGGTTTAACAACAAGACTGAATGTCTCTGTAAAGTCAACACCAGGACGTTGATGAAAACCTTTGGCCGCTAGTGATCTTCATACCTAGCAATAGACCCATCGGGGTTCAGCTTAACTCGAAAAACCCACTTACACCCGATGACATTTTGTGTGGGATGAAATGAAACAAGTGTCCATGTAAAGTTATGAAGGAGAGTATCATATTCATCACATATTAGCTTTACGTCAATGGGGGGACTTTTGGGATTGAGTAACCGTGGTAGGTTCACTGGTCTCAAGAGAGGAAGTCACAATAGTATTTAGGCCAAGAACCTGACGTGGTTTGAAAACATCACTTTTAGAGCGTGTTGTCATGGGATGTCCAAGTGGTTTAGGATGTAATGGTGGACTGGTTGCTGGGGAAGAATTAGTACAGGGTGAGTTAGATTGAGAAACATCAATGCCATTGGGTTGAGAGGAGGATAAAGTTAGTGACTGAGTGTCCGAAGGTCGGATGTCAGCAGTAGGAGATACGTGTGCAGAAGAAGAAGTAATAGAGAGGGTGAGGTGTTGGACCGACGAAATACTCCACTGATGTATATTTATTAAAATGGGTGATTCTGGTGGAGACTCATTAGATGATGGCATACTCCACTGATGTATATTTGTTGGAGTAGAAGACTTAGAATGGTAAAATGAAAAGGAGGACTCCACAAAATACAACATAACGAAACACAAAGATGAGTCAAAAGATCAAAGCATCGGTAAACATTATGTTCAAAAGAGTAACTGATGAAGATATAAAACTTCGACCATGGGGCTAGTTTATGTGATGCATAAGGTCGTAGCTAAGGATAATAGACACAACCAAAAACTCTAAGTTTTTGAAGATTTGGTGAGTTATGAAATAATTTTTCAAATGACGACTGACTGTGGAGGACTAGAGTAGGCATACGATTAATGATGTAGACTGTAGTCTGAAAGGCTATAGACCAAAAAGTAGTTGGCATGAAGGCATGATAGAGAAGTATGAGACTAGCTTCAACTATATGCCGATGTTTGTGTTCGACTGAGCCAACTAGTTGGGGAGTGTACGAGAGAGATTTGAGATGCTAAATACCACAGACTAAGAGACATGATATGAGTGTTTGGTATTCACCCCGCCGTTAGAATAAACTGTTTTAATTGTGGACTGAAAAATAATCTCCATCATCTTTTTGAAGGTAATAAAGATTATTGAAACCTCAAACTTATGTTGAAGAGGATAAAATAAAGTATACTTGGTAAAATAGTCTATAAAGACAATATAGAATATGTATTTGTTAAAGGAAATATAGAGGCATCACAATGATTAAAAATAAAACTAGCTTTAAAAGTTAGAAAAGAGTAATGAGAGAATAACTTTTGTTGAGTTGAGGAAGAAGGATGATCAAGACGATGTCACACATCTATTGGAGCAGCAATAGAAGAATAGGCAATGGGCTGAGAAATTGATGACTACCGGTAGATGTTACATTTACTCTGGCCCTGAACTAACGATGCCCCCGTGCTCAGATCCTTGACAAGACAGAAGTTAGGAAAAAATTCAATGGAGGAATTATTTTGTTTACCATCACCAATAATGATCTCATCGTTACCACCATAATTATTGTCAATGGGCAAATTCTAGAGATTTGAGGTGATATGATGGGAGACGCCAGAGTCCATAATCCAATTATGTTGATCAAAAGTCAGAGTAGTAGTGAGATATGCTTGGGGCATGTTTAAGAAAGTAAAAGGTTAAGGACGAGATCAATAGACTTTGGCGGAAGGACCAACTTTACCACACAACTGACAGACTATTCTTTGTTGAGGTATGAGAGCAAGATGACAAGGCTGTTGGTAATTGAAGTAGCCACATTGATTGTAGTGAGACAGATGAGGAGAGTTATGTTTGGTACCCACGGGTAAAGACGGTACCTAGCCCAAACCCTTGTTGACAGGCTTAGAATAATGATTATTCTTTTTTTTAGATATGTGACTTACTTGAGTAGTGATAGGTGGTCATGGTGTCCTATCTTTGCGTTTCAAATACGTCTCATAGTCAATCAACTTGTCATAGAGCTCTTCAAACGATAACAGCGAGTAACGTGCCTGTATTGTTGCTGCTAATTCTTTGTATAAGCCCCAAGACCATTAAGGGTGTGAATAAACTTCTTCATCATTGAGGTAATATCCTATCAAAGCTAAATCATCAATAATGATCTTTATATTTTAAAGATAATCAGCAACCATAATACCCTCTTGTTTTGTGTTTATGAGATGGGATAGTAAACAAAGCTTACGTGTATGGGAACAACTTGCTAAGGACTTACTCCATGCTTCAACAGCACTGCCACAAGTGGAGACAACTAGAGCAAGAAAGTATCTGAGTTTTATACCTGGCAATGGACCATGTTAACAAAGTAAGAAAGCTCGCCAAACTTAATCGGAAAAACCACTTTGACATCTTATGACAACGTGCACTAAAAGTGATGTTTTCAAACCACGTCAAGTTCTTGACCTAAATACTGTTATGACTTCCTCTCTTGAGACCAATAAACTTACCACTGTCACTCAAGCCCAAAAGTCCTCCAACTGACGTAAAGTCATGTGTGATGAATATAATGCCTTCCTTCATAACTCTACCTGGACACTTGTTTCATTTCATCCCACACAAAATGTCGTCAGGTGTAAGTGGGTTTTTCGAGTTAAGCAGAACCCTGATAGGTCCATTGCCAAGTATAAAGCTCGCTTAGTGGCCAAAGGTTTTCATCAACGTTCTGGTGTTGACTTTACAGAGACATTCAGTTTCGTTGTTAAACCCACGACAATCTAGCTTATTTTGAGTTTAGCTATCTCAAAAGGCTGGCATCTACAACAACTTGATGTGAACAATGCCTTTTTACAAGGGACCTTAACTAGAGATGTCTTCATGGAACAAGCTCTTGGTTTTCTTCATCCTCAGTATTTGAAGCATGTCTGTAAACTCCGCAAAGCTATTTATAGACTTCATTAAGCTCTACGAGCCTGGTACACAGAACTTGGTTCATTTTTTACGTCAATTATCATTTTCAACTCCAAGTCTAATACCTCATTATTTCTCCATCAACAACCTAACAATACAATATATATTCTAGTCTATATGAATGATATCATTGTGACAAGTAATAATTCTATAGAGATCACAATGTTTCTTAAACAATTGACTGACCGATTTTCTCTCAAAGATCTCAGTATCTTGAGTTATTTTCTAGGTGTGAGACTCTTTCTCTCTCAACAAAAGTATATTCATGATTTATTATTGAAGACAAACATGAAGGATACGAAAGCTGTTTAAACTCCTCTCTCAACTAGTGAATTACTCAGGTTAACTAATGGTAGTCCTGCTACGAATTCTACTTAATATTGACAAGTACTTGGCTCTTTACAATACTTAGCTCTGACCCGCCTCTATATCTTATTTGTAGTTAATAAGTTATCACAATTCATGCATCGACCGTCTACCAGCGGTTGAACAAGTTTTACGATATCTTAATGAAACTCTCGACTATGACATATTTCTCCATAAACACTCCCTACTCCAATTTTATATGCTTTTGTTGATGCTGATTGGACTGGGAACTTTGATGATAGAACATCCACATCCGGGTATATCGTCTTCTTGGGAGCCAATCTAATCAGTTGGAGTTCTAAAAAATAAAATACAGTCGCTTAGTCAACCACTGAAGCTGTATATCGTTCATTTGCAACTACTGCTGCAGAAGTTAATTGGGTCATGAATCTACTTAAGGAACTTGACATCCACTCTACTACTATTCCTACGATATACTGTGATAATATTGGGACTAATTACTTATGTGCCAATTATTCACTCTCGTATAAAGTATATAGCTATTGACTTTCACTTTTTACGAGATCAAGTAGTCAACCATAAACTATGTGTTTCTCATGTTCACACGACAGATCAACTAACAGACTCTCTCACGAAGTCACTCGCCCGTAAATTATTTTCATTGCATAGGTCTAAGATCGATGTCCTTAATAGGAGCATGATCTTGCGAGGGCATGTTAACATATGAGATCCCCATAATAGCACGAGCAGAGTTTGTTAGTCTATTCAGGGAAATCCTCCCTTTCTAACCTCCTTTCCGAAGTGTATAAATTGGTGATAAATCTACGAGTAAAGTGTGCATTTCATTCTTTCTTCAATTACTCTTTTATTCTTACCATGGTATCAGAGCTATTGGTATACCATGCTAAGAATCACAGGAATGATTGAAGAAAGAATGAAATACATATTTTATTCCTTGATTTATCACCTATTTATACACTTCGAAAAGGAGGTTAGAAAGGTTAGGAAGGAAAGATGTCCCTCAACATACTAGCAAACTCTGCTCGTGCTGTTAAGGAGATATCATCTGTTAACAGTGAGGACTCACCTATGTTCAATAAACATTAAATCGCTCAAATCTGCTTGTTGGGTACATTATGAACCTCGCAAACACTGAGGACTCACCTATGTCCAATAAACAATGAGGCTCGGTCTTCTTCAAAGGAGGGAGAGGCCAGTGAATTCGAGGAACTCAAGCAGTAGTCCAAGAGATTAGGCTGTTCAAAGAAATGGATATCATACAGCTTGTTAAATAACATGACACTTATGGAACAAAAGAAAATGAGAAGCATACCCAAGATGAAGTAGCTTGACATGTAAAGAGATCAAACTTCTCATGATCTGATCGAACGGTTTGGACCGACCAGCTTGTATCAAAAGCCATACACTGTCCATTAAATCTGTGAGGCTGGATCGTAGAACATTTCAACATTACCAGCCACAGCATCCCTTCTAATCCTGCGCAACAACAAAATAGTGCCAAACGGAGAAGGATGATAAACTAAGATTTGATTATGTTCTCCTGGAGATTACTGCCACTGTTATGGGGTTCTAAAGATACTCAACGCTTTGGACTATAACTAATGGGACAAACATGCCAATGGAATTTTGGAGAGCCAGTGAAACGTGAGATTTTGGTTATGCACAGAAAGGAGCTAAAAGTTTTGGCATTGTCCTTTAATCCTTAAATTAAAGTTCTTCCTTGATGCTCAAAATGTTTGACCCCCTCAAAATGCCCTTAAAACAAGCACAAGATTTGGCCAGCCATGCTCCTCCAGAGATAAATCCAGATTAGTTGATCAAACAATGAGACCAACCAAAACAAGTTGATACCCACTCTCTTGAAAATATCAAATGAATAAATTTTTTTACATACGCTAGCTACAGAAATTGAATAAAAAGAATTACGAGGTAATTGAAACAAAAACTGGATATTAATAGGTGGGAAAATTGGCGCTGGAAAGAATTAAATAATCTAATTATTACGTTAATGACAATGTGATAATTTGGAATTACGTACGAATGACTCATGTTACACGGTTGAACATTGTTCACCGACTCCTACATGTTAAGAGATTTATGACCATAACGGTAACTGACTCATAGACTTGACGGGTATAGTGGAGTTAGAGATTTATGCAGGGTACGTACCAGAAGAGTACAGTGCATAAATTTGCTTATTCATGCTATAGAATATGATAAAATATTGACTCGCCTATGAGTAAATTCTGGTATTTTAAAGATGTCATAACACTAACACTGACTAAATAAACTGCAAAAATTCCCAAACCACAAATAGTTTGTTGCTATAATCCAAAATGGACTCCTTAGAAACCAACAGTTCCAGTCAATAGTGGCAGGCTAGCCATATAGCCTACTACTTTTTGTTGGACATAATCATTATCCCAGTGTTAAAAGGTATCTTCTTAACAAATTTTTTTTTATTATGAAGACCATAAAAAATAAATGCATTCAATTGTACAATTACTAAGAGCATGTGATGCTGATCTACAAGTCAACATTTTCTTTAAAGACATTCTTGATTGAGTATAAACAAAAGAAGTTGAGGAACTTAACTGCAAGAGAAGGGCAAGCCCATTGTCGCACTAACTGGAGAAGAACCACACCCACGCGAGGTACAACTTGAGTGGCCGACAGGCCCAATGGCTGACCTGCACACTAGAAAGCCCAGTAATTTAAACAATCATATCCTCTGCACTGCCATGCAAAGATTTTTTGTCGATGCACCAAAAAGCTTCTTTCACCGAAGAATAAAGAAATAACAAGTAATATATGCTGTCATGCACGTATAATAAAGAAATAGTACGGAGCCAACTTGGAGATAGAACACAGGAATAATATATGCAGCCATGTGAAGGGCCTGACTACGTCAGTGACCAGAGCAATTCAATGAACAGGAACCATTTACAGTGAACCCGACCAAAGTTACGGATATGATCTCCGGTTTCCTTCTTTTGCAGGCGTTGTCCTATTTGTAATGATTTAGGCTGGTGGCCACACTGGTGGATGATTAGCCTTCTCTGAGAAGGAAACTTGCAGGATGATTCCGAAACCAAGAGGGTCTTCAGCGCCTGTTGGAATGCCAAATTCACAAATTAATCTTCAGAATTTGGGCC
This sequence comes from Ensete ventricosum, assembly GCA_029747655.1. Classification (NCBI taxonomy): domain Eukaryota; kingdom Viridiplantae; phylum Streptophyta; class Magnoliopsida; order Zingiberales; family Musaceae; genus Ensete; species Ensete ventricosum. The sequence goes on from JAQQAF010000003.1 coordinate 7,118,033, forward strand.
AAAAAGATGCATAACTCTGCGACTCTGACATTTTATAAACATCCATCATCAAGATAACCAATCATGAATTAAGCTGACTAGTTTTTTTTTTCTTTCTTGAAATAAAAAACTACTGCATTTAAAAAAATAATTGAGATCTAAGACATAAGGGACACAACTATTCAATTTTGCAATATATATAATATATACATCTTAGCTGACAGAAGCATGGTGTACTACTTGTCCTCGAATCTCACTGGAAGAAAACACCAAAAAGGGGGCAAGCTCGAAAAGTCGGGGAGTTAAAAGAAAAAGAATTAGGCAAGTGGAGGTTAAAGAGACGTCTCAGAGATTGAAACTTCTGGCCCTAACCTTTGTATTTGATAGAATCTGATTCCTCGACAAGAAATAAAAAGGGTTTAGCAATTCTATATTGAACGAACCTCAATAGCCTGTGGGAAACGACTGTCCCACAAGATCTAACAAAAAAAGATGTTCAAATTCGTGGAAATAATGTATTTCCAATGACCCTCTTTAATGTCAAAGGGGTATTCAGCCTCCTACTTCTCCAAGTTGACCAAGTGGATGATATCCTTCAGTCGCAACCTGACAAGAAAAATGCCCATCCAAACAACATATTCACTGAAGAAACAAATGGAAGACTAAGTGCTACAGATGAGCCATGACAGATGTCCAATTCATTCAAAATCTTATTGATCAAGAATTCTACAAGATTTTCCTGACCAGGAACTAGACCAGATTAATCCTACAATTGGCATTCCAATCATGAACTGATCACTGTCACCTCCCGCCTTATAATCAAGGAATTAACTACAATGTCCTGAGATGACCTAAAATGACCCAATAATAAAACTCCTATAATAGTTTTTGGTGAATTCTTATATTACTGGAAGGAAAAAAAAAAGAGATCAAACTCAATGATGGTAGGTTGTGGTAGAAGCATCTATAGAAACGACCTAGCAGCAATGGCACTTACTTACATCAGATGTTTTGTCAATGACAACTAAGGAAGCCTATGAGGTTTAAGGCAACTAAACCAATCAATGCATAAAATCTGGAGAAAATAGTACAGAAAAGGGAATGAAGCACTCTTTCAAATTATGCAAGCTATGAAATTTGACAGAGTCAATGAGAAGTGGATCTTATGACTCGTCCTTGAAATCACGAGAGACACATGAGCCCTCTCCATATCTCTGTGTGGCCTCCACCCATGATTCTATTCCCATGACAGCCTATCAAACATCGCAAGAAGAAACCGCACCCACAGACCACCTTCACGGCCTTTTTTTAAGGCCTAAAATCCCATGAATAATGGAGATTGGACCACTTGTCCATTTTGAGACCTCAGCAAGTAAGCATAATACCAAAACTGGAAATCTCCTAATAGGCAGCGCATATCACATACTCTTGGGAATTCCCCTCCATATCACCCCATTGAGTATCCACAGGAACCAGAAGGATAAGGCACATTCCTAGAAACACACTACCCTGGCCTATATATACCAACTCTTTCATCTGTCCAGAACACGTAGTAGAAGTTGCAAGATGGTATGCTGTGGAGAGTAAAGGGCTGCATACCTGTTGGGGAACGGGGGAATGGAGAATGCTTGTTGAGGACTGCATGCCTGCTCGAGGGGAATAAGGGAATGAAGATGCATGCTGAGGGCTTTGCATGAAGAGGCAGAGAGTGGAATGCAGCCAAGGATGACTTGCCGGCATTGACTTGTAACAAAATCTCCTTGTTTGCGAGTTGCCGGCAAGTTTGTCCTTGGCTACCTTTCGCTCTCTTCTTCTCATGTGAAGCTCTTGCATAATTCAAGCAACGCATTAGCTATCACCGACTACAGATGCTACGATTGCTGAAGCCCTAATAAGCAACTACCATTGTCTGCTTGCCACTGGTAAGTGCCTGAAAATTTAGAGTTTAAAACTGTATTGAAGAATGAGATGGTGTCTATTATCTCTACCTTGTATGGGATGGCCATGGCTCATGAGGCATGATTATATGAAAAAACTGGCAAGACAATAAAAGAGAAAACAGCAATCTAGATCATGTGAAGTTATAGATATACATGTAATTTAAGGCAAACTTGTCAGAGGTAAAGGAGATTAAAAAACAAAGGCAAAAAGGTTAGCAGTTCAATCTGAGAAAGTTGCCCTACACAATTTGCAATGGGGATTTTGCTCCAAAAGACTATAAAACTGAATGGGTGAAAGAAGGGAGCAAAGACAAGCTTCAAGCAATTAATATATCAAATATTGTTGAAAACATTGAAATATTCAATGTATTAGCTTATAAGTTATGTTCTATTGGGCATTTAATATATCATGATCTCTAGCAGCTCATAATTGTCTGCACACCAGTTTAAAACATGAGGAACATATGATGCCTAAAAATTCTGGGTCTTATGCAAGAGATAATGCATGTTGTATTTGTTCAGTTATTTGGTTACAGATTTCTGTTGGATTTTATGTTGTACAAAGGGTTCAAACTCAATTCTTCATAGATTTTTTACTTTTGTTGGGACACAAATTTAAACAGTATTAATTGAAAGTACAAAGCATCTTCAAGAAACTATTTTATTTTCATTTTTTGGTGTAGTTAATATCTCATGATATTAGTATGTAGCTGTGGCACATATGTCAAGGATTTCGACTTGCATGATATATGACAAGGATTTGTACTTTAAACATCATATGAACACATAGGAAACAGCTATTGCCTACTAGATCTGATTTAAACATTTCCCAACAAAATGGGTGAAACTGAAAGCCAAGACAACAAAGTTTCTCTGACCTCTCTGAACTCTCGAGTCTATGCTAGCAATCCAATGTAATGATCTGTGCATTTCTGTTGCCAAAAATTGCATGACCATCATGATGCAATTTGTTTTGATGGACCATTTCCTCTGCAAAAAAATTTCATTGGTCAATCTAGGAAATATTCTGTGTCAAATAATCATTTTTGGATTGTCATTTTGTACCTAAAAGAAATATACAATTGAAATATACTTGTATATTTGAACTTAATCTCTTACAGTATCATTGATTTATTCTATACCTGATATTTATTCACTAGTCTTTGAGTTGAATTCTTCCCATGCTTTAACAGACTGATCCTTGACAACAAAGTCCTGCACACAGAACCCAGAATAAATCTTCAAGTCCCTATCAGTTGCATAACAAAAAAAACTATTTCACTGCTGAAAACTGACTGTTGTGCTGGATTCATTGCATGAAACTTTTACATACTCATAATAAAATATTAAAGAGAAAAATGAAACTTAAATGAGTGACACATAATAATGTTTATGAACTTGCTAAAAGTTCCGGTATAAAATCTAAACTTGACCCTTTCAATACTTAATGAATCACAGATTAAGCATGGTCCATCCATACTTATGTATAAGCACAATTATCATCTTCGAAGTATGTTACTACAGTGGTCACATGATGTGTAAGATGATGACATGCACATTGCCTACAAAAACACAGGGCAACCAAATAAATGAAGCTCTAAATACACAAATCAATTTGATATTAGCAAGCACTAATTATGGTTTTGGCAGAATCCAATGTCATTCCAGGAATAAAGTGGTCTAGAAAAGCATCATCCTTTGATTCGAGCAAAAATGTGAATATCTTATTTTTCGAAGAAAGGTAATAGCACCAGATTCAGTACTCAGACAGGAATTGGCAATGCCACCAAAGTATTGGTCTCTAATATCTGCCAAATATTGATTGGTCCTAAATTACCAGTAGTCAATTGTTTAACAACAAGGAGACAAGAGAAATGCTTTTCAAGAATAGTTGGAGTATATATTTAAAAGAAGTAATAACAAAAGCAATCTTCTCTCTGCAAATGAAAATTTTTTTCGGTTGGATATTTTGCAATGATGTTCAGGATGGAAAAAGAAGTATGCCATTGCAAATAAGATTCCCAAACAACTATTATTGATGAGAATTATTAGATCATTTGACATTATAGAAATGACAATTTTTCATTAAAAATATATTTAAACAATGAACAACCAAAATAAAATAATTTAATATTCATCATTATCAGTAATTGTCATCATCATCATCATCCAAGCCTTTTCCAAGCAACAGAGCTTAGTTGCTTTACCGTATTATCATTATATTCTTTATGTACAGGCATTCTGCAAATTTGATGCCACTAGATAGATTTCATGTAAAACCCATCCGCATTGTTATCTTTTTATCAAATATCATTAACTGGATCCACAAAGCTTAAGAATAAACATCTAAAGAAGATGTCCTCAGCCTTTACATATGAAGATTTATGGCCTAAAGCACAACCTTGTATTAATCAAGCATCCTATACTTATTGCCAAAATCTCAAAAATCAAACACAGAAGACAAACTTCCTGATAGTCAGCATTAATGAGAATTATCAAGCAACAATATCAAACTAACTTTATTCTTCTTTTAGTGTAAACGACTACATATTTACAAGATCCAAAGAGAGTAGCACTTCTCACAAATGCCTCTCATGGCCAACTCACATACCAAAAAATACATTTGAAAGATCAATTCTTATGAAGGAAAACTGTTACATGATCAATATTTGAAGAAAGAATAGTGAAAAAAGGGAATCAAACAACTTCTTGTTGTCTTCCAACTGTGGATGCTACTGAATGCTTTTAGTTTAATCTCCTTCATGCTAACACATACAGATCTATGTAAAAAATTAGCATGAACAAACACTACCAAGCCTCTAATATGCTTCAAAAACACTTATCAACTAACATCTTATAGGCTCACTCACGACAGATATATGAGAAATCATTGATAGGAGCATAGCTACTAGATTCAATCTAAAGGGGAGGTGGACATAAAGCATCAGACGAGCAAAGGCATAGTCAGACATGAACCAGACAGCTTCAATAGGCCTTGAATAGGCTGCAACTGCTAGCAATAAATTATTGTGGCCTCAGAAGGTACTGAATGAAATCCAATGATCATAATAATTAAGTGGTGTAGGAATTTGTTTCTTTGTCTATTAACTCATGAAAAACTTTTGATGGGTAGACACTGCTGAACTTCCAATACGATTCAAGAACACCTATCAGCCAAAATTTTTAGACTCACTACAGAAAGATGAGAATTCATTAACAGTAATTATGCTTCTGATGATAGTAGTGTAGCTTCTAGATTCAATCCAAAGGAGAGGTAGCCATAAAGCACATAAATGAGCCAAGGACATACCCAGGCATGGACAAGACAGCTTCAATAGGCTGCAACTACCAGCACACCAGAAGGTTCAAAATGAAATCAAACAATCATATTGATTAAGTGGTGAGTGGTGTTGTCTCTTTGTGTACTAACTTTCATAGAACAATGCATCATGGCCATGAGTACATTTTACAAAATTGATTGAATGTCAAGTGGTAATCAGTTCAGTTGCTGTTGAACTTGACATATTAATTGCAATGTGTATCTAATATCATGCTGACAGACGATAGAAAAATTTTTAGATGAACACCCACCAGATCAAAGATTGTTTGGAGCTCATCAGACCTTAGAATATAAGAATGTTAAATTATAAGAAAGGAACAACACCAGGAATATGAACCTCACCATTTTTGACAAAGATGCATTCAAACAAAGTCATATCTCCTATGAATTCGATCAAACAATTTAATCTGATAGCCTTGCTGCATTCTCTGCTAAATATTCTATTCGTACACTGTATGGTAAAAATTCTTGTAGAAACTGAGTCAATATTTACTAAACCAGATGCTCCCTTACAACCACCTCCCTTTTGTTGCATTTGGGAAGATGCTTTATGAAATCTCCTTTTTAAGTCCATCAAATCTTCATTATCAAGGAAGGGTCATGAGCAATAGTTGGTGTAGAGTAAGCAAGTAGCATATGAGACCATCTTATAATGCCATCTCAAATTATTTTTCTTTTATAGAAAACTTAATGCATCAGAAAAAAATAGGATGATTGCCCGGGAAAATACTCTCTTTTTGGGATTTTCCCTGATGGTACCCCTTTTCATAATTCTCAAATGGTCACCCCCTATTTTAAAAATCCCAAAAATACCCCCCAAAAGCTGTCATGCATTTTTCCTCCCAAATCGAAAAAAATTTCCAGCCAACTATTCACAGTGTTTTGTGGATTGGTTTTTATCCACAAAAACACGGTATAGTGCTTTAAAAACATTGTATAGTGTTTTTAAAAACAAAACACTATACAGTGTTAAAGTTTTCCTGTCAACTGTTCAGTGTTTAGTGGAATGGTTTTATCCACAAAATACTCTGTAGTGTTTTGTTTTAAAAACACTATAAAACATTATACGATATTTTGTGGATAAAAACTAACCCACAAAACACTGTCAACCATTGGCAGAATTTTTTTTCCGGATTTGGACGGAAAAAAATGATAGCTTTTTGAAGGGGCACTTTTGGAACATTAGAAATAGGGGGTGACTGTTTGAAAATTATGAAACTGGGGATACCATCAGGAAAAAACCCAAATAGAGGGTATTTTCCCCGGCAGTTGTCCAAAAATATAATGATAGAACTTACCAACTGTATATACTAACAATTTCACCAACAATTCCAAGCGATGTCAGTCTAGGCCTTACACAAAGAAGAAATAGTAAAATGCAACTAAGGATGTCTTGCCAGCACCAAACCAAGAGAAGATGATGGAGCACAGGCAGTTAGCAGATTGTCCTTAGCTACATTTAACTCTCATCTTCTCATACAAGACTTAACAAAGGCACTGGTGACATTTCTCAAATTATCTCACAGCTGGGATACTGATTAAGGTGATTTCAACAATAGCACACATCTATGTGCAAATTGCATGTCATCCTCAATGTCAAAAGCAAGTAAGGCATGAATTTGTCAAGTCATTTGCATTTCTAAAAGTGCATATGCCTAAACTAATTTATTGTTACACTTGTTTAGACATCACCCGAGTCTTGTTACATAAAATTTATATAGACCATAGAGCAAATAATTAAAAGTACTACAGGATTATTGAACAGAGTACCACTGGCTATCAACTTTTGAATTGCTGTCAAAGTTTTAATTGCCATCTCATATAACCTGACTAGAGAAAATGATTGTGTTTTTACAGTAGCTATAACAACACTATGTTTTCTTGTTAACTGAGAGACTAGCAGAACGAGATCACAGTACAGGAACCAACAATCATTTAGCTGTAAATGACAAAACAAGAGTAAGAGATCAATAAAGCAAAGAAAGGAGGAGTTGCATCTTAGTCATTAAAAAAGTAGAGATTTGTATTGATGTAAGAATGAACATCTTTATTCTACTTTGGTCTTTGTTGTTTTCCTATTAATTGCTTAGTTCTCCAAATATGATCCAGTCTGTTTGTACAAATAAGAGTAAAATATTCGTACTTTACCACCAATATGTGAATTCTTGAAAACATATCAAGCTTATTGATTACTTCATAAAATCAGACCGAAGTCCTACTTGATAATGTACTTCAAAGGCACTAATCAGCAACAAAGGGAACTAACTCATGATTATGGAAGTACAAACTAAAGAATTGGTCCCATGTTTACAAACTTCTTGTTAATAAACAGTACAAGAAAAGATCATGATGACAGATGATCAAACAGGTTCAGAGAAAATGGTAAGGAAAATTCCTGAAGGTTAATGTTATTGTGTCACATGGCATAGATATGCTGATCATAGATAAGTTAAAAGGTGAAATGTACAGCATGATATGAGGACAGTTAGACAGGAAGTAACAACTAGAAGTTCTTCTCTGAATACATTGATCATGTATAAGTTCTGAAATTGATTTATGATTCTTGTACTAATAGGTGGTAATCCACTATTTATATCAAAAAGAAAAAGATCACTTCTTCTAAATAAACACTGAGCTTTTCAAAAGTAACTGAGAACTTGGGTTATTGTCTGCTGATCTGTTGGAAAGCCGGATCATGTCATTTACACCAAGCTCAACTAAAGCTTCTAAATACATGATAACAAAGGGTAGGCTCTTGCATTTCCCCTTTTCTAATGTAAATCATATAAAAGGAAAAACAGAATAAGTATGAATCCAAGCCCAAACGCAGGTGCATAAATACTCTATCATGCATCACTAGTGATCATTATCATATTCACAAAAATGAGAACAGAGTGAGATCTGCATGTGCTCATGACAGAGCTTTTCATTGCCATCAGTGCCTGGTAGAAACACAAATTTTCCCCTCCAGAAATCCAGTTGGATATAGAATGACAAAGTCTAAACTGAAGAAAAAGGGCTGCCAGTTTATAATGGTGTTAATTCAATGGTTTTGATCGAATTTCTAACTATAAGTTGCTTTTCCAATTATAAACAGGTCAATATAATGCAGAGGATAGATATGGCATCATAAGACTTCTTAACATTCTTCAAAGAGTAACTCAATTATAGTTTCCAATGTTGTGCATAACATGGCACTTTCATATATAATTATCAGAATATCTCTGTTGAATTAGCACTTTTAACTCTACGAAAGATATCAAACAACAAGAAATTTGCCAAAATTACAGAGACTACCTAAAAACAGATTCCTCGAATTAATGGATCTAGAAGTAAGGGACTCAATCGACATTTTAATCTCTGAAAGCGTGGGAATGCAGATTACAGCTCCAAACACGCGTTGCCAATCAGAAAGGAAGAATTGAGCCAAATAATGGGTACCTCAGCAGTAGATATGAGCGTAGTGCAGTTAAAATGCATCAAATTACTTCTTCCGGACGTTGAGCCGCCGAGAATGACCTGCGATCCAATGGCAATCGACGACCAAAAGCTATCTAAATTTCGAAGGGGAAAAGAGAAATCTCGCAGATCCTTAAACGACCGAAGGAACGTGGGGACACACGTCGGCGACTCGAACCCTGACACAGCCACCGCCATTTCTTCCCACGGCGATCGTCTTCGATGGATCGAGTGGGAAATACGAGGTTTCGTGGGTTTTTTGAGCCTCCGAGAGACGAATGCCTATATATATATATATATATATATATGTATATATAATGTTTTGGTTGGCGCGCATCTGATGCGGGACGGCTTCATTTCCGCACGATAATTAAAGTGATGATGCACCGACCTGATCCTTCGTGGAGAGATCAGGTTTTTTGGGATATATGGATCTATCCGGTCCGACTTAATCCGGATCAAATAACATTTTAGGATTATCGCCGAGTTATCCTAATAATTTTTCTTTTTAAAAAAATATAATTAAGAAACAAAAGGTCTACAATATGACTATGCAGATGGCTAATTATACATGATCTCCTATAATTAATTATACTTAATATTTTCATTCTTATATTTTTAAAAATTATATTAAAATTTTTATACTTATGAAACTAAATTTAATCCTGTTTGCTATCGAGCTAGCGAAAATATCATATGTGCTATCATGTGTAAAACTTAATGCTAAAATAGGGTTAAAAATAAAAAAAGAGAGAAATTTTATTGAAAAATAAAGTAAAACAATGGATAGAAGGATCTCTCTTATCATCCTGACGTTATAAGTCAAGGAGAGGATGAAACCCTAGAATGAAAGCAAAGTTACAAAAGGAGAAATTAATATTAATGAAAAAGTATTATAAATTTATCTTTTTAATCATATTCTAACGATTATTTTCTATGTGTAATAGCATGTGCGGTATTTTCATCAATAAAATCACATGAGAAATAAACGAAGTTAAATGTTTTAATTAAGTATAAGGATCTCAATATAATTTTTGAAGGTATAAGATCCAAGATATTAAATATAATTAATGATAAAGAATAATATGTAATTAGCCCTGTAGATCATAAAATGAATAATAAATACTAAGAAAATTTTTTCTTCCACAAAGCAGCAAATTTGCAATGTAATTGCGCTGCTTAATTACATTATCAGAAATAGTGTCTACAAATAAAAGATTACGATTTAGAAATGGAATATGTCTGTTGAGACATTAGTATATTTTCACATAAATGATAGATTCGAATTTACATATCAACTTCATGTCGGTCATTTACACTCATAAAATGAATTATGTTATACTTGATGAAGAATCAATGTCAAAATGAAATATATTACACTTGATCTGAGACAATTCTTCTACAAACATAATACCATAAAATTTATCCAACTAGACTTTAACTATTAAAATAAAATATGATATAAATCGTATCATATGATATAATCTAGCTACTGATAATCCTACATTGATACAGCTTATCTCAAACCTTCATGAACAAGTCCAATTTGATGAAAGACAAAACTGATTTGATTTGTCTAGATTGACAGTTCAATCAATTGATTCAGGAGTGTTTTGGACATTTGAGTAAATTGATTCAATAAATTCTGAAAATTGAGATCCTTGCAGGTAAAAACTGGTAAAGTGAAGCTTTTCTAAATAAATATCCAAACAAAATGTAAGACAGAGGGATCAGAAGCTATTAAATATAGCACCTAACTCCAATTTACTCCAATGATCACTGAACAATTTCTGAACATAAAGGGAGTCACTGTAATCCATTCAAATAACAACATGGTTAATATCTAAGCCATCTTACTTACAAAATTATCCAATCTCACTAACATAAATTGGAATATGAAAAGCTACACAATCCAACTCAAGGTATCAGCCACATAATCCTCCAACTAGTACATCATAATTACATCATAATATTTTCAAATGATGCTAAAGCTAACAGCCAACCAGCAAATTTTGGAGATTGGCACATAGCAGTTTCACTTGGATCCATCACGCTGGTATGACATCGATTCTGAGGTGACCTGCATCACAAGATAGTCCTTCAAGGCGAAGTGTGCATTTTGCTGACTGGCATCTGGTGAAGGAATCAGGTGGTGGAACTGCCATCAAAACGTTCACTGTTTTGGACATCCCCATTACACTCACAGTGCTGCTCTGCAGGAGAAAGATCATCAGAGTGTGCCTATGGTAGGTGAAGCGGCCCACTGTAACATTGACTGCAGGAGAAAATATCATCAGAGTGCCTATGGTCGGTTAAAACAGTAGGTGCATGAAAACCTCCCTTGATATGAATTCAATAACACATTAAAAAAAGGAAATCACTTACAAATCTAAACAAGAGCGATAATCCATTTTTGCTACTGAAAGCACGCATGAAGAAACAAAATAACTGGTTGATGAGGAACCAGCAACTAAACTTCTTTCAGGCACATCACACCTGAGAAATTCAGGAAACCAGTAGTCAGGGTCGCTGATATCTGACATATCTGCAAAAGCAGTCATCTAAGGCCATAACCAGCATTGCTTCTGCCAAATAGATTCACATAAATAATTGACAGGTTCAAATTAAAAGTAAGTATACAAAACTGGGCACCTGCAAGTATCGTTCAGTCTAAACATTTCCAAAATGTGATGGTTAGTTTCTGCAGGTTCCTCTGTTTCAAGTATAATTTATTAATTTTACACAATAAAATTCAGCTTTTAAGTAAAGTGACATACCTCCATCGATCTTAATCCCCAAGAAGAACAATGGTCAGAAATTTGGCAGCCGAATTCATCTAGGCCCCTAGACATGTACACTATCAAGAGACCATATTATGCAATGACTCAAGGGAAAAATCTCTACATGTAACAACTTGAAAGAAGCTTAAGCTAATTATATCAGGTTGCACCAGAAATGGGAAAAAAGAAGAGTAATAAAGATTAGAAAAGTAATTAAAAAACATAGGAAATGCCTTTTTGGAAAATAATTCTCTGTAACAAGGAATAACATAACCTGTTGATTTTTGTGTAACATGAATTAAGTACAGTGCTTACAAAATTAAAAATTCATCTTCCCTGCCCCAGCACATGCAAAAGAAAAGAAAATTGAAGTACCACAAAAAATGAACCAGAATTAATAGCTTCCTCAACCAAATTTATCAAATCTTCTTGAAAGTTTGGTTTGTCCCTGTTCTTGTACAATTTGTCAAGAAAGTTTACCATGGTTATCCTATGCCAAACTTCTCTTCTTTTTAACATTTTGTTCTGTCCCAATTTGTAAAACTTCTAAAGTAATTCTGCTTGAGCACAACACTGCCTCATTCATGCTGTTAACAGATCAAGGGTTGCTTGAGCAAAGAGTTCAAATATTAAGCATCATATATTCTATACTGAAGCAACAGTTGAAATAGATTATTGACTATGCAATCCACCGTTATCGAGCAAGTGTCATTTCAATTAAACAAGCATCATTTCGGTAGCTTCAATTAATCACACTAGAGTCTCATGGTCAGTGAATAATGTGATTGCCAAATATTAAATATTGCCATCCTGCCTCTACATTTCAATCTCTTAAGTGCATGAGCTTGCTTGGTATAAAAAATGTGCTAGATTTGCCTTCACACTGCACAACCTTTAGGTCTTATTGCAGGAATCCTTCCTTCCAGAGTTGCATCAACAAGGAAAATTAGAAGAGCTAAGTAGTTGATGATCCAGATAATTACTAGGTTTTAGAACCATTAAAGTTCTTCGACAATGAATCTCAACTAGCTTCGTCAACTCAAAAGAATAAATCAACAAGTAAGCACACTGGAAAGTCCTCGAATGCGACACAAGAATAACTCTCAGAGATCACTGGAGTGAGTTCTTGATTCCAATGCGTGCTAAACGATTGTGAAACAGACAACCACTCTAAGCTCCTCCTACATCTCATATTAATCGATTTTAGGATGCATAAAGACGTGTGCTTTAACCCTGCAAATCAACCTGAAGAAATAAAGAATTCCACATGCACCAAATCCGGAATCCGCCACCCGACCACAACGCGAGATCGGCAAACAAAGGCAACAGAATAAAGATTCCAATTTTATTAACCTAAAACGATATGGAGGTAAAGGCACTCAGGGATCAGGCACAGACCCGGGAGGTGAGGCGGATCAGTGGTCGCCTCCGCCGGCGTTGGCATGTGGGCCAGCGCTCCTCAAGCAGGGGAACGAGGTAGCAGAAGGACGCCGCCGAAGCATTTCATACCCTTGAACCCATTGTAGAATGCCCCTAGCGCTATTCGAGATCACCACAAACCCTGAACCTAACCCTAGGTTTTGGCTGCAAAAACAGAGAACGCTTAAAGAGGAGGGAGGAGAGAGAACAGAGCGCGGAGAAGCGGGAACGGTACCGCATAACTATGGCGCGGAAAAGACGACAGCCGTCGGATTAAACTTGGACGATCCTATGCGCTCGTTAGTGTCGTCACAATGGTGACTCGCGCGAGGCATCACAAGGGACTTCGAATCCCTTCGATAGGAGCACCCCTTTTAATTTGTCGTGCACTCTAACCTCTTCTCTCTTCATCGGGCCCCACGTTAGCCGGCCAACTGGAGCATAAGCAGTGAAAAGAGAATGGTGCATATCAACTGCCCTTGTTATAGAGGCCTAACGGCGAGTTTGGAGGAGAAAGCGAAGAATGGGGAAGGCCCGAAAGTGGCGGGTGGTGCAAGGATTCGCGATTACGACTCCGTAAGAGATGGCCTTTCTCTCTCTCAATCTTTGTTTCGGGAGAGGCAAGGTGGGATTAGGGGCAGGAAGGATTCGAGGTAAGGGCAAGGTGGATGGGGACATGGCGGAAGGCCTACGGAGCCCTCAAGGATTCCACCAAGGTCGGGCTCGCCAAGGTCAATAGCGAATTCAAGGTCTGAACCCTTTATTTGAATCTAAGTTCTGTCTCTTCTTATGTGAATTGTTCTTGGAATTCGTCTTAGGACCGTTGGAATTGAAGGTTGATAGATGTTGTACCCCTCTAACGTGTTTGTTTTATTGCTTCCTTGATTAGGATTTGGACATTGCAATTGTGAAGGCAACAAACCATGAAGAATGCCCACCGAAGGAGCGGCATGTGCGGAGTGAGTGAACATGATTATCATCCTCCATTTGTTGGTTGGCAATTGCTGTGCATTCCAATTAATTTCATATATTTATTTGGAAATTCGGTTCATTATACATAAACCTGTGTTGATTAGCAGAAGAGTCTGATGAATCTGGAGCATGATATTCAAATTCTTCTAACATTTGAATTCTTTGCATCTCATGCTCTTGGTCGTATTATTTTTCTCTGTTGAATTGGCCATTTTGTTTGGATGTTTAAATTGTGAACATCTTTTTATTTTGATCCTTTTTTGTTTCAGCGATATTTGCTGCTACATCTGTGGTGAGGCCACGAGCAGACGTAGCTTACTGCATATATGCACTTGGCAGAAGATTGTCCAAGACACATAATTGGATGGTATGTACCAAAGCCTTTGTCTAATGTCATTATGAATATAATCAGTTTTAACAGCTTGTTTGCGATCCTTGGTTATCGTTCTACTTGCAGTAACTTTTAACATTCTATTGGATGCAAGAAAGTATTGTCCAATGGCACAAGACTAGCCTTTTCCAGTTCCAGATATCCTGTTGCTTTTCTTTCTGTCTGAACAGTAGGCATTTCTGTTGGGTACATTATATATTTATCTCTTGTTTACTTTAGATATCGCTTATGATAATTATTAAAGAATGCAACAAAGCTGTCGTTAGCTATGTGGCTTAAGAACTGTTTGTCCTCAGTTGGTTTACACCATGAGGCTGCTTAGGCCAATTAAGGTTTCAAGCATTCAAGTTTACATTAGCTCAGTTTCTGAACAGAACTAGAATGCATATTTCAATTCTAATTGTCCACATACTGAATCTGCTGGATTTTTGATAGTGTATAAAAACAGCAATATTTTACACCGAGAATCTTCTAGTACTTATATTTTATCCTCCAATATGATAAATAAATGTGGATGAAATTTTACAGGTTGCTTTGAAAACCCTGATAGTTATTCACAGGACACTGAGAGAGGGTGATCCCACATTCCGAGAGGAGCTATTGATTTATTCTCGTCGAGGAAATGTTCTGCAGATATCCAACTTTAAGGATGATTCTGGTCCTCTAGGTTTATTTCTTTCTTCATTCTTTTGGAATGCTGATTCTGCATACTGTCGTGGGGACTGAAAGGAAAATTTTAGTCTATTCATAATGTTCAGATTTTTCTTCATGTAGCTTGGGATTGTTCCGCATGGGTACGAACATATGCACTCTACTTAGAGGAGCGGCTTTTGTGTTTTAGGATCTTAAAATATGATATTGAAGCAGAACGTTTGATGAAATCTCCACAGGAGTCTGCCAAAGTAGGCTTCACTCTTCTCGTTGTTACACATTCTTCAGCTTTTTAGTAGGATCACAACATTATCCTCTTCTTTCCCTGTGCAAATTTCTAGGGACATAGTCGAACCAGAACTCTATGTTGTCCTGATCTGTTAGAACAGTTGCCCGCTTTGCAACAGCTACTGTTCCGCCTTATAGGTTGCCGGGTAAAATAAAAACAGCAGTCATCCTTCTTATTTGTCTACAATGCTTACTTTATGTGGTTTAAATGTTGTAGCCTGAAGGAGCAGCATGTGGAAACTTCCTTATTCAATATGCATTAGCCCTGGTATGTTTAATTTTTTCGTGTTTGCATTTGAACATGAGTCTGAAAGTTTCATTTTCCTGAGATTCTCTATAATTTTATTTGTACAAATTCTTATGGTAGGTATTATATGTCTTGGTCTGCTCTAGTGCTGGTCTGTGATTATCTGTTCTGGTTTGTATAAACGTTAGCTTCCTGATTAAAATATAATGTTAAACAAATTACTAAGAATTATTATGTAGAAGAATGCCCTGATCTTTTGATTCAAAAAATGCTTGAAATATCATTCTAAATAATTTATTGATTATGAAAGAAATTTGAAGAAGTTGATCATCCTACTTGGCTTGTTATATGAATCATGACAATCCAATCTAGTTTTCTTTCCTTTTCTTGTTATTGTTTTCTATTGTATTTTTTCACCTTTCTAAGTATGAGAACATGATGGACTTGAATTTAGCACTATATCCAGAATGTCCAGAAAACTATTTGACATCCATATTGGGTGTATAAACAATACCATAAGCATTTTAATGATATTATGCCCATTAAGAAGAAATCAAGTCATCAGTTCCCAATCCTCGAGACGAAAAACTTATTTTCCTAGATATCAGGAGCCAAAATTTACTTTCTATCTAGACCATGTTTCTTAAGTCAGTATTTTATCATGACACTGGTACTAAAGCTTTCCTACAATGCACTAATATGGGGTGGCACATCCTTCACCTTTTTGGTGCATATGATAGGAACTTTGATTCTTTAAATTATCGGTAAAGGATAGCCTTCTCATGGTGTGGGCCTATTGACCTTGGTCATAGTCCCTATTCCCTACCTCATCCATTGGTTGAAGGGCTCTTGGTTACCTTTGATAACACGTGCCAGCTTTGCTTTGTACCTACTTAACCAGCTTACATTCTATTTGATCTCACTAAGTATTAGTGGTCAAATTTATATTTTTTATCATCACAAAATTTGTTATTTTAGAGCTTTTTCAAAGTAGATATTGCCATATTACGCCATGAAAAAATATCAACGGAACCTGATTAATTTAAATAGGGCAAACTTCTTGTAGAATAAACAAAGTTTCCCAATTAAAATCATGAAGCTGATAGATTTTCCTGTTTTATTATATAGGTTTTGAAAGAGAGTTTCAAAGTATATTGTGCAATCAATGATGGGATCATCAATCTCGTGGATATGGTACTTTGGTTTTTATGATAATTTTTTAATCTCTTTATCAAAAGGAGATTCTGGTTCTTATGTTAGTTAATCTTATTGCATTTTATGCAGTTCTTTGATATGTCGAAATATGATGCCGTCAAGGCGCTTGATATCTATAAGAAAGCTGGACAGCAGGTATAATATCGCATACTTTTTACCATAGCCAACTAATTCTAAATATAAAATTGCATAATTATTTTTTTCAATTGGCATTGATTTTCTGAAATTTTCTCTGTTCATCCCTGGCAGGCAGAAGCTCTTTCTGAGTTCTATGAATTCTGCAAATGTTTGGATCTTGCAAGGAACTTTCAGTTCCCAACTCTAAGACAGGTTTTCATGTCTATTGTTGTTGGGTTTAGACTGATACGAATACTTTTTCTTTTGCCAGTTAAACCAATGAAACTGAATTAGGTAGTTTCAAACATTTGATTTCAGTCATCATATATTGTCAAAATTAATAGTTATTAGATTCCAGACCATTAGATCCTATCTCATCTATCAGCTTAAGTTTTAGGATGAATTGTCAGATTTAAAAATTTAACTTGGTACCAGACCTGGAAGTCCTAGATATACTCTGTTGTTGCTCAGTGACAGTCCTACTAATGATTTTTCTTTTGGGGGTCCATATTTTTAGCCACCTCCTTCGTTCCTTGCAACAATGGAAGAATATGTCAGAGAAGCACCTGGGGTTGGCTCTGTTTCAAGCAAGAAGCTGGTGAGTGTAACTAAGTTTGCAGGTGCAAAATTTTAAATTGTAGATATATTGCTAACAGCTAAGTCCTGTTTAACTAGTAATTTTTTCTTGCAATTAACTAATAAGAAAAGAAGCCAGTAGATTTGTTTTTTTCTTGTTTCAAGTATTTTCACAATGTGAGACTAAATCAATTCCAATGGAGCTCTTGTGCGCCGTTCAGACCAGTGATTTGTGTGGATGTACTTTAAAACCCTACATGAATTGTGACATGTAATGTTTTTCAACATGTTAACTAACTACTTGTAAATGTCAATCTCCCATATATTAGCTTTAGAGTATGTTGTTAAAGCACTTCAAATGAATGTTTTCTGTGTCTAACATGTTTAAAGCAGGAATACGAAGATAGGGAAGTATTAACTTTCCAACAAGAAGAAGCTGCACCAGCAGAGGATGAAAAACAAGATGAGGAAGATGAGAAACAGCTGCCGGAAGAGGAACAACCACCAGAAGAGCAACCACCACCGGAACCTGAACCTGAACCTGAACCTATAACTGAAGAAGCTCAGCCTGCTACTACCGGGGATTTGCTGGTGATTTGTGTATACCCTTTTGTACGATTATTTCATGATGAAGCTGTAGCATATGAAACATATCCAGTGTCAATATGCAGGGCTTGGATGAAATAAATCCGGTTGCTGCCGAACTTGAGCAAAGCAATGCCTTGGCCCTTGCCATCATTTCGCCAGGTAATCTAGTTTTCATTATATGCATTTCAGATTAAATCTCCAATAAGTCTTGCATAAATGATAATATTTCTCTCTGTCTATGCTTCTCTCTATTTTAGTGTAGAACTATTGCCGCAAACCTTTGCAAGCAACTATACTTCTTGAATTTACAGGGGATGATACAAAGCCTTCATCAACTCATGACTTGTTTGGAACTGATTCTTCCGGATGGGAGTTAGCACTGGTCACTACTCCAAGCAGCAACACCAGCCAGTTAGTTGAAAGCAAACTGGTACGTTTGTAATGTGGATACATAGGCACTTGAATTGACCATTTAACGTAAAGGTTAGAGCAGTTGCAATAAATTATTCTCTTGCAGTCTGGCTTTCCAAGTCTTACCAAGAAGCAAGACTGAAAGCAAATAAGCTACCTCTTTGAGAGTTCAACTTCTTGCATCTTTGGGTCTTATGCGTCTACATGACAATCCTAATTTACATTGCTTTCTTCAAAGGAAAAACTCCAAATCTATTTTGCTGTTACTGTAAGAGGACTTTTTAGTATAACTTTTTCCTGTAAGTTGGAATTTGTTTGATGAATATATATTACATGCATATATGTCACAGCCACAAATGTTTTAGTTCATTGATCGTAGTTTGACATCATAACCAAATTTTGATTTCAGAGCCTCCAACCATTCATGCTCCTCTTAAACATTCAAAGCTTCCAACAAAAACATTGAATTAGACCTTCTTCCTATTTGCTGCGTTTGGTGGTAGAGACAACAACCAAGCATTCATTTTGCTGTGCAGGCTGGTGGATTCGACAGGCTCTTGCTAGAAAGTCTCTATGAAGATTCAGCGAGGAGGCAACAAATTGCTGGTGCTTACAGCGGCGGTGATCTGGACGCTGGTCCTTCCGATTACAATGATCCCTTCGCCATGTCGAACAGCATTGCGCCACCACCAAGTGTGCAGATGGCTTTGATGGCACAGCAGCAAGAGCAGCAGCAGCAGTATTACTACTATCAACAGCAGCAGCAGACGAGTATGATGGTGCCATACCAACCTCAACAAGCTCAGCCGCAGATGGCTTCTGCCAACCCCTTCGGCGACCCATTTGCTGGCTTTCCAGAGGGTGCAACCATACAAGGCAATCAAAATCTGCTCTAATAAGAGTGCGTTGTATTGTTCTTCTGGAATGGTAGGGTGATCATTCTTGGACTTGAGCTCCATTAAATGAGATTGTAATCAAGTCTTTTTCTACTATAAACTATGGAAGCAAACATGAGTTAGACCAAAATGACCGGTGAGTTCTTCCATGGCTGGAAACAAGGAGGTTTCATTGCGGACGCACGGCTCGAAGCACGATGACCAGATTCCATCACAAAAGTGTTGAAACGCCTGTATACTTGGTATGTTGGATTGTATCCAATCTTGTATCAGAGGAGATGATTGGGTTGTCAAAGCATGAACATGACTTGATTTCAGCTTTTTGATGAATATTTTTTTCTTCATTATTACATGAATTAGTTTGAATGCTCTCCCTAGAAATAAAGAGATAATTGCATTTGACTTTCTCCATTCCGCTTTAATGCCATATAGCAAATCTTACATGGATTTTTTAATGCTTGGTAACGGGAATGGATACTTACGATAAATCGGATTTGGTCCAATCAATTGTTATTTTGTTCACATTTGTTTGATCTAATCCTAGTCCTAATATCAAGATGAAATTTAATTGCATCTGATCCAAATTTATTCGGATCCTGTGATCTTAAAACGAAGAATTCGCTAAACCGGACACTGCCCCGCTCGCCTTCACCGTCCTCCATCTATATATATTGCACCCCCTTCCGACCTCTATCGACGCTTCCCGTTCTTGTTGGTCCTATCGCTCGCTCCTTTTTTGATTGCTCGAGTCCTTTCTGCACGAACCCTAACCGGGGCCTCGTCTGCCGCGGCCGCGGCCGCACCCCTCGTCAGCCTTCGTCGCCTTGCCGGCCGCCCCGAGAGGGCGGAGCTCGTCGAGTTGGAAGTCGAGCCGCCTCGAGGACTCCATCCATGCCTTCGTAGTTCGTAGTTCTTCATCGCTGGCTCCTCCTACTGGGTTTCGCGTCGCCATCGCTCGTCCGCGGCGGCCGCAAGTCTCCTCAGCCTTCTCGCCGCCTCTCCGGCTGTCTGAGAGGGCGGAGCTCTAGACGGAGGACTCATCGGAGATCGAGGTACTGGTGATTCACCGCCTCGAGGACGCCATCATCCATGCCATCGTAGTTCGTAGAGAGGCCCCCGATTGGTTGCCCTTCATCCCCGGCTCCTCCTACTTGGTCCTGCCCCGCAGTCGCCCCTGTGGCGTCGCAGAGCTCGTCAGCAGGCTCGCGAACCCGATGACAGAGGAGGAGATTGTATCGTTTACCATTGTTCGTGGATGATCCTCAGTCTATTTCATGAAAGGTAAGGGAGGAAATCTCGATCTCTTTTGGTTATAATTTTGAGTTTGTTTAGGTAACGAAAGATGATTATTGATTAATTATCCTTTTAAAAGTATATATATATACCAAATGCACCAGATCTTCCAAAGTTCTTAACAATGAAGAGCAGTGCCGCGTGATTCTATATCAATTTTATTTGAAATATTTTTTTATCTGACTATATTTCAGGAGTATAATTATTTTTGGTATTCTTAGAGAAGCTAATCGTTGTGTTAAAATTTCCAAATTATTAGTTTAGGAGGATTTGTATTCTGATGAGAAAAGCCTTCTGTGTATTAAACAGATAATTTAAGTTTTTTTGTCGCATTTAAATTCGCGGCAACATGATTTGACGAGCCATGCCAACCAGGACAAATCGGTTGCGCTGGATGCAAATATCGTCTACCCGACACGTGAGTACCGTGTATTTCTTATTTAGTTCCGCAGGAGCAACAGACCGCTCGACCACTCCCTCCTTCCCTCGCCCACCACCGTTCAAAATGCATCAGTCCTCTGTTGGAGGAACCCGACGCCGTCACTCGCCTAATCCCCATCAGGCTCGGCATCGTCTACCCTGGGGGTCGGAACCCTCAGGTACGTCTCGATCAATATACCTCCTTCCGTTCTGCGGCCTGGGATATATTTTTCGTGCTTGGTTCCTTTTGATTTAGGCATCGGTTCTTAGTTTTCCTCGGTCGAATGTGGTTTTTCGTTGTCAATAGGGCAACAATTTCTAGTGTTCTTTAGGGTTAAATTTTGAGATTAATGGCATGATTTAATTCTTTTTACTCAATAACTGGAATCCTATAGTTTACTATTTTGTCGGTCGAGATCGCAGCTGTACTTCCTTCCATTTTTCGTTTCTGTTCTTGCCTGGGAGGAATCGGAACTGTTCGGACTGCACGCCACATCCTTTGTGGCGTAAGTTCGTTTAGACAGATATTATGAGAGTTTTAATGAGCTTAGGTGCTAATTTTCATTTATATTTGGAAGAATGGCATATTGCATGCAATCGTCTCGGAATTGAAGACATTTCTTCTTAGATTTGTGTCAAATCTTTAAATATCTTCTTATTTTTCTCTTTTCTGTCATGTAAAGATGATGGTAAAGAGAATGACCATGATCCAGGAAATTATGCCATTTCCTCTTCCACACGTGGGTCCTATTCCTAGTTTTTCTCCAAATGTGTTCATTCCTCTTCTCTAGAAGAATAACCCCGTGAAGCATCTGTTTGCAGCTTGCTGAAGATAGTTCCATTCTGTGACAGTCGATCAAGTATGTGACCACTAGACCATCTCCTTTATTGCTTGGTTCGCATGGCGTTTGAGTAAGTGCTGATTATTGATTTTATAAGTCAACTGAATAATATTAAAAAAAATTGGTGTCTACAAGATAAAACTTCCTCTGCTTAACCGAGAAAGCAACATGTGGCATTTACACTCTCAAGTCACTATTGCATCGATAGCTCAAAACCACTGCATCTCAAACATTGTCACACCACAGCTGACGTAGAGCACACTTGTCTGCTATGTTGTGGACAATATCCCAGTGTAGTGCCAAATCAACCACCTCATATGATCTGTACTAGTAGGCTGCCATTAAGGCCAAATCATTACATGGACTTCACATTTTAATTCCTAACTCATACTATGTTCTGACTTGAGTGTTAGAGGAAGACTCTATCAGGAACATTCTCAGCGCTCTCTTTATTTTGCAAGATTCGATTTAGTTCACATTTTCTGCTGTGGAACATCTTGGCTAGGTCAAATCCGATTGAGTCAACAAAGAACTTTGTTAAGCAGAGTTGTACTTCAGTTTGAATCACTTTGTTGCACCATGACATGGCTTTGTACCTTAGCTTTCCTCTGACCTGGCTACATTGATTTGATTCTTAGATATGCTGTATTTCTTGGCAAAAAATGGCCAAGCCAGCTCTCATGATCCTGGTTAGCATGGTGCCCAAAATTGTCTTCATTAATTAGGGACTTCCATAGTTCTATAATTCATTATTATCTTTCACCTATTGCTTGTTAATCTCTTGACTTTTTAGAATCAATGGCTCGATGCTCTTTGAAATAGATAGCTTCTTTTCATCAACAAAAACAATTAGGAATTATCATTGAATTCTTGCTTATTGAAGCCTTTAGGTGAGATATTGCTAGAATTTAAACATGGTGTAAGGAACAAAATTACAAATAATATCCTCTGGAGGTTGCCAAAACTTAATAGAAAAATTAAGTTAAACATGACATTAAGGAAATTTTTGGCTGGGGGGTTATGTGGTGGTCCAATGGTTGGCTCATTATAGTACGGGAGGTGATTTGGTTACAGTTCTTAAAAGAAAAATGATTGGTTAACTACTATTTTGAGAAGATTAAGCTAGTAGGATGGGCCTCAGCATCATATATAAGCTTTATATACCCACTCATCCACAAGCTGGTTGAAGGATTAATAAGTTTGGCATGTGGATTCAAATGCATGATAGCCATTTGGTACTTGTTATCTTTGAATGTGAACTGCCAATTAAAAAAACCAAGGTAATTGGTAACTAAATTGTACTTGATTGATAAGTCATAATTTTTTTTCATCATTCATTAAACCCCTAGGTTTTCCCTACTTGTTTGCTTCTTTTGATTCCTTTCAAATTCAATGTGTGCATTGGTCTCGTATCCATATGTATTGACATGTCGACAGAAAATATCTAGTAGTACCATATAGGTTGGTTTAGAATAATTTGGTATCTGTCTTCCTTCCTTCGCAGCAAAATATTTACTTTAGAGCTTCCTGTCATCTTGTACCTTTTAGGGAACCTCTTTTGTTTAAGCTTTGTTCATCAACTCTCCCACACAAAGCCTTTCTTCCCACTTGTTGGTTCTTTCTGAACACAGCTTCAGGTATGCCATAAAGTCCCAAAATTACCGGACTTAACTTTCTCTAATAAAATGTCTTTAGTAGCTTGAGGTTCTATAAATTGTGTTACCTTTTTGTTTGAAGTGAAAGCCCCCGGGAGTACTATCTTATCTTTCTTGATCCAAGTGTGTGCCTGCATCGGTCTTGATTATAGTTGTTTCTTTGTAACTTCTTTTTCAATTTTCCAGGAGGCAAATATTCTAGAGTTAATTTATAACGAAAAGTAGGAAGACCAACTATCCTCTGTGGCTATATGTATATTTTGCAGGTGGTGCCCAAATATTTAATCTTCTCGCAAAAATAGAAGTTTTATATGCTCTTCAAACAACAATATGTAGACAGATTTTGACACAGAATTTGTTGGCAAGTCTTTGATACGTATGTGCAGAAAATACATTTCTTGCATTAACATTTGTTTCCCAAACTAACTTATAATATGCTTCTATACAAAGTTTTTGTGAAGCTACTTCACTTCATGGAAAGTTCATGTATTGTCTGTTTATGTTGTTTGAATCCATTATCTTGATGAACTGAGAAACTTAGAGATTCCTTTATTCTTAGTGTTAAAAATCTCAGTTATTGCAAATGAGGAAAAGTAGTATTTGAACATAATCCTTAACGCATGAGTTTAGATATTTATTTTATGTTGGTTATTGTATTTTAAAGCTGATATGACCGGTTATCAAGGGGGCATTACACCACTACTGGCCTGTAGGGGGTTTAGATAAACATAACACAAATTTAATGCCTTTGCCTTTCAGGTTACAGACAACACTATGTTACAACAAACACAATTATTGAGACTTCTTCGGTTTTATTTGATTATATGTTTGCTTCAGTGAACAACTATGATCAGATACATAGTTAATACATTACTCGTTGTTGTTTGTTTATGGTTTGTAGCTTCACATTTTATAAAATTGGCTTTGGTACATTGATTTCGTCTCTCTCGGGCAAAAAATATCCTATGATGGACGTGAACAAGAAGTGAGGCAGGAACAGATCTTCAGAGACAAGCTTTTGTGAGAAGATTTTAGCTTGACATGGCTCTCATCCTCAAGTTGGCAGCTGTGATGTTACTGCTCAGTCGGATGGATACGAACAGAAACTTGTGCTTCGGATGCTGTATGCCACATTGGTGTACCTGTAAGCCAAAATTTTTCACTTGAAGCCTCAGATAAAGTTGATACTTTTTTTGCTTACATAATATGAGTTATTTTAGTCTCCAATAGTTGCCTATAATCTGGGAAATCTAACTCTCATCAGCGTGCATGTATATTATTAGGAATTTTAGTAGCCTCTTCTAGTTTGTCTACAATTGGTAGTTCCACCATTCACTTCTTCATGGCATTCCATATCTTGCAGATATAGAAGTATAGCTTTTCCCCCTTACAAGGTGGCTCCAACAAGCAGGAGCACCTACTCATCCTCTACATGTACAAATGGGACATGGCTTTCCTGGTGGCCATGATGATGGGAATAATCCTTAATCTGGCATCTACTATAAAGGTTAAATTTCTTGACATTTCCATTTAGTAGCTACGATGAATCTAGTCATATTCCATGTTCATCTAATGGAAAATGGGCTCTTTTCTCATGATCCAATTCCAGTGTTCAGAAAATGTCTGAAAAGTCATGAACTATATAGGTTTAGGTTTATAACACATTAGATGCAAAATGGACAAACCAACAAAATATTCTATTCACGAGACGACATGTTTGGCAATAATATTGCTGATAGTTACCACTTCAAATTTGATATGATTACTTCTCTGTACCAATAGAACTGATCGGCGTTGGTGGTATACCAGAACTCAGGAGTTGAGCGGCAGAACCAGATTTAACTCATAGAAGACCAAATTGCTGGATTATCGTGAAAGCGAACCAAGTGCCTGTGACTAGTTTGTGACCTTTCTTTTGCCAGGTTTTCATCACAATAAATGATTATGCTCAGAGGCCAGAGCTAAGACAAGACAAGCATCTTTAAAAGGCAAGTTCTTCTTTCCTAATTAACTTACCTTATGTGAATACTTTTGCGCTCTTATCTACTTCTATCAGCAATTCTATCCTTTTCACTTTTATCTTAAGAGTTGTATATTATTTTGATCTCCTCTAGTTAGCAAGAATGGATTTTGTGGCTCCACCAGTACAAGTATGATATAATTCGACCACATTCTAATGTCTCATTGGAGTGATCTGCATCTACTAATACATCTGTGAGCGGGTACGCCAATATAATGGTGTTGAAATGAAAATTTTAGTCTAGTTTAGGGCATACGTTGACTTTGATCTGTTTTCCCATGCATGGGCACGGATATTGTAGCTTGGTCCACATAAAATTTTGGACTCTGATCATGATGTGTGTGGTGGGCCAGATAGGATGTCTGTTGTTCATTGTGAGTGAAGATTATGATATTGATAGTGTTATATAGGCATATGAGTTAGATGAGTTGCTACCATAGTATCATAGTATAGTTATTAAGATCGGATTGGATTGATTGGTCCAACCAGTCCGTGAATCAATCTGGTTCGTTATTTGGATCGTATTTCTATTATTATTGATCATACTCTTAATATAGATACTCATTTATTTTTTGAGAATATTTTTTATAAAATAATGCTTTCTTAATTATTGATATCCATCTGTAATGTCTCTATCATCCTCCCGCTCGTATATCATTTTTATTTTTATTTTTATTTAATTTTCTCTTTTATTTTCTTGCTTTTGCCTTTTATATGTCTCATATATCCTTTTTGCTTTCCTTTTACTATTATAATTTTCACTTTATCATAATGTCATGTGTTGATCTTCTTTTTATATCAACCAAGGTTGGAGTTTCTATTTTTCATCTTTTTGATATCAAATTTTACAAATTCGCTTGTATTTCTTACTAAAAAATTTTAAATTTATTTTTAACAATTAAAAATATATTTTTATATAGAATATTTTTTGAAAAAAACTTATAAGTTTGCAAATTTCTTAGATATCACCCCAGCTTGCCTTAGCCTGCAACCTCTAGTCACAGATGTTGTGCCTTCGTCGTGGCTTCGATGGAAGTCGCTATGCCTCCATCGTTAGACGGGTCCGACAAAGGGAGATCAACACACAGTGAAGGTGCGGCTAAGGGTTGGTTGGAGATCGGTGATTGATGAGGGCCAAATGATCATTTTGAAAAAAATGATATATGAAATTTTTGGGAGTGTGATCTAAAAATTTATCAGGAGTGTTTTTTGAATTAATTATAGCAATATAATCAACGAAGCAATGATCCCAGGCCTGTCCGATCGGGATCTAATAAGTACGATTTCTATGCAGGCGAACCCCCAACATAGGAAAGATCAGCTGTCACTAGGTATGGGTTACACGCCACCATGAGTGCATGCATGTATGTTGTTCCCGAGCCAGCATCAACCCCAACATGTACAAAAAACAATATGATCCTACGTCTTGGAATTGACAATAAGAATCTCTTGATCTCAATCGACTTCTCTTATCGAAAGTAAAACCCAACCTACCATCCCTCTCTCTCTGACAAAGTCAACAGCAGACACCTGCGTTGCGTAGCTCCTGCTCCACACAATGCCCAGCTCTTCATATATGTTTATATGCTGTTGTTGGCAAGTCAGACCCTTGGAAGTTGGAAAGAGTTAAAAGAGGCTGCAGCATTTCTAGGCGAGAGAGAGAGAGAGAGAGAGAGCATTTAATTGTTGGGTGCTACAACAGGCAAAGCTCTATGTGCTGAAGCAGATCCATTATTGCTGCCGGCACGCAGTGTATCGTGCAGACTAAGTGGTAGGGCGACGCTTGCTAGATCAGAGAGAAGAGAGAGAGAGAGAGACAGACAGAGGGAGTCATGTCAGCTTGCAACAATGCGGTGTCGGCCTTCCACCATGCAGTTTTTCCTTACAGCTGACACTTAGAAGGGTTTTGTCTTAGCTCTGTGTAACCCTAGCTGCCACATTATTCTGCGCTTAGTACACCATGTTTGTTTTTATCTTCACCTACTGCAGTAGATACCTGCACTGTGATCCTCCTTGGGAAGAAAAGACACTCGTGATTGGTGAGTGTAGGATTCCATAAAGAAAAAGCTTCATCAGAGAAAAAGAGTGGCATTCATCCAGGGACTTCACATGTAATTAATTAGCTCTTCGAGTATATCATAGTATATCGGTTATCGTTTAGTGTATAAGCAGAGAGAAACCTAGATGGCATTTGGATAGTAATCTTAAAGTATTATTATTTTCTTAACACTTTAAATTTCATGTGTTGGTTCAGACCCAACACGTGAAATTTAGATTGATGGGATATATATGTTCTTTAATATGCAATTTGGATAGGATTTAAATACAGATATTATCATTCCACTGGAGGAGGTATTATGTTCAAATCTTCTTCAGCACACATTTAAAGAAATGACCATATATTCTCAATCAATTCAAGTTATTCATATTGATTTTGGGTTCCTTTTGTCAACCCACATACGAGAGGAAGCGTTAGGTACATGGATCCACAGATCATGTCTCATCTGGCATCTACTGATTTAAGGCCTTTAGATATAACGATAAGTGACAAAAGAGTAGGATTGTAAATTCAATCTGTCCTGAAGAATTATAATCTCTTTTTGTAGTTGCATCTGAATCGTCCATGGATCTGTCTGGTTAAGATAGAGATTTAAATGGTCTAAAGTATTGCCCATTTGAAGAAGCTCCTATGCGAGAGTCCTATATAAATTTGCATCTCACCTACATGTTTCTGTTCCACTTTCACCATGTCTTCGTTTGACAAAATAACTTGACCCGTACCAAACAGTGTCAACCATAAAAGTAGAGCCGAGTCTTGACAAGTTGCATATGCACCCCCCCGCGACTCTTCCGCGAGAGAGAGAGAGAGAGAGAGAGAGAGAGCCTTTGATTCTTTAATATGCAGCCACCTTCAAAGTCCAGCTACTGCTCACGCTCGCCTCCCCTCAAAAACCGACAAGACAAAACATAGTTTTCTAGGGTTGCAGTCCAAGTTACAGTCTAAGTCAGAACAGTGCTTGCACTGAATCCACCCAAAACCTTCACCGACTAAATCCACATGGAGTAAGATTCCCAAACCCCCCCCCCCCCCCCTCTTCCAGTATTCTACCCTTACAGTCATGTTGCTCATGCACATGCATCTTTGAATCTGAATGATCTTTCAGCAACAGCAGATAGAAATCAATTTTATACGCAATGAACTCACATGCACCATTCACCATGCAAGATAAAATATATATATGAGCACCGAGTCCTTTCCTTAGGGTGGACAATTCACATCCTAAGAAATAAACAAATCTAGTCTAAGGAAAAATGTAGCGCGTCATGTTATCTCCTCCTATTCCTTCTTCTTCGCCCTCTTCAAAAGTTGCAGCATCCTACACTCCCACGAGAATGTAGTAGAGGATTGTGATGGGTAGGGCGATGAGCATGCCAAAGATAACCCTGCGTGCATGGAACACAAAGAATCATCATCATTCTCACATATACATACACACACAATGCCATCACTGTCCATTAGGAGTTCAGAGATAAGGAAGGTTTCGTACGCAGTGCTAAGTATGTCAGGGTGGCAATTGTACTCCTTGGCGAACACAAATGGGACAATTCCTTGGGGAAGAGCTGCCTGCAACCAATATTATTCGTATGCATATATAGTCTCGTCGTATGAAGGAATATGACTCGAAGGGGGTGTAGGGTTGGAGGCTAACAAGAATAGTTACCTGGACAATGGCCACATGCAGCAGAACTCCACGGACTCCAATGGCGATGGAGGTTGCTGCGATCACTGCTGGGCCTGTCAAGAACCTGACCGCCATGGAGAAAGCAGCCACCGACTTCCCACATGAAATGATCTTTGGTTGGAGTGCCATGAAAAGACCTTCATTTTTTTGTTTGGCCAAATAGGATACGAACGTGTAAGCCATCGGTGTGCCATCATCATCTGATTAATCTTGAATTCACTGGAGAAGACACAGTACGTACCTAAACTAAACATGGCCATTCCCAATCCTGCATCAGATAGTATTGATATTGAACCTTTTATTATTGTAGGCATCTCGATGTTCCACCTAGAGATGTACCACAGTATCAGTGTCATTGCAACAAAACCTTAGTTTGACTCGAACTTCTACTATCTTACACTGAAAAGAAAGGCCTTACAGAACATGAAGAATAAAAAGGACCACCACGAGAATACATTGACGACTTTATTAATTTGCTTCAAGGACTAGCTACGTTAGGGTTTTTGACCATGAGAAATATTGAGGAACTCGGTATATCAACATGTCTACACCACTGACTCAAAGGCAGCAAAGATGGGATCTTGCTATCGATAGTCTTTAAGTTTTTATCAGTTAGGTAGCTGACATGATGAAAGATTTATCGAATGGTATGTCAATGTTAAGGTGTGTTTATCTTTATAAGATAATATTTTCAACTATCAATCCTTCATAATTAGATTCCAGTCAAAAATTAGTTCTATTGAGGCGCGTATGTTGAGCACCTGAAGGATACCAGGGACCAGATGAGGCCGAGGAGGCTGGAGTAGGTGTTAGGGTTCCGGATGAGCTTCCTCCAAACCATGATGACTATGAGTCGGGTCATCACGCTGGCTGGCGGCATCCGGTGGCTGCTCTCCACCAGCCCAGGTGCGCCGTCGCCGGCGTCCACCCCCTTCTTCTGCGTCACGTACGGTGACGTGTTTGTCGGGAACTTCCCACCGTGGTTTTTCCGGCCGTCTTCCACGTCCAACTCCCCGCTTGCCGCTGCTGCCGCCTTCTTTGTCGGGCTGGCGTTGCCGCTGGTTGCATGCACGCCTACGTTTCATCCAAAGACCTCATGGTTATGACATCCTTCCGATTTAACAAGCAGCAAGCAAATGAAAAAGAACTACTACCTTTGGAAGTAGGGTTTTCTTGGAAGTGGGCGGCGGCCTTGGGTGGCTCCACGATCCCGAAGTCTGTGGAGGCAGCTCGGTTTACTATGTTCCTTAGGTTGGCCTCCGAGCCCGGGGAAGCACTGGAGCTCCACACGAACATGTGGAGCTCCTTGTTGCCATTGGCGGCGGGGCCGCCCTCCTTGCCCCCGCTAGGGAGGCCAGAGAGCATGGGGTTGGGAGCTGGGTAGGAGGAGGAAGACGAGGTGGTGTATAGCCCCCCGTTCATGAACTCGCTGCTCTTGCTGCCGCTCCCTCTGTGCTTCCCCGGCTTGACCCCGCCGTCGTCCTCGACGTTGCACCCGGCGGCCCTCGGGCTGGTGACCTTGCTCGAGAACATGGCGTAGAAGTCGGTCTGGTTGAAGCTGGACGCCCTCGGCGTCGGGTCCCTCGACGACTGCAGGGAGTAGATCTCGACGCCCGTGAGATTGGAAGCCCTCGGCGTCATGGAAGTCATGGAGTTGATTCCGTGAGACTTGTTGTAGGAGGACGCCATGGATCGTGCGATGGAGGAGCTCGACTTCCTGACGACCACGTGGACCTTCCCGTCCTGCCCGACCTCCGCGTCGGCCTGCAGCGGCTCCCTGCCGTTGAGGGAGATGACGTCGGAGTCGACGCGGAAGGAGGTGATGGAGGCGGTGATGTCGGCGGGGAACTGCTCCGAGATGAGGGCCTTGGCGCCGCGGTACTCGAAGAGGAAGAGCATGAGGGTGTACCAGACGACGCTCTGCATCACCACGATCTGGACCATGAGGTCGCCGGAGAAGTCGCCGTACATGGCCCGGAGGAGGGGGATGCCCATCACCAGGGTGTTGGGGAGGGTGGAGAGGGAGAAGAGGGTGATGCTCCAGTCGAGGCTGCCGCGTCGGGAGAGGTTATGCCACAGGAACAGCGCGACGAGGATGACCACCTTCTGCAGCGAGTCGGCGGCGATGAAGTGGAAGTTCATGGCGTAGATATTGTTGGTGGAGATGAAATGGAAGGAGAGGAGTGGGACGGCGAACACGGCCACGAAGCGGTTGATCCCGGAGCACTGGTTGGGGGTGAAGATCTTCCACCACCGCACCGAGCCGTAGGCGAGAATCATCGCCACGTACAGCGGCACCACCGCCGCCAGCACGTCGTAGATGTCCTTCCCGGTGATCATGGCGGATCCCACACTTTGAACCCAACCAGGAAAGAGGAATCGATGCTGGAGAACTCAGACCACCATGAACATGCTCTTCTAGCTTTCGCTCATGGTGTTCGCTGAGGGAGAACGACGAAGGGGATATATAACTCCGGGATCTACGAAGGTAGATGATACGTGTACATATAATATGCGAAGAGGGTTGGAATTGGGACTGCTTGTAGTGAGAGTGAAGAGTCGAGAAAGGGACTGTGTGAGTGTGGTGTGGGCTTCTCCGGGAGAAGCTCCACCATTGGAGCTGGTACGTGCATAGGTTGTCGCACGTCGGTCGTCCATCTCATGAGCAGTCCGACGTGGCCCCCCCTGTTCTTGTCCTCTCCTCGATGTTAGCATTAGAATTTAATTTGGATCAGATCTTTCTCTAATGACTTCAGTTTTTAAGATTATTTATCATTTATATCTAATTCTATTTTTTTTTTCATGATATCAAAGTACATCCATCATGCGATAGAAAATTGTACCATTCAAGTTAAACTTCACATAAACATTAATTAGATATCGATTCAACCATAGTCGTCAGAACTGAACTCTTATGTCACTAGATCACTAGTCCGGGGTCAATCGGTTTGATTACAAGTTCAATTTAAAAATATATTAAATAATTTAATATTATATAATAAAAATTTAAAATATTAAAAAAAAATAAGAACTAAACATAAATATCAATGATTATTACCCTAAATCGGATCGATTTTAATTTATTTCTGATGTCGATCCTAATTATATTGATACAAACGTGCTCTTAAACAAATAATAAAGAAATTATTAAGGGAAATAAGATAATCTTTCATTATGTTATAAAATTGAATCAGTTTTATGTAACTGGGTAGATTCATGTGGGTTGTGCAAGAATTAATCAGGTCAAGTACTTTATTTTGATTTTTTTTTAACAGTTCTTAGTCCAACAATTGAATTGATTGATAGTCCCTTCCTATGATTCAAACTCATGACTTACCACAATAACTCTGACCCAGCCATGCAATACATATAGAGCATTACTCTGTCATAACCATAAACAACATCAAAACCAACCTAAAGGAAAACCATGGTTTGTGCCTTTCAAAGTCCTCTGGTGCTATTAGTTTATTGATGACTTCTGCTTGCAGTTTGAATAGGTCCAAAAGCCTGGATCTAACTAGTTTGGTGTTATTTTCACTCTCGGAAGCTACAAGTCCGACAAAGTTAGACTTCAAAGCCAGAAAACTAGAGTACTTTAAAGTAAACCATATGCTCGCTGTCTGCTGCGGTCATTATAATATGTCGTAGCATAATTCCGAGGAGAAAGACATGCTTTGTGAACTAATATTTATTTTTTTTAATCTCAGATAATAATCTTACCTAATTTTAGCTGCTAGAAATTTTAGAATTTTCTAACATTCTGGAATTTGAGTTGGAGTGGAACATTAATACAATTTTAAAAACTTAACTTGATGCTATGTCATTTCACTTTTTTCGACCTTACCAACTAGAGACTAATCTCTTCGTCCATTAATATCTTTTTCACCTTGTTTCTAAAGGTTTAAGTTCCATGTACCAACCTCTTTGAACGTGATGAAGTTCATAAATAATTTTTTATAATTTATAAATATATTTTGAATATTGAGAATGGATGAAGTCTGGATATTGCTACATAAAGATATCTTCAGTTAAAGTTTCCTGTAAAAAATTATTATTAACATCTAATTATTGTAATTCTCAACCTCCGATGATAGTAAAACTTAGGATAAGTCAAATCGTTGTCGGATTAACAATGAGACTGAATATTTCTATGAAATTAACATCATGTCGATGAAAATCTTTAGCTACTAGATGTGTTTTATATCTAGCAACATATCCAACATGTTTACATTCGATGATATTTTATATGTGATGAAAGAGTATAAGAGTGCATATAGAATTATGGAGTAAGACATTATATTCTTAGCACATGGCTTCCAATATGAAGATTTTTGGGCTTGAGTGATGGTGGTGGGTTCAATTGACTCTAGAAAAGATGTGTTTTAACATGAATGTCAAGTATTTGACGTGGTAGTCATGAGATGGTCAGGTGCGATGAGATTGCTAGGTTGTATTGGTGGAGAGGCATTAACAAGTACTTGGTCAGACGGAGGTACTTCAGAGTTATTAGGTTCAAGAGAAGGTAATGATAGTGGTTGTGTTTCTAAGGGTAGTGTTTCATCAATATGATAAATTTGTGAATGAGTAGTGGAGAGAATGAGGAGATGTTAAAATAAAGGAACAATAAAATATGTATCATGGTGGGAAGGAGTGGATGGTGTAGTGAGAGGGTCGTTTGATGGGGTGGAAGGAATGCTCTAGTGTTATATGTTTGTTAGAGTGGCTCTCATGACTCAAGACCTATATTTTTGGAAGGGAAAAACAAACTCTACAAAAATGACATAACATGATATAAGCACTTTTTGAGTTTAGGGATCATCGCATCGGAAATTATTATGTTCAAGAGATTATCATATAAAGATGCAAGGGTTAGATATTAGTATTAACTTATGAGAGACAGAGGGTCATAGCCATGGATAATATAGATAGTCAAATACTTTGAGTTTTTAAATATTAAGAAATTGATGAAATATTTTCAAATGGTAACTGAAATCGGAGGACAAGAGTGAGCATACGGTTAATAAGGTAGATGACAATTTGAAAGATTAGTGACTAAAATATTGGTGGCATGGAGGCTTGATGTAAGAGGATAAGACCAATTTCAACTATATGTCGATGTTTTCGTTCGACAAAGCCAACTAGTTGAGGAGTATGTGGTGGTGATTTATGGTGTTGTATACCACAAGCTAAGAGACATAATTTTAAGGCTTAATGTTTACCTCCACGATTAAACTTTTTGAATTGTAGACTAAAAGAAATTCTTAGTTAACTTTCTAACATGAGTAAAGATTATAGAAACTTCATATTTATGTTTGAGATGATATAATTATGTATATTTAGTAAAATAATATACGAAAATAACATAAAATCTAAAATTGTCAAAATAAGTGATCGAGGCAAGCTCCAAACATCTATGTAAATTATTTTAAATGCCATAAAATAAGATATTGAGGATATTTTCAAAGGTAGTCTATGATTTTTATTGCTAAGACAAGCATCACAATGAGTTATAATAATACTGGTTTTCATAGTTGGAAGAGAATAATGGGAAAGTAATTTTTGTCAAATAAGGGATGATGGATGATTAAGACGGCGATGCCACACATCAATTGAAGCTACAATTGAAGAGTGAACAGTGGGCTGGGTGATTTGGGAAGTTGATGGCTACTCATAAATATTATCTTTATTCGAGTCTTGGACCAAGATGTCATTGTGCTTAAATCCTTTATAAAAAAAGAGTCGGGAAAGAATTCAACTAAGGTGTTATTTTGTTTTCAAAATTAAAAAACAGAAATGAGATTTCTTTTAATGAGAGGTGCATATAGAACATCATCGAGTGTAAAAGTGGCAGTGTGTGAATTAAGTGTTATTGAATCATTATAAGTAATGTGAATTGCGTTACTATTACCAATGATAATATCCTCCATAGTCATTATGGATGGATAAATTCTGAAGATCAGAGATGATATAATAAGAAGTACCGGAGTCCACAATCCAATTGGTTGGGCGAGCAGTCAAAATAGTCATGGTGTTCGCTTGATGCCAATTGAATGTAGCAGAAAGACTTTAGCAGAGTATCCGTCTTTATCACGCAATTGACAAACGACTCTTTGTTGGTTTTGATTGTCGGGACATCAAGGCTGCTGATGGGTAATGAAGTTGCCACCCTGATAGTTGTTGAAGTTTGGATTAAAAAATTGGTGGAGATATGTTGTTGGGAAACCTCAACAGGTGCATCACATACGTAACGAAAATCAAAACAAAAAACTAGTTTCCTACGCAGATCAAATCGTTGTGCAAAAGATTGAGATCGCGAGAAAAATCAGAAAACCACGATGTGTGAGAGATTGATTTTACCTAGGGAGATCGTATATTCTTGTATTCCAAATCTGGATGGAGAAGATGAAGGAGGTCAAACGTCCTTCTCTCTAGCAGTATCCACATGATGGATCTCTACAGTGAAACTTCTCCAATTTGATCATCATATGTAAGATTACTATATATATATAATAATTAATTAAACTATTTAATAAATTTTTTTTGGAAATCAGGACATGCTTGGAATTTTCAAAATTATCAAGGGTATTTTCATAATTTCGGATGAGAGGATAGTCTTCGAAATTTTTAGAATTGTTGAGGGCATTTTTAGAATTATGTACACGAGGACAATCGATATTTTTAGAATTTAAAGGGGCAGGATCATCCTTTTCTCAAAAGGATGCCCTAACCCCTCTTGCCCCATATGCGTCGCTGTCGTCGTCACTACTGCCCATGCGTAGGCGGCAATTGGCCTTGCTCGCCAGCAGCCGCTCTGCCAAGGGGCGGCCACCCCTGCGGTTGGTACCTCCACAAGCGTCGCCCTTACAGGCGATGCCCCTGCTGGCGGCCACTCCTGCGAGCGGTCGCCCTTGCAAGCGGCAGCCCTTGCGGGCGATGCCTCTTCCCGTAGACTGCCTTCCTGCGAGTGCCGAACCCGTAGTCGACCGCCCCTTAGGAGCCGATCGCGGGTGGCTGTTTGCACACCGTTGGCAGCAAACCCTATGGCATGGCTATGGGCGGCTGCCCCTGCGATCTGGCAGCGGGCGGGGGCCGCCCCTTTCGAGCTGGCCCTGGCCGTAGCCTGCCGCCCCCTTACAGGTAGCCAAGCCGTGACTAGCCACCTCTACATGTAGACAACATGCAGGTGATCGCCCCTCCCCCACAGGTAGCGCCTACTTTCACTGTCAATCGCTGCAACAAGCGCGTAGAACAGTTCTATGCGCTACAATCTCATCACACAGTTTAAAACCAATTTTTCGCACGAAAATCTTAGCTCTGATACCACTGTTGAAAAATATCAGTGGGTGCATCACATGCACAGCGAAAATCAAAACAAAAAATTGGTTTCCCACGCAGATCAAATCATCATGCAAAAAATTGGGATCGCGAGAAAAACCAGAAAATCATGATGTGTGAGATATTGATTTTACCTAGGGAGATCGTATATACCTGTATTCCAGATCCGGATGGAGAAGATGAAGGAGGTCAAGCATCCTCCTCTCTAGCGGTATCCATACGATAGATCTCTATAACGGAACTTCTTCAATTTGATCTTACCCAGAGGGAGGGAGGAGAATAGGAGGTGGTGGCTAAAGCTGCAGCCTATCAATCATAAGTCTCCCCTCCTATTTATAAAGAGTCACCAAAAACCCTAGGGCTGCTGCCTTAGTGGGTATTGGATCTCCATCAAATTACCCACTAACATTGCATTATTAGATCTTTATCCATTAATCTTCTTAGGCCTCTAATTGGGCTTAATCAAGGAGCCCATCAGCATAGGGTCTCATCTAATGAGAAAAGAGGTTAATTGGATCTTCATCAAATCCTCTATTCGCTGAAGCATCCACCATATGTGTGTGACCCTCTAGGCCCGATATCGAGCTAGTCGTGAGTCACTCCCATTAGAACTCCTTCTGATATAATGAATTATTATTTTCATAATAATTCAATCGACTCATTGACTATGGATATACTAGGCCATTACGGCATAATCCCTAAACAGTACATGGGGATCGAATTCATCAGACTTGTCTGTCCTCAGTTATCGTGTATCTATAATCACTCATTCAACTAACATCCCAAAGACCGTATATTGAACATGGTATTGTCAGGCCCCATACAGAATCCGTCATGGTCTCGGTCTAATCGGATTCTCCCCGAGAACTCTCTCTCAATCCGAATGACCCTAGCCAGGGATTTGTCTGAACAAGCACATATGAGATATTCCTTTCGTGACATCGAGAGTGGATGATCCTTTATTGACACTCAATTGCCTTCGTAAGGTTGGCTACCAATCTCGATAACTAACTGTACCTGATTTGGAACTTTCCAAACCTGTAAGTCTGGCGTCAAAGAAATGAGTACTCATACAAGACATCCTTAGTGTCTCAAGTTTAAGGACCAGATACACAACTGGGACTATGGAATCGATGTCTGACATTATGTATCATTAACCATATAATATTTCATAAGCGTATCAATCAGTGAACTCATTCTCCAATGAGCACTTGTACTATATCCTTAGTGTCTCCACACAAGTAGCTATGAGACCAGTCGTCTCCATCATATGGACGGATATATAGTACACCGATCTGTCTGATTATCTCAATATTCCTCTGGAGTAACTTATGACCGAAATTATTTAGGATACGTGTTTAAAGGTGAATCGATCTCATTATCGTGATCTCATCATGATCCGATTCTCATTGCACAGAACCAAGGACATTACAATATATATGCAACACATAATATAATGTGAGAATATATCAATATTAATCATAAGCAAAAAGATTATGTAGTGTGTCACACGTGCCATCACTCACGTGATTGGCTTACAAGGCACCTGTAACTAACTTATGTTTGCGTGTTACCCATATATCGAGGAGGCATTTTGGTCGATCATTTGTTGATGCTCTTAGTATTTTGGTACCGTATTCTCTTAGATTTTTTACTAACTTGTCATGATGGTCGATCCTAGCATTTTGTCGTCACATTTCAAATATGTCCCATAGTCAGTTAGCTTGTCGTAGACTTCTTCGAATGACATCGATGAGTCGCGCGCCCGAATTGCTGCTGCTAATTCTTTGTATTCATCTCCGAGGCAATTGAGAGTATGAGTATAACTTCTTCATTAGTGAGGGAATGACTCATCAAAGCCAAGTCATCGATAATAACTTTTATATTTTGCATATCAGCAATAGTATTTCTCTCTTGTTTGATTTTCATCAGTGTGGAGAGGAGACTGAGTATGCGAGAACGAGAGCGATTGGCTAGGGTGGTTTACAAATTGGACCACGCTTCTGCTACGGTGCTACATGAAGATATTAGTGGGATGACAGATCCGACTACTGAGGCTTGAATTGCATAGAGGATAAGATAATCTTATCGTAACCATAGTTTGTGAGCAAGATTTGATACTAGATCGAGTTCTCCTGGTATCTGAATTCTTTCTTTATTGACACTCAATTGCCTTCGTAAGGTTGACTACCAATCTCGATAACTAACTGTACCAGATCTGAAACTTTCCAAACCTGTAAGTCTGGCGTCAAAGAAATGAGTACTCATACAAGGCATCCTTAGTGTCTCAAGTTTAAGGACCAGATACACAACTGGGACTATGGAATCGATGTCTGACATTATGTATCATTAACCATACAATATTTCATAAGCGGATCAATCAGTGAACTCATTTTCCAATGAGCACTTGTATTATATCCTTAGTGTCTCCACACAAGTGGTTATGAGACCAATCGCCTCCATCATATGGACGGGTATATAATACACCGATCTGTCTGATTATCTCAATATTCCTCTGGAGTAACTTATGACCGAAATTATTTAGGATACGTGTTTAAAGGTGAATCGATCTCATTATCGTGATCTCATCACGATCTGATTCTCATTGCACAGAACCAAGGACATCACAATATATATGCAACACATAATATAATATGAGAATATATCAATATTAATCATAAGCAAAAATATTACGTAGTGTGTCATACGTGCCATCACTCACGTGATTGGCTTACAGGGCACCTGTAACTAACTTATGTTTGCGTGTTACCCATATATCTAGGAGGCATTTTGGTCGATCATTTGTTGATGCTCTTAGTATTTTGGTACCGCATTCTCTTAGATTTTTTACTAACTTGAGTCGTGATGGTCGATCTTGGCATTTTGTCGTCACATTTCAAATATGTCCCATAGTCAGTTAGCTTGTCGTAGACTTCTTCGAATGACATCGATGAGTCGCGCGCCCGAATTGCTGCTGCTAATTCTTTGTATTCATCTCCGAGGCAATTGAGAGTATAAGTATAACTTCTTCATTAGTAGGGGAATGACTCATCAAAGCCAAGTCATCGATAATAACTTTTATATTTTGCATATCAGCAATAGTACTTCCCTCTTGTTTGATTTTCATCAGTGTGGAGAGGAGACTGAGTATGCGAGAACGAGAGCGATTGGCTAGGGTGGTTTGCAAATTGGACCACGCTTCCGCTACGGTGCTACATGAAGATATTAGTGGGATGACAGATCCAACTACTGAGGCTTGAATTGCATAGAGGATAAGATAATCTTATCGTAACCATAGTTTGCGAGCAAGATTTGATACTAGATCGAGTTCTCCTGGTATCTGAATTCTTTCTAGCGGACAATTGAGAGAGTCGTCTATATAGCCTAGGAGGTCATATCGAAATAGAAGATTAGAATTGTGCTCGCCAAGATGTATAAATGTCACCCTTGGATAATTTGAAAGGTATTAGAGTTGCAACATTGATAGAGATTAGTCATATATGCTGAGAAGAACTATTGTTCCCTGCAGGAACAATAATCAAAGCGTTAGATGTAGATGATGCAGACATTATGAGGATATGTACCGATTGAAAGGATCCAGATATGCGTCTACAATAGAGGGGTTATGGTTCCTGGGCTGAGTCAGGTCTGAGATAGAAGCAGCGTTGAAGGCAAAATCTTAGCAGATCTCAACAATAGCAGATCAGGGAACAAATTGAACAACGAGAACTAGCGGGGAACTCATCGAGCCAGAAGTTGTGTAGGGTCCACAATCGATTTGTGGTACCTCGGTCTCCCTCCCTCCTAGGGAAATTTGGATAGCAGTAGGGGGGGGAGGGGGGGGGGTTGTGGAAGGAAGAGTCGCCTTGCGGAGCCAGAGGTGATTGCGTGACTATTACTGTTGCTTGTGGAAGGAAGAGTTGCCTTGCGAAGAGCAGAACGATAGATAAGGAAGGATGTTGTCGAGGGATAGAAGGTATCCAAGCCTTGTTGTCGTTGCTTTTCGACAAAGAGAGTGCGGTTGGCTATGTAGATCATTCAAATTGACCCTTGTTGAGCGAGTGATGGTATTCTCATAATTGAATATGAGAATAAATTGACATAGACAAAGAGTTTGATTCTAGTGTTGAAGGCTCGGGTTTAAGAGAGTCCAAGTAGTGAATTTGGGAATGCAAGATTAGATAGATTTGGTCCTCCTGATTCATTTGAGACGCGCCAACCTAATTTTCTTGGAACATAGTGAAGATCTTTCTTTTAGCACTAATATGTTAAGTTAGTTTTTGATTATCCGAGCTACGAGCTTATAACAATTCAAAATCTTTCTTTTGAATTAATCCCAAGTTAAACTCTATTGGCACCAAACAAGTATGATCCAATTGCATCGATCTCTATAAAACTGTATCAAATTTGGGGTGTAGGAACATTTGGCTCACTTTGCCATGTGGTGCTAATCTCACAAGAAGGAGACACCCCAAGTTGGAGTAGACAGGGAGAAGTTCAATCTTTGTTTTCACTTAATCTCTCTTTGTTCCGAGCTTACTATGCTCGTGCCATAATGTGTTTCCCTTTGACCTAACCATCGAAGGGGGTTTGTCAGTCAAACTCCATCACCATTTTTTTTATCCATTTTGTAAGCTTGGCGCAAAGGATCCAAGTGCAAGGGCGTGGCGACGACCCCTTCGGTTAAGAATAGCCGTGAGCAACATCGTAGAATGTCAAATGGGCTATAAAATCACGAAGGGTTGAAACGGGCTGACCCGCTCCGCCACCATCACGTCTGCCTAATGCTCCCCGGAGTCCTCCAACTCTGTCACAAGATGACTCATTCACTCGTGTTTCGCTCATTATCATCAACAAGAATAAGACATGAAGGTGGTGGCATCAATGGGCCGAATACTTCTTGGAAAGCAAGTCGTCTTTGTGAAGGTGTTCTGAGGAGAACTAATTGGGAGATGCAGCATAAAGCCATATCACTGCAATAGTCTGCAGAGACCCATTCCTTCCAGAATTTTTAGAGCTGCAAACACCCACGGGTAAGTCATCATTGAAAGATTCTTTTCACCATTTTCTGTACACTATTGTGTAGCAATAATTGAGCCAATGATATAACCCATGCATAGAAGTAGGTATCCGCATTCCCTTTTTATCATCATAGGCGCGCGTGAAATTAATTTACCACAACACCAGCAGATCTTCTATTTTTACATCTGGCACTTACCCTTTGACACTAAAAAAAGAAAAGCCCTTTCTAAGTGCAGCATTATACACCTTAGATCAGGGATGCGTCACGTCCTTCACTACTACTCCTACTACTACTATTTAGCATCATAACGAAGGCTCCATCAGAGTACTACCCCCTCTTCCTTCGTCATGTACCTGGTAAACAACACCACGATGGGACTTCTCACCCTGTACTTCCTCTCATCTTCCCACCACGTCAAGCTTCCACCCTTCCACCAGTGCCGCCTGCCTCGTCCTCCCCTCCCCCTCGCTTCACTCAGCGCCACCCTGAACTCAACCGTCTCCCCATCCATCCCGCTGAACCATAGCTGCTCCGGTTCAACCACCGCAGCGTAACCATCCGGTGCAGCCACCACTGCCCGATAGCGGCGGCCCGGGCCACCACCGTCGACCCTCTTCAACTTCCTGTGGAACACGAGTTCGCCTCTCGATGCAATCTCCTCCGCCGATGCCACGAAGGCCGGGTAGTTGAACCCCCACACCCCCTTGTCGCCGGAAGGCTCGCAATGAGCTGCTGTTTTCCCGGTGAGTATGCGGATGGACTTGGCCGAGTAATTTAGCCCGCAGAGGAGCCCCACGTAGTCGTCGAACCCTAAGTCGTACACCAGTCCCGGGTCCACCGCCCTCTCCGGGTGCAGGTGGCCCGCTCCGGCCGCCGGCGGTCCTCCTTCCCCGGCCTCATCGCTCACCGGCGGTGAAGACGCCGCGGTCGTCATGAGTGCCGAACGAATCTCCCACGGACCCCACCGCGGGCGAGCGGCGCGCAGGAGCGCCGCCACCCCCGACACGTGAGGGCACGCCATGGAGGTCCCGGACATGACGCTGAACCCCGGCCGTCGGATGTCCCCGGCCCATCCCGATGGCCCCATCGCGTCCGTCCATGCGCCCACGATGTTCACCCCTGGCGCCAGTATGTCCGGCTTCAGCACCCAGGGGACCGACGGATTGGGACCCCTGGCGGAGAAGGACGCGACCTCCGGGGCGTCTCCAGGGAGCAGCTCTGTCCCCTCCGACGAGATCACGGCCGTCGGATTCCTGGCTGTTGTGATGTACGCCTCGATGATGGCCGCTCCTCGAGATCCTACGGCGACGGTGGGCACCACATGTGGCTCCGCTAGTATGCCTTCCGGGTCGACGTCCCCGTGGTAGACCACCGTACCGACTGCCCCCGCGCGTTTCAGGGCGGCGCCAGTCTCGATTCTTGCCGCTCGTCGACCAGATTCCCACAACACGATCATGCCGTTTATATGCTGGGAGGTGAGGTTCGTGTCGGCGGCGGGGATTCTACCGACGGAGACCAGGTTCACAAGATGACGACGGCGAGGTTGTCGAGGGCGCATGGAGATGGACGTGCCGCGGACGCACGCGCCGTTGCCGAGTCGGACGACCGCAGGGAAATATCGATCGATGGTTCCGGCGCCGATGGTGGTGATCCAAGGCGGCGAGTTCGCGACGCTCCCCGGGGAGGGGCCACCGTTCCCCGCCGACGCCGCGACGAAAACTCCTTGCAGTGAGGCGCGGAAGGTGGCGACCGCGAGCGGATCGAGGTGGTAGAACGGCGCCGGAGAAGACGATCCGATCGAGAGGGACACGACATCCACGCCATCCGACACCGCCTTCTCGATCGCCGCTACGACATCGGACACCATGCAGCCCTCGGCCCAGCACACCTTGTAGACCGCGATCCTTGCCCGGGGCGCCATACCGCGCGCCAAGCCGCGGGCGAAGCCCTCGAACCCCGCGCCAGCGACCGACGCCCCGGCGGCTATGGAAGCGACGTGGGTTCCGTGGCCGTCGTGGTCTCTTGCCGAGCGGAGCTCGTCCTGCCGGCCGACGTCGAACGCGGCCGCGTAGCCGGCGGAGAAGGATCGGGCGCCGACCAGCTTGCGGTTGCAGTGGGAACGGTTGAAACCCGG
The DNA here is from genome assembly GCA_029747655.1 of Ensete ventricosum. Lineage (NCBI taxonomy): Eukaryota > Viridiplantae > Streptophyta > Magnoliopsida > Zingiberales > Musaceae > Ensete > Ensete ventricosum. Next base: position 7,161,767 of record JAQQAF010000003.1, read on the forward strand.
GCCCTCCTCGCACTCCCCGCGCCAGTGACGTGGAGGCGGGCCGAGGCCGCGATCAGAGAAGCTAGGTCGCTCCGGCCATATGCCGGTGTCGATGAATCCGATCACAACGGAGGAGCCGCGGTGGGAAAGGGCGGAGAGGCGGGAACCGCGAAGGTCGAGGCCGAGGAAGGAGGGGGATCGAGTGGTGTGGGGGCGGCGGAGGGAGTCGGGACTGACGGCGACGACTCCCCGGTGCTCGCCTATGGCTCTCGCCTGGGAAGGAGTGAGGGAGGCAGAGAAGCCGTGCAGGAGAGACTGGTAGTGGTGGAGGAGACGAGAAGATGTAGAGGGAAGTAGAGAGGAGTACCAATGGCGGTCGGAGGGGAAAGGGGAGGGCCTCAACCTGGTATCCACCAGAAACATGAACGTCGTCCTCTTCCCCTCCGTTGCTGCAGCTCGCCACGCAAACAAGAAGAGGGCGAGGAAGAAAACGAAGCGTAAAAGCGGAGGCGGCGTCATTTTGCACCTAAAGGAGTCCTCCATCGATCAATTTGCTCTCCACGCAGTCTGCGTTCCTCTATCCGTTGCTATCTGCACCACCGCCTCCGCTTTTGTTTGTGTCAAACTGCATCTTAATGAGGCTGGTGGGAGTCGGACAGGACGAGGGCGCATCATTGCCTGGACGGGGGAAGGCAGAGATCAGGGAGCAGCCATGGTTGATGTGGAAAGGTAATATTAACGGATTAGTGGAAGCTTCACAAGGGGCAAAAGATAAATGTCAGAAAACCCGGTAATGCGCTGGCGGAAGCCACCGGTGTAACCTTTCCGAGATCCACACCATCGATCAGCCCGCGTCACGCATCCAGAGACGGACTTACGTCTGCATGAGCCGTTGCATGCATTTATGTACTACTCTTCACCGCAAACATACGGCCACGTCAAACCCGGAAAAATATGTCGCCTTCCTAGTGACGCTGATCCTTACAAGTGGGCAAAGACAAAGACCTGTTTCCCCGCCTCTATTGTCTTATCCACCTCATCAACATGATTTGTTGGTCGCAATATGAAGTCCATTTAAAATATCATCAGGAAAAAAAATCACCACCAGTAAAAGGATATAGTAAGAGTTTCGTTCACGAATCCATGCTTAATTTGTTCGAAAACAAATAAAAAGAGAATTAATGATCCTCTCAGCCCAGAGGGTAAAATAATTACTAACTTGTGACGATCGTTTGTTGCACAGACATATTATGGTTCTTCTATCGACGATAATAAATGGACTTGTATTAATTGGCGTCCAGTTTCATTGCTACGTTGTAGGATTAGAAGACTCGAAGGGGTCCACTAACATCCCTGGTCATCATGGAAACGATCAAGGACGATCTAATATATGATGGGTTGTCAACGCGATGAGTCCCACTTCATCGGCTAAACGGAAGCGTCCAAATACACGTGACAGATGGATCTGACATCGTGGATAAACGTATGGTACACTGTTGTACGCATCTAGCCCGACTCATTTGCATATGGCAATATCTTGATAGAACTATCTAGCTTTGGTATCTAAATAAAACCATTTAATAAAAAACAGAAGAAACACGGGAGGGGGCGGGGCGGGGCAAATTCAACACAAGTCATCATGCCTGAACGAGAATTGGCAAGCAATTTACCAGTTCGCGCTTTTAAGTCGTACTATTTTATAGCATCAATATAGACTCATTCGTCAGAAATTGACAGTATCTTTGGTAGCAGGATGTAGCTTTTGGCCCATCCACATTTGGCGATTTCTTGATAGCACCATCTGTAGAACAACTTGCGAATAAAGGTCTTATTGGTCCAATGAGGATGGACAAGCAATTTACTGAGTTGGGCAGCAAACGACCACACGGGTCACATGCTGATGGAAGAGCATTTTTCCCAGGAAATAATAGAGAAATATAATTTTATTTTCCAGAAAATAAAAGAGAGATCATTCGCATCTCTACTTTTTCTTCCCTGATTAATGCTTTATGGACCCGTGTAATCCAATCCGTCAATCTCAAGCACCACATTTTCAAGATCATCTCCTAGACAAGGGAATTTTTAAATCTTATTCTTTTTTTATTTAAGGTATAAAATGCGTCTGCTTTCCTACTCGGCGTTCCCACATGCAGCTCATCGACTGGGCCCACCAGTGGGCCCGATACTAAATTCCGGCCGAAGCAGGCGGGCAGTGGGACGGGTAACGTCAATCGCGTGGGGAATCAATGCTTATCATCGCGGCGTCCGAACCCGTTCCTCACCGCGTGGGTCCCAACGGTCTACGAAGGCTACGTGTAATGTCCGGCAAGCTTTCGCGCTTCTTCATCAGAGAAACGTGTGTCGTCGAGGAATAGTATTCTTAATTTCGGGTGGGATCTCTTTCGCTTCTTAACTGCCCTTCGTGACGACCTAAAGCTGGCCTTAAATTTATGTGCGACGGGATGTTTAAAGAGAACCGAGGTTGTATCCCTAAGCACATCACGTGCACCTCATACACTACTGATTCGAAATGGACTATGGAACGAATTCAAATGTGACTCGATACCAGCTCAAATCAAACCAAAAAGGTATCAACTTGATCTAAGTACATACTTTTCTATCCAAATCATTTTAAATTCAATTTGAATGGATTGGATTAATATAACATCTGAAAAAAAAATAAGTTCACTCATTATTATTCAATAATAATAATGATTGGTATTTGGAAAAATCTAAATCCGACTATTTTTTATGTTATAATCTGAACCTAATTTAAATATTTTTCTTTCCGTGCATAATAAAGTTGATCAAAGAAAATATAGTTTGTGCTTCATTCGCGGCTTGCAGTGAGAGGCTCAAGGAGCCATAGCGATGGGCGGCGCATCATGAAATCCGGCCCAACCTATTCATTTTAAGCTACAGTCCATGTTCATCCCACCAAGTTTCCAAACCGTTTTGCAAGAACTGGGCAAGCATAAGGCTAATCGAAATAATAGACCTAGATCTACGTTGAACAACCGTGAAACCGAGATCTGGACTGATATCGAATCCAATCGAAACGACAAGAGGGGAGGGGAGGAGGAGAAACGAACCTGGATTGGGTGGAGCAAGATCAAGTCGACGGTGGCCTGGATCGCCACCTGGATGATGGCGGATTTAGCAACCACGACGAGGTCGGAGGCCGTGGCGACCGCCTCGGAAGGAAGATGGTGGCATCGAAGATGAAGCCAGGTAGTAGATCGGCAAAGCCTGCATCCAGCCGAATCGCAACGGGATCAGAGCGATTCAATCGATCAAGAATCCATGTCACAGCAGAGGATCGACCGGATAGATTGGTGCAGGGCCTTACCTTCGAGCGGAGGGAGAGCAGGGAAGAGCAAGAAGGGGATGGAGTTTGACGGAGGGTGAGGGTTCGCACCCTTTCTTTATCTGGATAGGGCATGTTTGAGATAGAGCAACAGAGAGAAGACACTATGACCTCGTGGCAGTCTGCTTATATAGGCGGGCGATCAACTCGAAGCGGAGCGAAAGGGTCGGTGGTCGGTTAGAGACCGGCCTCAAGTCACTAATCGGGTTCGTGGTCGACTCATTACGGGTTGGGCTGGACCGAACCACTACCCGTAACATTTCCGCGCTGATGTATGGGTTGGGTTATACCGAATCACCACTCGGACACATCACCGGGGTGATGTTGCTGCTCTCACCAGCCTGATGCAATGAGGGCCGTGTTTCTTCACGATCAAGCGGAGCCGTGCATAATTATTATTATCTGCAACATATATTTATAACATGTATGTAACATATATCATATATACCACATCATATGCATATATATATATATAATGTGACTGTGGCCGATAGTTCATCATGTATATATAAACGCATTTATCTTTGGATTGTGGTCGGCAGCGAACCAGAAAGGAACTAAAAAGGACTGATCGAGAGGGAGGAGGATGCTGAGGAGGAAGCCGAGCAGGATCGAAGTGAAAGCGGAGGACAAAGCAGAGATCGAAGAAGCCGTCCGCCAGCGCTCCTCCAATCCGCGTCCCAACGCTAACCCTAATCCCCTCCACAAGTACCTTGACCCCTCCCCCCTCGACGCCGCCGCCAAGGCCCAGCGCATCGGCCTCAACCAGCCCTAGCCCCGATGGAGGTCGAGGTCAAACTCCGCCTCCCGGACGCCGGCGCCCACCAGCGACTCTCCGACGCCCTCGCCCCCCACCACCTCCGCACCCACCTCCAGGAGAACCTCTTCTTCGACGGCGCCGCCGGCGATCTCTCCTCCCGCTTCGCCGTCCTCCGCATCCGCTTTTACGACGCGGACTCCCGCTGCGTGATCTCCCTCAAGGCCAAGGCCCGCCTGTCCGGCGGCGTCAGCTACGTCGAGGAGGACGAGGAAGACATCGACCCGGCCCTCGCCCGCGCTTCCGCCGCCGAGCCGTGGCGGCTCGCCGACTTGACCGGATCCTCTCGGATCATGAGGAGGGTGGTCGAGGAGTTCGGATATGAGGGAAAGATGGGATCCTTCGTGTGCTTGGGGGGCTTTCGTAATGTTAGGGCGGTCTACGGGTGGAAGGAGGGGTTGACGCTCGAGCTTGATGAGACGCAGTATGATTTCGGGACTAGCTACGAGCTAGAGTGCGAGACGATCAACCCAGAGAGGACCAAGGAGTTGCTGGAGAGGTTCTTGAAGGAGAATGGAGTACCGTACTCATACTCTGAAGCATCCAAGTTTGCAGTTTTCCGTGCTGGGAAGCTTCCACCCTGAGTGAGTTTACTATCTTCTCTTTGCTTTTTTATGACCTTTACTGAAGCATTTGGATGAAGTCATGAAAATTGAGTGATGACATCAATTGAATAGGTAGATATAGATTCGATGGGGTTTTGGTGGATTAGTGTCTTTTGGATTGTTTATGGAGAAATGCATTTAAGCTAGTGGGTTCAGACATGTGGTGTTGATGATACTCTTTCAATAATAAGTGGAACATGTCTAACAGTGGTTATTTGGAGGCAGAAGTTCAAGGCATATTTGATTAATTTAATATTTAGTTCTGCAATCACCTTTGCATTTTTCATAATCAGATGTGGATCAGTTGACGGAAATTCTTCGAATTAGCATATTAGATTAATAAGATAAGCACAAATTTGCATATTTGGTGTGAATCTAGTATGTAAAATGTTAATAAAGGTTGCACAGGTAAGCACAACTTTACATATATGGTGTTTTTAGTATATATTGTAAAAGACGATGCTATAACTAATCATTTAAGAGTTTCTGATAATTGGGACGGTTTTGGCTTTTCTTCTGCTGTCTCTTTCTTACAATTATGTTAGATGCAGTCCTAATTAGGGTTGCTGTACATCTTTGTCACAATGGATCAAGCATAATTGATTATTTTATATTCACTTCCAAGTCCTTTTTTGACATCTTCAGTTATCTGACAGATTCACAGTAATAGGGCTTCTTTCAATCGCATTACAAGCCTCACCTTTGTTTGTGTAATTGAGTTTTTTTCATCTGGAATCCTGTATTGGAATTTGGAATAGGATGTGAGATTAGAAAGAGACAGAACTATATGAGATCATGAAAGAAACAATTCTTTTCTTCCTTTTGTAATTAAACTTGGTAAACCTCTTTGGTTGTATCCTATTGGATCTGCGTACAGCAACACACAAGAAAACCAAAGATTTACAATTTATCTGAATTAGGTTGACCTGTCTTCTCAACGTCTGCCCTGCTTGGTTGGGACTGCTGTCCTTCATTAGCCCTAGTGCCAAGTTATGATGTTTTTATACATCAGATCAATAAATTTATCATGATACGGCCCAATGGTCAAACTGACACATTAATTGATAAATATGAAACTATATGATGTAAAATGTTTAAGCCCAAACTAGTGGTAGTTATCAATCTCTATTTACTTTCATAATCATCCACCCACGTTTCAATGTAGGATCAAATTCAGGTATCTCAATCTTCTCCGCTTTAGGACACAGTCCAAATTCACATTATTAGAGTATGAGACTGCACAAATGGTGATTCCATATTATGATGTGTCTTCAGCCTCGTTCATGACTTGTCTTTTCCTATTTGGGCCTCTCACTATGCCTAATACTAAGTTATTTCGATGCAATGTGTCAATCCAATGGGAGAATTGAACTTTTAAATTGATAGGCTTGAAACTACATGGTTCAAAATGTTGAAGCTAGGGTTTGTGAAAGCAGACCCCTCTAGTTCTATATACCCTCATAATTATCTGCTCGCTTTCAATGTAGGAGTAAGTCAGGGTATCACATAACATTTTTCTTGCAATTTGTTCTCTTTTCTTTTCAGCAAGGATACAACATAGTAAGGTGAGTTCATTACGAGTGGACTAAACTGAGAAAGAAGCGACAGCATTCATTCATGACATTGGACTTTCTTTTGTTGGGTATTTCCAAAAGTAGTTTTCTTTTTTTAGGGGGTCTTTTGCAATATGTTCTCCTCTCCTTTGGTAGGGATACAAAGGGTTTAGGTGTCCATTGGTCAGAAGACTGGATTAAGAGCTACAGCCTACAGGATTATATCATGGCACTGGACTTTCTTTTGCCAGGTATTTCCAAATCCAATCTCATTGGACTTAAAGATGGGCCAGCCCCCCGCCCCCACTGTGATCAGATTTCGTATAAAGCCTGATATATTCATATTATTAAGAATGAGTTAACAAGTAATTGTGATATCATTAATGTGTATATTCTCAGCAAATGGTTTCAGAGTGTTCTTCCTTTTTTATGGATTTCAGAGCCTAGTGAACCAAATCTGTGACGAAACTGCATAAATGCAGCATAAGGGTTACAAATGTGCATTTTGTTCTGGACTTGTTCTACAATGTGAAGTCAGGCAAGCCTAAAGTAGCATTATGCTTTATTTTAGCTGCAATTAACATGATGTAACTCTGCAGGGTGTGGGCCTGAGGATCATTTCACGAGTTGCCCCTACTAGACATAGTTGGAAGTCGCACATGGCGAAAGGGCTCCATTCTAAGAGAATTCAGCATTCTGGTTGATCTAGTTTCCTCCTTTCCTACAATGCAAGATGGTGGAATATGTTTGATGGATCGTCTTCTCCATTTTAGATACGAGCAAGATTAACTGAATACTGCGTTTCCCGTATAGTTTGTTGCTTCTCCATTTGTGTGTGATTGTGTCAATGATAACTTTTCACCTCTTGATATCTAATGATCCGGTGCCGATCACTTGCAGTTTGATATTATATTATTTTATCAGTGGCTCATCAACTTCCCTGATTCTCTTTTCTTCCTTTGGTACAATGATAAGATTTGCCCAAGTTCTCGAACGAGGATGGTGTTCTTTTCACCACATGATATTTGTATGTATTGGGGAGCTATTATGTCAGGACCATCCTTATCATTACCAGAAACCTGGATGACTTAAGGATGTGAAACAAGATATTACCAACTACATGGGGCTTTGTTCTGTGACATAAAATGTTAAATGCTACTGGCATTTTAGATTAACATAAGACCTGTTTAACAGTCCTTGCACATCAGCAGGCATCAGCATCAGAGTTGAGTAAACTCAGCACAAGATCAAATCTTATAAGCGTTTAATGCACCGCCTCGACTATAACTATTTCAACCATGTTTTGTATTGAGAAAAAAGATGATGAATTATGGTAGATTACAAATTGTTAAATGTAAAATTATGGCCAAAATCATGAGCATAGATCTTTCCTTGTGTAAAGTTGAATACAAAAAGATTCATGAAGTCAATTCCAAATAGTTAGGGCATTATGATAAGTTGATGCTTGATGGTATCATAGTATTCCTCTGTATTAGATGCACAAACCAAATAATTCAGTTGAGAAACTTGAACGGAAACCCAAACAACCAACCCAATAAAAAAATGTAATATCGAATGAATTGGCAATTTGGTTAAATTCTCAAATATTATTATTTTTCAATAAATTTAGTTATTTTATATGTTATCATTAAAACGCGTACATCCGAAATAAACTTGAAACATAGTTAATTGGACACCATTTGCTAACTACTAATAAATTTCAACAATAAAAAGATATTAACAATTGAATTGCAGCCATAGAAAGATAAATAAATGGTGGTGTTAAAAATTCTAAAAATGAAATGACCTGTTTGATACATGAGTGAGTAGCCATCTGCATGATACTCTCGAAATAAAATACAAAAGAAAAACAACTTAGTTTCATTGACAATAAGTCATTTCTCCAAACAAATGGAAAGCTCATTTCTTCTACTTAGAAGGTGGCTTGCCTCGGCTAGGGAAGCCGTTACTCATCATCTTCCTCGTCATCTTCCTCATCATCCTCCTCCTCCTCATCATCATCCTCATCCTCATTATCTTCATCATCGTCGTCATCATCCTCTTCGCTTCCTTCTTCTTCATCACCACTGGTCTCAGCATCGTCATCATCATCATCAGCATCATCATCATCATCATCTCTATCATTCCCTTCCTCACCCAAGAAATCTTCACCATCATCTTCTTGTTTATCCCTATATTCGTCCTCATCATCATCCGACTCGCCATCATCCTTGTTCTCAGACATAGTTTCAGGTTTTTTTCTTTTCATTATCCTTTAAAATAACATCAAACATAAGAAAAAAAGTTAAAAAACTACATTACCCAAGATTATTTATGCCCCCAAGGAAATAAGAATGCAGGGTCATGCACTGAGTTTCTTATAGCAAGTGAAGTATTAAGTTAAAAAAACACAAATCCTACATATTTGCCATGTCAAACCCTTCGACTGATACGCCAACACTGCTTGACAATGAGCCCACCTGAAGGAAGGCACAAAAAAAAAAAAGGGTTCAACATAAGCGAGCAAGTAAAGGAGAAGGAACAACTACTGCACACAAAATAATAATTCTGTACCTTAAATGAAGGTTATGTTGTATATCAAAGATGTTATCACTTTTGGTTCAAACCTCTTGATCAACTGACAAGGTCTAAATTTCAATAGCAAGAGCATCATTCCAAATCTTCACGGTGCAACATGTAATGATCAAATGAACTCCTAATTAAACAAAGATAAAATCTATCCATAAGAAAAAAGGAAGTCTGACCCGACTAGGCAGATTGCCGGAAAGAAATGTACATGTCAAATGAACAACCCAATTTTAAGCATAGTGAATCATAACCTTAGCCTCATCAAATTAATAGTAGTTGTCTGTATATGACAAGCTTGATGCTAAATGCACAAATCTATATGACAAAGTGAGAAATGCTGTTCAGATAACCCACTTATATTCAATCTCAAGTATCCTGATGGAGTATCAAAAGGAGATTAAGACAATGCTACTAATAATAGAGTCATCAAAAGTAAAAGAGGAAGGAAAACCCTAATTGCAGGATCCCAAATTCACATTCTTGAGGCCCACTCACATCCAACCTGTTTAATTGAACACTAAAATGTCACGGTAGTTCAGATCCTGTAATAGACATGTGAATCGAAGCACCAATCAACTAACGCTCATTGCTGAACTACCAGAAAAGGCTCAAATCCTCGATCTTTTAGCTCGAGACAAGAAAGGAACAAGAATCCCCTTCTCGAATAAGGAAAACAAATCGCATTTTTAAGCCACTAGCACGGAATCCAGACCAGACAGCAAGATATGAAAGAGGGACGAAGCGCAACTCACCGCGAAAAGAAGCCAGGAGAGGGACCTCTGCGCCGCAAGCAACTCGATCCAGGAGAATGCGACGGCAGCTCCACCGATTTCACTTCTGCGCAACGCCTCCATCTCCGTAGCAAACACAAGCAACAACGATCCTAAAATGGGGAAAAGCGAGCGAAGCGGCAACCCAACTTTGGAGGAAGAGGAGTCCATCCAGGGGTCGAAGAGAAATCTAGTGGTCGTCGAGAACGGGTCGAAGAAGGCGACGGGTTTCACTAAGACTAAAAACAAGGAAAAATTATTATATATATATATATATATATATATATATATATATACATAGATAAATATTCTTATAGTTATATATATATATATACAATAGCACTGAATTTTCAAATGATATTGATGTACTTAGCGAATTTTGTGGTTATTCGTTTTTTTGAAAAAAAAATATTAGCAACAGTGGTTAGTAGTTATTAAAGAGAACCAAATTCACTAAAAGTTCTTTTATTTGATGCTAATGATGATAATTATTACTAGTTAATTATTATGACTTCTATGGTTATAATTAGTTGTTAACTAAAATATTATGCTAAGAAAAAGATCTTCAAATTTTCACTGTGCGTCCTTTTTGTTTCATTTACATTGAAACATATTATTTAATATATAAGGATAAATAATATACAAGTACTTTGATACATCAATATGATACTTTTAATATAGATAATGAAGTTACATTTATTTTTTAATGTTTTTGAATGCATTTTCCTTTCTGAATTGTGTTAAAGGGCAAGATAATTTCCTCTGTACATCTTAATGAAAATTTCATGTTTATTTTTTTATTTTGCATAAATTTATATTTATTTATTTATTTTCATGGTTAATATTAAATATGACTTAATTTTTAACACATTCCCTTCTTGAAAATTTAGCAAAAGGCAAAACTACAGAATCTTACATTTTTTTTCTATCGATAACATTCGATCTATATACTTGGAATGATTAGCTTATTGACCCCCTTATATGCGAGTGGCAAACTCATAGTCCAAACGCAATACAGAACTGGGCGTTTCTAACGTGTGAGATGGATAAAGTTTGATTCCGGATCTGCGACCCTGATATATTAGATATTTTTTTGACTATTATCCCATGTAATAACTTAATCATGTAGCTCCACGACAACAACATGGATAATTTAATCGGCTTTATCACAACCACAGAATTCAAGCATCTTAAAACAAGATAATTTAATTGGCTTGATCGCGACCACAGAAAACAAGGAAGATTCAGCCTAATCAGTGAGGATCCAATTTCCTGTCACTTACATGACCGTATAAACAGGAACATACTGTAGAGTTCATGTGCTTCAAGGCGAAGCAGTGATGTTTTATGTTGTTTCATGGAAATGTGCCAAAGTTTCAATGGGGAAAAGATAATAATGGTGAGCAACTCTCCAATTACATCAACTTTCTGCCGTTGCTGCTGCAGAAGCATAGCTGACGCTGCTGTCTCGCATGCTCTTGCACTGACTTGATTGCTCGTATTGCAAGAAACCAATTTTGATCTTTGTCGAGCAGTTCTTTAACGTCTGATGGAAGAGGAGTGAATGAGAGCAAAGATTATAAGCATACCATCAGTGAAATGGCTCCACAAAATGATAAACAAAAGAGATGGCCAGTCTTACATGGAGGAAGACACTGATGGGATGGCGTCCACAGATCGTGTTGTCATACTCACGCAGGTAGCGCTTGAATGCATCGGCATCTCCAGTCTCTATGATATCCATGCCCATGTGGTCCAAGGCCTCTATGGACTTGTAGATGGGTCCATGCTTCTTGTCATAGTGTGTATAACTGAACCTGTCCATTTGTGCACAGGTACAGTATCATTTCTACGGATTCAGGAATACTACTGCTGAAATCCAACGAAAATATAGAACTTTCTGAACAATTGAATCAAACAAAACCAGGCAGAAAAAAGGCACATAGAAACAAAAAGAAGAATGTCAGCTTTTATGTAGGTTGCAATATGAGTGATAAAACTGAAACCAAGAGCCAAGAACTGTCCCATATATCAAGGCTCTGTTGATGTAGAAAAGGCCTACCTAGTTTTTATTTTTATTTTATTTTCTGCACTTACTATCATGGAAATCTCTATTACTCTAACCTTTGGCGAATTACTCAACCCGGTTTGGAATGTTATCCAATTAAATTTATTGCATGGAGAGTGATCTAACACTTTACAGACATTTTGGACCTTTTTCAGGAAACCAACTTCAAAACTGAGTGTGGTTCTCTCATCGAAGCATTAGAAAACACCTTTGTAGGAAAAGATGTGCAATCATTTCCATTGTATTTGGTTCCAAACTGAAAACAAACTCCAGCATAAAGCAGGTGCCTCAGCTTTTGGCTCACCAATCAGTCATCAGATCACTAACTACAACCTTGAGATCTATGGTCAGATCACTAACTACAACCTTGAGATCTATGGACAACCCTTCCGTCTGATACCAACAACCATCCTTCCATTTTTCTGCAGCAACATATTTCATAGCTTCTTTGCTGCTGAATAATAGTGAGCATGAGCTTTCATCCCTTTCTTTTCCACCACATGCATGTCCTTCCAAAAAGATGGAAAAGAAAGTATCCGAGAAAGATGCCCAACTTATCAGGTTCCTTAGTGGGGCTTTGTTACAAACACCCTAATGGTTGTTATCTTTGTATATCAATTAACATGTTTACCAGATAGGCCTTGAATAGTCATCAAGAAACTCCCAATATTTCTTTTTCGCATATTATTCATTGTATTTCTCAAGGATTGTTGTACCATGTACCAGACCTGTATCGGTCCCTGGCCATACCAGTACATACCAATCAGTACGAATGTATCATGTGTCAGTACATCAGTACATATCAGTGTTTCAAAGATGAAGTAAAAAAAGGAGAAGAGGAAGAGTAACTAGAGGAAGAGGAGGGAGGCAAAAGAAAGGAAGGAAGAAAAGGAGGCGGTAGAGGAAAAGGAGGAAACAAGAAGAAGAAAAAGGAAAGTAAGGAGGAGAAGAGGCATACTTGGTAGCCAGTTGTATGCAGTTGCATTATGGGGCAAGGTCACACGATTTATCTTACATGCACGGACACAATTAGGGCAAAGGCAGTGTGCAACAAAGCTCATGTTGGTAGCCAGTTGTATGCAGTTGCATTATGGGGCAAGGTCACACGATTTATCTTACATGCACGGACACAATTAGGCAAACGGCGGTGTGCAACAAAGCTCGTTGTCACTTAGACCTATATATATATATATATATATATATATATATATATATATATATATATATATATATATATATATATATATATATATATATGGTCCACATACTGTTCATGCCCGGCTCGATACACGAATTGGTTCATGCACTAGTACGTACTGCCTATTTCATACCGATCTAGACGAAACATCATTCCTTGGTTGTATTCTACGTGTGCAGACACAATTAGGGCAAAGACAACGTGTGACAAACTCGTGGCATGCACGAGACATGATTAGGGTTATCACTTAGACCAATGTTTTTAATATAAATATGGGCAGACCAGACCACTTAAAATGGAAGCGGTCCATAAACCGATTCACACCAGGACCAATACACGAATTGGTTCACACACAGGTATGTACCACCTATTTCATACCGATCCAGACGAAAGATCATTCCTTCGTTCTCAATATTTAAGGTTTTCTGGCTAATATTCTAGTTTCCCAAATTTCAAAAAATTTCTTAACAAGTTTCCAATTTCTTGCTTTCATGCTGTTTCCTGCATTGGTTTCTCTCTTCTGCAATTAAAGACTCAAACTTCTTTTTCTTGAATTTACATCAGGAACATCAGCAGGGATCAACTTAGATTATCTCTCCTGGCATCATGTTCAATCAAATGTTAGATGCATGTTCTGCAGTCCATAAGAGTATAAGCAGCTCACAAAATCTATAGACAGAAACAACTATTAAAATTATATATATGTTAAGCCAATAGGTTAATGTACAAAATAAAATGAAAACAAAAGGAGAATTAGCATACCTAGAGCCCCAGTGACAGAAATCTGATGATATAGAGAAGAAATTCTTGGGATTGTCCACATATTTAGCAAGCAGTCGGCCATACATGGCTTCATTCTCCGAGTTAAGAGCACCAACCATAATGGGCACAACTTTCACAGGATAACTTTAAAAAGAAGAAAACATGTAATAAGCAGTCTCAGTAGTCAGTATTATAATACGTAGATTAACACCCAAGCCAGTATGCTTACCCCTGGAACACTTTGGCAAGGTAAGGCAAATGCATCTCCATGCTATGTTCTGCTTCGTCTACATGAAGATCCATAAGTTCAAACTTCCCTGTTGCCTTGAGCTCCTCATTGACTGAAAAAAATAAAAGAAGTGCTTGAGTTTTGAATCTGTCACCATTGATATGAACGGAAAAGTGGAGAAATGCCAAATTTCAATTATATAAACTCATACGCGTCTCATCAAAAGTGCCTACTACCTGGTTATTAGCTCATGCAGAAAAACTACTTTCAAATTGTATAACATCACCTCTCATAACAAGCAAGTAGCAACTTGCAGAAACAACTAAAGACTACTTGATGCAAGTAAATTACATAATCTGTGCTACAATGCATAAAGATATCAGGAAATGGTAAATGAAATATAATCTTACTTAAGCGTTACTTGTATACTTCAAGTACATGATATACCTTCTAAATCAACTGGAAGATCCCCCAAAGGAGTACTATAAATGGTGGCTCTTGTAAGGGCACATTTTGGAGTATAATAGTGATGAGATGGACCGAGTAGAAACACTCTTTCTCTGCAAACGTAGAATACAGATTGTCCACATGTTAGCAAAGACCATAAACCAGCATATGATGACTATACCATCCAGTATCCAACAGGCATTCATATCCTTGAAATACATAAGGTCACATAAATGCATAGGGACAGGATTAGAAATCGACTAAACAGGTCCTAGGGTCAAGCATTATTATTTATAAATATATACATCAATTTTAGAAAGAAAACAAAATAGATAGAACAATTAATACAAGTTTCTGGATGATTTTCAAATGTCCTGCAGAAAAAAATAATGCATTTCAAAGCAAACCTTCATTCTGATTATATCGCATAATTTTAAACCTCAAAAATTCCACCAACTGATCTGCATACCAGATCACTTCTACATAGAAACAAGACATGCAACTATCATTAGTGTCAACCATTTAAAGATAATACAACAGTTGTCAGACTCCAATCAGTTATGTTGACAATTTTTCTACCCTGCCATGAAGATAGATCTAAGTTGTCAAAAGACTTCAATTAGACCATGTTCAGTGGTGCAACAGATTAGCATCCAACATGAATGGAGTCAGGAGAGTTGTGGGCACCTTTCATTTATTTAAAAGAAGTGTCTGCCAAATTTATAGGCATATTCAATGGCATATATGCAAGATTTTAGGTTTTGGAGGGGTATAATATATGCTGCTGAATATAATTTTAGATAAACAAATATACAAATCAGACTTTAGATGAATATAAATATATATTTGTGTTTGTGTGTGCAATTTTTTATTTTTCTTCAAGTTCATATTAGCATATTATACTATTTTACTTTATAGAAGGCATTCTTGTTAGGGGTCAACATCACTATTTGGAACAGGATCCAAATACCTAAAATAAGTTTCAACTGATAACTCACTAGTTCCCTGCAAACAACTGCTGCAAAATAATTTTGCAATATCTAGGTCGAGAACAATGTAATTAGTGTGGATTAGCACATGGAAACTTGATTATCATATATTTTGGAAATAAAAGCAGTTAACTCACATGCTTGCAGGATCGATGTTAGCAAATGCAAAAGCTGCACAGCGACCTGAATATGAGTAACCAGCATGCCTGCATTTACAGAATTTTCATCCAATGTATTTTAGGTTATTTTTTCATTCTCTGCAGTAAGAATACTTACGGAGCAATCACGCCTCTAACATTTGGTGATTTAACCAGGCCTGCAGCTTGGAGCCACCGATCAAGTTCCTCGTCCAATTTCTTGGCTGATAAGGTGTCAAGATGGAATTGTTTGATAAACCGTACCTCAAATCATGGTCAAAATGCAACAATAAATGAAAAAAAAGGATAGTGGCTAGTCATATCATGCATAAAGAGCAACTGAAGACTTTCAAAAAGAATAATAACAATGCCAAAGGAGCTGGAACCACAGAGTCGAATGTCTTCAACTGCGCTATCTACAGAAAATACAGCAGGAATAAAGAATTGAACCTTAAATCTCAACCTCATCCTACGTAATGGGCAATTTTGCAAGTAATACAATATCTTTTAGAAATATTCAATTAACCAATGGTGCAGTGGTTAACCAGTTACATTGGCATTTTCCTTGTAATATCTAGCACAATGGATGGTATTCTCAGTCAGACCTGCACATGTCTTGCAGTTGCTTTGTTTGCCCATGCATACATGCATTTTAGTGGGAAAACAAAATGAAAACAAAAAAAAATACTGATCATTTTTTTTCAGAAAGTGAAACCTTTCTTCTCTGATATTCAACATATATCAGAGTTAGCCTAGCAGTCAAATGTGTTCAAAGACATGATTCTTAGTAACAATTATAATTTCTTTTTCTTTTGAAATCATCACCTGATCTTGCACCTTTATGAATACATGATCGAGTATTCTTAGAGAAATTAGAAAATTAGCAGAATTTATAATGAGAGAGAGCCTCAGCAAAGTTGCATGGATAAGACACAAATATGCAATCTTGATTCATGTACTCAAGTATCTGAAGCTACAAATAAACCAAAAAGAATACACAGGAGTTTGTTGGATAAAAAGGATTCAGAGTTTCATAAGATACATGTGGTTTGATCTTACATCAGTACAAAACTCTAAAAGATGATATCATAGAAAAAACCAAAAATGTTCTAGTTCTACCACTCTCCCATAATATAAGTTGACAATATCCAGCTCAACGATATGTATGTCATGTGGATATGTGACTATTATACTTCATAAGGGTCGATGAGAAAATTGAAGTAACTAGTATGATTCATAGTTAGGTGTGAAAATCAAAGTAATAATAATGATAGCTACATTTTCTAGAAGAATACATAATTTAATCAAATTAATGTCACCGGGAATCATATGATAGATTATGATTATTGGACTAATTGCCAACCTAGACTTCACATACATGGTTTATTCCAAAATTAACTAGATTTGAAATAAAATCTACAGTTGATCCTTGGATGTCAAGTTACTGGTATTGGAAAAGAGCAACAAGCTTAATTAGCCAACATAAGTTGACGGAAATGAGTTGTCTTAGTTGACAGAGTAAACCACTTTAACACTGATGTTTGTCTCTTACTATATAACTGTCAATATTACCATCTTCAGGTCCTCACCAACATCTATCTTAGTCTGCAGCTTGTTCACATAATATTTTCTCAGGGCATACTCAAATCTTAGTTAGAGATCACTAATTTAAAAAAATAAAACTTTTCTTCACTGTATACTTGATCAATCTCATACAGCATCCTCATCATTTATGTTGAGGGATCTTTACCTTCATCAAATCCATAAGAAGTTGAATTGTGGCCCAGCTGGTTTTGCTTTTATCCAGGCTCAATATCAAACTCATTATGTAATTTGTGCAAAATGAAAGACACAAAAATGCTTGGCCTTGGGTTCTACATGAATTTTTTATCATATTTGGCCCAACGAGAACCCTATGCTACTTCATTCCAACCCTTAATAAGCCATTTCTTAATATATCCAGAACTCCAAGAGTATATGCTGAAAATACTAAAAGTGCTTTGAAAATGTTTTCCAAAGAGGTAAATCCTCAACATATTTTACCTGCAAAGCCCATAGCAAGCTATCAAAGGAAATGTTATACCTTTAAGCAAGGTTCATATCACAGTCCTTTTTTTTTTCTGACAATATGAAAGTTAATTGTAAATAACACCAAATTTATATTACGGAAGTAATTGCTTAACCTTAGGATTTAGTTTTCACCAAAAACTCAAACATGAACACGATCAAGCAACCAAGCACATTGCTACGCAGACACCTGTTGTTATTGAGTTTAATCACGCAAAAGCCCGCCTGGTTGCCTACCATACGAACATTTAACCGAAATGTTAAACCATCTTCAATCGATCACTGCTCGTGAGGGCGAACAAAACCCCCAAACAATCAACCTACTCCCCTTGCTGCACTCGATAAACTGGTCAAATTTCCATCGACTACTTCAAAAACAGCGAAGGCGGTCATACATCCATGTACAGAACAGAAATTCTGCAGCAAAACCTACTCCGATCGCCGTCAAGTGATCAGATACTGTGAGGGGCGAGGGACTCACCGTTGTTGGTGTACCAGGATCCAGCATGACTTGCTCTTCGAACCCTCTCCATCGCAACCTCTCCACCAACAACAGATCAAAGCGGAACGCAGAGGAAAGCAATCGATCCTAAGCAAGAGGAACGAAACCCTACCTTTCTCCCTTTATCCTTTCCAACGAAGACGGGAAGAGATAACGTGTAGATATATTTATATTCCTAATTAGGTAGCTTCGGAGTTCGAGTAGGGGACGGAGGAGCGGCGCAGAAGGCACACGATAAGAGGCGAACCGACGGCAGAGACAAGATAACGTAAAACGGATCCGACGCAAGGGGAACAGGTGAAACTGCTTCGAGTTTTACAGCTGCCGAAATCATGTGGTCCATCTTCCATCCATCCGAGAGGTATGATAACAATTGTAAGTTGTCTTTTGCATCGAACTAAGTTTGGTGTGCCCTAATTGCGTTTAAACCACGCTGCTTTAATTTTCTTTAATAAGCGGAAAGTGAAGCTATAAGGAAAAAACATAAATATGCATATCAAAACAATAATTTACATATTTATCCTTCAATTTTAATTTCTCATTATATATATATATGAGCAATTTATATGAAAAAATATTTTCATATAAATACCTATTTGGTCTTGTATTTTCTATAATACTCGTAATATTCCTCGTTGCCATTAGTCATATTCATCCGATCGTAAGATTACATGTTTTCGAGCCCTCCTTTAGTATTGCCCTTCTCTTATGGTGTCCTCTTAGCCCTCAACTCTATTGTATCGAGGAGCCTACATGGGTTGCAAGTAAGGAAGAGACTACAACAAGACTTCCCCTCTCTCTTATTTTGTATGACCCATCACTTTGTGAACCCACCTCTATGCTAAAACCATAACCAAGCATCTTCTTGCCACATCCGTCACAACCCTTGCCACAAGTCATGTGGGTTGATGGATATGACTTGGATCATAGTGGTGGTGCTACTAGGGAACAAAATCTAAGAGGTGGAGGAGAGAATTGAGGATGTTTTCTTAAAAAAATAGTATAATGAGAGGTATTCGAGGTGAATGCAATGAGGGAAATGATAACAATAATATGAATTGTGACGAAGATAAAGGTTGTGAGGCATGTGATAGATTACAAATAAGAGGGAGGAGACCGTGAGGGTTTTGGTGGTGATGATTGCGAGGGAGAGGTGGGCTCATGTGGATGATATATGATGCGATGGGCTATGCATGAGAGGAGGGAGGGGAAGCCTCAACGTGACCATCTTCTTATTCGTATTATTATAACCTCATCTTTATAGGATTCCACAGGGTTGAGTCCTAATTTTCTTAGAAGTAGTCAATAAAACCTTGTGAGATTATAATAAAACCTCATCTAGCCACTTCTATCCTATAAATAAGTATGGTTATGGTTTAGATTGAGGCTTTAGGGTTTAGTAGCCGCCACCCCCCTTTCTTGGGTTGGTCGACCAGAATTTTATTGGAAAACCTCAGTGGGCGCATCACATGCGCAGTGAAAATCAAAACAAAACTGATTTTGCACGCAGATCAAATCGTCGTGCAAAAGATTAGGGTCGTGAGAAAAAACTGAAAAAACCGCGATGTGTGAGAGATTAATTTTTCCTAAGGAGATTGTATATCCCGTATATCCCTATATTCCAGATCCGAATGGAGAAGATGAAGGAGGTCAAGCGTCCTCCTCTCTAGCGGTATCCACATGATGGATCTCTGCAGCAAAACTCCTCCAGTCTGATCTTGCAACTCTTACTCAGAGGGAGGGAGGAGAATAGGAGGTGGTGGCTAAAGCTGTAGCATATCAACCATGAGTCTCTCTTCCTATTTATAGAGAGCCACCAAAAACCCTAGGGCTCCTGCCTCAGTGGGTATTGGATCTCCATCCAATAACCCACTAACCTTACATTATTAGATCTCTATCCAATAATCTATTTAGGCCTCTAATTGAGCCTTAAGCAAGAAGTCTATCAGCATAGGGTCTCATCTAATGAGAATAGGGATTAATTGGATCTTCATCTAATCCTCTATTCGCTGAAGCATCCACCATATGTGTGTGACCCTCTAGGCTCGATATCGAGCTGGCCGTGAGTCACTCCCATCAGAACTCCTTCTGATATAGTAAATTATTATCCTCACAATAATTCACTCGACTCATCGACTATGGACATACTAGACCACTACGCCATAGTCCCTAAACGGTACAGGGGGATCGAATCCATCAGACTTGTTTGTCCACAGTTACCATGTATCTATAATCTCTTATCCAAATAATATCTCAGAGATTGTATATTGGACATGGTACTGTTAGGTCACATACGAAATCAGTTTGTCTTGCTCTATTCGGATTCTACCGGAGAACTCTTCTCTCAATCCGAATGACCCTAGCTAGAGATTTGTCTGAGCAAGCACATATAAGATATTCCTCTCATGATACCGAGAGTGGATGATCCTCTATTGACACTCAATTGCCTTCGTAAGGTTGGCTACCAATCCCGATAACCAGCTGTACCAGATCTGAAAGTTTTCAAACCTATAAGTCTGGCGTCAAAAAAAGAAGTACTCATACAAGGTATCCTTGGTGTCTTAAGTCTAAAGACCAGATACACAACTGGGACTATGGAATCACTATATGACATTAGGTATCATTAACCATACAGCATGTCATAAGTGGATCAATTAGTGAACTTATTCTCTAATGAGCACATGTACTATATCCTTAGTGTCTCCACACAAGTGGCTATGAGACTAACCGCCTCCATCATATGGACGGGTATAAAGTACACCATTCTATCCGGTTATCTCAATGTCCCTCTTGAGTAACCTATGATCGGGATTATTTAGGATCTGTGTTTAAAGGTGAATTGATCTCATTATCGTGATCTCATCATGATCTGATTCTCATTGCACAAAACCAAGGACATCACAATATATATATAACAAATAATATAATGTGAGAATATGCCAATATTAATCATAAGCAAAAAGATCACACAGCGTGTCACACGTGTCATCACTCACGTGATTGACTTGTAGGGCACTTGTAACTAGTAATCTCTCACTTGACCAAAAATTAATCACCTATGTGTCTGATCCCCATCAGACACTTGTGACGCTCAAATATAATATGAGCTAGTGGCTTCGTAAGTGGATCTACAATGTTATCTTCGGATGAAACTATTTTCATTGCTATATCTTTTTGGGTCATGATCACTTTAATCAGATGGAACCTCCTAAGAATAATTCTATTGAGACCTGAGTTCCTTTGTTAGAGTTATCGCCCTGACGTTATCACAATATATAGGAGTTAGCTCCACGTTGCTTTGTATGACTCTCAAATCCTTGATGAACTTCTTCATCCACACCCCTTCGTCTTGCTGCTTCTACTACAGCAATGTATTCCGTCTCTGTGGTTGAGTCAGCAGTAGTATCTTGCTTGGAACTCTTAAGTTTATTACTCCTCCATTCAGGGTAAAAACATACCCTGAATTTGACTTGCTATCATCAATGTTAGACTGAAAACTCGAGTCCGTGTAGCCCTCAACCTGGAGGCTATCTCCTCCATATACCAGTAAAAGATCCTTAGTCATTCTCAAGTACTTAAGGATACACTTTACTATATTCCAGTGTTCTAAACCTAGATTTGCCTGATACCTGCTCGTGACACTCAGAGCATGTGCTATATCAGGCCTAGTACATAGCATCACATATATGATAGACCCTATCGTAGAGGCATAAGGTATCTTATTCATGTATGCTCTTTCTTCAGGAGTCTTTGGGGGACATACTCCTAGAAAGTGATATTCTATGTCTCATCGGTATGAGACATTTCTTGGAATTCTCTATGCTAAACCTTTTGACAATGGAGTCTATGTACCTAGACTGGGACAAGCCAAGCATCCTCTTGGATCTATCTCTATAGATCTGGATCTCCAAAATATAGGATGCTTCCCCTAAGTCTTTCATGGAGAAGTTTTTGGATAGCCAAGTCTTTACTGTAGAGAGCATTCCTACATCATTCCCAATGATTAGAATGTCATCCACATATAGTACCAAGAAGATGATAGCGCTCCTACTTACTTTTCTGTACACACAAGGCTCATCTTCGTTCTTAACGAAGTTATAAGATCTGATCACCTCATCAAATCTTATGTTCCAACTTTGGGAAGCTTACTTCAATCCATAAATGGATCTAAGCAACCTGCACACTTTATCTGGACTCTCTTTGGATATGAATCCCTCTGGTTGTATCATATACATCTCTTTCTCGATGTTGCCATTAAGGAATATCGTTTTGACATCAGTCTACCAGATCTCATAGTCATAGTGTGTTGCACTGACCAAAATAATTCTAATGGACTTAAGCATGGCTACAGGTGAAAAGGTTTCGTCATAGTCAACTCCTTGTCTTTGACAATATCCTTTAGCTATCAATTTTGCTTTATAGGTCTCTACCTTTCCATCCACTCTGATCTTCTTCTTGAAGATCTATTTACAGTCGATGGGTACAATGCCCTCAGGTGCATCCACAAGGTTCCAAACCTTGTTAGAGTACATGGAATCCATCTCAGAATTCATGGCTTCTTGTCACTTCCCGGAGTCTATACTCATAATAGCCTCCTCATAGGTCTGAGGATCAATATCATGAGAGTCATCTCCACTGATATATCCCACATATCTTTCAGGAGGATGAGATACTCTATTAGACCTATGTAAAGTTGGAACTTGTACGTTAGGTACATGAACAGACTCAGGCTCTGGAATGATTCTTGAGCTAGGTTCTCCAACCTCGCTCAATTTTATCTCACTCCCACTGTTTCCACCAAGAATGTGTTCCTTCTTAAGGAACAGAGCTCTCTCGACAATAAAGACATTTCGGTCATTGGGTTGATAGAAATAATACCCACAAGTTTCCTTTGGGTATCCCACGAATGTGCACCATTCTGTCCTTGATTCTAACTTATCGGGGTTGTGTCTTCTAACGTGGACAGAACAGTCCCAAATCTTAACAATTTTAAGATCAGACTTCTTTCTTTTCCATATCTCATATGGTATAGACACTACCGACTTTGATGGAACTCTATTCAGAAGGTAAGCTATAGTCTCTAGGGCGTACCCCCAAAATGAAACATGTAGGTCAGCGAAACTCATCATGGATCGTACCATGTCTAACAGCGTGCAATTCCTCCTTTCTGATACACCATTGAGCTGAGGTGTATAATGAGGTGTCCACTGGGATAAAATCTCATTGTCCTTGAGGTAATATGTGAACTCCGTACTCAAGTACTCTCCTCCTCGATCTGATCGAATAGTCTTAATACTCTTTCCAATTTGATTCTCTCCTTATTCTTATATTCCCTGAATTTCTCAAAGGCCTCAGATTTATACTTCATTAAATACACGTGTCCATACCTAATGAATGTAATGAAGTATGAGTAACCACCTATAGCTTGAGTCGACATAGGACCACATACATCACTATGTATGAGTTTCAATAACTTAGTGACTCTCTCTTCAGTTCCACTAAAAGGAGAGTTGGTCATTTTTTCCACGAAGGCATGGTTCACAAGTTGCATATGACTCATAGTCAAATGGATCTAAGTATTCATCCTTCAGCAACTTTTGAATTCTTCCTTCATGTATATGACTTAGCTTATAATGTCATAAATATGCACTATTCACCTCATCTCTTTTTCTCTTAGACATATTTATATTCATGATATATGGAGAAGTATATAACACATATAAGCCATTTATAAGGGTCCCTCTAGTGATGATCTCATCATCCATAATTATTAAACAACTATTATTCTCAAAAAGTAATTTACATCTACTAATTGTCAAACAAGAGATATAAATAATATTTTTTATAATAGAGGGAACAAAAATAGCATGCATCTAATACAATAATAGCTCCACCAGGCAGATGTAGGGTGACCTCTCCAACAGCAACTGCATCAACTCTTGCTCCATTGCCCATCTTGAAGTCCATCTCGCCTCTAACCAATCTCCCAGGTCTTGCCAGAACCTGCAATAAATTACAGATATGATAAACACTCCTAGTATCCAATACACATATGTTATCATGAAAATCTGATAAGTGGAGACTGATCATGAATATACCTGAAGCTTCTCCAAGCTTCTGTCTCACCTTCTCTGCAAGGTAGTCCTTGTAGTTCATCTTCCAATGTCCGTCTTGGCCATAGTGGAAGCATTGTCCTTTGTCATTTCCTGAGTATTTCTTAGCAACTTTTGTCTTACCTGGTCTTTCTATGCCCTTGCCCCTTCTTAAGGGTCTTGCTGGCCTTCCTTTTCTTTTTGGTCTCACCAATATAGAGAACTGGCTTCTCCTTCTTAATGACACTCTCAGCTTCCCTTAACATATTGAGGAGCTCAGGGAGAGTCACTTTAAACTTGCTCATGTTAAAATTTATGATGAAGTGAGAAAAAGAATCTGGTAGGAACTGAAGTATAAGATCAACGCACAAGTTATCTTCTAGGACTATTCCTAGACATGTGAGTTTCTCGATCCACTCTGTCGTCTTTCGGACATGGTTCCCAACCATGTCCCTTCTGTCATCTTGGCTTAGAAGAGTTTCTTAGATATCATATCTTTGAGTTCTTCCCTGTTTCTAAAACAATTGGTGGAGATGAAGAAGGATATAATTTGCATCCATGCTCTCATGTTGTCTTTGTAACTCAGGAGTCATAGAGGCCAACATGTAATATTTTGTCAACTTGGAATCATCTATATACTTCACAGAGCGAGCGATCTCATCCTCGCTTGCCCCTTCTTCCAGCGTGGGCAGAATTATATTAAGGACATATGTGATTTTCTCCGCCGTGAGAATAATTCTCAAATTACGGAGCCAATATGTATAGTTTGGACCAATGAGGCGGTTGGTATCAAGTATGTCACGTAGGGGGTTTATGAGCGATATGTTTATGACAAAACAAGATATAGCAAAAATAAATAACATGCAGATTTTATAAAACATACTAATTAAGATATGGACTTCTATCTTAATGTACTCTCACTATTTTCTCAGTGAATCACGTGACACCCTCGACACATGAGACGGAAGTCTCCGACAAACTCCTAGTGGGGATCGGGATCCAATTAGCATCTTAGTACAACATCGAGAGACTCAACCAATTACACTAAGCCTAAAAGGTAGGCAACTCTTGCCAATCACAACTCCTTGTGATTCCCATCACGTTCGACCTCCGAATCATCATGGTCTCGAGGGATTTGACTAACCATGATATTAAGTTAAGTCATCACCATCGTTACAAGATGAGTCTGATTTGATGATATGCACTCGAGTGACTCGACCAAGCATATCATGTCCTCAGGTCACCGGTGACATCTCTATGTTGTAGGCAAGAACTCGATTACGTAGATAGGTGAGCCTCGAGGGACTCGACCAACTCAACCTATGTCGTGATTCAATTTCTTCCTATAACGATGGAAGGCCACGTGGGTCAATCTTATTGCCTCACGCTTACCGACTTAATATTATCGTAGGAGGGGTTTTTGTTTCGTATCGGTCTCATAATATGTCGTGTCACACACATACATATTTAATATATATCTATATCGCATGCAAATATATATATACATATATCTAGTAGGTGTATAATACATCACATATACAAGTCACACCAGATGATCATAAGCCGTCACCTAATATGATTAAGCCCGAGCCAATGAGCCTAATCACTCACAATAGGATCTATGTGTGCATTGGCGCATCTTCATGCCCTGTGATTGTTAATCTCGTCATCATCAGTTCCGTTGGATCGTTGCATCACCATGTGTCGTGATCTCCCGCATTGTGGGTTTCGCTGTAACCTCCACACTCCCGCTGCGCCTCTCCATGTAATTACAAATAATTACAAACACACATGTCCAACAATAAACGAGAAAAACGCATGCTCGCAGGCCCCAATAATAATAATCATCATAATTACACACATCACAACACATAACTCATGATCATCTATCCACATCATACATCATATATACATCACATCATATGTAGAATTAATAGATATATAAAATAATTAATTAAATTATTTAATTAATTATTTTTTTGGAAATCAGGATATGCTCGAAAATTCCAAAATTATCAAGGGCATTTTCATAATTTTGGATGAGAGGACAGTCCTCAGAATTTTCAGAATTATCAAGGGTATTTTTGAAATTCTATACATGAGGATAGTCCTCGAAATTTTTAGAATTATTGAGGGTGTTTTTGGTATTCTCGATTAGAGGACAGTCCTCGAAATTTTAAAAATGTTGAGAGCATTTAAGGAATTATGTATAAAGGGGACTTAACTAGAATTTCTCAAATTCTGAGGGGCATAACCATCTTTTTATCAAAAAGATGCCCTAGCCCTCCTTCACCCTCACTGTGTCGCAGTCGCCGCTGCCCATACGCAGGCGGTGGTTGCCCTTTGCAGCCGACAGCTGCCCTGCCAAGGGGCGGCCACCACTGCGACTGGCGTCGTCGCCCCTGCTGGCGGCAAGGTTGGCCGTGGGCGACAACCCCTTGCAAGCTAGCCGCAGCCGGCCACCCCTTGCAGGTAGCCAGGTAGTGGCCAGCCACCTTTGCATGCAGACAGCATGCATGTGGCCACGCCTCCCCCGCAGGCAGCGCTTACTTTCACTGCCAATCGCTGAAACAAGCGCGTAGAATAATTCGACGTGATTCAATCTCATCACACACAGTTTAAAATCAATTTTTCGCACGAAAACCTTGGCTTTGATACCACTGTTGGGAAACCTCAGCGGGTGCATCACATGCGCAGCGAAAATCAAAACAAAATCGGTTTCTCACGCAGATCAAATCGTCATGCAAAAGATTGGGGTCGCGAGAAAAAACCATAAAAATCAAAAAAATTACGATGTGTGAGAGATTGATTTTACCTATTGAGATCATATATCTCTGTATTCTAGATCCGGATGGAGAAGATGAAGGAGGTTAAGCATCCTCCTCTCTACCGGTATCCACACGATGGATCTCTGCAGCGAACTCCTCCAATTTGATCTTGCAACTCTTGCTCAGAGGGAGGGAGGAGAATAGGAGGTGGTGGCTAAAGTTGCAGCCTATCAATCATGAGTCTCCCCTCCTATTTATAGAGAGCCACCAAAAATCCTATTGCTCCTTCCTTAGTGGGTATTGGATATCCATCCAATAACCCACTAACCTTGTATTATTGGATCTATATCCAATAATCTCCTAGGCCTCTAATTGGGCCTTAAGCAAGGAGTCCATCAACATAGGGTCTCGTCTAATGAGAATAAGGGTTAATTGGATCTTCATCCAATCCTCTATTCGCTGAAGCATCCACCATATGTGTATGACCCTTTAGGCCCGATACCGAGCTGGTCGTGAGTCACTCTCATCATAACTTCTTCTGATATAGTGAATTATTATCCTCATAATAATTAACTCGACTCATCGACTATGAACGTACTAGGCCACTACGCCATAGTCCCCAAATGGTACAGGAGGATAAATCCATCAGACTTGTTTGTCCACAATTACCATGTATCTATAATCTCTCATCCAAATAATATCTCAGAGACCGTATATTGGACGTGGTACTGTCAAGTCACAATACAAAATCAGTTTGTCTTGCTCTATTCGGATTCTACCGGCGAACTCCTTCTCTCTCAATCCGAATGACCCTGGCCAAAGATTTATATGAGCAAGCACATATGAGATATTCCTCTCATGATACTGAGAGTAGATGATCCTCTATTGACACTCAATTACTTTCGTAAGGTTGGCTACCAATCTCGATAACTAGCTATACCAGATCTGAAATTTTCCAAACCTGTAAGTCTGGCATCAAAGAAAGGAGTACTCATACAAGGCATCCTGGTGTCTCAAGTCTAAGGACCAGATACACAACTGAATCTATGAAATCGCTATCTGATACTAGGTATCATTAACCATGCAACATTCCATAAGCGGATCAATCAGTGAACTCATTCTATAATGAGCAACTGTACTATATCCTTAGTGTCTCCACACAAATGGCTATAAGACCAGCCGCCTTCATCATATGGACGGGTATATAGTACACCGATCTATCCGGTTATCTCAATGTCCCTCTTGAGTAACCTATGACCGGGATTATTTAGGATCTATGTTTAAAGTCAATCGATCTCATTATCGTAATCTCATCACGATCTGATTCTCATTGCACAGAACCAAAGACATCACAATATATATGTAATAAATAATATAATGTGAGAATATACGAATATTAATCATAAGCAAAAAGATCACACAGCGTGTCACACATGTAATCACTCACATGATTGGCTTATAGGGTACCTATAACCAACAGGTTTCCCCCTGCTTAGGTTGGTTATAGAGCCAACCTAGCCGCCACCTATTCTCTCTAAGGCAGATAGGCTATAAAAGGGCAAAAGGGTCATTTTAATTAGGCAAGTACCCCTAGGGCTAGGGTTTGGAACCCTATATAAGTATGTAGCCTCCACCTTTTTTTATCAAACAATTATTTCAGCCTTGTGCCGAATCTAGGAGGGAGGAATCTCTATAGCGTTCCAAGGGTTGATCCCCCTCAAGGGTCCAAATCTATAGAGCTCCTTCTGGGGTTCTATCATTTGGTATCAGAGCTGTGTTTCTGCTACCCTATAGTCATCTCAGTCGCCTCCACCTTCCCAAGCAATTCCCACAATTGCTCTGACATCGCCTCCATCGTCGCCCACCAAGCCGTATATCCATCAATCTGCTGCCTGCCTCTGCATCAACATCAAAGATCTGGTAAAAACTCCAAAGCTCATGCCTCTTGCTATTGCTATTCCTCTATCTTATACATGGGAGAAATTTTTCCAAAATTTTCTTGCTGTAAAATTTTACCGTCGCAAACGTTATCATCATTGCGAAGGCAAAACGCTACAGAAATTTTTAAACGATTGTTGCTTCTTGGAACTAAACTTTTAATCGTCCTTTTTAGTTGAAACTTTTATACAATTTTGTAGATTATCTTAGCTTTTATCTAAGATTGATCTTATAAAAAAAACTCCTTCTGGTTTTGGACTTATAGCACTGCAATTTTTCATCGCGCAGTACTGAAATTTTACGACGGAGAATCTGCCTTCCATCTATTGGCCTCTTGAAACTGAACTTTTGTTCATCTTTTTTGGCCAAAATTTTTATACAATTCCAAAGATCAACTTGGCTTTCATCTAGGATTGATTTCTCAATAAAATTCCTTCTGGAACCAGTTTTCTTGTGCAATCTTTCACCAGTATGCAGTTTTAGAATTTTTACGACAAAGGATCTACCTTTCATCTTTTGCCCTATTTCCCTACTGTTACGCTGCCAAAATTCACCAAACTTTTTACTGATATTTCAAACATCTAAATCAAGGGTTTTTACATACTTTTCTTGAATTTTCCTCTGAAATTTACATCGAGAATTCATCGTTTCTCCGACGTAAAATCTATTCGGTAGGACAGCACATCGCAGCACCTTTCTTCGTCGAATTCCATCGATTTTGAGTGCTATCTTTTGTGGGATTTCAGACTCTCTTTCTCTCATCTATAAACCCTAACATCCTTACAGAAAAACCCTTCCAAATTGCACCCTAAACCGATCCCAAATAGCCACCCAAATCAGCCCTAAACCGTAGCCTACTTCCTTATCGGTCCACTTACCTTTTTAGCCAACTTTCCTTACCGATACACATACCTTTGCTGCCATCGATCCCAGATCTAAAATCTATTTCCCTAACCTTCATCTACTGCTATCACAGCCCTAAAACCACACCAATTCATACCTAAACTCCACAAAATTGTAACCCCAAATCGCACCCAAAACAGTCACAAACCGCACCCAAAAATCAAAGCCTTCGGTCCACCAACCTTTCGGCCACCCAATCTACTTTATCCATTCAACCACAACACACAACTTTCACTACCCAATGCCAACAACGACCTCTTGCTGCCATCCTCCTTGATTGTAGCCATCAGCGATCCTTGCAGCAAAAAGCTACCGGTAGTGATTTTTCAGTGTAATTTATTTACATCTCAGCCCACAACAATTGTTCGCTGCCAACTATCTTGATCACGGCCAGCAACAAATTGAACACCATAGCAGCCATCTCTCGCTCTATACTGCTGCTGCCCTCCTTTGCAACAGCCGTGTACATCGCTACCCCATCTTCCTCCTATTGCAGCTGCACTCTTGCTACAACCGACGCCACTTGCAGTCACAAAGTCGTAGCACAATCGCAATCGACGTTGTTGCTGCCCTCTTCTTCCTCCATCATCACTGTTGCCTTCCAACTCATATCTCTTGGCTGCCATCTTTCGACATATATCAGTCACCTAAAAAATCATAGTCTTGACAACATTGCAGTATCAACATTGCAGAATCATCAAAGGACCACAACCGACATTGTTGTTGTCATCTTCTTCCTCCACCGTCGCTACTACCCTTGGCTGCCATCCTCTCGACATTGCTGCCATTCACTGCCTTTAACCTGAAATTGCAGCTACACTCTTCAGTCGGTTTGTTTGACAGGTTGGAGATCCGTATGTCATGACATTGCTGGGCTTATTCGAAGTCAAATTAGAGGTTATCGAGATGTGTATAGATGCTAAATTATACGCTCACTTCGAGAAAATTCTGATTGCAAAAAGAACCCATCAGAGATAAGAAGCGAGGATAAGACATGGCAACCCTACACCTCGACGACGTTAATCTCCTTTGTACAACTTCAAGAAGGGCACCTTAATCAAGATGCTCAGAGCATGAGAGCCACATCCCAACCAAAAGCATATAAACCTTCAGCACCAATCAATTACAATAACCTTGACGAAGAACTAACGAAGATCCGTCAAACTCTATCATCCAAAAGTACCAGATCAGGTTTGAAAGGTTAACTAATTAAACTCATGATTGGTCTGAAAAATAGATATTGGGGAATTTCATTGAGGGCTTGAAGTTGGAGATTCAAGAAGAAGTTAAAGCGCGATAACCGTACACACTTAAGGCAGTCATCTTTTTTGTACAACTACACGAAGATAAACTGAACCAAGATGCTCGGAGGACCAAAGCCATCGCACGACCAGCAACACAGAGACTCTCGGCCCCATCTACCACCAGTCGGTCACCTCAGCCAAAAAAGTTAACAAGAGAAGGGCTTCGTGATAGATCGATAAAGGGCCTATGTTGGCACTGTAATAAACTATAGAGCCGAGACCACTATTGTAAAAAAGAGAGACGTATATTGATTGAGCCCACTGAAAAACTCAAACTCAAAGATACGACTCTCAAGTCCGAAGTGAAGGATATGAAGGAAAAACCACAATCGACGGTTTGCACCTTTCATACTCCACCACAGATATTGGACATTGATGGCTTTATCAAGCATCAACCCGTCACCATCCTCGCCGACACCAGGAGCTCCAACGACCTTATGAATGACAAAAGAAAACATGTGATCTTATGTGAGAATGGAGAGAACGAAGAAAAGATGATCTCGATATAGTGCTTGGAGAAGCTCGTCGAAATCTCAGGCATGTCCGCTGAATCGAGCCGACTCATTCCTACCAGACTGCACGACCCCCGTATATTGGTCTTACAAGGGGAACTACTAGCACATATCCGGTCATATTGTTGTCCACATTTTCAGAGAACTGAAGCTAAAAAGGATCATCCAGGAGACACGGGAGATACATATCATTCAACCACAACCTTCCATTGCAATGATATTTTATCTCCAAAAACTTTGCTTCTTTGTCTGCAGGGATAAGCTATTCCTGAAGTGCCATATTCAGCTGAACCAGTTCTGGTTTCTGATACAGTGCTCTCTCATCTCAGGCTACTTCCACGACTTCACCGAGGAGTGGACCATGATTTAAGAAGTCTTCCCTGATGATGACCTCGGACCCACAGCCCATGATCGCAAGAATGAACAGGAGAAAGGTGTCCACATGACCCCCACAACCATGATGTCATCTATATCGATGCTAGCATTACTTGAACATGACAATGTGTTCATACTTGGAGCAGACACATCCAAAGTTATGATCAACACCATCCTCATGCAAGACAGTCAACAGCACAAAGAAGTGAAAATGAGCCTCGAAAAATCATCACTCCTACCCACCTCAGACTCACATGAGGCTCTTACCACTAGAGATTTTATCAGAGGACAACTCTCATTCCAAAAAAAGGCACGACTACTATTACAGAGCAACCACGTGGCAGCCCATGCAATGAAGAAACTTCCCCCTGACAAACATTGGAGTAGAAGAAAGTTTCCTGAGAAAGATCAAGTATCCTTTCATCTCCAGCTCCACCAACACGAAATTCAAGCCTCAAGAAAGTGGTCTCCCTACTTCTTGGGCCTTGCAAAATTGAGGATTACATTGGGGCCCTAACATGAAAGTCAGATCCATGCACCAGATCAAAATTATAGTTGATCCTCTAGATATCTCACCTCAAATGAAAATTTAAAGACGACGACTCAACTCAAATTCTTCCAACTGACACCCAAGCTAATGAGGAGCTGAAGACCCGGTTCCCAAAGTTCATGGACCCTCAGCCTTGAGGATAAAACTGATTTTAATAGGGTGGGTTTGGTATGACTCAAATAGGGTTGAGCCTTGATCTCTTTAGAAGTAGTCAATAAAACCATATGAGATTGTAATAAAACCTTACCTAGCCACTTCTATCCTATAAATAAGTGTGGTTAGGGTTTGGATTGAGGCTTTAAGATTTAGTTACTGTTGCCCCCTTTATTGGGCTGGTCAGCTAGAGTTTCCCCTATTTAGGTCGACTATAAAGCCAACCTAGTCGCCACATGTTCCCTCTAAGACAGGTGAGCTATAGAAGGGGTAAAAAAGTAATTTTAGGTAGGCAAACACCCCCTAGGGCTAGGGTTTGGAGCCCTATATAATCATGTAGCCTCCAACTCTTTTTATCAAGTAATTATCAATTTTATTTCAGCATTATGCCGAATCTAGGAGAGAGAAACCCCTATAACGTTCCAAGGGTTGATCCCCCTCAAGGGTCAAAATCTATAGAGCTCATTCTAGGTTTTTATTACATTCTATAGAAAATAATAAAACTAAGAGCTAGATATAAATGACAATCGATCTGCAAGGGGGCATTATAAGTATTTAAAAAATAGAAGCACCAAATTAAAAACAAAAAGAAACTTGGATAGAAGCACAAATAATTAATATTATGAATAGTTAAAATAATCAAGGGTCACTTATAATGTTATAAGATAAAATTATAATGATTTTATTATTAATAAAGTATATAAATCTATTCAAAGATGTTATAAACAAGATGTTTCACCCATACTTATCATCATTCTTCCACGATAAATAAAAACAAATATACACACCTAAATTTCAGATTATGTGGAAATAAAGTAATTTATTTTGACTTCGTTTATCTCGAAATATGTTAAAATATTTTTAATTTTCATCCAACATCACATAAACTCTTATACAAGTCATTTTATAAAGTATCAAAACTTATAATAAGATTGATAATCAAGACTAAGGGTATTTAAACTAAGCATAATTTGGTCACAATATTTTTAACAGAGTCATAGTATTTTGGTAGTCACTGTCCGATTGCTAATATTTTAACTTGATAGGGTTTCGATTGATTCAATTATTTTGATTCATTAACTTGATAAAGAGATAGAATTAAAAGACTAAAAATGCTCAAATTTAATTTAAATGAAAATATATTTATCTATCCTAATAAATCAATTCAATTATATATTCTCCTCACACTTACATTCCACCACTGAACTGATTTTTATATAAAATAATTTAGTTCACTTTATCTACTTAATATCATAAACATTTAATTCTTTTAGGTTTTTAACAATAGAGCAAAAAATAATATATAATGAGAAAAAAATGTGGGCATTTAATTCTCTGGAAAAGAGAATAAATATATAAAATTCCAAAATTGTTAGGTTTTTTATATGTGCGTCGTATTTGTAATTTTCGCGATATATACAATTGTCAATGTTTCGGCGTTGACTGGGTAACGCAGGCTTCCCCTCCCTCTCTCTTCCCCTCTCTTCCTGGCCCCCTCTCTCGTTAGATCTGGAGAGCCTGCGAGGAGAAGAGAAGGGGAAAGAGGGGAAACCCTTCAGACCATTGATCATCATATCAGATCCGTCTCTTTGACTTGGTTGATCTCATTCATTCCATTCCCGCAGTGGGAATCCGTTCCAAGATCTTCGATATCAGCAAAGAAGCAAATAAAAGCTCCGATTTTTCTGGAATGCGATGTGATCTCTCTCTTTCTCTCCCCGAATCATACCATCTTCTTCTTCTTCTTCTTGGCTATCGCAATCTCAAATCCGTTGTGAAGGATGAACAGCACGTACTCTGCCGTCCCCGTGACTCCGTCCATCGAGCTCCAAGCCAACTCCCCAATCCCGCCGCAAGTTCCTCCCAAGAAGGAGTTTTTGGAGGAGGAGTTCGACGATGACCTCCCCCTCATCCTCGACGCCGTCGGTGCCGGCTACGGCCCTTCCGCCTCGGGCTCCGGCGTGCCCAGCGCCGTCTTCAATCTCGCCACCTCGATCATCGGCGCCGGGATCATGGCCCTTCCCGCTGTCATGAAGGTCCTCGGCGTCTTCCTCGGCTTCGTTTCCATCGTCCTCATGGGAATCCTGTCCGAGATCAGCATTGAGCTCCTCCTCCGGTTCGCCGTCCTCTGCAAGTCGACGTCGTACGGGGACGTCGTCCAGTCCGCCCTCGGTCGCCCCTTCAAGATCGTCTCCGAGATCTGCGTCATCGTCAACAATGCCGGGGTCCTCGTCGTCTACTTGATAATCATAGGCGACGTGATGTCGGGCTCCGCCAAGCACGTCGGCGTCTTCGATCAATTGCTCGGGCACGGCGAATGGGATCACAGGAAATTGGTGATCTTTGTGGTGCTGGTCATCTTTTTAGCCCCTCTGTGTGCCCTGGAAAAGATCGACTCGCTTAGTCTCACTTCGGCTGCCTCCGTTGCTCTTGCTGTTGTCTTCGTGGTAGTGTCGTGCATCATTGCTTCGATTAAGCTTGCTGAAGGCCGAACAAGGACTCCGAGGATGGGGCCGGATTTTGGATCTAAAGCTGCCATCTTGGATTTGCTGGTGGTCATTCCGATAATGACAAATGCCTATGTTTGCCATTTCAATGTTCAGCCAATCTACAATGAGCTCAAGGAGAGAACACCAAAGAAGATGTATCTTGTTAGTAGGATCACCACAGTATTGTGTGTCGCCATCTATGCTTCGACTTCTATATCAGGGTATCTGTTGTTCGGAGAAGATACTGAGTCAGATGTCCTGACAAATTTTGATAAGGATCTTGGAATTCCGTTCAGCTCGATCCTGAATTATGTGGTCAGGATTGGATATGTTCTTCATCTGGTTCTTGTTTTTCCTGTCATTCATTTTTCACTCAGGCAGACAGTAGATTCACTGGTGTTCACGGGATCAGCTCCTGCAAGCAGGAAAAGGATATTGGCTTTGACCGCCGTCCTACTTTGTGTTATTTATTTTGGTTCTACTATGATACCGAACATATGGGTGGCTTTCAAGTTCACAGGAGCTACAACTGGCATGTCACTAGGGTTCATATTTCCATCTCTTATCGCCTTGAGATTAGATAAGCAAAAAAATATCTTAAAGCTTCGAGAGAGGTACATAGCATGGGTGATGTTAGTTTTGGCAGTGGTCACTAGCATTTTAGGAGTTGTTGGCAATATTTATACTCTTAACAGGTCTGAATGATTTATATTTTACGTCCGCTCCAAAATAGGTATAGGAATGCAAAGCTGTGCAATTATTGGCCTGGCCGTGATGGTGACCAATTTATGTGATTGATTAAAACTCAAAAATTTTGTTAATAACATAAGTTCTTAGTTGTTTTTGAAGTGTCCTTTGTCACATATTGGTTTGATAAGCAGCAATGTAATATGCTTCAGAGGGGATATGCAGTTCCTGGTCTAGGCTTTGTAAGCTACTGGAAGAACTTTTACAGGGTTGGGACATCCATTCTGATCCTGTTCTCAATTTTGGGCATTCTATCACAGATGGTGAAGGTTGGAATACACAGATAGAGGCATGCTTCTGAGATGCAAATCGTTGTATCTACTGAAAGAATAAGGATACTCTATATTGTTCAAGCATTAGGTTCATGTATTTCCTTGATCCTCCTGGTAAGTCCACACTTCCACACTTCTTGTGGCTTATCTTTTATTCGGCAAAAGAAACTTGATTGCATACCAGTTCTTCAGCCAAGCTGTGTGAAGTCACTAGTATCTGCTTGTCAAAGTTTTTGCTGGTAACTGACTCCGAGCATTGTTGTGAGCCATGACTGCTTTGCAAGAACGTTCTTAAAATTAACCATGAACACTTTCTAGACAGGAGCTTTTGTTGTAACATTCTAAGAAGTTGTTTCGGCAAAGCTCTCAGTTGATACTTGGTTAGATCCCTGAGGAGCATTTAATTAGGTTAATAATTTCTTTCGTAAAAATAGTTGATTTGGATGCCGTTGTAGTTGTTTGTTGTCTCAGAATTTGTTTCTCTCGAATTTAGGCATATCATATACTATAGAAAGCTCTTGGTTGAGATTTGGTTATGATTTCTGAAGGGCAATTGTCTGGGTTAATGGCTTATATAATTAATATAGTTGATTTAGATGTCAATATACGATTCTGTTGTTTTCAAATGTGTTTCTCTCAAATTTAAACATTATTTTATACAATAGAAAAGCAGATACAAGGGGGCATGATGTACACCTGATGTGACCTTGTTCTCACTACTTTCTTAACCTCATCACAAACACTTGATCTGTATGTTAAAAAAAAAAACCAGAAGACATTCTAAATCAAGTGACAGGAAATGCAATATTCTGAGATCTCATCTATACCCAATAATCATAAATTAGAACACTACTTACATATCCTCAAACTTTTAGGACATGCCATTGTATTCTGTCATCTAATTGTTCTTTAAATTGTTTCTTGTTGCTTAATTTCTTTACTTGTGAAACTATGATTGTTTTTTTAACACCAATGACAGCATATTCAAAACAGTGGAAAGCTTCCTAATTTAAGAATCAGTCCAAACTTCATCTGAGGTCTTTCTCATGTCACCCCTTGGCTCAGTCCTATACTTGCCCATTAAAGTTAGCTTCAGAAGGAATGCTGCATGTGTTTACTCAAACAAACATCTGAAGCTGTTTTATAGAGAGTGAATAATCATGGGATGTAAGTTAGCTGATACATTTTTTTAGTTTCCATCAGGTTCCATAAAGAACTGGCTCCTATATTCAGGGAGTACCAGAAATCCATTTTCTAGTTCACACAAAACAGCTTATGTGTAGTGTATGTAGTAAATGAAGTTATTGTTCAGAATATATACTAGTTATTATTTATCCTAATAGTATATTTCAGGACAACTGGAAAGACCTGTAGGTATATTGTCTATAAGACTCTATATAGCAATTTCAGCAAGACTCCTACCAAAAAGAAATGTAGCCATAAAGCTGTTTTGTCCCTGTTTTTGTAAAAGGCTACAGCTTGAAATCAGCTTTTGAATGAGATCCATCATTCATGCACTTGGAACTCCCTTTTGGATTTGAATACTGGTGATATTATGCATTTCTTTTGATGATAAATGGCCTCTTGTTTCATCTGACAAGTAAGCTAAGCTGACTAAGAAGCTGTTCTATACCTGTATGGTATTTTATTTGGAGATTTTGATTCCATCCACTTTTTAGCTTCCATTTCTGCTGTAGAATGGTCTAGGAACAACATTATTCATTGCCATCTTGTAGTCTAAAAATGCACCTGTAAGATATGATGCCTGACTCTCAATTGAACTGTAAATCTCAGAAGGAATCATCATTGAAGTCACTATGTGAAGCTTTGAGCTAAAGATTATCTCATCTATGATAGGCAAATTGGAGAGTTCTATGTAATTTAAAGTGCCAAACATCTAAGTCTTCTTATCGCTTTTTGTTTCCAAATAGGAGAAATAGTTGATCTGGAACCAACACCACAAAATTATGTGTAGGTTGAAGACAGGTTATCTCATGGATCTCATGAACCTGCAAAGAGAACTTGATACCAATAAAATATCATTCATTCATATTATTACTATTGTATGATACTGGATGTGTATCCGATATTATTACCAATGTATATCAATATAGATACCGGATGTATATATATTATTTCCGATATATGTCGATACTGATGTTACACTGACATTGAAATCACAATGGGAATATATCATACCAAATCACCAAATGCTAGAGATGGTCTCCAATATCTGCCTGCCCTGAGTGCTTAAATGTGTCGCATACAGGAAACTTTCTTGTGATCTGATGAACAAATCCATCCTTCTTCCCCCATAACCATCATCATCCATGTTCTTTATTCTCTACTTCACCATGCAAAAGACTAGCACAAAAGCAACTCTAATCCATTTGCATTGCCATTTTGGCACACAACGAAAGGAATAATCACCTCCAGTTCTCATGCATCTTTCATGAGCAGATGCACACAAGCAATTCCAAAGTCGGACTGAAATCAGCATAAGATAAATGAGTAGGCCACCCAGATAACTACTCTTTCGTTTGGTGGTGGTGGCAGCCGATCACTTTAAGTAGAAACTACTAAGAATTTAGAAGACGAAGAAAGAATAATTTGGCATAGGTTGTCCTCATGCACCCATATGAACCAACATTTTGGTGCATGATTTGACCATCTATGAGACTGAAAAGAGCATATCCTCATTGTCGGATACATTTTGCATCATCACAAAAAGAAAAATCAACAGTTAATAAGTGTATTTAGTCAGCAGGTAACTCTACTCCAAAGAAAAATCATTTCATGCAACACATTTTTGCCATCCAAGTGTCACCTTGATTTTAACATCAAATCCTTGCAAAATTTATGTATGTGCTACAGATGATTCATATCAAAATGAAAGACGAATCTCATCCCTAAACATATCAAGATGATCGATATCTCATCCTTAAGGTGGACAACATTTCCCATGCGCCAATCTTCAGGTTTATGTTATATCTAGAAAACCAAACTAGAAAGTATTACGGTCATAAGAGCCATTCCTCATCACTCAACATTTTGTTCTTTTTACATATTCTTATCACATATGCAGTGGTCAACAATTCTGCGGTCTAGGATGTCATTCTTTAAGGTGCTGGAATGCTTCTGTATCCAATAAATGGAGCAGTTAATTTTCGACTATCTCCTGCTGTTTGCTGTCTTGGCCTTGCTCAGGTTGGCAAGCTCCTCAATCAGCTTCTTCTCTTCAGTACTTAAGCTCTTTGGAATCTCAACCTGCACCCGAACCAACTGATCTCCCCTGGTGTTTGGCTTTCCAAGGTAAGGAACACCCTTCTTAGCCATTACCAGAGTAGTACCTGGCTGTGTTCCAGCTGGAATCTTCAGGTCCACCATTCCATCCACTGTGGGAACCTTCGTGGTTGTCCCTAATATTGCATCAATGTATGATACCTTGCACGTGTAGAGAATGTTAGTTCCATCCCTCTTAAGCACAGGGTCTGAAAGAACTTCAATGAATACATAAAGGTCTCCCGGCGGACCGCCTCTCCTTCCAGCATTTCCCTCTGACCGGACCCTCAGCCGACTACCGGAGTCAACTCCAGCAGGAACTTTCAGACTTATCCTCTTTGTTCTCCTCACACGTCCATCCCCTCTACAGGTGTTGCATGGGGTAGAGAACTCACCAGTGCCATCGCAAGTTGTGCAAGTCATAACCTGCTGGAATACACCCAGTGGGGTCCTTGCCGAAGAGACAACTTGACCTTGACCTCCACAAGTGTTACACTTGCTTGGCTGAGTACCTGGTTTGGCACCAGAACCATCACAGGTTCCACAATTTTCTAGCCGTGTAATCTCTATCTCCTTTTCCACACCAAAAATTGCATCTTTGAAATTTAGGATAAGATTGTAGCTCTCATCATCACCCTGCATAGGCCTGTTGCGAGCTGCTCTGGTTCCACCCATCCCACCCATCCCTCCCATGCCTTCAAATAGTGACTCGAAGAGATCAAATGGGTTGCTGAAATCCTGCACTTCAAAAAAATAATAATAAAGTTAGGCAAGAAACAGAAAGTTTATTGATGATTATCCTTCTGCAGAGTAAAGCCCGTCTCTATCTGATACACACCCCCATGCCCATGCCAGCACCTTTGAGGCCAGCTTCTCCATACTTGTCATACAAAGACCTCTTTTCATCATCTGACAAGACCTGTAGCAAAGTGACAAGAATGTCGTAAAAGAGTATATTAAGATAGCTGCTACTTCTACTGGTTTGAACAAACTTATG
Organism: Ensete ventricosum; assembly: GCA_029747655.1. NCBI lineage: Eukaryota > Viridiplantae > Streptophyta > Magnoliopsida > Zingiberales > Musaceae > Ensete > Ensete ventricosum. The sequence goes on from JAQQAF010000003.1 coordinate 7,202,228, forward strand.
CATGAGAAGGGGAATAACCTCATACGCATTACTAATCTCCTTAAACTTTTGTTCTGCTCCAGAATCTCTAAACCAAATAACATCCAGCAAAAAGTTAGCCCCATCTCAAGTTTAGAAAAATTGCTCATAGAAAAGCTGACAAAATCAAGAGATCAATAATGGAAACTATTTTGCATGATGAACTATTGTCAAAAAAATCCTTAGCACACATATTACAGCAGCTACCATTTTGGTCAATAATCGCTAGACAAAGAGGTTACCTCCATCTCAAGTTTAGCAAAATTGCTCATAGATAAAGCTGACAAAATCAAGACATTAATCATGGAAATTATTTTGTATGATGAACTATTGTCTAAAAATCCTTAGCGCACATATTACAGCAGCTACCAGTCTGGTCAATAATTGCTAAATAAAGAATAAAACTAACAGAAACTATGCAGACTTGTCCAGTTGTCCATTAAGCATTATATTCCATCTGCTATTCTTTCTCTATTATTTGTAACTATTTTTGTTTCTTCCTTTTTGATTTTAAATGCTTCTTTCTCCCTCTCCTTGCTCGTCAACTTCATTTCCATACTAAGTAAACAAGCCTGGGTTTAGATTGGTTAATATGCTAAGGCACAAAATTGATTTTACATGTCATGCTTAAATTTTGAAGCCTCACTAGACCAGATCATTCGTCATACCAGATAAATGCTTCGTTTTCATAAACAAAATGCTACTGAGAGGAACATAGTTAAAAAATTGTCATTTATCTTTCATGTACAAACATTTTAACCAAATAATCAACTAAAATTTGCAGCAGAGAAATGCATTATCCGCACCCAAGTGAATGGACAGAATAATTTACAGGGTAAATGTCTTCTTCTCATTTTTTTGTTGTCTTTGATGCTTTTTCAGTTTTCTTCTCTTTTTCTGGGGACGGAGGTGGGTGAGTGGGTGGATGACTTGTAAATTGTTACTATGTAATCATTATTTTCATGACTGAAACAAAACATGAACATAATGTGGCAAAATATACACATTATCTCTCTACTCACTTGTTCACATCAGGATGGTAATTCCTTGCAAGCTTCCTATAAGCTGCACACCAGAAGACATCAGCATACATAATCATGAGTAGTTAAAAATAGATAAGCAAGCGCTAGTTGACAGCTAGTCTAATTAGCATCTTGTTCAGTTATTTAGGTAGGAACATGGTCGGCAACATACAAACGTAAAAAAATGTTTCCAATGATTAAAATCTCAGCCAATACCAGTTTTGTGTAACTGGTCAAACTGGTATAATACTGGTACACCAAGTGCCAAGTGGTATACTAATCTATACATCATGGTATCACTGAAAAAATAACAAAAAATTAAATACGAACAGTACCAACTTATATGATCTAGCACCCATCATTGGTCAGATTGGTAAATGATATGTATTGGTTCAACTAGCATTTAATTCCTTAGTTGTTTTGTTGCCAAGGAAAACATACTGATATAACTAAAAGTTCAGGGTAAACCAAACTATGACTTCCAAGTGTTCCATCAGAACCATACAACTAACATAGTAGAAGGTTGGTGAGCCAAAATAAGTATTATTGTAAACTCAGACACAGTGAAAGATGGCTTGAGATACTAATCGTTTGATGTGTACTAATTAGTATTTACTGGTCCAACTAAGAATCAGTGTCAGACCATATGATTTGGTATCAGTCGGTCTTTCTTTGTTATTTTTTAGGGTGATATTGGGTGGTACAAATTGATATATAACTTGGTGTGCTGATACTGTACTGGTTCGGTAGATTACTGAAACTAGTATTGGACATAAATATAGTTGTAAGATTCATCATTCAATAATATGAAGGTCAACAGGGAACATATATTGTGGCACTGTCATAAAGGGCAAGATAACAAAGAATTGTTAGTCACTAAAAAGCAGTCTATTTCCTTAAATTAAATAAATAACAAACTTGCATCACAGGACCTATAAATGCAAAGCAACAGGAAAGAAAACCATAACAGTAGCAAATAGAAAGGAAAGAAGGCCGAGTCTTGTGAGAAATACTTGCCACTTTTTATTTCAGATTTGCTCGCATTTCTTGATACACCAAGGACATCATAGTAATCCTGCAAAAGATGATACCACAGGGAAAAATGATCAAAGATGAAATTTACATTTACATCAACATATAACTTGCCCAATCTATGATCAAATGTTTCAACTTAATTATAAGGTTAAAAAACAACACATTATAAACACAAATGCACTCACGGCAGCAGCTCTGACAACAAATCGTGCTCCCCTATTATGCCTATTTAGGTGCGGTGCCTTATTAAATAAAGCTGATGAAGACACTTGGACAAGAAAACTTGCAGGTGATGATGCCAGAGAGTTACTTGAAGTACTGCAAATATACAATAAATCAGTAAGTTTGAAAGACTATAGATCAAAGTCAGACTTCATAGACAACACACACATAATAAAGGCTTTTCTCATTTTGCTTAATTGAGTTCTTAACTTCTTATCATAGTTTCTGATATTTACTAAAGGTATTGATCACTTACACACTTGTATGGAATCAATTTTGGCGGATTCAGCAAATCTGATTTGCTTTAATGTTTTCAAGTAGAACTCAATGGTCTCGGCTAGTTCAATTGAGAACTGAATTGAAATATCTCAAAGGTAAATTGCTCCCTTATGTATTGTTGTCTTGAGCAATCACCTACTACATGGGTTAGTACCTATGCATGACACCTGGGCAATGCTTGCCAGAACCACCATATATATACATAGAATATACAATCATATATATAAGTAAATATATTTATGCATATTTTAGTGAATACAACTTCACATGCACTGTATACAATTATATGCCACCTTAATATAATAATGACATGTATCGTACATGAATCATCCTTTGCTTTTAAATTTGACTACTACTAGAAACCACAATTCTTTAACATTTCCCAAGAGTTAATATTATGTCAATGGTGTCTCTTCAAGAGAGTACATTAAAATGCTAATCATAAGTTACTGTAATGTAGAGGTGTCAATGCTTTTGGTCTGCTTTGGTTTAATAAGGCGAAGCAAAGAGATAAACACTTGACCCAAGCTTCACGATCCCAACAATGATAAAAGATTTCCGGATTAAAGCTTAAGCCATGTAAATAACTAGTCAACTTAAGTTTGAGACAAGATTTTCGATTAAAAATGCAATTAAAATCAGGATCACAATCAAATTGGATTTAACCTCATTTTCAAGGAAACATATGCTTGGCACCAACAGATCAAAGCTCTTGAAATATATCTGATTTGTCTATCCAACAGGCAATCTTAAAGAAGTCAGGTAGGGTTAACTTGATGAGATTGGAACCTCTAAATATATGAACAATTGATTTACAAAATGATGAGCTGCAATTGTGTAGGTTTGTCATTGGGCTGTAGACTTGGCGCTTAAGTTACTGCTTCGGCTTTATGATAGGATTACCATCCAAAATTGCCTTGGTTACTGGAGTCTTCATGGGACTTGTTTGGTAAAGATCTCTTTTCCCCCGAAAAAGTCACATAGTTGATCTACTTCCAATCAAATTTGAAATGGAAATGAGAAAATCAAACCAAAATACCATAATTTTCTGGTTACAGAAACTTCAGATAAAAGTGTCCAAAATAAAGTAAAATGTTGAATCCCAAATTAAAATACTTCTGATTTTTTTATATAATTCATGTTTTATTATGAAAGCAACCAAAGATTAATGATCTTTGATTGTACCAAAAGACTCTTAAAACAGGAATCACATGCTTTAACAATTTACTCCCTCAACTTGATCAACTTCTCGTTGTTAGTCATACTTTTAAGTCATTATTTAATAATGCCAACATGTGTCAAGCATGAAAAAAAATTCTTCCCTTTTCTCTAATGTTTCAAATTTTCTATCTGTCTTCTTTGTTTATTCATTTCCATTTATGGTTGAAACGAAAAATCAAGGCTGAAACTCAAACTTAAACTACTACAAATGACAAAATTGCTGAAATGTTTCATTCCAACAATTGGCAGAAACAGACATTTCAAACCATAACACACACTATGCTGGTATCCTAGCATATATGGATCTGGGCCAAGTGTATGCATGTGCATGTAACAAACACAACATGGCATGAAAGCAAGTGCTGTAACAGGATAATTACTGACATGCACACATGCCATGGAAAGTTGAGAGCTAAACTGATTCTTGCAAAAAGCATAAAAAGATTGATGGACTGTAGTGCAAATAAAGGCATCTTAATCGGTAAACAACATAAGGCTGTAAAGACAACTTAGGTATCTAAAAGTGAAATTAAGAACTATGCAGCCAATTCTGCCTTAAGATAACATAATAAATTCTCACACGACTAAAATGAATCCCATGGTTATAGCATTTCAACAATTTTTAGTGTAAAGAAGGAAACCACACAAGCCACATATACAAGATTATAAGATTGATACTAAGAAAGACAATAAAGAGAAATAGCTATATGTTTTCTGAAATTTAAACCTCATTTAACAACCGATGAAAGCCAAGGCCTATCGTTTGAGAGTTCAAGTAACCAGGATGGCCTAGATAGCCCATACATACATTAAATATTCAAGGCCTCATGGCCAGTTGAGTACTAAAACAGAAGCACAACTGAATTGTGCATATCTCACCTAATTGTATAGTTTGAATCTACAAATTGTAGATTATGTAGAGGAAAAAAGCACATCAACAGATACATAAGGAATATACTGCTTTCAGACTTAATACAAAAAGATGATATAGCTGCTTACACAATTTGAGGCATCAGCACCATTTTTGTATAATAACAAGTCTTAGCTCCTGGAGATGCATTTCTACATATCACCTGAGATCGCACTCCCAGCAGAGGCACTGAAATCCCTTGACACGGTAAAGTTGCCATTAGACTGGTGCAGCCAATAGAAGCAAATTTAACCTCCTTTTTTCTCTCTGCAATAGCAAATAGGATAATCAACTTTCTTGTAGTAATAAGAATATAAAGATCACATTGTCATGACGTTATTATTTGCTTGTTGTGTTGCTTGTTTTATCTACTCGTGCAAAAAAACAAAAAAAAGCAAACATGTCCCATAATATTATGTTCCCACCAAGTTCCACCAATGACCTCTAGCAACTCTTAAATAGTATATGAACAATGATCCAGCATTAACTAGTTTATGCATCTAAGTCATAAAACCAAAAATAACTCATATATCACATGACACAATGTTCCCAGAGTATATGAACTTCTTTATCCAATTGGTCAGGTCATTCCATGTGCAAGAAGAACTTGCTGAAATCTTCCATGCTCTTCCTAGCTACCAAGTAATAACTTGCTTATAAGCATATATTGGGTCAACGATTTAACCTTTTGCAGATTTACCACATTTGGCCATCCTTCCATCAATGTATCAATACTTTCTCATCTTCTTCAGGATTCCAGATGAAGAAATTATGCACAAAGGTAATGTATCAGCCTGCCCTTAAAAAAATTCCGAACTTACCTCCAAATTAGAAAATCCTAAACAGAACAAGAAGTCTCAGAGGTCCACAATTTAACCATTTACACAAATTTCCAATATTTCTTCAGCCTTCCTCCATTGTCTCAGGACTCCCTCAGCTACTTTGGTGTTCAGATCAACTCATTATGCACAAAAGTAACTATATTAGCCTGCCCTATAAGGACCAGTGAACTTCACAACAGATCAAATCCTCACTAATAACAATATCGATATCTCAGATTCTTGGCCCAGCCAAGAACCATCCGTACGCATCCGTCTCTCCAGTCTCTGCATTCAGTCAGATACTTGATTTACTGCTCCAAAAGCAAATCTTCAGTTTACTGTCTTCAAAACCATTAGGAGATAACCCGTATATCTCCGACCTGGCAAGGAACAACAGTCTTGACAACTACGAAAATAGAATACCACCAGAAAACTTTCATGGCCACCACGAAGAAGATTTCAACATAGTAACCCATAGAAATGAATATTGTGAAGATTCAATACTAAAAGGAGGGGAAAATTCTTAGCATGGCTAAGAGCCTTGGCACGCCGGACACCATCAAACCGATTTGGCTTCAGGAGAGGATGGAGGGCTCCATACCTAACCCAAAAGCGGAGGAGGAGGAGGAAGCGGCGGAGGCGGCGGTGGGGATCCGCTTCTCCCTTCCCTGGGGCAGGGGAGCGAGGCCGACGAGGTGTTCGCGAATGCGATAAGAGGCCGAAAAGGAAGGTGTGAGAACGGGTGCGCGAGGCCAATAAACGGATTGGGATCTCCTCCAATTCGGGCACCAGATCAATTTATCAAATGGCGGCCCTCGGTTCGGATCGGGTCATATCCAATCGGAGGATCTCGTCACGGCGTCCCATCTAAAACCGTCCATGGGATCACCATCAGTAAATGCGACTCTTGATGTTAAAGAGGTCGGGCGACGCAAGCGCCCTGATATATCCGACCCGGTCGGATCGGGTACCTGCATCTGCCCGACCCGTTTAACGGGGACATGGATCCTTGAAGAATTGGGTTCGGTTTAATTTCACCGAATTGAACCGAGCAGAAACAGATCGCGACTACCGAAACCAAGGACCCTGATACTCCTATAAATACATACTCGGCCTATCTCGGACACGAACTGACCGCTCTCTCTGCTCGCCAGCGGGCGTTGTGGGAATGGCGGCGGAGAGCCCCTCGGGCGAACTCAACCTCGACGAGATCGAGCTGCAAGATCCCTCCCCTCCACCCTCTCTTCGTCTCAAGGCTGCACTCAATGCTTGCTCCAAGGTACTCCGATCCTTTGTAAACCCTAAATCCTGCACCCTTTGGCCTTCCCGTACCGTCTTTTCATTTATTCGCTCGGAACCCTTACTCTGAATGCTTCCGTGGTCGTGCAGTCCTTTGAGTCTGGCGATCTCGGCAAGTCTGATGAGGCGGTCGCTGCGGTGGTGAGCTTCCTCGATTCGATCGTCGATCCTGGTGACGCCGCGATCCATGATGCCATCGCGGAGAACGCACTCGAGGAGATCCACCACTACTTGTCATCTGCTTCGTCGAATCAGGTATCTTGGTAGTTCGTTTGAGGGGTTTGATCTTTTGAAACGATCGTATCTAGGGTCTAATGGGATGTTCTTGGATGCAGACGGTTGTTGAGGCGCTCTCTCTTGAGCTGCCCAAGGTGGTTGTGAAATTTGTAGCTTTATCAGATCGTTGTCGGGAGATTGCTGAGAGTATCATCGACCATCTCGTAGCCACCTGTAGTCCACGGGACTTGCTGTCGATTCTTTGTGAGGTGAGGATCACAGAGTTAATCCTACTGTATCAATTTCGACAGCTTGTGATATGAATATGTTACTGATTTACACTTCTGGGGTATTCATGCATCAAGGAAAATTTGCCTTGTTTTTTCATCTTAGAATACCTTTTTACAATGAAGCTCATTAGCAAAATTGATGCTAATTTAAATAAGCTGCTCATACCTGTTTAGCTGTAGTGGTGCTATTAGTGCTTGCTTAATTTTGCAAATCTTGAATTTAGGATAAATTTTAAAATGTTTGTCAAATGCAAATTTAAATTATTGTGCTAACTTATGTAAACTTTCTGTGTTACATCATAGTTTTGAGGCTTTAAATGATGAACTTAACCAACATCCATCGATAGAAGAATTACCTGTTCATTTGTATGTTACAATGTGTATATAACTGGGATTCTTCCAACCATGCTCTGTAGGCAAAAAAATATGGCTTTTCCTGTTTGAAATACGTGCTGTTAACACTGAAATTGGTCGATCCAGGACTTTCATCAGGGTTAATTAGAGTTTTTTGGCATTGTCGGAAAACAAGCATTTTTGGAGCTCAAAACATTCTTACCGAATTATTTAGTAGTTGAGTGGATTTTCTAGTGACAAGCTTGACATGTTTGAAAATTTAAATTAGTCCACAGCTGTATATATTCAAATAGTATGAATCTTGTCCAGATGTGCTTCAGGTTATCAGCTTGTTTATTGACTTGGATGGTCCACCTTGCATATTGCATAGTACATGACTGTTGGATTCTGGTAGTCACATATTTCACTATGAAGTTGTCAGGTTGGTTTGAAATGAAATATTTGGTTAGTTGCTACACTAGAGATAATCATTTGACGTTGTAGCATTCACACTTCATTAATATTACCGATGATGAAAATCCAGCTACAACCCTACTTTTATCTGGTTGTAGCTGGATTATAAATTCCTGTGTAATGCTTTTGACTTATTTGCCTGGTAGTGATGTTTGTGATTTTTGTTTAATACAAGCATGACATATATTGGTCCAAATAGATGTCTCAAATGTTGTAGGCATCAGATACCCAGATTAGAGTGTCAAAGTCACCAAGTTGCTTTATTCCTCTCTTAGGTGGGATCTCAAAAGGTAAAATCTTGCTGATGGTAATATCATGAATAATATCTCATGCACATTTGTGAAATTTAGTTTTATGCACTATATGCTTCTCGTGCATGAATATTGGTGAGTTGCTGATCCATTTCCAGCTTTCTGTACTTCATCAATTTGCATGTCTAGTTTGTTGTAATTATATTCTTCAGTTGCATAGGGTCAATCAATGATGTTGTAAGTGACTTTACTTCTTTTGGAAAATATTCATTAATTAGACCATGACAGTATGCAATCATAAACTTTATACATTGTTGCCATGAACTATGACATACAGAAATCTACTTGTACTGCCATTTCGTTAAACCATTATTTTGTTCCTCTTAAAACACTTTCACTATGCTAAATCATTTTTACCTCTCTCTCAAAACACTTCCACTTTGCTAAATTATTTTTGCATCTATCTCAAGACACTTGAAATGCAATTTTCATTGTTCTCACTTAAAAGTTCTAAAATTGATAATTTAAGTCTCTTCTGATCTCTTTTGCTATACTATCAAGGAGTGGTCAAATCCTGAACCACCCCCTATGGATCTTGGATCAAGCTAGATGATCAAAATGGCATATGTTGACTTTGGCTTCAATGAGTATAGTTAATCGCTGATTTTAGATAATTCTTTTTTTGGTTTCCTAGCAGGAAATTGAGTGGATTAGAATCTTCTACTTTTTGTAATGTTTCGGAAGATTTCCTTTTTTAGTTTTTTATTTTTTATGTAGCCTTTAGATACATTTTCGAGTTTATTTAAATTTTAAACTGTATATATTCTAACATTTAGATTGAGATCTCTTCACCTCTTGTTCTGTCAATTTGTCCTCGATTTATGCTAGCCATCTGATATTGTATTGCCCAGTCCTACTTTTACTAGGTACCTGTACTTTGTTTTTGAAGCATATTTTACAGAATGTAATGAAGCTTAGTCTATTTTATCGTATGGTTCTCTTTGGGGATAAAGATCTATAGTCACTGTATCAAATGTTTGTAACTAAAGAAAAGAGGATCATTTGATAGATTCCTATTTGTATTCTTGAAGCTTGAGCAGCTTTACACTAATTCAAGAAATGATGTATAGAATCGTATTGGTCATATTTTCTTGTACTTTATTGTTAGGCACCAAACCTAATGTGAAAAAACACAATTTATGTGTTCACTAATAGATTTAGTTGCTCTTGCAGTTTTTCTTTGTATACAGAGGCGTCATCTTGAACAAGTAAAGGCAGCACTACCTGCTATCCTTGAAGTTCTTTATGCTTGTTCTTTGGAGTCTGACGACGAAGAGAAAGATAATTATCAGGACTTATTTAGCACAGCGGTTGGCATTGGAAAATCTATTCTAGCAATTTGTGAGAAAATGGTTTGTTTTTTTCTCAGGAGAATCTTCATGCATTTGTAGGAACTTATTATGTATAATCTGTTTCACATTAAATCATATCCCCGGACCTGCAACAGGTTGGAAAAAGAAAAGAAGAGCTGCATGCAATACTTGGTCTTTATGTCCTGCAAAATATAGTTGAGTATCAACACAACATCCCTCTCTATGTTTTCTATTATCTGATAATGTGTTCTAATGGTTCTTTAGGCTCTTGTATCAAGAAGCAAACATGCAAATATTGTTTCAAGCTACTGTTCACTTGTTCTGCGATTTTCTGAGTTGCTTCCTTTTTGTGGGTTCTCCTTTTATGGTCTGATAATGGGATCCGATGTCAGTTCAGCTATTGATGAAGTTTCCAAAGGTAACTATAGCTGATCTGATATATTTTTGTCCCTAGTAATGACATTGAGAAATTTTGCTGGCAACTATACATTAATTTTTATTCTGATAAATTCTTTTTGAAGCAATGTAGAGGATGACAATGACTTGCTGGCCTTCTTTTCGCTGGCAGTGAATGGGGCAGCTCTTGCAGGTATATCTGATATGTTGGCCCTACAATTTGCTTCCTTGCTTTACAGAATCTTTCCGTTTGCCACTAGCTTCATTGAGGAGTGATGTTATTTCTTGGTCTGATGTTTGTACTACAGTTATATGGGGGTATATCAATAATGAAGTTGCAAAAGCTGCTGGGGACCAGTTGACAGCTTTTCTAGACAAAATTCGAAGCAATCGAAGTGAAAGGTGGCAAGTTATTGGGATGTTGAAATCTATACTTTCCTCAATAGACTATTCATGGGAAATAAAATATCATTGCATGGACCTGCTAGCTAGCATAATGGATGGAACTAACACCAAAGAACATAATGATGATCACGAGATTGATTTCTCATCCTTTATGCCGAGTCTTTTTACTACCCTCCAGGTACTTCTCTTTGTTGATTTGCATCTGATAAGATCGTATGTCATTTATCATTTTCTTGATGTTTATTGAGTATTGCAGGCTATCCAAAGGATCATGATCGGTGCTTCAGATGCCTCATTAAGAAAAAAAGCTTTTGCCACACTTAGAAAGGTATATTCTAAATGCATGATCTCTTTTCTACCTAACATGCTGGTTATCTACATTTGCTAGATGCCTACACTGGAGGATTTTCTTTTAATATATTTTGATGTTCTCTTAATATGAATTCAAACCTTCTTCCTGCTCGTAGTTTTTGGGTCCTATCATTTGGTTAGAGATGTTTATTGTTTAGGGGAAGAAATTTCATATGAGGGGCTTTGATCGGACCACATTGTTGAAGAAAAAAAATATTTTGGAGTGAAATAGTAAGGCAAAATTTTCTGATTTAACACTTGAAGTTGAAATAAAGCAGAGGATAGGGATATAGGAGAGATTATCAAGGGGAATATTAGGATCAAATGAATAACGGGGCATATACTAATTACCTAAAAGGAAATCTAACATTGTTTCCTTTTATATGACTTGGTTGCAGTTTTCTTGGTCATCATACTTCTAAACCTGGAACTAATACTCTTAAATCTTTCCTAAAATTTAATGACATAATATAGCAAGGACTCAACTATAAGTTCCTTTTGGGTATAATTTAAGACACTGCCAATGACTGGATCTTGAGATCCTTTCCAATAGCCTCAGGCCTATTTATTTTGTAAGATATATTTAAGATGCTTGTGCCTGCACAATCCATCTCAGATAGTTACTGTACTTTGTATTTCTACGTTTCTGGTATTAGAAACTCCTAACAGAAGTTATTTCAGTCGTCTTATTTTGAATTATTTTTTCATGTTCCAACTATTCTAACAATTTTTTATTCAATTATCATTCAGATAATTTCAGATCTTCCATCTTCCCATCGATTTGACATGCTAAAGGCTCTTATTACTAATAGCAATTCCCCTTCAATGGTGAGTTTCCTTTAGACAAATATTTGCTTTTTAAGCATGGATAGTTCTGTTATTGGAGTTGTCTACTACCTTTACATGCAGATTGCAATTCTTATTGATCTTGTGAGGGAGGAAATTATTGCTGAAAGAAATCAGGGAACATCATCAGAAAATTGTCAAGACATTCATGTAGAGAAGAGAAAGGGACCGTTTTGGAGCTCTTATGCCCTTGACCTTGTGGATCTGGTTTTGAAGCCTCCAAAAGGAGGTCCTCCTTCTCTCCCTGAAGATAGTGATCCGGTATTTCTATTTTCTGTAATATTCTCTTGTCGAGTTCCTGCATAAGTTACATATGTGAGTTCATTCGATTTCTCATCCTTTTCGGTTCGACGTAATCTGTCTGATTCTCATAGCTGTTTGAATAATAATCTTATTTGGGCGATGAACTTTTAGTTTAGAATTAGAAATTGTATTTGCCTACCTGTTCTGAGCTTCCTGACATTTTGCTTTTTCATTTACGATGAACTTCCTCTTCTGTTGTGCTATTTGGCATCGATCATGATATTCTTGTGCTGTGACTAATAGGCATGTTTGATAGGATTTTTTTGTTCGAGTATTATGCATCCTTGTCCGGTTAAGAAGATTGATTTGTTGGGTTGATATAACTATGAAACTCATCTTTTTCCAATTTAAATGCCTATGGGAGTTCTTATGCTAGGACCCAATATCTTTTTTCTTTAGAGAATATATTTGCATTGAGTAGGTATTTATGTTTATCCATTACCGTTTACACACATGTTTCATATGTGCAGGTTCTATCTGCTCTCAATCTGTTTAGATTTATTTTGATAATGGAGTCTACAGGTAAAACTACTATTTCTGTGAGTTACATGCAACTTTGTTGCTGGTCTCTTAATCTTCATCATTTGATTACATTAACAGCAAATATAATAATATTTATTCATGTGACATAACCATACTAATTGAACTGACTGGTTTAATCATAGTAATCTACCATGAAGAGTGTTCTAAAACATTTTTCACTTTCTTTTTAAGGATAATACTTTTGCCAACTTTCAACCAATGTCCTTGTGGATCTTCAATTGCATATTCAGTCTTTATCTGGATTGATCATTGTTTTTTGCTTAGTTTTTTAAGAAACATCTGTATATCTATTCTCTAACCTTCCGAGTTCAACTCGAATGGGCCTAAGGCAAGCAAATGTTTTGTAAAGATACTATATGGAACTTCTGTAAAATGATTGTTACAGAAATGATTCTTAGACTTTAATATTCTGGTTTTTAAGTTTCAGTTCCTGAACCTAGTACTAGCTTCTGTAGAAATGATTCTTGAATATGAATATTCTGGTTTAAGTTATACTTACCAAACCTTTTTCTGTGAGCTAGCTAATAACAGATTAAGGCTTGTATATCTTAAAAAATATATATGTAAATGTAAATCTTAAAAATATTTGTTTGTAAATGCCATGCAGTGCAACTATGAATTAAATGTCCTTCATAGTACTATGAAGTGCTGTGTTGTATGCTCTACAAGTGTGGACTTGTCTAATACTTAAAATCACTTGTTCAAATATTTGGATTTCTAAGTTCTTTATATGCCTAAGCTTCTGGAAACTGTATGGGAGTATAAATGATACCTCCAGCATAGCATGCAGTTTTCTTCTATATGTCTCACATAGTTTGGTTAACCAACAAAGTCCTGTATCCAAACCTTATTGTTATCAGCATCTTCAGTTGTTTATTTTTTTTATTTTCTTGAATCTAAAAGTCTTTATGTTAGATCAGATCATGTTTGCATCACACTCAATTCTGCAATTACTTGAGCTATTTCTCATCACATGAGGAATTGGCTTGTATGGACCATCTTCCTTTCAGCTGTTTTTGTTTTCTTACACTACCTAGCGAATCACAGGAAAAACAAACCACACTGGTGTGCTCACGGAGAGTACCTTGCGAATGGCCTACTCAGAGTGGCTTTTACCTCTTAGAACACTGGTCGCTGGCGTTTGGGCAGAGAATGAGAAGGATGAAAGCGACCTTGCAGATCATATTTTCTGTGCCTTAAATCCCGTCCAATTGGTACTCTACCGTTGCATTGAATTGGTCGAAGACAATCTTAAACATTCCAAATGAAATTGGCAGTAGCTTTGTGCAGAGGATCCGCAGCTGATTTTCACTTACTTTCACTGTGCGAAATTCATAAGGCGTGACGGAACAATTGCATCAGATGTGATCCAGCAATCGTGTGCCGAAGCTGCTTATGCTTGTACAGCAGAATGACCTGTGAGTTTGTTAGTTCTGTTTCCAATAGTGTGTCATGGTGGTATCTTCTGCTGCAGCCTATCAGATTACAAAGGATTTACTTGAACTATGCAATTTTGGGCTTCATCCGCCACCAACCCAAGATCCTCCTTGAGAACCCAGTTTTGTTGGAAGAGTCTAGATGAGCACGTTAAGATTACTTCTAATGAAAAGCACTGGTCATATTACTTGCTTTTGTCATGTTATTGTTTCCAAAGTAATTAATTATTTTACATTCAGATACACTATTTCTTTGAACTGCATCGTCTATTGTATCTTCACTCAATTGGACAGGTTTGACTTGAAACAAAATATAGAATGGGTCCTTTTAAATATACACTTCTTTTAACTGCATCCCCAGCTACTCCACGGCATATCAACTGATTTAAGTTGGCATCATTGGAGCCTATAGTTGAATGGTTGCGACATTAATCCATCAACATTCTTCTTTTATCTACTTCCGGTTTGCGGCGCTGTTGTATCATGTGTATAAATATGGTCGAAACTTTACGACTATATTTAGGTTGAAAGTGGTTCTAATAGAAATTTTTAGGGTTAATTATAGACAAGAGAGACTTTCTTAGCAACCGGATCTTCAAATTTAAAAAAGTTATATTAAAATTTATATAATTATGAAAATAAGAGCATCAAACTTTATTTATCCTAAAGTTATTGATTTTATCGACGAACAACAAAATTAAGGGATAAAAAGATAATTTTAATATTTCAATTGATGATGACGAATGATGATGTAATTGGGGACCATAGGTGACTATTGTGGATGAGGAGGAAAAGCAGCGATGAAAGCTAAGGGTTGCTCTGTATTTACGTCGATGCATCACTTGGCAACTAAGGGTTGCTATGCATTTGTGTCGATGCATCAGTTGGCAACTACGTTGATACCGACAGATACAGAGCAGTACTCACCTCTCATCGTTGTTCTCTCATCTCATCCAAAATAGTCACTCGCGACCTTCAACGATGTCATCATCCGTCACCACTGATACCATCCGTCATCACTAATTGAAATGTTGAAATTATATTTTTACCTTTTGTTAAAACCAATGACACTAAGATAAATAAAATTAGATGTTTAACTTTTATAACATCAAAATTTTATTATAATTTTTAACTAATTAAAATGTTGAAATTATATTTTTACCTTTTGTTTTCGTGTGACACTGTGATAAATAAAATTAGATGTTTAACTTTTATAACTATCGAAATTTTATTATAATTTTTAAATCGAAATATGAAAGAGATTTAACTGTCGAAGATAATCAGAAATTAGTCTAAATTCTCATAATCAGACTGAAACACAAAATAAAAAAAGGTAAATATGGTTACTATTTCTACTTCTTTTCTACAATTACAACGTTACATTTTATGGTTTACTAAAGGACACCCGCCATTTCATATCCTACGGCACCACCAATTGTTTGACGCGGCAGCGATCGTATTGACATGTTGCATATTTTTTCAATACATTTGTGCCAATTGAACAAGAAGACTCCCTCCCATATGCAAAGTGGGAATAAATGGACCATGGTAACGGGCAGACACATTGATCTGGTTGAGTTGTGATAGTGACCCACCTCACATGACTGTTGGTTTTAATCCCCTGCACAACGTGGCTATATATACGTATACTCTTGGAGGACGATCGGACTCGATCAAACCAAACACCACCGAGTCCAGTTGGAAGGTGATTTTGATGCTTAGGGCGATTCCCAAGGTACAGGTTTTCACTGCTCTTCCCTATCTTATTTATTTGTCAGGTTAGCTGCCCCTTTGCTTCTGCTATAGCTAAAATGTATGTTACCTTTGCATTCTTTTGAGTTAAAGCAATGATCCTATGAAACCACATATCCCCACTTTGATATGAGTTTGCCTCTATGCGCTATTGGGAAAACACAAACTAATCCCGTAGAATAAAGCCTCTCTATCAGTAGTTATTGGGGGAGTGCTCCTTCAGGTATTTAATATACATCAATTGAATGATTGAGTATGAAATATTCTATCAACAAGAAAATAGAGTATCGTATATCTAAAATTTAAAAATAGCATGAATGAACCATAAAACATATTTTTCTCATTTTAAAGCACCACATCATCATCTGTGTAACACAGTTATTTGCCGGAAAACTAACTACTGTCATTTTCACAACCGCAAGACCAAGTTGAGGTCGTCTTACACATGTAAGGATGTATATTTCTCTCACTAGAGTGTGGGGAAGATGAGGGTTGTTGGATCCAGGAAGACTTTAAATACGTTAACTTCGAAATGTTTACCTTTGCTCTCAAAAGTCTGATGCTTCATTATCCTGGATGAACAATTTTCACAATACTCCTTGCTACCTACAAGGCATTTTAGGTGACAGTTTTTTGCTTTTTATTAAGGCAGCCCTGACCAAATGTAGTTTCGTGTATACGTTAACTTCTAAATTTTTACCTTTTGTACTTTGATGCTTAATTAGTAATATGCATTTGCTTTCTTCAACCCAAAAGAAAAAAGACTCTCATAGCTACTAGTATTGATGCTAAAGGCATTGCTAATATCCATCATATAAAATGAACTGATTTCATGTTTTCGTATATAATCGATTTAAATCATCCTAGTCAGTGCTAATTATAAATTACCTCATGTAATTAGACCTCTCTAGCATCCCGATCTCTAGACTTTAAAAAAATATATTAAATTTTTTATAGCTATGCAATTAAAACATCTAACTTCATTTACCTGAATGCCATTAATTTGATCGACGAAGGCACAAGTGATGGACAAAAGATTAATTTTACATCCTAATTACATTAGATGGTGGTGGATGATGACGTCATTGGGAGCCGCAGGCGATTATTGTGGATGAGGGAGAGCAACGATGACAAAATGTGAGGCAAATGAGAGGAGGAAGAGAATGATGCAAATATCGACACTTTGCATCTACATCAACATCGCTCAGCATATGCATCAAGCCGAAGTAGAAGCAGAATGCCACTCGGCATCTGCATCGACGCTAACATCTACGTCGATATTGATGCAGATGCAGAGCAACGTCAACATAGCCGCTCTGCATCTGTATCGACAATGATGAGGGAATGGGTGGTGCCGCTCTACATCTGCATCGGATCTAAAGCAATTGTTGAGCGACGTCAACGTAAATGCAAAGCATCGACATCAGCATTATCCTCTCCCTTTGCCTCACCATGTCACTCTCCCTCCTCATCTACAATAGTCATGCGACCACCAACGACGTTATCATCCATCACCACCGAAAACATAATCGAAATATTAAAATTATCTTTTTATCCATCGTTCTTGTGCTTCCTTTAATAAAATCAATGACATTAGGGTAAATAAAGTTAAATGTTTCTCTTTCATAATTATAGAGATTCTATTATAATTTTTTTTAATTTATGAACCAGGATGGATAATTTGTAATTAGCTCTGCTAGACACGTACCTCCTAGGGTCATTAAGACTTATTTCAGATACTTTTAGCTCACCTCTTATCTAATTCAAATAGCATACCTTACTCATGTGAATTATTCTGATGAACTATCTATCATTTTTTTTTTCCTCCTATAAACAAAATTGCCGCCTCCTCAAAACATACTCTTTAATCTAGCAAAGGAACACACAATTATAAAATTATCTTGATTTCTAGGTTCAACAGGTAAAAGTAATTAATATACATGTGACTTCCCAGATATAGCTACACAGCAGTGAAAAAATTTCACAAACCACAATAAATTAACTAGAAATGACTTGAATAATTGAACTGAAAAACTAAACAATGTTAGTAAATGTAGAAAACTAGTATATTTTAATCACCAAACTATCACCATAAACAATCAATAAAAAGGTTCGAATCTAAATGTATAAAGGAGCTAACAATGTTTCTCCAGTAATATGCTATATCTCACCAACAATATATGCATCCGTATGCAACACTAATCTACCAACTGAAGTTGGAACCACACAACCCTATCATTGGTCGAAGACCCAATACGTAGCACTTGGATCAAATCAAACTGATGAATCTGAATCAAACTTAGCACTTGTAGATTTTATCGGAAATTATGATTTATTTTTCACATTATGGAGATTTTATCGGAAACAGCATCATACCAACAGATGAATCCAACTAGTTAAGCAAATGATCATCCTCCTCAATCTCTTCGTAGCAACATCAATCAAAGACCGTGAGAAAAGAGCTTCTTTCAAGAAGTGTATCGAGGATAATGAACTAGACAATAAAGGAACTCAATGCCTAAGAGCGGTGAGAAAGGAGACGTACGGCGCCCTCAAAACCCTAGTTTTGTGCGACGCCAGTGTCTGCGCTTGGCGTTGTACCTGAGAAAAGGAGGAGAAAAAGAAGAGCATGAGCGACTGGAAGCTAAAAGAAACAGGAAAAGCAAAATGGAGGGAGGGAAGATAGGGGAGTGACCTGATGGTGTTGTCGGTCCTCATGCGGATCCAATGGGGAATGGGGCGGTTCTGGCGCATCTTCTTCGCCAGCTTCTTCTTGATCCTGAACGTCTTGTGCGACGGCTACAAAGACAGAAGGGCGAGGAGGATCAGGACGCTGATGAATCCGAAAAAAATTGAAGCCCAAAAACAAACAAGACTCCTCGGCGAGAATCGAGGGAGAAGAGGCATACCATCTTCCCCGCTGCTCTTCTCGTCAATCGCGGCAGCGCAAACCCTATCACAGAGAAGCAGCGGTAGGCCGGGCTTTCTTATTTATACATGCGGTTAGGGGAAGTTTGGGCTCCAATTAGGCCTCGGCCTTCTTTATTACTAGTAACGAACGCCTGCAGAATGAGGACTGTCCTATTAAAATACCTACACTATCTTCTCAATAAGAAAAAGAATAATGATGCAATAAGGCAGGATGAGCTCCGTCCGACAAGAAGAGACCACGATGGCCATGGCGGTGTGGCGGCTGAGGAAGAAAGCTTTCCTCGTCGACGTGCTCGCCGGTGGCCACATCCCAGCAGTGGTCCAGGTCGTCCTCCTCGACGATGCTCCTGGGGAGCGACCCACAAAAAAGCTTTCCTGCCTCATTCGAGCGTTAGTTGATTGTGTACTAAACATCTTCTGAACTATCGTGATGTTTTAGTGTTCAATCAAACAGGTTCGATGTGAGTGGGTCTTATACTTTCTGCAGATGAACCTATGGAAATTACATACGGCTACTGCGATGTAGTAACGGGATCACGGGGCTGGGGCAGCGCAGGCGTCGCGGCCGCCTCCTCCCACCTCGTCGGCCGTCGGATGGTTGACTTGAAGAGTAGGAGAG
Organism: Ensete ventricosum; assembly: GCA_029747655.1. Classification (NCBI taxonomy): domain Eukaryota; kingdom Viridiplantae; phylum Streptophyta; class Magnoliopsida; order Zingiberales; family Musaceae; genus Ensete; species Ensete ventricosum. Next base: position 7,221,574 of record JAQQAF010000003.1, read on the forward strand.
GGAGGTAGAGGAGTAGGCGGTTTGCGACGACGAGAACGGGCCTTCTTGGTACCCTAGCTAGGTCTACCGGTCAGCGAGGAGGGATAAGTTGCTGCTGGGCTTCTTGGTGCCTCAGCTAGGCATATGCCGGAGAGGAAGGATAAGTTGCTGCGGGAATCGTTGGAGACGTCAGCTGTGACATCTCCTGCAGTCGACGGAGGCTGGCGGAGATGAGAAGTGCACAGAGTAAGACTATGGTGAGCTGAATTGGTAATCCTCCGACGAGGAACTCAAGGTGGCTGCCATTCTGTATGACCTCTCCAACGATTCCCGCACCAACTTATCCCCCTCCCATGGATTTTATAGTTCATGCATGCATGCATGCATGCATTCGTGTACATGAATGATGTACTTTGTGCAATCAATTTTGTCGTTTAGGCCAATTCATGAATGCAATGCATGCATGTATCTCATGGAATGCCAAGTCGACACGCAGCGTACCGTCTGAACATCGAAGAGGTAAGCCATAAATTGAAGACATCAAATAAATAAACATGTATATAAACTCTAATAGATTTAGTGAAAATATTAATAATTTATTTATTTTTATCAAAATACTTTTATTATTATGACTCCTCTTGTTATAAAATCTTGGATTGAATGATGTGCAATTATGACTTTGTTATCATAAGATATTTTAATTACTTTTTTTATTTTTTAGGGAGATATTAAAAAAGTTCTCTAACCCATATTACTTAACAAATTATTGATGTTGCAGTTATATATTATGTTTTCGATGTTGATAACTTAATTCTTGTTTTCTTATTTCAATTTCAAGATATAACTGTAATCTTCGTGTTGATAATGTAATTTTTGTTTTCTTCTTTCAACTTTAAGATATAACTAACTGTAAGATTATGTGGTTCTTTATTAATTAAATAAGATATATTATAGATTATTTGAATTCTGATAAAAGATATTAGCTAATATTAAATAAAGTTTATATTTATATTGAGATATTTTAGGGAATACCCTTGATGGAATGAAATCTCCTAATAACTTACCTTAGACCATCTGCTCTTTCACAACAAAGAACGACAAATGAGTGAATAGAGCAAAAGATTACGGTTATTCTCTTGATCTCTCAAAACCATCAATTAAGGTGGTCCTGTGAAAGGATATGAAGAGATGAGAAGGGATCTAGATCTATTCTAGTTCCTCCTGCAGATCGATATATCAGCGTTATTCAGATCCAACAAGCGATGCTCTTGAAAATCTAGTTGGATCTCAATCAGATGACATCTAAAGGTACACATCGTAAACACATCTAATATTATTTGATTTCAATCCTGACATAACATTTTTTCCGCATAATAGTTTACATGATTATAGTTTTTATGCCAACAATTGGTATCAGAGCCTCGGTTTTGAGATAAAAAATATTAGATTTATTATTTTTATTTACGATACGTTGATCTGAATATCTTATTGATTTGTTTTCCTATCTGTTAATTTTAATCGTTTGCTTACGAATAATTCTTGATGGTTGTTTTGCATCGTGGAAAAGACTTTGCAATCTTACTGCATTTTTTAGTCGGATCTGCCTGCGGCAGCACCGAGTGTGCGTACAGATCAGCAGCGTCGGCAACGCTACCAACAGCCAATCGGTCAAGCGAAGAAGGCAGCTGCATCAAGCGGCGGCCGCACGTTGGCCTACCACGAACGACTGATCGCAGTCGTGGCGGTCGCGTGCAGAAAGAGGCCACGTGCTGGCGGTCGCGCAGGCCGCAGCCACGCGATAGCAGCTGCGCTAGCGGCCGGACAGGCGGCGACGGCAAAGGGAAGAGGTTAGGGTTTTTTTTCATTAATGAAAAATTACAATTTTGCCATTAGGCTCAAATTATTGTTTTGTCATTCATCAAAATTATAGTTTTTCCCTTCAGCTGAATAGGATTATTTATAGTTTTACCCTTTTTATGTTTTACTAATCCTATAACATTTTTACCCTTTAAAAAATTCTATAATTATTTTATATTTTTTTAGAATTACAGTTCTGTCATTATAAAATTGAAAAATTATGGTTTATTTTCTTAATTATAAAATTGATCAATATATAATCTAATAAAATTTAATTATGATTATATCTTTGATTATTTAATGATTATATTTTATTTTTGATCAATTTATTTAATTGGACTTATGGTCTTCTCCAATTAAATAAAATCAATTAGATAAAAATAATAATTATAAATTATTGTTTCTTTATAGTTCTCTCATATGAATTATTAATTGCATGTGTTAAATCCATGGTTTTTGGATATTTATTAAGTTTTTTACATGCATATGTTGTGAATTATGAAATAATATTTATTTTTTACATAAATACACGATTTATGTATTATCATGATTACAGTTATCATATTAGTTTTTTCCTGCTGATTAAGTATTCAATAATTATTATGATTGTTATCTATTATTGAACTGTTTCAACATAAATTAGTTCAAATGAACTTGATGAATATTATTTGTAGTTCATCTCCTTAAGTTATGCCTGACCGGTAGCTGCCAAAGTAGCCTGGGATGGTAGGCTTATAAGATATGAAATATAATTAAAGTCTTATCATTCATAGGATAATTTAATTTATATTATCCTATAGTCATTGGTCTTATAGTCATCAAAGTGGCCTAGATCAATGATTTATAAAATATTATTAAGGAACAAGTCCTCAATGTTATTAAGAAAATAATATTTAAAATTACATGCATAATTAGGAGATTTAGATAATCCCAAAGGATCATCTATTTCAAATAATTATGTGATGGAGTAGGATGATAATGTTTTGGATATCCTTACAGTTTAGAATTATATACACAAATGTAGCAAAACTATTCCATAGGGATGGTATCAGTCCTCCATAAATGATCTTGTGTGAACACTAGATATGTCAATATTTTTACCCAAAGGTTAAATATTCATGATATCAATAGTTCATCATATTTTAGTAAAACTCAAAATATTAATGTTATTTTATATATTCTGTAGTGGTATTCCCGTCTATACATTCTCATGCTTCTAGTGTCCCTGTAATCTCTGGATCAAATTATTCAGAATGGTTAGAGCATGTACAATTTACGTTAGGCGTATTAGATCTCGATTTGGCATTGCTTGTTAAAAAGCCCATAGAATTAACTGACAAAAGTACTGTGGAACAAGTCAATAAAATGAAGGCTTGGGAAAGATCTGATAGAATCAGTTTAATATTCATAAGGATGACAATTGCAAATAATATAAAGACTTCATTACCGATTACATCTAGCGCACGTGAATATTTAAAGGGTATTGAAGACAGATTTAAATATGCTGATAAGTCATTGGCTGGTACATTAATGAAAGAACTGACTACATCTCAGTATGATGGCACTCGAGGACTTCAGGATCACATCCTCAATATGGTTGACAAAGCTGCAAAACTTAAGACGTTGAGAATGAATGTTGATGAATCTTTCCTTGTGCAATTTATTTTTAATTATATTCCTTCTCAGTTTGGCCCATTCAAGATTCATTACAATACAAATAAGGATAAATGGGACTTGAATGAGTTAACTAGTATGTCTATTTAGGAAGAATTAAGATTAAAGTAGGAAAGTTCATATAATGTACTGACAACTACTCAAGGAGTTGGTAACAAGAAAAGAAAATCGAAGCATCATCCATCGATGAAATTTACCGGGTCTGGAAGTGTTAGACAGACTATTGAAAAGAAAGCTATTACAGTAAAATACTTCTTTTGTAGCAAGAAAGGACATGTAAAGAAGGACTACATTAAACATAGGACTTGGTTCGAAAAGAAAGGTATAAACTCAATCTTTGTATGTTTTGAATCAAACATTACAAAAATTCCTTCTAATACATGGTGGATTGATTCTGGCGCTTCAACTCATGTTACTAATAATATGCAGGGATTCCTTTCAATCCGAAACTAAAAGAACATGAAAGATTCATAATTATGGGAAATAGTCTCAAAGTAAAAGTGGTATCAGTATGGACTTATCGCTTACGCCTAGAGACAGGTCATCTGATAGATCTGAAAGACACATGTTTTGTTCCTATAATTTTTAGAAATTTAATTTCTTTATCTAGAATTGATGAGTTAGGATACTGTGTTTCTTTTGGTAATGGTAAACTCACCATATTTTATGATTCAATAAAAGTTGATTCTGGAATTCTATGTAATGGTTTATACAGAATTAATTTAAATCTTAAGTTTGTAAATACATTATTGACCTTGCAATCAAGTATTGGAATGAAACGCAATTTCAATAATGAAATATCTTCTATATTGTGGCATAGACGTTTGAGGCATATCTCTAAGGAAAGAATTGAAATATTAGTGAATGATAATATTTTAGAAAATTTTGACTTCACTGATTTTGATGTTTGCATAGATTGCATTAAATGAAAGTAAACTAAGCATACAAAGAAAAATATCACAAGAAGTAAAGAACTTCTTGAAATTATTCATACTGATATCTGCGGACCACTCCATATTCCCTGTTTTAGTGGAGAAAATATTTCATCACATTTATAGATGACCTATCCAGATATGACAATGTTTATCTAATAAATGAAAAGTCTCAGACCGTTGATATTCTTGAAGTATACATAAGTGAGGTCGAGAGACGATTAGATAGAAAAGTCAAAATTATCAAATCTAATAGGGGTGGTGAATTTTATGACAGATATGATGAATCTGGTTAGAATATTGATCCTTTTGCTAGATTCATAGAACAACGAGGTATTTGTGCTTAGTATACATTACCAGGTGTGCCACAACAGAACGGTGTTGCTAAAAGATAAAATCGTACTCTTATGGATATGGTTAGGAGCATGATGAGTTATTCCTCTATACCTGAGTCAATGTGGGGTGATGCTCTTAGGATAGCTATGTACATCCTAAACAGGGTTCTAGTAAATCAGTTCCATCAACTCCATTTGAGTTATGGACGGGTAGAAAACTCAATTTGAGACATTTACATATTTGGGGGTGTCCTGTAGAGATAAGAGGAAATTGGATCCAAGAATAATTTTTGAATATTTTATTAGTTACCCAGAAAGATCCAAGGGATATAGATTTTATTACCTTAATCATAATATGATGATAGTAGAATCTGGTAATGCAAAATTCATATAAAATGGTGAAATCAGTAGGAGTCAAAAGTCTCGAAGAATTAATTTTGATATTGAGGAGATTCAGGCTTCTTCTCCTATATTATCTCCTATTCGAGAAATTATTATTCCTCAAATCAATGAGAGAATTGATGAGGGTGAACAACAAAATAACATTGACGAATTCTCATATGATGTTGATGTCACTGCTGATAGTTTTGTAGAATAATCACAATTGGCAGATTTGAGAAGATCTCAAAGAAAAAGAAAATATGTCATTTCTGATGATTATGTGATATATCTACAAGAATCAGATTTTGATATAGGAATAAAAAGAGATCCCTTATCATTTTCACAAGCAATAGAAAGTAATGATTCTGAAAAATAGTATGATGCAATGAAAGATGAGTTAAAATCAATGGAACAGAATGGTGTTTGGAAACTCGTTGAATTGCCCAATAATTGTAAAAGAGTCGGTTGTAAATGGATCTTTAAGACTAAACGTGACTCGGTGACCAATATCGAACGATATAAAGTCAGACTTGTGGCCAAAGGCTTTTCTCAGAAAGAAGGCAATGACTACTATGAGACATTTTCTCCAGTTTCTCGAAAGGACTCATTGAAAATCATCATGGTATTAGTAGCTCATTATGATCGAGTTACATCAAATGGATGTGAAAACGATATTTTTGAATGGGAATCTAGATGAGAAAATCTATATAGAACAACCTGAATGATTCATAGAAAAAGAAAATGAAAGTTGGGCTTGCAAACTTAAGAAATCCATTTATAGCCTTAAACAAGCTTCCAGACAATAGTATATAAAGTTTCATGATACCATTACTTCCTTCATATTTAAGGAAAATATTATTGATCAATGTATATCTCTGAAGGTTAATGGGAGTAAGTTTATTATATTGGTCTTATATGTGGATGATATATTGTTTGCCAGTAGTGATCTTAGTTTGTCACACGAAACCAAGATATTTCTAAACAAGAACTTTAAGATGGTTTATATGAATGAGGCATCCTATGTTATTGGCATTGAGATATTCAGGGACAGATCTCAAGGTTTGTTATGATTATCTCAGAAATGTTATATTAATCGTATCTTGGAGATGTTTAATATGCAGCTTTGGAAAGCCAATGATACACTTATTACTAGAGGTGAAAAATGCAGCCAAAATCAGTGCTCGAAAAATGACTTAGAAAGGGATCAAATGAAAAATATTCCTTATGGGTGTACAATTGGAAGTCTATTATATGCTCAAACATATACAAGGTCATATAAGTTTTGTAGTGATAATACTGGATAGATACCAAAGTAACCCAAAAATGGAACATTGAAAAGCTATAAGAAAGTAATGAGATATCTGCAACAGACAAAAGATTATATGCTCACTCACATACAGGAAATCAAATCAGCTTGAAGTAACAGGATATTCAGATGCTAATTTTGCAAATTGCCTCGATAGTAGGAAATATACTTCAGGATTTGTGTTCATGCTAGCTGGTGGGGTAATTTCTTGAAAAAGTATAAAACAATCACTTATTGCATCATCTACGATGGAAGCTGAATTTGTGGCATGCTTTGAGGCCACAAATCAAGCTTTATGACTGCGAAATTTATCTCAGGACTTGGTGTGATTGACTCAATTGTCAAGCCGCTGAAGATATTTTGTGATAATATTGTAGCAGTTTTCTTCTCTAAGAATGGTAAGTACTCTAGTGGTTCCAATCATATTGAGATAAAGTACTTGGCGGTTAGAGAAAGAGTCCATAAACAACAAGTGTCAATTGAAAATTTAAGCACCACTATGATGAATGCTGATCCATTTACTAAAACTTTGTAGTGTAAAATATTTAAAGAACATGTTCTTAGAATGAGGCTTGTGAGCAAGCCATAAAGGATATGGTGATGCATGTTTAAGTGGATGTTATTATTGATATTTTTTTTACATAATTAAAGTTATTTGTTTCTGCTATCCTGTTTGTGTTTATGTTTATGCATATTATGGTTGAATGCAAGAAATAGGATTATCTTAACAAGACAAATTATAAGGGTCATTATAGACTATATAAGGAAAGACTAACAGTGTTGTAGTACATAGAAGAAAATGTGACATTGATGACATACAACCGCTATGACTCATATTGATAGTTGAACTTAATATAGTATTATTATGTTTATTGGACTTATTGGCTTATTTTTAAAAATCATGGCCATGTATAAAATGCTTTTCAAAATTTTCAGAATCCAATTATATAAAATTATTTTTAAATAAATTTTATTTTATTTATTTTAATTTTGGATATCTTTTATATCTTATTAGTTAATGGGCCAATTGGGAGAATGTAAGATTATGTGATCCTTTATTAATTGAATAAGATATATTATGGATTATTTGGATTCTGATAAAAGATGTTAGCCAATATTAAATAAAATTCATATTATATTGGGATAATTTAGAGGATGCCCTTGATATAATGAACTCTCCTAATAACTTACCCTAGATCCTCTGCTCTCGCCTATAAATAGACAGGACCTACTATAAACTCAATGCACGGCACAACAAAGAACGACAAAAGGGTGAATAGAGCAAGAGATTACGGTTATTCTCTTGATCTCCCAAAACCATCAATTAAGGTGGTCCTGTGAAAGGATAGGAAGAGAGGAGAATGAGTCTAGATCTATTCTAGTTCCTCCTGCAGATCAATATCTCGGCGTTATTCAGATCCGACAGGCGGTGCTCCTGAAGATCTAGTTGGATCTCAATCAGATGGCATCTAAAGGTATACATCGTAAACAGATCTAATATTATTTGATTTCAATCCTGGCATAACAGTTTTTTCGCATAATAGTTTGCATGATTATAGTTTAAAATTACAAAAATATCAAATATCATAATTTATAGTTTCGATAATATAATGTAGAATTATTTTAATAACTCCAATATGATGTTTGCTTAGGCTATGCGTAAACTTTGATACTGCACCAATATAGAAGTTAATATCTAATCGAATACGAGTTAAATAAATCAAATCTTCAACCAAACTTATATAGTATCTTACATTTGTTAAACATATATTATTTTAAAGTTTTAATTTTTCATTTACATTTATAGGTTTTGCTCTAGCTTTACAATTAATCATGTTAGATTTTTTTTTAATAGATCCATTGTTGACTTTCTTTATAAAATAAAAATTTTATCTAATTCTCGCTTCACCTCCAACCCAAAAAAATAGTGCAATATACCTAGATATGACATTTTAAACTTATTATCTTTTAAATTATATCATAAAAAAGATTAAATAAACTCATTTATATATAATATCATCCACATAAAGGCACACTATAATAATATTTTGTGCACCTTCCTTCTTCAAATAAAGAATAGTTTTATCACTCCTCTTAAATCTATTTTAATAAAAATAATAATTAATTTTGCTATAAAATATGCTCTTGGAGCTTGTTTAAGCCTATAAAAAGTTTTTCTTAGCTTATACACCTTTTCTTCATGTTCTTCAACTAAAAATTATTGAATAACAAAAAAAATTTCTTATAAATCTCTATTTAAAAATATTGATTTCATATCAAATTGATGAACGTGCCAAATTAAGTGAGCACGAAAGTCAAGAAAGTTCTTACGGTCTCGAATATAATAATTACAGAAAAAGTATCACCAAAATCAATATTTTGTTGCTGACAATATCCTCTTGCTACAAGTCGGTCCTTATGATTTTGGATACTTCCATCTACATTATACATTATTTTGAACATCTATTTTAATATAATAGCTTTCTTTTCTTTAGGTATATCTATTACCTCCCAGGTTTTATTTTTCTTAATTAACTTAATTTCCTCCTTTATTATCTTTTGTCATTCTTCTTTTCAACTACTTCCTTAAAACTTATAAGATTTGAAATAAACAAAGCAAATGTTGAATCATAATTTTTTGTTCATGATCTGAATTTTCGTAGAAGGGTTTCATCTGAGTAATCATTTGATGACCTTAAATTTCTATTGAGTGAGGTTAACGATGAACTTGATGGAGCTAGATCTATGACTTAACTCTATGAAGTGTCTAGTTCAGCTGAAATCTAAATTTGTATTTCATCTTCATTGGTCTCCTAATTTCAACTTACCCTTTCATCAAATATAATATTTTTATTAATAATAACTTTACCACTAATAAGATTATACAATCAATATGCTTTGAATTATATATAATAACTAATTAAGATATATTTTTAAGATTTTTTATCAAGTTTATGATGGTTTTATGAATTTATCAAAGTATAAGTAATATAACTAAAAAAAAATTTAGAAGGCTTACGTTTGGCTTTATACCATACCAAGCCTCAAAAGGATTTTAATTCATAATATCATTTCTTGATAAAATATTTAATAAATAAACTATTATTATAACTGCATCTGTCTAAAACTGGCTTGGAAGATATTTTTCTTTAAGCAAATTTATTATCATTTCAATAATAGTTCAATTCTTATGTTCAGCCACATCATTTTGCTTCGGTGTATATGGTGTTGTCAATTCTCTAGAATATTATTTTCTTTATAAAAAATTAAACTCATTAGATAAAAATTCACCACCTCTATCTGTCTGAAGTATCTTTATGCATCTACCACTTTGTCTTTCTATAAGTGCCTTGAATTTTTAAAAATTATCAAACAGTTCATATTTTAGTTCTAGAAAATATACCCAACTCATATCACTATAATCATTAGCAAATAATAGAAAATATCGACTTTCACTAAATGATTTTGTATTATAGTCCACATAAGTCAAATAATTCAAGACATTAGATGTTCTTTATGTTTTTCTAACGTGAAATAATTTATTACTTTGTTTGTCATAACTACATCCTTCACATACATCACGTATATAAATTTTAAGTAATCCAAAAATTACTTTTTTTTATTTAACAACCATAAAATCTTAATGTTAATGTTTTCATATCTTAAATGTCATTTCTTTGAGTTGAACGAGAACATGCTCTTCAATATTTGAAACATTAAGTTAAAATATCTTATTTTTGTGTCATGTAATATTTACAATAATCAAACCAGATTTTTTATCTTAATTATGCATGAATTACCATCAAATATAACTGAATATCTATCATCTATCAATTATCTAATACTAAACAAGTTATGTGATAAAATAGGAACAAAAAAATATTATTAAAGTATTTTACCTTCCCTTAAGTCTTCACCTCATTTGTTCTTTTTCCTTCCAATTGGATTTGTTTGTTATCTCCAAGTCTAACTTTTAACTTATAAGGTTTCATTAATATCTTTTAATATTAATCTTGTACCTGATATATGATTATGACAGTCATCATACAAAGATCAAATATCATTTAAAATATCATTAACTTATGAATGAGTTATAAATAATTTACTACTTTCTTCATTTTTCCTCATATACCCTTCTTGTTTTTCTCTTTTCTAACAATATACCTTCATATGATCATATTTTTTACAATAGTGATATTAAATTCCACTCTTGTAGCTTTATTGATTTTTTATCTTTATTTGAAGTAGAAGACTCCCCTTTAACCTGAAATATTTTTTCTTCACTTTTGTAAATGATCTACTAAACCTTGCTTCATATGCTAATAAGGAACCTATTAATTCATCAAATGAAAAAATAAATAAATTTTTTAACTCCTCAATTATAGCAACAATATGATCAAATTTAAGAGTTAAACTTTCCAAAACTTTTATAATAATTATATGATCATGAAGATGTTCATCATAAGATTTCATTTGATTAATAATTTTAATCACTCGAGAAAGAAAATCTTACACCAATTTATTGTTTTTCATAAATAAAATTTTAAATACACGATAAAAGGTTTGAAGTTCTACTGTAATTACCCTCCATGTGCCTTGAAGTTCATTTTAAAATATTAATAAAACTTGCTTTGAGATTGTCGTTATTTAATTCTTAAAAAAATTATCTCGTGTAAAACTTATTGAATGAAAAATAATGCATTTGAATACTTCTTTCTATTCTCCCTTAGCCTGATTTCTTTATCTAGATGTGCATATTCATATTCTATTAAGTCTCAAAGATCCTTAGACTTAAATCAAGTCTTCATCTTGATACTTCAAAATTCATAACATTTGGTTGTAAAAATAGAAATAAGAGGACGAGACAAAGAATTATCATTGAAAATCATAATACCATGTTCAAATTGAAACTTAGCTTTGATGCCACAAATATTAGAGATGAAGGAGCAAGGAAACGATAAAAATAAAATACTACAATGTAATTAAATGATAATGCTTTTAGTTAAGCAAACCAAAATAGTATTAAACAAGAGATAAGACTTAAAACACTTATAAAACATTTCCAATTGCACACTCTCCTTGCTTCATTAACTAGGTTCTACTTATAAGATATAGTGGTAACTATCTTACCTCATCATGTCACCCCATATTTGAGTAAGTGTAGGCAAGACCTCCGTAACTCCTAGATCATGGGCCACCACTTAGGATATGTCTAGAACATGACAACTGCCTAGAACATGACCACTACCTAGATAACTATCATGAATCAATTATCAACACTGATTAGCTTGCAGTTGCAAAGGGAGCGATTGAAACCCAAGCCCTCCTTGCACCCCCTATGCCAACAACATGGAGGTAGGTCGAGGCCACAATCGAAGAAGTTGGGTCATTTCCACCATATGCAATATCGATGAATACAATGACAATTATGGAGTCATGTGTTGAGAAATCTATGATCGGCATCTCATGCGCAACGGAAAACAAAAGCAAAAACTCAGATTCCTAAAGTAAAGTATTTGGCCATTGTATGATGATTAGTGTAAGAAAAATCTATAAAATCCAAAAACTGCATGAATCATAAGAGATGTGTTACCTAAAAAGATCGTATATCTCTGGAAATTTTCAGATTCGATGGAGAAGATAAAGAAGCACTTGCATGCTCCTCTTTAGCGTTAATCTACATAATAGATGCGGCAACGAGGCTCCTCAGCTTTGGGATCAGCCTCTCCACACTCTAAAACTGAGGAGAAGAAAAACACTAATGAGAAATATAAGGCAGCTTCTCTAGTGAATGAGATCAACCTCTCCCTTTGCTCTAGCCTATGAACAAAGGAGTGTCCCCTATTTATAGAGATAATGAGCATATTCTTCAATGGATTCCATTCAAATTGGATCTTTATCCAATTATCTAATCATATTGGATCTTATCCATAGGATCCAAACCAAGAGCTTCGCGGATATCTCATATCTGCATCTCTACCCGTCGTAACATCCATCATATGTGTGTGACCCTCTAAGCCCGATATCGAGCTGGTCGTGAGTCACTCCCATCAGAACTCCTTCTAATATAGTGAATCACTATCTCCATAATAATTCACTCGACTTATTGACTATGGACGTATTAGGCCACTACGCCATAGTCCCCAAACAGTACAGGGGGATCAAATCCATCAGACCTGTCTATCCATAGTTACAGTATAGTCTCTCATTCAACTAATATCTCAAAGACTGTATATTAGGCATGAATAATTTCAGACCACATATGCAATCCTTCAAAGTTTTGCTCTGACCAAATTCTCCTGAAGAACTCTTTTTCTTTTAATCTGAACGACTTTGACTAGAGATTTTATCTGAATGAGCACATAAGAAATATTCTTCTTGTGATATTGAGAGTGGATAATCTTTTATTAACACTCAATTGCTTTCGTATGGTTGGCTACAAATCCCAATAACCGGTTGTATTAGATCTGGACCTTTCCAAACCTGTAAGTCTAACATCAAAGAAAATAGTACTCATACAAGACATCCTTGGTATCTCAAGTCTAAAGACCAGGTATAGAACAAGGATTACAGAATTACTGTATGACATTAGGTATCATCATATATCTAGCATTTCATAAGAACAAGTATATAGTACACTGTCCATCTGATTATCTTGATGTCCCTCTCGAATAACCTATGGCCAGGATGATTTAAGATCTTTGTTTAAAGGTGAATTGATCTCATTATCATGATCTCATCATGATTCGATTCTCATTGCACAGATCCAAAAACATCACATAGAAATATATAATGTGAGAAAATATATACAAAAAGAGTAAGTACTACAGCATGTCACATGTGCTATCACTCACATGATTGACTTGTATGACACCTATAACTAGTATCACGATGAAATAGTCCGAAGAGATAAGAGTTGGGAAAGTCGAGGATGAGGAAAGAGAGGGATCAAGTGGTGTGGAGGCAAAGGAGAGAGTCGGGACTGATAATGTCAACGCCCCGATGGTCATTGATAACTCTCGCTTGGGAAGAGGGAGGAGAGGGGGGAGAGGGGGGTGAATTAGTGCAAGAGTAAATTTTTATTTTAAACAAAAGCTTTTCGCTTAAAGCAAAATAGGAAATTTAAAGCTTTTCGTTCAAGTAATATAAGTGAGTGATTAAAAAAAATGGATAAGTTAATAAGCAAACTCAAAAGATAAGTAACATCAAAGGGAAGTGCTTGAAGTGAGAACTTTACTTTCAAAGAGTGAATTCAATCAGAACCATCAATATAGAATTCATAAGCAATGAAAGCAAAGAAAGAACTCACAAGTTTTATAGTGGTTCGGCACCAACGACCTATGTCCACTCCCGAGTCCTCCTTCTTGAGGCAAACCGACGTCCACTACCGATCTTCTTTGGGTGAAGACCAAAAAACCCTTACACTTTGCTCAGAAGGGAGACTTGAGAATTTGCTAACTCTATACTCTCTCCCTTCCCCTTATATTTTTCTTACAATTCACACACAATTTTTTCACAAAATATAGTACCCAAAATTATTGTATTGAATCCAAAATTATTGTGTTGAATGCAAGAAAACTTAGGTATTTATAGGCCCCAAGTGGCTTTAGATTTTTGGAGCCAAAAATCAAACATACCCAGAAAAACTATGTATGGGAGATTTACCCGCCAACCTAGGCAGCTCAGTCGCCCGAATACCAGGGTACAATGGTTTTCTCGTCGGCCCTGGGTGGTTTACCCAGCGTTAGTCACCCGAAATCCTGGGTGGTGGTGGTTTACCCGCCGCTTACCAGCGGTTTACCCATCAGAATCTCCAAAAAAGTGGTTCCCTTCACCTTTTGAATTTCGACTTAAACCATCAGTTGACCATTACCTTGGTCAACTAATTGAGCTCAACCTAAGCTCAATCAAACCCTATAGTGGACTAGGTTACCAATTTGAGTTAATTTGGATTCATTCCAAATCATACTGATTTAACTCAAACCCTAACTACGACTCAATGATTACAATACTTAATGGCCAACAAGCTAAACCAAGACCTAACTCCTGTCAATCCGGCAGCCTTCGGCATTCTTACGGCGAGTCCTATGGTATTCTTCCGGCGATCTCCTGGCATGTTCCCAGCGAGCTTCCCGATCCTTTCGGTGAATTTCTTAGCGAACTCTGGCGAGATCCCACTGTATCGTCCGAACCCCAATCCGATGCCCAAGCTTGATCTTGGCTCATCATCTGGTTGTAACTCAATTACTCCTGTCATAGTTAGATATGTACTATTCTAATTATGACTTAATTAAATATAATCATAATGGTCAATACATCCACTATAAGACTATCCCAACTCTCGGTAAGCTTTTCGGCTATCTTGACAATCTTCCGACGAGTCTCGATCTTTTTTTGGTGAACTCACTTGCGCTATCCTGACAAACTCTTAATACCCTCGATGAACTTCTGACGCACTCCTAGTGAGTTCTCATCCGCATCCACCTGATGTATGAACTTGACCTTGGTCAATCCTAATTGTAATAATCTTTATGTCATAATTAATCTTGTTTAAATTAATTTTAAATATATATTTTAGATTAATAATTTATCAATTAATTTTATTATCAAAATCTAATATTTAACAAAGAAGATATGTATGTAGAAGAGACTGATAGTGGAAGATAGTAAAACAAATAAAGGAAAGAAGAGAGGAATATCAATGGTCGAGTTTTTATATATATATATATAAGGTTCGAGGAATTCGGCCTTGACCTATCATACTGGACGTTCATATTATTTGAGCCTACTAATGAAGCCTTGAGGTCTGTCCTATTAAAATAGGAATACACTATCTTCTCAATAAGAAAAAGAAAAATTGCTGCATATACATCTGGTTTTACTTTAAACGATGCTAATACCCTTTTAAAATTCAAAATGAGCATGGTAATTTCTGTTAGCTACGGTAAGTCACAATTAATTTGATTTTTCTGAATGAGTTTTTGGGAGAGAGAGATGAAAATATATAATAATTGGAGTTTCTGTATATTGCGCCAAATTTATACGGATAAATATAATATTTTAATTTGTGAAAGAATATATTGAAAAGATCCCTAACCATGGAAAAGAGATATTTTCCCAAATCTAAATTGCCTATAGAGTAGAGGGTAAAAATGGTTCACGATGAAAGAGAATATATATATATATATATATATATATATATATATATATATATATATATATATATATATATATATATATATATATATTTGTGTGTGTGTAAAAGATGTGAATGATGGTGAGATAACGGGTTTCTTTAATTAAAAATATTATCCTGCAATTAACAACAATAAATATTGGTATATATTAAAAAAGCACAAAAAATAGAAAATGAGATGCTAATTTGCTTCGAGATTCCCATATTAGAATATGACAAATTATTTTTTCGATGGCAGAGTTTCACGAATTTCCTGCCACAATTCTAACAGTAAAAATAAAATAATAAAAATAAAATAATGAAGACTAATCAAAATTCAATTCTAGGATTAGATATTTTAAGCCTTTTTATATAAAAATTATTATTTGGATTTAATTAATAACTCAATAATCACAATAACTATCGTGTTAACATGTGAAATAATCAATGGCTGAAATCAGACACTAATCATGAAATAATAAAAATAATTTTTGTCTAACCATTGTTAATCAGAGAAGAGTATTGGTATTGTAGGTTATTTTCAAATTTATATGATGGTATTTTTATTTGGAATAAAAAGGAAAATTACAACAAAAAATAAGATACAACTCGGCCTGTGGCGAGTGTGGAACCCACCAAAGCTTTTAAAGCTACCTGCTGCATGAACTAGGCTTACTCGGTCTGTGGCAACCAAACAAAAGAGGAAATGATTAGATTCCTAATATTGTACTGCTCTCACTGTTCCAGAGAAGAGACATGATATCCCAAAGCGAAAGAAGGACGAAGAAAGAGCAGGGTGAGGCGATCTACCTGTTCTCTCTTGTGGTGCAGTGACGACCTTTTCCTAGTGCATCAGAGTGGCCATCATTTGATACCTTGACAGCAGCGGAGAGAGGAGACTGAGGATTTGAGAGTGCGAGGGGATCAAGTCGATCAATCCTGCAACTCATACAGTTCGGGGAGAAGAGGACAAGAAGTAAACCCCAGTTTGGATCATGTTATCAGTTATCGTGGAGTAATGCTGTTATACCAAAGTCATCAGTAACCTGAGTTCCAACCTGATACAGAAGCCTCACCAAAGACTGATCTCAGCATAAAGATCTAATCAGAATTCAATAATAGCATTAAACACCAAATCTTCATTATACACATTTTCTGTCTGTTAGCCCACTGAAGGCAACACTTTCAAATAATCAAATAACAACAATGTTCTTTCTCTTTGTTTTTTGTTCAAGTTCATTTTCATCTTCCATGACCCCTATTAGAGAAAGATTCAAATGGTTTAAGATCCCTTATCATAGTCCTTATACATTGCCAAAGATGTCTAAATTCTTGATTGCCATCATCAGCAGCAATGTACAATCGTTTCTCATTCCATATGTCTGGTTACATCATTTATCTCGATAACCTCAGTAAGATTGTACTTTGTTTTACTAGCTAGTTCCTAGCAACACAATACTTAAGGAATAATCTAATGCACCCGTGTTTGCCAATTAATTTCCAAATTCCTTGTTACTCTTGTTTTTGTCTTCCATGTTCTTATAACACATCTCGTGTCATAAACATGATTGTATGAATTTGTACCATTGGACTAGGCTCCAAACTTGAGAAAGGAGGAAGGTCATATGATAGCAAGTAATCGAGAAGTATATGTATTTGCATCTGCACCAAATTCACAGCAATGTAAACGGAGTATCCATCACGAGTGTTATCTAGTAAAATGAAGAGGA
Organism: Ensete ventricosum; assembly: GCA_029747655.1. NCBI lineage: Eukaryota > Viridiplantae > Streptophyta > Magnoliopsida > Zingiberales > Musaceae > Ensete > Ensete ventricosum. The sequence goes on from JAQQAF010000003.1 coordinate 7,238,943, forward strand.
TCAAGCAGCAACCAACAAATAATCAAGAGCATGCTCGTGGAACCAAGAAAGTAAGACAAACAACATGTATAAGCTATGTAAAAAATAAAAATAAAAAGAACAATCACCAGTATGTAATCGATAAAGTATATATATTTTTATCCACATCAAATACACAGCAATATAAATTGTTGTATCTGCCATGGGAGTTATCTAGTAAATGAAGAGGATCAAGCAACAACCTCGAATAATAAGAGCATGCTTATGGAACCAAGAAAGTCAAGACAAATGGTATATATAAGCTATGTAAAAGAATTAAAACAATCACCAATAAAGTGAAGGGAAAAAGAACAAGAGGGTATCATAGACTTGTAGAACAATCATTATATAAGATGATGGAAGGAGATCTAAGGACCACTTATGATCTGCATTAAACCATATTGCCGTGAGATGAACTCAAAAAAGAGAGAAATGTCAAATAATGAGGATATAAGAACAAGAATCAAAGCAAAACTATATCCCATTTTCAAAGATAACGATTCTGGTACCTGTTTTGATTCTTGGACTATGGATGAAAACAAACAAGATGATGCATGCATCAACTTATTGGTGGTTGTCTGTCTTTCTGCATTTGCAAATGCAGCATCTGTAAGTCCCTTATTTGGTTTATTGCAAGGACAAGGTACAAAGATAGAGCCAGACAATGACCTTCTGTATTGATACATTTGTGAGAATGTCATCCTGCAACCAATTAAGCTGGCATGACAAGATACAACAAGAAGCAGCTTATGGAATTAACAAATGCATTCATATGGGGCAAATGCAGGATCCAAACAATGAAAACCACACAAGCACAAATGGAAGAATCCAAATGGCCAAAAACTGATACGATGTGACTAGAAAGTTTGATGCTAGAGACTAATATAGAACATCAAAAAGATTCCTAACCTCCAAACTGTCGGATATTGGTGAAGTATGTTGGTGGCTATGTAGCCATTTTATAGTTCTCATATGTTGTAGCCATATGATAGTTTCATTAGGGATAACATGAGCCTGTTTTGCAGTTGAATCAGGTGGAGACTTTATAGTCAATATTGTTAATCACATTACAAATGTTACAATTAAATAAAGCGGAATGAAATAAGCAGTCAGAGAACTACAAAACTCTACTTATCTAATTATAACAAAAAATCCTTAGCAGAAGGTAACTAAAAGTTATTAGATTAGATCTGTTACATAGCTCTAGACCCAACCAAATCTGATCCAAGGGACATATTTGCAAAACATCCGTAGAGTTGGTAAATCCTAATCCTAAGTAATCCATTGTAACATCTCTATCAGACAAGAGTAATCATTTAGCAACTTACCATTGCGAAAACACATTGCTCATACATCAATGCAAGCAACCTTAACCTGCAAGCAGAAAAGTTATTTTCATGACAAACCTTACCTAGATCGCAAAGGAACAACTTTACTATGACAAACCTTACTAGGCCACCCTCTCATCCATCCCAAAAATATGTACCAAATTAGAAGTGATCAAAGCATGACAGATGCATTTATTATTTTGCTGCCCAAAATTACCCTTAGCATCGAGGATACTATCATGAATATAATCATCAACTTTAATAAATAACTGAACTGCAGTAAAGTACTTGTACATGTGAAAATGTAATAGCATAACAGTGACAGATTTAAACCAAGGTAATGAAAAAGGTAAGAATGTAATGACAAATAGTGAATGGCAGCAAGTAAGACCAAGGTGAGCGAGAATGCGTGACCAAGCAACTGTACTGACGCTATTCGGACATTAGTTTGATTGTGAATGGTGAGAACTCAAGTTTCTTGACACCTAGTAGAATTAGTAAATGATCGCTGTTACCACATTCAAACAAGGTAAGAGATGTATGCGATCAAAAGAAACTTGATTAGCAAAGGCATACAAATCGGACAGCCTTGTCAAACTTATGTCCAAGTCGAGATAACAATTAAATAATTCACAGAAGTCAATTGTTGCTTCTATTTCCAAAATCAGAGCTTCATACTCAATCCGAACTACATAATTGTTTGAAATTTACTAGGACCATCATCTGCTTCCATATCATGTCTCATTCGTCATGTATTCCAGCAACTTAAAATGAACAGCAGAAACGTTACCGTTCTTGAATAATGTTAGCGAGCTTGGTACAGATATAACACATAATGCATCGTTAGTGCAGATCCAGGCAGATGAATTCAGAACATAGTGATGCCGGAACTCTGAAGATAAACTAAGATGCAAGAGACAATTCTATCACATACCCAATAACTATTCGAATCATCCACATTTGGGAATCCAGTAAGCAACTGCTGCCCGCTCCCAGAGCCATACGGCACGTCGTTCGAATGCAACCGAATCTTCGTCCTCTAGTGGACCGGCTTAACCACACTACAGTAAGTAATCTTCCAAACAAAGGGAAAAAACAAGTTAGAAAACATATATGACGAGACAATCTAGGGTGAGGAAGAGATCCACCAACATCGACGCCTTCTTCGCCTCCGTGGGGAACTCATGGCCGAAGTAAAGGAAGATAGCGAGGGGGAATTAGGAGAAGGCCATGAGGAGGAGGAGGAGGGTTAAAACCAATTCTGCTGCCAGAACGGGAGGTCGTCGCTATCGAGGGGAGACCGGGCAGGCGGCGTCGGAGGGGCGAAGGCTGCGGAGGCCGGGATCCGGCGGCGGGAGAGGCCATGAGGCCCTGAAGGAGCCACGGCGACTTGGGTCACCGCTGTGGGGGAGGAGAAAGCGAGGGCAGGAGCCTCTCTTTTTCTCTTTCGCCATCGCTGCCGTCGCTTACCTGCTTTATGTGCTTGGGAGTGCGGCGAATCGTACAGTGACACGTGGCAGCATGAACCGCGGGATTTTGTACCGTGTCCGACCATTGGGAACGAAACGACAGATAGAAAGTGTTATTGGATCGGATCCAATTAGGATCCAAAACCAAACCCGATGGATCTAGGATCCACAATCGGCTCGGCTCGTAAGTGCATCATGAGATACCGTCAATGGGGTTCTCTTTTTTCTTCTGGTATTTAGTTTAGTTAAACCAATTTAAATATCTGTTAATCAAGAACTATTTATTTAAATCAAACTTGGGATCATATTATATATGTGGATAGTTTATGATAAGGTGAAACACTTTGGGTATCTGTCTATACGTTCGAGAATGAGTAGTCATTAATTAATTGGATGTGATACAGCTACAATAGATAGATAAATCAGATTCTAAATAAAAGTAAGAATTAAAAATAGAGACGGATAACTCAAATCAGATTCATGTTGTCGTTCATGTCTAATTCAGCAGGCCGCTTCATCTACAAATAAAATATAAAAAAATCAAAGATACATTTGTATTATAATATATTAATTAAATATACCTTAGTAATTATCATTATTCATCAAATTTATCTTTTAATATATTAGTATTAAATGATAAAAAGGTAATTAAAAAAATTAGACTTAACTTATAGTATTGTTTAAAATTATTTTACACTTTAAGCTTGATTAATGATAATTTTTATTTGTTATATACTTAATTATTTTAAGTAATTAAAAAACTAATGTCCTAAAAATCTTAACGTGTAAGATTGTTACAATTATTTACTTCTTTTAAGTGCGACTAAATTTCGACAGTACCTCACATAAAACTCGAGCATATCTCATTTATAACCAACCACATAACTTGTAAAAAATAATAAAATATAACCAATTAAATGAACTACTTGGAGATTATTTAATTTTAATTCTCAAATCAATAATAATTTTTTAAATTATTTTATCTAATAATATAACTTTATTTCTAAAAAAATGGTCACTTTAATATGAAATCTTAGTAGGGGATCATTTATACGACGAGGGATGAGTTTTATTTTGAGGCATAGTACTAAAGTCCAATAAAAATTTTAATCAACTAAGTATATATTTATTTATGCAAACTATTGACCATTGTAATCAATATTATGCTATACCAATGCATCCGACTAAGTATCGACGTACAAAACTTACTAAACATCTGATTTGATATCGCACTGAATACAAAGCAATATATCATCTTTTTCCTGTAACATATACATGTCATTATTAGAGTGAATTCTGTGATATAATAATTAGGAGTCACACTTGACCCCCAAAAACAAACCACTATAAATCTACTTCAATACTATAATTTAGATCAAAATAGCGTTTTCTTTTACTGTGAAATGAGAAGCCAATTTGCGTTTGGGATTCTCAATCATTAAGTACATCCTACCGCATGATGTGCGTTCATCAAACTTGATATGCGTGCAGAGCATCGATCGACGGTAATGATCATCAGTACTAATACAAGTATTGGTCCCTCTCTGCAGTACGGGAAACACTGTTCTTTTAATCATATGAGAGCTGCTTTTATGGTAATTTGTGATCAGTTAGCTATAACAAATCATTGGGACTTAATAACAATAAAATAAAACCCCTTTCATACAAAAAAAAACGAACCCCATATATACTCTACATAATAAAAAAATTTAAATAAAAAAATGATATTTCACCTTAAAAAATTATTACAATCGGGTCTTTACCCAATGGCACCCCACAGTTGGTTTTCACCTAGGTGTGCTAATTTTTCATTACTTTGATGAGAATATCATTCCATCATCTATCATTCGCCTTCGATAGTTGACAAATCGTAGTCACCTCTACCCATCATGAGGTTATGTCATCTATTATTCTTCCTTGTTGCCTTCTCACTTTTCTACCTTCCTCGCCCTCATTCCTCACTCGTCGTCTCTCCCCTCTCTACCTATTCTTTCCCTTTCCTATTGTCTCTTTATTCTTGCTCCTCCTCCTTCTCCTCCTCATCAATGTATGCTATTCTTTTCCTTTCTCCTTAGAGACAGTTGGATTTCATAATGAGAGTAGGAGACAAAGAAAGTAAAGACGATGGACGAGGGGTCATCGCAAAGTGGTGATAAGATTTTGGTGCAAGATAGAGGAGACGACTAATGGAAGACAATATGATAACGACTATGTTGGAAATTGTGGGGGAGTGAGAGATTATGACGATGACATGACAATGATTGGGGATAGGAGTGGCGACGAAGAGATATTTTTATCGAAGAAATAAAAAAAAAAATATCCCCAAGTAAGAACTAAGAAGCTTACCATTCATGATTCCCTATTTAGTATTCATAACCCTTTATAATCCCTTAAAAAATTATATTAATTTACTATCTACATCTCTATTATTATCAAATTTACTTTTTTTTTCTATAACCCATTGTTTCATCTAACTTATTTTGATGTTATCATTGTCATCAACACTTAGTATCGACATTACTTATTACCTCATAAATATTATTCTTCGAGAAAGAAAAAAAGAAAAAAAAAAAAGAGAAAGAGGACGAAGATATTTATATTTAAAAATAATAAATTTTTTAAAATAATATTATAAATGATAAATAGATGCTGTAAATAATAATCTCCAAAACTAATTGTTGAGGGTACTCCTGGTTAGAAACCCAACAGTGAAAAAAAAAAAGTAAAATAAAAAAAGCCATCTTCGTACTTATTTATAATTATATCATATGATATGCTGGGTCACCAACCCAACATTTAGGTCCCATTTCCAATTCCAAAGTCCAATTAATATCTACTCTGCATGAAGTCAGCAGATGAAGTCAAACAAGGAGCAGCAGATAAATGGACAGCGGGTTCAACAACCAAAGCAAGCTTCCACCACGTCGACCCTGACCCCACATGACACCGCCAATAAAAACGATCAATAAGCTGAACAAATGCGGGCCCCGCCGTCCGGGTAATGATCGGGGCTTCGATGGTAATCCGGTGATTAATTATTAGCGGCAGTGGGAGCGAAGCGGTGGTGGCGTCGGGTGGAGGGAAGTAAGCGCGAGGCGTACAGGAAATAATGAGGGACCACCATTCATTCGTACGTGTCGCCCGCGCTCGACGCAGTCACATCCTCACATCCCCGCACCTGACGCGCGGGCCCGTCTCGCTGTCAAATCAAGCGGTCGCGCCGAGACATGTGTCCGTTTGCGCCACGTCCCTCCAATCCCTAATCGACAGCGTCTTAACACCACCGCATTAATTAGATAGCAGCATCGTACCATATACCTGCTAATGATAAGAGGGGCGGGGTTGAGGCGAGTCCGATCACCGCACAGCGTCTCCCCATCTCCTCCTCCTTCACGATCCGGACAAAAGCAGCAGTCAATTTGAAGGAGGGGGAGCGAGGGAAGGGAAAGGATGAGATATCGAAGGGGTGAGGGGAGGAGGTGGTGGAGCTGCTGCGAAGAGGATTGGGTTTTGGGCTCTGTGCGTTGCATTCAGCGGAAAGGGACGAGGGTTGAGATTTTATGGGAGCGGAGGAGGGGTTGACAGAAGAGAGTGAGCACACATCGGGGAAAATGGCATGACGTGGTGCTGTTTCCGTTGCGTGCTCACTGCTCTTCCTGTCATCCAGCCTTTGTTGTTCTATCCTCCTGTTCTCGTCGCTCGAGAGCAAGGCTCGCCATCTCTTCTCGGGAGTCCCATGCATCGGTCTTATCTATCGGCTCATCTCGGGAGTTCCATGCATCGATCTTGTCCGTCGTCTCGTCAGATTTGTGTGGCAAAGGGTGGTGGATGTTTCCGAGGGTGGGAACGATGCAAATAATTTTTTTCTGTACTCTGCCCCATGGCTTCTTTGATTCCTTTTTTGCGTTCTCTCTTTTGTTTCATGTTTGATTGTTTGCGATTGATAGTAATGGATTTTTCAGTGTTGTCCATGTGCGTCCGCTGGGTTTTCTAAAGATTAGGGAAATTGTAGGAAAAAGCGTGACTTTTGAGAAGGAGAGAGAGTACAGTCCGGACCGAATTGAAAGGAACAATCGATAGGGCGGAAGAAACTAGAAAGAGTACATTACGCTACTCCTTTCACTCAGCGGTCTGTGCGGCCTGAACGGAGGCTACTGTTTGGCAAGTCCTACCCTCCTTCTTGTTCTCTTCCCTTCTGTGTTTCTTTAGTTTCTTTGCTTTCCCTTGTTTCTTGCTGGTTTTAACTAGGATTTGGTGGTAAGCTAATAAATTTTATGGAGAAGAGGAGCCCGCGGAGGTTTGTCTATAGATGGCGGCGGCTTCGTGAGGTTGGAGAAATCTTCAGCTTTGATGAGGCGCCATGAATCATTGGCATCCCTTCCTTCTAATTGTGCTTTCCCCCTTTCTTGCAACCGTTTTCTGACTTTTATTTGTTGTTGCTTTGCCAGGTTGAAAGAAGATTCAGTTTTGATGACATGCCATGAGTCGTAAGCATCATTACCTTCCGATTTTGTTTATTATGCTTCCCTTATTTCTTTCTTATGGTTATCTTTGCACTGAAAGGTTCCATTATTTTTATCTTCTCCTGTGACTATCTTTGCGCTCAAAAGATTCCCTTTCTGTTATTTTTGCTTTGTTTTAAAAGACAGAAATGTCTATGGCTTCCGGATAATGGAACACTTTAGTTTTCTTTTTTCTCTTTCGTTTTTTACATCTTTTCTCAATGATGATGAAAACTCTTGAATGTTGAGCTACTTTTTTGTTCTAGATCTGGGAGTCATCGCTTACGTTCACCATCTTCATATGTGTCAATCTACATTCCTTTGTTGAACTAGATGAGCCAATAGAGTAAAAAGGAGCGATTGTTCTATGCCTTCCCATATCAGGCTTTCAGGTGCCTGTGCTCCACATAAGCTTTTGTTGTTGTTTTTTTTTTTCCCAAATTGGTGGTGGTACCATTTCTGCAATAGCTTATTTCATGACGATCTCTCCTTGGTTTATTATCCTCTTCTCTGAAGATTTTGTTGCTTTTCACTGTGGAAACCGTAACTTTATGCTCTTTGATATTTGGCTTATCCTAGCTGTCTTTCTGCCTTCTTATTTTGCCCACCACGCTCTCCTTTATCTGGTGTGATACTATAAGAACAGACAGTTACACCAATGAGAGCCTCACAAGTTGTTTTAGAAGATGGCTCTTTTCTGGTTGTGGTCCATCCATCCATTTGTTTCTCTGTCGTTTGTTGTTAAAGGAATGATTCATTGCATGACCATTGATGAAGACATTTTTATTGTTTTCTTCATCCGTGGAGGTAAGGTTATCTCTTGTATATCTTTCCTTCTATAGCAGCTTCGATTTGTTGGATTGCTTAAGATTGTTTGCTATCAATTTAATTTAGCCATATATATATATATATGACAATATTAGGACTTTTGTTGTATTAGTTCAGTTGGTGATTGTTAGTTTTTCGGGAGAACACAGCCCATAGTTCGTGTGGCAGAATTGGCCTCAGTTGTGAGGAATAATTTCTGGACTAGGTTGACAGTGTTTTTAAATTGGAAGTGCAATAGTGGTTCACTTCCAAAGGCAATGGGATTTTAAGGTTTTGCTGTGTAGATTGTTGGCTCAGATTATCATGTTATAGTGCAATATTTTGTACTTCCCGAATTTGATTAAGGAAAGCCTAATTTGGAAGCTCAAAGTCCATGTTCATTAGAGAAGCATTCTGGGTACAAGTTTTTTATTGGGGGATCTGATTACTCAACTGCATTTTTTTGCCTGGATGTGTTCTAGTAAGATGAAGCAATTAGGTTCTTTTACCTTTATCAGGGAATGTAGTAATGTGCTGGATGAGGTTGTTTTGTTACCAAGGAGCGATCCATTAGCAAGTTCCTTTACTATAAGACTGTTAAAAGTATAAAAGGAAATATATAAATTTGAAACTCAAATTATTGAGATTTTTTGAAACATTTTGTCAAAGCAATTCTGTTTGCTTTTCTGCTACAACTCAGAGATGTGAAGTAATATCGACTGAGCATGATTAGTGGATTGAGTGTCCATTACTGCTCTAGTCTTGGGATTTTAAGTTATTCATGATGATGCATCATCACTATCATTGAGGAGAATAATAGGACTTTTCTTCATAGCTCTTTTGTCTACACATTTTGTTTATCTAACATAATTTTAAATCAATAAGTTAATGGTGCTAATAGTTATCATGTACCCTTCCCTTTTTTTCACCTTCTTTAAGATGAGACGTGTGTGTAAGCAAGCATGGTATGGAAGAAAAATCCTCATACGTTTCTCTTCTAACTTCTACAATAAAGCTCGTATAGCTGTAGATGCCTAGATTACTGTGATTTTTGGGACCCCATTGTTGGTAGTTGGAATGCATATCATCAGTTGAGGGCCATCTATAGGAGAATTGGAAAACTCCACTTTAATGGGGATCTACAATAACTATGACTTGTCTTGACACTGTGTCCATGAAAAATAGCTGTTCATGTTGTGTCTTTTAGCAAAATGTACTTGTAGTCGTCCACTCAGCTTCCATCTGCCATAACCTTTATATAGATGGAGGATGTTTATCATTGAAAAAATAAGGCATTACATTTAAGTGTGTTATGTACAAATTTAATATAGGAGAGATATCATTGTGGTAATAGGACTCAGATGTTGAAGATCAAATGCAAATGTTGTGTCAAAGTTCAATAAGAATGATCCTGTTGATTTTTAACTTGATCATCCTCATATAACAATTTCAATTCATATTTTTCATAATTGATTTCCCTTTTTTGTCTTTGTCTAGTCAGCTGACAGTTCTCTTTCTCCAACTCAGTTCACTATTTACCCAGCTAAAGGCCTTGGCATGCAGACTGTTGAATTGTTTCTTGAGGAAGGTTTCAGTTTGATTGGTTTGCTTCCTATCTTCTAATCTCTTGCTTATATTGTTGCTGTCTGGCCTTGGTTCTTTCTTCCTAAAGACATCTTAGGATTGAATGAGTTTGCAAGAACTGAATTACTCCAAAGAACACAAGGAATATGCATATGGGTGGTCCAGAATTTGAAAAGAGACATTTTTTTTATTCAAATGCCTGGTAGGATTATTATAAAAGCTAAATAACTAGAATCATCTTCAGATTACAATAAAATGAAATCGAGACCAAACTTTTATCATAAAGTCAGAGTTCTCAACGTATATACATCAAGTCTGGACTTTTTTAATAATGGAAAACAATCTTTTGAAAAAAAAACACTGATGGATAACCCATGACTTAACGAAAGTGCATCCAATCACAAAAGAACATGCCATGATGTTCCAACTGTTCGGGAATGCTACTAAATCTCTTCCTACAACTGAACTCTTTTAATGAAAGTATTACCAGTCAAACTAAGAACAATGAAATCTTATTTTAAAGTTTCTTAATACTATTAATCTTGATTCATAGAAGTTCATAGGTCTTCTTTAGACATGTCCAACCATTATAAGTGGTTTTCGCTTACTTTTTCCGTCAAAACTACACCTAGTATGAATGTAGTAAGCATTTCTTTTTCTATATTATGGTAACCTCATTCATCCATCTCAACATCCTCATTTCAAGCCGCCAGAGATTTCAAACAAAAAACAAGGGTGTCATCCTACAAATTGCTTGCTTACTAATGTTGGTCTCTGCATTTGATTTTCTGAATTTGGTTGTTCGAGTATCTTCATGACGAATTGCCTATTCTTGGTGATGTTTGGCTAACAAACCAAAATAGGTAGGTTGATGTTGAATGCCACAAACTAAATTTTTTTAAAAAAATCCTTGGTAATTGGTTTTCACACCTGCGTTGTAGTTGGTTTAGTATATCAATATAATTTTGACTGATTCCTAGCATAATTGGGGATCATGGTTGCATGACATAATTATGAGCTTAGTATCAGATTGGTATTAACATTCTTGTTTTAATTTATAGTTTTACTTAGTTTTACATGATTAACTATTTCTTTATCACTCAAGAATGGGCTCCATTTTTACACATTCCCAAACATTGACTTACTTAGGAGCCTACTCGAGTTGCCTGTAATCCCAGTGAAGATTCTGATATTTGGAGGTTTCACTCTTACATCAAAGGTGATGAGTTCCTTCTCTTTTTTCTGGTCATCATGTTTGAATTTCATTCTTTAGAACTAGTTTATGCCAGCAGTTAAATAATTAAGAATTTCTTATGATTACATACTCAAGGATGGGTTCTATTTGGGCACATCCCAAACATTGGACACTCAAACTAGAAGCAGCTTGAGTTACCATTAATCCCAATGGAGATTGTGATATTTGGAGGTTTCACACTTATGGAAAAAGGCAATGGGTTCTTTCTCTTTTTGCCAGTTATTATGTTTGAATTTCATTCTAGTTTATGCCAGCAGTTACTATTTTTCTGTTTGAGCAATCCCATTCCTAATCTATTTGATTTAGTTATGACTAGGTTTGACCAAAGGAACTATAAGCCTATGACTACAGCACTAGTTAAATTGTAGATTTAGTTGGTACCTTAGATGGACCATGCAATATCTTCACTGACGTTAAGTCCATCCAATAACTCTGCTTTTTGGTAATGTTGAAGCCCATGTCAACAAATTATCTTGTACATTGTTTAGACTGGTGTTAGGCTACTAGTTTAAGTAAACATGACATTTTTTACTTCAAAAGAAAAAAGACAAACAAACTATTGCAGTCTAAAGATGTATAATAATAAAAGCCCTCTGTAATATAAGTCTCTCACGTTAGCCATTTTTGCTGACCACCCACAAGTTCACATAAAGAGAGAGAAAGGAAGAGAAAATAGTCAAATACTTTAACTTGAAGATAGTTTCATTTTTTGCACCATCCATCTTAGACTAAGGCTTCAAAGATGCCTTAGTCCAATCAACAATCAAAATTTCAAAAGAAGTTCTGATCTGCATGCAATCAAGGAATCACAAGCATATGCAGCTGCATATGCAATTTAATTAAAATATTCAAAATTAATATTTAATTGAGTGTAAGTAAAGACTGCATAGTCAAGTCAGAACTTATTATTATGCTAAGACCCAAACAAAAAATATATTAATTTCATTTATTCTCAATGAAAAACTTATTTAGGTGGTAAGTTACAAGAAATAAATGAAGGCCATTGTGATGTCTCACATTTAAGGATGTACATAGTAGTAGCAAGATAAGAAGAATACTTGACTCAATATGGACAAAAAGGAAATATGAATCACATACATGATCATGTTTTCATGCATTTTGTGGAATCGATATTCGTTGATCTTGATTTCAATCAAAATCAAACACTGACTGATACTGACTCATCTTGCAGAGGTGCGAAACCTTTCACCTTATTTCTTATACAAATAAGAAAACTTCCGATTTTATATAAAAAGGAACTTCAAATCTGTACATTATTAAGAGGGTGCTTTCCACCAAGCTTTAGAACAGTTATGAGATTTTAAAAAATAATGAAGTTTGTAAGTCACTAAAAGTCCATCCAAAATGACATTCACATGATATAGCAATCAAGTGAAAATGCAAAAACTACATCCAACTATGCTTAAAATTTAAAAACGTGGAGGATGATTTTAATAATCCAAAACTTTGATGCTAAGCATTCAACTTTATGTATAGTCTCGCACCTAGTATTTTGCTGAATAAACTTAAGATTATGATTGCATTGCAAACCTCAAATATTTGTGGAACATAACGTATCTTTTAAATACCTGCTAGAAACTAAATTATAATTCTCCCTCTTGTAGTAGGTGTGATGACATACTGGAAACCATTCTTTAATGTTGGGTAGAAGCAGATAAGAATATTTTTAATTATCTGATGGAGGAGAATACCCAAGATGATAGATTTTGTAAATGCTTTAAAGTGGTTTGGACTACATACTATGCCAATTATGATGTGTATTGCTTCACTCTGAGCTTCATCTGCAACTCAGTTTTAGTACTAGTATAGATAACCAGATATGCTTCTACTATATAGTGCATAAGTGCTACTTGTATCAGGCATCCAATATGACTAGATTGATTTAGTACAAGATTCCATAGTCTTATGGTCACTAAAGAGTAGAGGTCACATGCTTCATCTATTCACAAAACCACACTTAGTTTTTTAAACAGGACATATCTTGAGCACTACAGTGTTAGAAATTGGTCCTGCTTATTTTTTGTAGGATAACTTATTTTTTTCAAGAAATCCATAAATTAACTACTATCATTTATACATATATGATAGTTTTGTTTTATATTTAAACAATGATTACATTCTTATGGTTCAATCAATCGGCAATTCACAACGCTGTTGTTGAAATTTCATCTGCAAAATCCAAAATTTGTCCATTCAGGATTTTTGAATTGGTTGTTCAACTTACATACAATGTTACATTTTAACAGTTTTCTCAGTGTCATCATATTCATTGACTGTTATGACCAGGTAAATGTTTGTCTTTTTTGAAATGTATTCATCATCATCATTTGTTTATCTCTGCTAAGAACAGAAACAATTGCATATTGCTCACATTACTTTTAGTACCATTTTTGGTATCAGGCACATTTGATATATTTTTATATATAACAAAAGCTGTTTATATTATCATATATATTTAAGTATATGGATATACATGCATAAATTATGTTGCTTGGATATATACTTTATCGCACATAGATATTTTAGATAGAAGAGTGGAATAGTTTTTCTTCTCTGCAGGTCCACATTCCAGGCTAAGATGAAAAGAACGTTGTCACCTAATCTACAATTGGCTGGACAAGTGCAGTACATGACTGATTTTAATACTATAAGTGGTACCCCCTCTTCTCTTTTACTTTGGGGTTTTCTTTGGTTGATGTGGGTGATATTTTCTTTACTTAAGAAAAAAAGTTAATCTACTTTAATCATGACACAAAATTACATTCAGTACAAATCTGGGCACTCAAATTATTGGAAGCCCTATAGACTTCTGCCTTGTATCCAAGTCTGCCAGATGAAGTATACATGGTCTTAAGTATATGATGACTCTTGACACCATCTTAATACATCAACCCTTCTTACATAGTATATACGATCAATCAGAATATTTTTCAAAGACCACCCTGCTTAGTTTTGGTATTGCACTGACCTGCAATAGCCTTTTTGGAGTTCCCTCATCAGTGCTTCATAGTCTTGCCTCTGCAACTTTTTAGATTTGAGCTGGGCGAAAACAGCAGCCAGCATTAACTGACTTGATGTTATTGAACATCATTGCACTTGGAATTGCTCTGGCTCAGAGTAGTAAGAAGTAAGTTTAAACTGTCTTACTACTTATAGCACATCCAAACCTCTTTGACATGTCATGTCAGACCTCACATGTACCTCAAGCAATCTTGATTGCTAATTCTTGTGTCTCAAAAATATGAACTTGGTTCTTCTTGATATACCTGATCATATAAATGTCCCTTTTATCATTGCCAAATAGTATCATTGTAAGTGCTTGTCAGAAGCTTCTGCCCCAGTTTCTTTCTCCTCAATTTCAGCTGCAGAATAAAATATATGTTTTCCTATGGCTTTGATATCATTCTACTAAACAAAACCAAATTTTTTCTTGTTATCCTTTAGTCACTCGTCAGCCAAAATTATTGCCCTTTCTTCTTTCAGGTTTCATATTATATTGTATTTGGACATAACTAAAACCTTTGGACAAACATTAAAACCTCAGCAAATTATTGCCAATAAAATAAAGTGATGCTTGTCAACTGCATGTAGGTTTGCAATGTAATGTGATTTTTTGCTTCAATTTTTACAGAATGCATTGCGTCAAATAGGTGAGTGAGTATCTTGTATCTTTCTCAGAATCAGTTAACCCCTCTTGAACCTAGTATTTTCATGTGCAGAGGCCTTAGTAGATGGACTCATAACTGAAGCTTAGGGGAATTACTGAACCAGCAGTTAAAAGTCTATTCCGTTATTTCTTGCATCTTTTTTTTGCAGAGGCTTCCTATATGTGGACTCAGCTCAAGCTGAGTAAAATCTTGAATTAACACTAAGTCTACTCCTTTGTTGCTCAGTTATCGTGACATCATATAGAATTCAATATTTGTAACAAGAAGGGATCTTCCTGTTCCAGAACATGTAGTCTATCCCATTATATCTTGGATCTTTTTTTGGCAGAGGCTTCCTATATGTGAACTCATAGTAAAATCATTAATTAACACTAAGTCTACTCCTTCGTTGCTCAGTTATTATGGCATCATATTTTTAGAATTCAATATTTTTGTAACAGGAAGGGATCTTCCTGTTCCAGAACATGTAGGTTGCCGCAGCAAAGTACCCCTTCAAGCAATTGGGAGAAGAGATCTCACCTTGGAACTCAGCTTGTTTCTCCGAAGTCGATGCCACTCTTTGGAGTTGACTATTGTTTAGTGCACTATTTAGATGCTCAAGCCCGATCGACGAGGATAAAAAATGCTGTGTTCAGATGGAAGAAACAAGCTTTCAGGTACATACCACTCCATCTCGAGCCTTTTTCATGGCATGCCAAACCTTTTTATTAGACTTGTCCGTGGTCTATATAGTTCAGACTTTGATGCTACTTTATGTTCCTTGTAATGGAGAGTGAAACTGATGTACTTGCTTTGGGTGAAGGCCTTTTAAATGATTGGCTCTTGTTTATGTTGTTGTCAGGCGGGACATATTATAAGGTACGAGAAGAGATGATAGATGGGGATGCTTGAGGTCTTACCATCAAAAACTGCATGTACCATGGTACTGTCACACTTTCAGCAACATTTTTTTTTTTTACTCCACTTTTCCCGCTTCAGCAACTCTCTTATAAAATAGAACATTTGTCTAATAAGATTTTTGAAGGTTGTAATTATCAGTTAATGGGCAATCCCCGGAATCATTAGGATATATGTGATGGAAACATTAGTCGGTCTTGTTCTTTCCCATTAATCTTTTTATAAAAATATATTATTTAATGGTGAATTTTGATATGGATAATCCTAACACTACTATGATCGTTAGTGGGAGGTCGCGTCATATACCTTGGCTTTCAAAAAGGGCTTACACTATCTACTCTTGACTGATTAATCAGTAACTGATTAATCATTAAAAGTTATGATTTCGCATTAATGATCAATGACATGGTGCGGCTTCACCGGTTCTCCTTTCCGTACGTTCGATGTCTTACTTGATCTAGAAAAGCAAGGGGATCAAACCGGATGAGCCACCATGACAATCTGTCTCAGGCGATACCCTTAGGGCACATGCCAATAGGTTGCCCTCATTAAATGCCTCCATAATGCGAGGAGTATCGATTCATGCTATCGGGCATTCATGTTGCACTCATTAAATGTCTCCACCATGCGGGGAGTATCGATTCATGCTACCAGGCATTCAGGTATAAAAGTCAGCCCCAAGTTAAGTAGGGGCAAGCGGGCAAGAGCTCTTCATTCTCTCACTTACATTGTGAACCTCACTCTCATTCTTGCTGACTTAAGCATTGGAGGTGTCGAGTCGAAATGCCCCTGACGCAAACCAGTTGTATAGGATTTTCGATGTCATCTAGAGATGTGATCAGGAGGCGGCTTAGCAACGAGGATATTCTAGTTCTCCAACCCAGCTTCATCATACAAGGGTCAGGTTGCTCATAGCGAACCACCTCCCCGACAGGCACTCGACACCAGCTCACCACGCTAGCTCTTCGCATCAGCAAGGAGGAGTCATCAAGAAGGATCTACACCTTTGACATTGAACCAATCGAACCGATCGATGATTCTCGTGTGTTAATATATTTCACATACAAAAAAATCCTCGATAATTTTTTCCCAAAATTTTAGAGTAGTCACATAATTTGTGGCATATGACAGTCATGCAATTCTCCTTGTTTTCTCTTTAGGTATATCAACTTTATTTTATTTATTAGTTGTGTTTAAGATAAAAAAAATCTTATTTTTGTTTTTTTCTTGGTCATCAACACAAAAAGGGACATTGCTTGTGAATGTTTTTTGTTTTTGGTCACTAACATGGCCTATTTGAGTTCCACTTTTGTAACAGCATTGTCCCATAAGCAGTCCTACACCATGAAGAAAGATGAAGGATAACCAGCCACAGATGTCATTTTCGGTCTGATATTTGATGAGATGTACCGATCAATAGTGATGTTGGAGAAGAAAACGAGCTAACTTACTCTCGAGAATAATCAAAGGAAAGAAAACAATAGTTATGACTTTATGTCAGTGTGTTGAATCACTGGTTTTCTCAGCCAGACAAGTTCGATGGGAGCATAGTGGTCCACCTAAACCAAACAGTTAAAAGAAGAGGTTTAGTGCTCTCAGAATTGAAAGCATAGTCTCGGCCTTTTAAATGTTGGAGAATGGAACAATCGACTTAATCTCAAGAAATAGATATGTTTGATGGGGAATCAAGAAAAGGAAACAGC
Organism: Ensete ventricosum; assembly: GCA_029747655.1. NCBI lineage: Eukaryota > Viridiplantae > Streptophyta > Magnoliopsida > Zingiberales > Musaceae > Ensete > Ensete ventricosum. Next base: position 7,256,195 of record JAQQAF010000003.1, read on the forward strand.
AGCTTTTGACTATCTATCTTTTTATATAATGACTGGTTCTTTCATCGCCAACCACACAAGTCCAATGGGAGCCCTAAAAATCTGGGAAAATAAAATAATTGGACTTGCAATCAGAAGAAAAATCATGGAAGAAATGTATTGTATCGTTTATTTTCTATTCACAAGCTAGAAAAGTCCAATGGAGGAAGCCATATAAATCCAGTAAAAGCAAATAATTAAAAGTTACAAATCAAAACAAAAATCTGTGACTTGGTTTTGGGGAAGAAAGCATTATATTTGATGGTAAATCAAAACAAGAAATCCATAGTTTTAACCATTTTTCAGTGTATAGAATGACCCCTTTTTTTCTTCATTGACAAGCTAGCCAAGTCCAATGAGAGCCATATAAATCCAGCCAGACCAGATAATTAGAGTTTAATCAAAAAAAAATTCAGCTAAAGTGATTAAGCTATGGGGCTAAGTACCTATTGTCCCTTATAATTAGACCTCCTTAGCATTATTACCCTTAAACTTAAAATTTTTATATTAAAATTTTTATGATATGAAAGTGAAACATCTAGATCTATTTATCATAATGTCGTCGATTTTATTGATGAAAATACGTAAACAATGGGCAAAAAAAATTTTCAACGTTTCAATTAATGATAGTGGATGACATCCGTAGTGGCAAATGGTAATGCCGCTAGAGGTCGCGAGTGGTTGCTGTGGATGAGGATAGTGGTGGTGAGGGATAAGGGCTACTCTTGACATCGACACAGTTGTTAAGTGATCATTTCATCGCTCTGCATCTGCATCGATGTTGATGCAGTTATCGAATGACAAAATAGTCACTCACTACGTCAGCATTGAGAGCGGCCCTCATCTCTCGCCACCACTCTCCTTATCCACAACAATCACCCGCAACCCCCAACGACATTGCCATCCACCACCATCAACACCGTCTACCACCATCAAATAGAAAGTTGAAATTATTTTTTTATCCATTGTTTTTGTGTTTTCATTAATAAAATCGATGGTGTTATGATAAATGATTTTGCATAACTATATGAATTTCAATGTAAATTTTTTAAGTTTAGAAACTAGAATGCTAAAGAAGTCTTAACTACAAGGCATAATATGTAATTAGCTCTTAAACTATGTCGATTGATATATTTGATGATAAGTATTAATCAACTTATTCTCAAGCAAGATTCATCTTACTCGTCCCTACTGATATACCAACCGATCGTTGGTGCGATACGCTTGGGCGTATCGATGATATCATAAAATTATCGAAAATAACTTCAAAATTATCTAAAATAAAAAAATTGATTAAGACTTCTAAGTTAAAAATAAATATATATTTCATATAATTTTAGTAAAAATAACCTAAATTATAAAAAAGTAGTGACATAACTTTTTTTTGGCTTTGTAGGGTAACTTTAGGTACATATCAGACATTCCTTTATCTGATATTTAATTATATATAATTTTTTTTAAATTATTAGATTATTTTTTTAAAATAATCTAAATTTTAAGTTTCAAATTAATCAAATAATCAATCATTAAACATATCTGATTTTACCACACAAAAAAATGATGGGACTCTATGGGCGGTGGATCTAAATTCTCGATCCTATGTATTTGTGTATCAATTTGATTTGTCGAGTCCAATCATGAAAATGATCTCATAAGACCATTGACTCTCTTACATCGTTATCATTATAAATCGAGGCACTACTATTCATGTCGCTATTATGCATTTGAATCGAATAGGTTGCTAAATATAATTGAGAAGATGTCATATCATATGACTCAATTATTTTCAAAAGTATGATTGATGTTATTATCTTACCATTTGTTTTTATCTTTGCACGTTTGGCAGATAAATATATTTAAAAACCCCTTCCTATGATTCAAACGATCAAATTGATCATTTAAAATTTAAACTAAGATAATTCGAGCCCTCGATTAGTAAGGGTCTAAATTAGATTGTTATCGATTGATGTAGGTTGGTAACAATCAGATTTTAATCATTACTAATTGGTACAAACCTTGATTGATCCAATACGAGATCATATAATGAGTACTATCCAATAGAGGATGATCTGCGTATATTGTCTATCTAATCTTACTCTCAATAAAGTATTATATTTTGACTAGTTTTCAGTATATAGAATTCTCCCTTAATTTATTGGCAAGTGAGCCGAGTCCACTCAGAGCCATACAAATCCAGCAAGACCAGATAATTAGAGTTGCAATCAAAACTATGCCAGTTGAAATGTGAAGGTTCTACACATAAATCATTAATAGGAAAATAAACGATTATATGACCCTTCCCAAACTTAACCAATCCTTGCTTTGGTGGTGAGCTTTCATTAAGCTTTGTGATCCAAGACTATTACAACCTCACAAACTTCTAACAAAGGCTTCAAACACATTTAGCTTTTAATCTGCCCAAGAAAAAACATGTATAGTGTAGCAAATCATGATACACACAAGGTATGTGTTGCCACAGCAGGTGGTGGTGCTGTATCAGGCATTGCAGAATCCAGACTTTATTCAGAACATCAACCTCATGATGAAAGTTATTTTCCTCTCCCTTACTGGTGGTGAGGTGAGCCCATGATGAAAGTTCTCAAACATCTCCCACATGATGACAAGTATAATACCAGATAAATGCATCCCACAGATAGAACAGTATTATACTGTCTGTAGAACTGGCTGATGACTTCAACTCTCACAGAAACATTCAAGCTGCCACTCCAACATGCCCCCATGGTAATACTATTGACCAAGAGACATTATTATTTTGCCACAAGGCTATTGGATAAATAAGACATTCATCAACCAGCAAAGTCCTCAAATATTTTAATTTTTTTTGCTAGCTGATTCCTTTGTCTTTTTATTGATTGGTATATAGGAGACATCAAGACTCAGTTGTGATTCTATCACAGATTAGTTGGTTCCTTTGGTCAACCAACACATACTTCCATGATAGTTAAGCTTTAAGAGCGCAGTTTAAGAAATAACTTATTTGTACAATGCTCACAAAAAAATCATTAATTTTCTTGTTTGTGTGTCATGGATCTGATCGCATCCAAAGCCAAATCTACTGAAGCCTTGAAGGTTGTATAAGATTCATGGTCACAATATATTATTTTTCTTGATCAAATTGCAAGTTATTAGGATAAAACCAGAGACTGGGTTTTGGATTGCAACTTACTTGGGTTGTATTCTCTGGGATGAACATGAAGTTGGCTTTTGTTGGGTCCTCCTCCTCCTCCTTTGGATGCTTCTTGCTAAAGCAAACACTACTACTATCTTTGACCATTGAATGCCTTTGCAAGTGCCCCAAAAATATTTCCAGTGGCAGCTGTGACTCTCCAACTGAACCAATAAATTCCTCCATTACCATCGCCTTCAATTCCACCTCCTCAATTTACTCCCTCTCCCTCCCTCCCTCCCTCCCTGTGAGTCATCAGCTTTGTTGTGCCCTTCACAGGCCAAAGGTACGCAACTTCATGACACTCTCTCTTTTGCATTAGCCTCCATGTGAAGACAATCTTGAGCTCCCACTCACTGCCCAAAAGAACAAAGAAAGTTCCTTTTTCCGTTCCAAGCTCAGAGGCGCGAATGGTGGCTTGGCACCTCGAAGGTGCTTCAAAAATTGGAACCTTTTGATGCCTAAAGGTGCCCATCTACCCTGATCGTCTCTTTAAGGTGCGTCTCCTTTCCTGTTACTTCGTTTTCTGAACCATTGAAGTGTTGCAGAGATGGTTGATGCAGGGCAGGAGGAAGGGAGGAGATGAGGAACAGCATCTTTTCATGACCAACAAGCAACCCAACTCTTGTTTGCTTGCTCTTCGTCGGTTCTTGATCCTTCGCACCTAATGGGCGTCGGGTTCTTTGCCTTCTACCTCTCGATAACTCTGCTGCTGAGGTGCTTGGCGTCGCAGCAGCCGAACACAGACGCCGCCTTCGTCTCTGAGTTCTTCCGGCAGATGGGGGTGGCGCCCTCCTCCGCCAATGGCAACTCCTCCCAGGTTTGCTCATGGAGAGGGGTCTCCTGCGATGACCAGACTGAGAGAGTCGTCAGCTTGGTGGCTCCCGGCTTCGGGTTCGCCGGCCCGATCCCCGAAATCACTATCGGAAAGCTCAGCGCACTCCGAGTCTTGGATCTCGGCGACAACAACATCACTGCGCTTCCTTCAGACTTCGGGGAACTGAGTGGTTCCCTCAGAATCCTTAACCTCTCCTCGAACGACATCGCGGGGCCGCTTCCGACCAACATCGGCAACTTCAAGCGGATGGAAAGCCTCGACCTTTCGCGCAACCGCTTCTCAGCCGAGATACCGAGCGAGGTCCGGTCGCTGTCGAGCCTGCGGGTCCTCAATCTCAGCAAGAACTCGTTGGAGTCGAGCATTCCGAACGCCATTCTCGGATGCGTCTCCCTGGTTGCGGTTGATCTTTCCAGCAACAGGTTGAGTGGGAGCGTCCCCGATGGTTTCGGCGCCACTTTCGCAAACCTAAGCACCTTGGATCTCTCAGAAAACGAGATCAGCGGAAAGATGCCGGATTTATCCGGGTTGAATTCGATCACCTATCTCAATCTCTCAGGCAATCTTCTCCAGGACTTGGATCTCGGGGGAATCCGAGGCCCGTTGCAGGTCATCGACCTTAGCAATAACCAGTTCCATGGCCTCATCTCCCATGTGAACACCAGCTCCACCTCCACCTGGTCTTCTCTGGTTTACCTTGACATGTCGATGAACGAGCTCACCGGAGAGTTCTTCTCCGGTCTGGGGGATTTGAGGTCACTAAAGCATCTCAATCTTGCATTCAACAAGTTCTCCAGCCAAGAATTCCTTCACATAGAAATGCCTTCTGCCCTACAGTACCTCAACTTGTCCAAGACCAATCTCACCGGCCAAATTCCACCTGGGATCCCTCAATTGCATGACCTGAAGGTGTTCGATGTTTCGCAGAATCATATCATTAGCAAGATCCCTGAGCTAAGCACTGGGAACCTGCAAGTGATAGACCTTTCAGTGAACAATCTCACAGGTGAAATCCCAGAGTCCTTGCAACAGAAGCTATCCAGTATGGAAAGGTTCAACTTCTCCTACAACAACCTTACTTACTGCGCCGAAAAATTTTCACAAGAAACAGTCACTTCGTCATTCATTGGGTCACAAAGTGACTGCCCCATTGCAGTCAATCCAAACGGTGTTGGATCCAAGGGAAGCAAACACAGGGCTCTCAAGCTAGGACTGGCCATAGCTTTCTCGGTGTTCTTTTTGTTTGCTGGGCTCATCTGCCTTGCCGTTGCATGGCGAAGGAGGGGGAGACCCTGGGCAATCAAGCAGCCATCGTTCAAAGAGGAGCAAAATGTCTCTGGCCCCTTCCGCTTCCAGACCGATTCGACTACTTGGGTTGCCGATGTCAAGCTTGCTACTTCGGTGCCTGTTATCATCTTCGCAAAGCCATTACTGAACTTTACGTTTGCTGACCTCTTGAGTGCAACCTCCCATTTTGATCAAGGAACCTTGTTGGCAGAAGGAAAGTTCGGACCAGTCTATCGAGGATTTCTTCCTGGGGGAATTCATGTTGCTGTGAAGGTCTTGGTTCATGGATCAGCAGTGACAGACCAGGAAGCTGCCAAAGAGCTTGAGCGGCTTGGCCAGATCAAGCACCCCAATTTAGTGCCCTTAGCTGGTTACTGCTTAGCCGGGGATCAAAGGATTGCTATATATGATTACATGGAGAATGGAAACCTACAGAATCTACTTCATGATCTACCACTAGGTGTGCAGTCAACTGAAGATTGGACTAGTGATACATGGGAGCAAGATAATGCTGATGCGCAAAGCATCACAACCGAAGGGATGACTACTTGGAGATTCCGACACAAGATTGCATTAGGTGCTGCAAGGGCATTGGCATTTCTCCATCATGGATGTTTTCCCCAGATAGTTCACAGAGATGTGAAGGCAAGTAGCATCTATCTTGACTCGGCATTGGAGCCTAGGTTAGCTGACTTTGGACTATCATATTTAGTTGGGGCTAGCATGGAGGGTGAATTGTCTCAAGGATCACCAGGTTATGCTCCTCCAGAGTTCTCTGAGCCAGAAAATGCATCTGCAACAACGAAATCCGATGTTTATGGTTTTGGGGTGGTGCTGTTTGAGCTGCTTACAGGGAAGAAACCGATTGGAGATGAATATGCTGGAGACAAGGAGACTACGTTGGTCGGTTGGGCGAGGGCTTTGGTTAGAAGAAATGAGCTCACAAGATTAGTTGATCCAAAGATTCGTGAAACGGGACCGGAGAAACAAATGGTGGAAGCACTAAGAATTGCCTATCTATGTACAGCTGATTCGCCATCGAAGAGGCCATCCATGCAGCAGATTGTTGGTCTTCTGAAGGACATTGAGCCTCCTACAATTTAGCATTGAATTGTTCAACACTTCCAAGTTTGATTCAGATTCAGGTCTTTGCTCTTCTCTTTTCTCACTTGTTTTCTGCTGTCTCCACTACATCTGAACAAAGGGTTTGCTATCACACTAGGGTCTCAGTCTCTATTTACCTTTTATGAACTACTTCATCTATCTCTACATTGGACAATCCTTTCATCTATGACAATATCGGTACTGTCCCTTAAAACTACTAGGAAAGCAACATTCAATTTAACCCTCTGTTCCCTTGTCAATGATACATAACTCTTTTAACCTCAAAATAACAGCCACTGACTTGTCCCTAACTAGTGAAGATTGCAACTGTTCTTTCTTTTTTTTTTTGGCTTGGCAGATGTCCTTTATCAGCAAATGGGATGTCAATTCTTGTCATGAATAATAATGAAAAATGAATCAGAGCTTGCTCAGCATAATTAAAGCATTGTTTATGCATTCAAGTCATCTGGACTTTGCGAATGAAGTCTTAATATAATAGAAATAAATATCAAGTGAAAAAAATTAATATGTACATATATATATATATATATATATATATATATATATATATATATATATATATATATATATATTCACTGTTCTATGTTGTCAAAACTTTAGGTTTTTTTTTCTCTTATTCAAGCAGGATTTTTCTTTGTATCAGTTAATGAATTAAAACGTTGACTAAAACCCCAAGTTTGTCAACTAGGATAAGTTATTCTTCCAAGCGGCAAGAATCAATCAATCCACTGGGCCCATAGCATGTCATACTCCACAAAGCAAGCCAATGAGCAAATTTTGTTGAATCTTCCATTCATATCTTAAACTCTGGGCCTTTTAGCTTCCAAGTGGGAGAATTGACTATCCACCATCCATTATAATTAGTCAATTAGATAGCCTCCAAGCAATCAATATCAACCCACTAGTGGATAAATTCAAGAGATAAAGTCTCTATAAGTTGATGTTTTTAGTTGAAATATTATGTGCACCAGTGACAACAATGATCTTTAAATCCCTGATGTCATGGATACTGATATTTTTATGTCGGAAAAAACTGTTTTGTCTTTACTGACTATGCTTCTTCTGCATGCATGTGTTTATGACAGACTTCCAAATTACAGTGTAAGATCTCTCTATTGGAAAGTAAGCTCATTCCAGTTTGCTACAAGGAATAGTTGTGATGAATGCATTATACTTTATTCATGTTTGCATATCATTCTTTTCCTTGTTCATTAGATATTGTCTTGTCACACAACAACCAGTATATTGTCTTCTTGCTGATTCATCAGTCAAGGTAGGACTACTTCTGGTTGATGCTTTGCTCCTTAGTGGTGTTCAGTTGAATAAAATCCTGTCTTCTGCTTTGGTAAGAGAAGATTAGGTATGAGTCCTTATGATGGCAAACCAAACACACTTGCTGGTGACTTGGTTGGTGTACATGGTTGATGTCTTTGACTTGGACTAGCATTTCAAGATGATTCTTGGTACTATTTAAGAAGTGGGAATACCTAAATGATTGCTTCACCTTGTCTTTGCCCGAGTCTCTTCTTGAAATCTTTCGTTCAATCAAGTTTCCATCCTCTCTCCTTTTTTTGTTATTCAACACAGGGGAGACATAATAGCAGCAATACCACCAAGAAAATGGAAAAAAAAGAAAGAAATCTCTAGTAATATTGGGAACAAAATGGTAGGTGAATCAGGCATGAGGCTATCATAAATTCTATTTTTTGGTGTTGTCAATGGAGAACACCATACCAGTGAATAGGAGACTTGCAATGGGAAGGACTTTGTCAAGCATAAAACATAGTTCAATAAACATAGTCTTCTTCTTAGTTCCTATTGAGCTTGTGGGGATTGGAGACTTGCAATGGAGGTTTCTTTATTTGGATTAACACAGAAAGATGTGGGAATTGAATGAGTCGTCACAGTGATTATTACCCACAATTGTTGGCAAAAAGATTATACCGAACTAAGATATCATAATATGTTGGAATAAACATTATGATTTATTTTTATCAAGACATCTTCCAAACATTATGTTGGTGTTGATTGATTCGTTGATTTAAATTCCTCAACAAGATATTAGAGTCTAAGTCCACAAAAAAAAAAAAAAGTGAGCCAAAAATTAAAAGAAATAGGTAGAAGAAGAGATCATTGACTTCAGTTCAGTAAAAGATAATAGATCAAGCTTGGTTTCAATTATCTTTGCAAATAAGAAGAAATGATCTTACTCACTCTGAAAAAAAAAAAAATCGAAATTAAAATTGAAAGAAACTAGTTGCTGAAGAAATGAGATGGTTGTTGTGATTCACGAGGTCTATGTTGTTGTAGCAGAAAGAAACCAAATATCTTGCACTTGAATTAGATGAAAGAAAACAAGAAAAAAAATTGATGATGTATATTAAATTTGATCCGTAATTTAGTAATTTAATCTTTTGAATTGCATTTGGTGTCCAATTTATCAGATTGGTTTAACTCAACACAGGTACTCATCCATTGCCTTTTTTTGTCAGTCATTATGTGTGCATCGAGAAGGATTCAAACCATTGACCTTTTAATGAACGTCTTAAATATGCACGCTAAAAGAGATTGACACACGATAACAACTCCGGGAAACAACGGATCGTAACCAACCCTGATAACAAGCAGGAGAAAGAGAACTCTAACCTGGGTTTAGGTGGTCGGCTGCCATCGTCATGGTGGGTGACCTTCGCCGGGCCAACGTGGGAGGGCTTGGACTAGTAGGAGAGCGCCGAGTAGCCGATGGCGGTGACGATGACGATAAGGAGGCCGGCGACGGGGCTGTTCGACATCTTTTGTCGCTCGTGCAGCATCTCGTCGGAGGAGCTATACTCTCTCTCTGTGATTGACATCCGACAGCGAGTGGATTTCTTGGCGCGTTTGATTCTCGAAGCCAAGCGGTGGGAACGGCTGTTAGAGGAGAAGAATAAACATTGGGGATTAATTTCTTCTCCCTGGAAACCAACGATTGGAGGTTTTGCCAAGATGTAGTGGAATGGGCAGATGCACCACTTAATGGTGTAGAGGTGTTCATTAATGTCATTCAGTTTTAAAACTTAAAAGATGATCGTAACTTATATTCTTGACACTTTTCTTCGCCTGCAACATCAATCGATCTATCGAAGCATAAGTTTATTGGCAGCCGCCCACCGATGCGAAAAGAGTTATGCATCATAAATAGAAAAAAGAAAAAAGAGAGTCCGCAATGCATAATTCAATTATTCTGATGCATTCACCTTTTGTTATCTTTGTAGCCAACTAATCCCAACGACAAATATTGTAGAATTATTGGGGTTTCACTATTTCTTTGATTCCTCTGTATAAATATTCAATAGCCCAACCAACAAATATTGTATAAATGCCATCTTTTCGATTCAAGCCTCTTCTTTATTAAGCGAGAAGTTCCGGTGGCATATTTCATATCTATTTTTAATTTTTAAGGTTTCCTTCTCCTGCAGCGAATGTTTTGTTGCTATTTGACTTGCAATTTATTTTTGTTTGCGTCGATTCATCCTGATGAACACTTCCTGGTCTTTTGTGTTCCATAGGGACAACGCATCAGTTCCATTCTAGATTACATGGAAAGGCTTCCTCCAGCCAGCCAACTAATCGAGAAATTATAAGAACCAGTCACAAGAGGATGCCATCGTCGCTGCTTCTCTGAATTCGCCTACCAGTTCTTATCTTCCATGAACTTGTAATTGATTCTCTCGTAGGAACAATTAAGCGAGAAGATCTGCTGATCAAATGTTTGATACGTTCTCTACGGACGCTGACAAAGAACAACATAAAATGATCAAATCTTTGACAGTTCCGTAAACTTAGATGTAAATGTGAGCTTTATTACAATAATATATCAAAATGCATGAGTGATGACATGATCTCTTTATCACTAGCCTCCTAGGAACAACTGATTTATCTTTATCTATTCAACCAACCCACAATCACAAAACAGAAAAAGCTCATTTGGCAGATCAAGATTAATATCAACTTGAAAACACCCAGCAAGACATATCATGTATTAGGCAAAAGTTAAGTAGGTCCACTAGATATCAGCATAAGTAATCGGCATGTTCCGTGCTCATTACCTTCTAATGGAAACTTAAACATTAACTAAAGCATATAGATCTACCAATTTCTTGAGTACTACACTAACAGTTAGCTGCTTTACCTCCCCCATTAGCTGCTGTCTCTGTGATGCTGGCCAGTTGATCCTATCCCTGCTCATCACCTACTCACACAAAAAGCATTAACCATAGCATAGATGCACCAGTTACGCAATTGCTACACTAAGAGTTAGCTCCTTTACCTTCTTCCCCAGTAGCTGCTGTCTCTGTAATGTTGGGCAGTTGATCATCTTCCTTTTCCTTCTTCTCCTTTTCTATCTCCACATTGTCTTTTGTAGCAGTCTCCTCTTTGATCTCCCTGTCACATGTTTGAATGGTGGCCCCTGCTAAACTGGAAGCCTTCGCCAGCAATTTCATCAGTGCCCTGTGTTTCTTCCCGCTGAGATGGGTGGTCATCATGATGTGGCTGTTGCATTTCACATTGCAGTGTTTGCACCAAAGGAAGGTCCCATTCTGCAACACCTGGTGCATTTTCCCATCAACTGCAATATTCACAATCTTTGGTTCATTGTTCGGACCACCCTCCTCATTAGCAACATCCATATCTGGTTCAGAACAGGTGTTCCCACCTTTCATCTTAGCCCCTGTTTTCACGGCCTGAAGTGTTGCTACTTTGGCTTTGTGTCTCTTCCCTTGGAGATGCTCGTTCAAAGCCATTTCACCAGTTGCTGTAACCCGACAGAGAGCGCAACCCCAGTCCCTGCTGGCTAGCCTTGGGGCTTTATTGGGTGTTGCATTTGCTGCAAACTTCCTCTTTTTTTCAGAGATCATATCATCTGATGGTTGGACCTACAACAAAAATTAAGAACAGTTTTGTGCTTTACTGATGATCGACATCACCTAAGATGTGAAATGTTTAGATGACAAGTTTTGTGCTGGATATGATAACCATGGACCATTGTGCATTTTTATAAATATTTACAAATCCAATTAAAGAAGAAATTGCAGATGAAAGATGAAATGTTCTTCAAACAGAACTACACCATTGTGCAATACTTTCCGGTCACACCCAGAGTTGGAGTTCTAAATGAATTTTTTTAACAGAGAGAACAAAAACAATAATAGCATTATCTTCATTTCTTACCTGGGTAATGACCATCTCTTTGGACACAGTGGTACTTATCAAGCACACTAAATATGGGGGCCATACCAGTTGGCACAAGTCAAGAACTGGCTTGGTCATGTGTTGTTACAAACACAGGCCAAACGGTTGCAGCATATGTGGCAATCTGCTATCCGGGATAAACTAGTGCAAAAAATCCTCCTACTAGAGGACTGAAGTTTCTAATTCATTGACATCATTTGTCATCCAAATCCAAAAATGTGTATGCTTTAACATCAACTTGCTTTTTCTTATTCACACAATTTAGTCAAATAAAAAATCAGCAAAATTTACACCTTATGTACTTCTATGAATGCTCACCCATCTATATATCCACTCACCTTACAGAAATTCCAAAATGTGAGTATCATAACAACAACAATAGTAACTTAATCTAAGCTCCAAAATGCTAGTGTCAACTGTTATTTCCCATGCCAACTTTGTGTTGGCATAGGAGTCAACTGAAGTTTTGTTATGCCGAGACCCACTATTAGAAGCATTCTTCTGTGTCATGGCACATCTGCCTTTTCTTTTCAGATATTGTTGTTAATCTGATGTTATCGGTACTTTTACATTCACCACACTTGGCTTTTCTTTAAAGAATATTGATATCAGCTAACATCTTATGTCAAAGTATGTTTACATAGGATAGTGTACAAAAAGATATATGACATGGCAATTAGATATGTCAATTTAATTTAGTGTCCTTTTACATCTATAGGCTACTTAGCTCTTGCTTGACCCTCTCTCCTTCTCTCTAATATCTCCAGTACACCCACTAGCTATCACTTTTATATTGTCATCATGTTTCATCATGATAGTTGATCGTACAACTTCTTCCTAGCCCATGGAAAATGACCAACAGCAAATATTGTATGAAGGAGAGACAAGTAGATAATAGGCCTAAAGAAAAGGTTAACTTTTACTAATTCATATCAAATAATCGTACATACTTTTTTACAACAACAAACTTACCCTATATATAGATATATTTAACATAAACATTTTGGAACAAAAACATTATTCCTTTGTACATCTAACATCTTTCAAATTAGAATAATTACATATGTATGTGATGAAGGCCTACCATAATAAAATTTTAACTTGATTTTACTGTTTAAGGCCTTAACTGCAGCAAATATGGATGCCAGAGCAGATTTGAGCAAATGGCAAGATTTAAAATTATAAAGAATAGAAAGCAAGAAGTATAGAATTTATTCTAGGCTAAAAGAGTGAATTTAAGCACTTCAGTGTTCAGAGGCTCACTAACTTGTTCTAGGCTGAAAGTTGTCAGCGAGAATGTTACAACAACAGTGCACAAGGTGTTTATCACCTGCGTAATTAGTATAAGTAATTCCTTATACCTTGGCTGCATGCATTTATTACAGAAAAAGTATAACAAAGGAATAAAGATGGCAGCAATCCAGCTAATCCAAACAAAATCATAAAAATAATTATGATGTGAATTTGTGAAACTGTGCCCTGGATGCAAACTAAAACAACTTGAGCTAATGGCATCCAAGTCCTATTATCCTAAAAAAGCAGTTGACTTACTGCATAATACTAAGAATGTATCATGTAAATAGAATTACATGAGTGGAATGTAGTAAACAGGTCAACTCTAAAAGTAAGCAGCATAAGCAAGCATAGCTAAAGACCAATGCTGTAAATGAAATCAAGAAAGCCCCACAAACCTAATAATACAAAAAGAGAGGGGGAAAACTTATATAATTACTGAAATAACAGAGCAATCTACAAAACTTATCTCCTGAGATCATTTTACCAAATATGCATCACGAGCAAAACTTTTACTCAGACAGTAACCACAAGTAATAAGATGATTCATAACCTATAAAGAACCGTAATGTATGTGAACAAAGAGAAAGATTTCAGATAGCGACCTCCGAATAAGATGTAGTGTTGGTGCTCTTCTGATCCAGATCCAGAGCGGGCAATTGTGAATACTTTTTCTCTGTCATCAACGGTGGAGCGCCAAGGGTCCCAACATCATCAGGCCCAGCTTCAGGTGGAGCCGTCAGCAGACATCGACCATGTTCGCCCCTACGCTTCGGATCTGAAGCAAAAGAAGTAAACTTATTCTGCTCCCGTAACCTCTCCGCATGAACCCTTGCCGTCGCCAGCTCCACCTCAAGTTCTCTCCTCACCTCCTCCTCAAGGATCCTCCTCGCCGTCATCTCCCTCAATATCTCCTCCCGGATCCGCTCCTTCTCGATCGCTCGCTGGAGAGGATTCATCAGCGATATCGGCGACGCTTCTCTAGCCCTAGCGAGATCTCCGGCAAAGCCAAGGAAGCCCACTAGCGATAGATGCATGTGGATCATATCGAACCTTCTTGAACACGATAACAGAAACAGAAATCGATGAAGAGTCAAAGTCATGAGGATCCAACCCCCTTACCTCTTAACGGTCGGTCCCTGATGTGTCCATCGGCGCAGAAGGAGAAGGGGTTTGGGGGAAGGCCGGACAGCGGATCCTCCTCGCCGGATCGACGACGGAACTCCATGAGGTCGACGAGATGAAGGGATTAGGTAGGGTTCGAGTTCTGCAGAGCCCAAAGAGGAGCGAGCAATGACAAAAAGGGCGAGCTTCTTTAAAAAGAAATAGAAAGCGAAGCGCGGGAGAGGAGTCTTCGCAAGGGTGATTTAGTAAATATAGGCTGATGGAACAGATAGGTATTTGCGACCGGATCGGATTTGATCTGAAAAGAGAGAAGATCCGAATCGGAGACCGAATCCGAACTCTAGACGGGATGATTTGGGCCATCATCACATTCGAATCAAACGAACTCCAAATCCAAATCCGAATCCTCGATGTGGACCCAGAAATCGGAACAATTCAGATCCGACTCCGAATCCTTGGTGATGCGATGGCTGGGTCACGAAAGGAGTTACGCCCATAATATGATGCGGAGTTAATTGGGATGGATCCAAATTAAGTCGACTCCGAATCCGGATTCTTGATGGGTTGCAGAATTTTGAGAATAGTCATATAACAAGCTCCGAACGTGAGTCGTTGATGGGATCATTGAGTCATGAATGGAGATGGAGTTACACTTGGAATCCAAAAGAATTCGGGTCGCGTATAACTCCGAATTGAATCCTCGTTTGAGTATATGTTGTGTAAATATTTTAAATTTTACAAACTCCGAACCCAAATTCTTTCTCCTCAAGATTTTTTATTAAACAAATAAACAATTGATGATATTACTTTTTTTTTTCAAAATCATAAACTTAAATTAGTTACGGAGCAGTTAGTAAGAATATTATTATTATCTAGATTAAAGATTCCATAGCATACCCATGCAAAAAAAAAAAAAAAGAGAGTGATGAGAGGTGATTTTGGATCGCAAGTGGAGATGGGAGGTGATATTTCTACTAATTCCCTCATTAGTTAAAGCCAATGCTTTTGATCAAAATAGTGGAGGATTAAAGATGTTGATTGTGATTTTTTTGTAATTAATCATCTTTAATATAAGGATTAAAAAATTTTCATAAGGTTAAAAAAAAGTTTTGTTTGAAAAATGATATTAAATATTTTACTTTCATACATACGATCTCAATATCATTTTTGAAAATTTGAGAATTATGAATGTTAAAATTAACTAATTATAACGAATAATGTATAATTAATCTTGTATGTGACGTTTTGATATTTTCACGAGTAAAGATAATTTGTCAAAATTAATAAAAGAGAGATGCTAAGTGAGAATCTAAATCCTTTTGTTTAATTAAGTCGTAGGTCATAAACTATGCATCAAAGAAATGAAGCAGCTTAGTGATTTGTGTGTATATAAAATAAACCAAAGATTTTTTTTTCAAATACGCCCTAGAGAAAGCTTGTTTGAGTTCGAACCGAAGCGATAGAATGTGTTGATATAAAAAGAAAGTCCATTCTAAAGTAGGAGGCATTAATAAAAAAAAGATTACAATTTTTCTTTGACCTAATTAAGAGGGCGACGAGTGCAAACCCAATCATCATCCTTAGGACAATAAGAAAAAGATATTGAAAATTGAATTAATAAGATCATTGAACCACATTTGGTGAATGAATTAGACTTTCAAAAAATTATGTTGAATGAGGTAAGACACAAATGTGACAGTGTTTAGAATATATATATATATATATATATATATATATATATATATATATATATATATATATATATATATATATATATATATATATATATATATATATATGTGTGTGTGTGTGTGTGTGTGTGTGATTATACTTGTAGTGTTAATTACGAATTTAAGATATCCTTTTTCGCTGAATTAATATTTTTTATGCCACTTGTTCTACATTGATAATTAAGTAAATTGAACTCCTTGAGCAGACAAAAAAATATTTTGCGCTAATGAAATATGTTATATAATATAAAATTGATTGATAAAATATAAAAGAATTATTCCATAAGATGGACATTTGTTGATAAGATAAATAAATATTGATGTGGTCGCATGCACGCACTCACGTAGAACAAGCACGAAAACGGCACGTGAACAGTGACGTCAGCAATAATGGCAGGCATCAGTTATTCAGGGGAGACATTAAGGGTATTGTAGTCAAACCAGCTTAAAAACTGAATCCGATACGGAAACGCCGAAGGCGCGCCGAGGCATCAAGACGCTTCGATTAGTTGATCTCTACCCCTCAATGCTTATCTTATTACGATATTGCTCGCCCAAAGCTATCCTGGGATAATAAGGGTTTCGATCCGCCCCCTTCGTTTTGGCTCCCCTCCTCTCCGCCCTTCTCCGCCGCAGAGCGCGAAGGGGCTTCTCCTCGAGATCCTTTTCCTGCTCCTGTTGCCGCTTCGCTTCTGCTTCATAGTTCGGCCTTCTCGGCGTCGATCGAGACCGTAGCACCGCCCACTCACAGAGAGTGATTTGTCGAGGTATGCAGTCGGATCCGGCGGTCATTAGCTTGAGGCCTGGCGGCGGCGGCAACCGAGGTAGCAGATTTCTCGCCACCCGTTTCGATACCGGTGCCTTAGGAGCTGCTGCCTCTCTGAGCTCGTCTGGTATTCCCGCCCTTCGGCCCCATGGCGGTGTCGGCCTCGCCTTGTCGCTCAAGGTCGATTGGAAGCCCTTATTAACATAGCGTTTCACTTCTTCGGTTACGGTTCATGGTTTTGACGTCGTGTGGTCGTTAGTGTTCTTGATATTTTGTGTGGATCTCATGTTTGGTTGACGGAATTTGTTAGACGCCGATCTGGTTTTTTTCTTTTACCTTGGAGCGAATTTTCTGTGGGAAAAAAAGGGCCTTTGTTGGAATTCTGCAGTGTTTAGATTCAAATCCTCAGTTTTTCATATATGGAGATTCTTTACACCATTTAGCTCAACAGAAAGATTAAATTTGGCAGGAACTTTAGCATTTGAAATGCTTCCTGCACTTAAATAGTGTGAAAGGTGATTGACTCATTTGGCGTTTAATCATATTGCAAACAGCTTTTGAGGATGTTCCTTTTCTGATGATTATTTCTTTTTATTTAATTTTTAAATTTGAATAATCAATTTGCAAATTCAATTTTCTGTAATTCTGTTTTATTAGGTTGCAAGTATTGACCAGTTTATTCACATTTAGAAAGAAGAGGTAACTTGAATCAGCTTTTCTCTAAATGATTGAATCTCAATTTTAACCTGAGATGAATGAAATAAGGATACAGATACATTTTTCTCTAGATAGTTTCAGTTTTATTCAAGCCAATTTCTGATGTTTGATGTGCTCATTACTGATATGCATGAAGCCTTGTCTTGGGGTCACAGTATGTTGTTCACAAGAAAGCAATTCTGTTTATAACTTCTTTTATATTTTAATCATTGGAGTAGCTACCACTATGATTTTTTATAATGTATAAATCTTCTTGCAGACTGGGGATTCAAGGTTTGAAAGCCTTGAGCGCATTCGTTACACAAAGGACCAACTTTTACAAGTCCGTGAGGTTTGTATAAATTTACGTGCTGCTTAATATTTCCTAGGTTGATCATATGAGGTGGATATTCACACAGAGAAAAGGTTTTCTTTCTGTATGTTATAATGAGTGTCTATCCTGCCTATAATGATGAATATGGAATGGCTTATCTTCTATTAGACCCAGTCTATGAGCACATTAGCTGGTTAAGCTATCATTTGAGTAAGCTCAGTGGCGTTTTCATCACTTTTATTTAAAAAATGAGCCTTTGCATTGACTTATTTTTTTCTTGACAGCAAGCTGTGACTCATGAAGATATTTTGAAAATCAAGCTGGAGATTGATGCTGATTTATCCATCGAGGATCAGACGTGGGGTCACAGCGAGAATATTGTATGTTATTTTAGGTTTATGAATGTAATTGCATACATTTTGCATGTAACCATCAATATGTACATTTTAAGAGTACATTGGAGCAGTTCTAACTGATGTCAGACATTTTGATCTCCTACATCTATTTCCTCAGTAAAAAGACATGAATGTCTAATTATTATTTGCTTGTTACTTCTAGACAATTTTTATTCTTGGTCACCATTTTGATATTTTTAATATTTTAATTTCAAGCTTCTTAAACTTGCTGCATGTATCATCTAATGTTATATATGTTTGCCAGTTGCCAAATCAATCACAGAGCCGTTATTATGAACAAGACAATCGTGACTGGCGTGACCGACCAGGGCAGTTGTCTTCAGTTAGAGATGAGAATCTTGACAACAAAGAATCAAATATCTCGAGTTCAAGAGTTGAAATAAACCAATCAAACAGGCAGGATCAACTGAACAGCCACTTCTCTTCAAAAGTCCATGTTTCTTCTACCCAGGTAGATGAGTGTTCAGGAAGCTATGATTCTATTAATTTCTCATGCTGACTGGTAAAGCGATTGCTTGCTTGTATGTCATGTTTGTTTTGTGCTTTCTGGCTTGCTTCTTTCTTTGCATTGCTCTTATCTTGTACAACTTGCCTCCAAACTTAATAGGTTACTTCTCTGGATAATCTGTTGTTGTATGGTGAATTGTCCTTTTTTGTATTGAAGCTAATAAAGTTATTGCAAATTGTGTTAATCAAGTTTTTCGCCATTTCTGCAATTAAGATCAACTGATTAAATTGTAATAATTAGGAATTTGTCCATTGTTTGTCATGCATTCCTTTTGTAACTTCTATGAACATTATTCTGGATTTCTTAATATTTCATTGATGTCTGAATTCTTCTTTATTTGAGGACATATGTCATTCATGTGGTACATCCCCAACTTTCATAACTACTCTACCTGCTGAACCATGACACACATAATGTTTGTACTTGTTTGAATTTATGTATCTCAATTGGATTTTTGTGATTGTTGCTCGAGCAGAAAATCGAGAAGACATTTGCACATTATTCACTGCAGTACTTGGTTTTTAACTACTGACTCCGTTGTATTTTTGTTCCTCTGTTTATTATATTAAAGATAGCATCTGTTACTAAGCTTCTGTATTAACTCACTGCATCCTTTTGTTGAAAAGATATACTCCATGGACAGGACCCAAAATTGGTTGGCAAACTAGTTTTAATTACCTTATATTCTATGCATCCTTAATATCTACCTTAGGTCTCAGACGTCATGTTATCAAGCAAAAATGGAATTGTGCAGGAAGCATATTTGTTGATTTTGATTTTCCAGAGCATTAATTGGTGTATCTGTATTAAGGACTCGGAGTCCCTGTACTAAATCATGATTGGTTCTAATTAAGTTATGTACAGCATTGTGTCCTGTCTTGTTTATTTTTACAGAAGTAGCTATGCAGATATCTTTACCCAATACCTTTTGAACTAGAAACTCGAAAGAACAATGAAGGACCCCAAATCCATTTGTTTTGATGGAATGACTTTTATGTACCAGTTTTTATTTGAATTCAATGATGATGAACAAATGATGCATTTGAGACAACACGTTTGTGTCAATGAGCTGCCAGCCGCCAGTCGATAATTGATATCCAGAGCTCATGTTTATAAATATCGGGCTTATTTCATTAATGAAGGGCTACGACCTACTTAATATCTTTCACAATTGCTAAGATAGATTGAATGGTTGTCGTTTTGATCAGTTGTATGGCCGCATTTTTCATTAGTGGTTCTAACATTTTCTCAAAATAGTTTTCTTATTCGGTTATAGCATTATGCCTATGAGTTAAATAAGATTGATAGGCAAGTAGTATTAGTATAAATTACATTTTGTATGTTTCTATTGGCCTCAGAGTATTCACCATGGGATCTCAATTCATGTTCTGCATGTTCTGTGAGCTCATTTTTATAAGTGTCATCCTGATGTTTTAAACATGTATGTCTGTTGTCTCTCAGCTACATTAGTTTGTTAGTGTAGATTAAGGTTTTCCGTAATTTATAATTATTTAAACAAGTTTTACATATTTGTAATTTAATGAATATTGATTATTTTTTGGCTCTTGGAGGTTTGTGAGACATAATAATAAACAAAGAGACAGGATCCATCTAGGTGTCTATATTTATTGTTTGGAAATGAAATTATAGAAGATCATGATTGCTTGATTTTGGAAATGCATAAGGATCATGGCTTATAAACTGTTTTACATTTTGTATGTTCTTTTGAGGGATATTGCTTCTGTTCTTGTTAAAGGCCCATGAGCTTGTTAAGCACTTTTTTTTTGTTGCTCATACATTTTAACTCCCCTTTCTTGTTTGTATAAATAATATTTGGTACTTTTAATTGCAAAATTTCAGCCAGGGAATAACACTCTAATCAAGGCTGAAGTACCATGGTCTGTTCAAAGAGGCAATCTTAGTGAGAAAGAGCGAGTCCTAAAAACTGTAAAAGGGTAACTGACCTCTTTCTTTAGTTTAGCATTGTAAACTGTGGTCAATGGACAATTAGTTACTTTGTAGTTTCTGTGCTTGTATGTATTGCTTACTTCTGGTTTGAGTTTTTTTTTTGCGTAAAACCACAAAAACTGTTGACTATATGTAATTTTTTTGGTTGAACCGTTGCCTACTTTTTGTTTTGCTTTCTAAATAAACACGACTAAAATTTCTTTTTATGAAATTTTTGTAGTATATTGAACAAGCTAACACCAGAGAAATTTGATATTCTCAAGGGTCAGTTAATTGATGCTGGAATTACAACACCTGATATCCTGAAGGTTCTTACCTTGCTTTAGCGTACAAAAAATTTCTTATAAGAGTTCATTTGTAGAGTTTACTTCCAAATTTAACTTGATAAACACTCTATTGCTGCAGGGTGTCATTACTCTCATATTTGAGAAAGCTGTTTTTGAACCAACATTCTGCCCCATGTATGCCCAACTCTGCTTTGATCTCAATGAAAAGCTACCTCCATTTCCCCCTGAAGAAGTTGGTGGGAGGGAGATTACCTTCAAGCGTATACTGTTGAATAATTGCCAGGAGGCATTTGAAGGTGCTGACAATCTAAGGGCTGAGATAAGAAAGCTGACTGATCCTGAGCAGGAAATAGAAAGGAGGGATAAGGAGAGAATGGTGAAACTTCGTACTCTTGGTAACATTCGGCTTATTGGTGAACTGCTTAAGCAGAAGATGATCCCAGAAAAACTTGTCCATCATATTGTTCAGGTAAGTTTCCTGCGTAGTAAATCTTTTTCTGTTTTGCTGTGGATAATTATGAGCCTGTTTACATTCTCATACGGTCTTTGCAAGCAGGAGTTGCTGGGGCATGATAACAAAGCCTGTCCTGCTGAGGAGAATGTCGAAGCAATCTGCCAGTTGTTCAACACTATTGGTAAGCAGTTGGATGAGAGCTCCAAGTCTCGGCGTTACAATGATGCCTACTTCAATCGCCTGAAAGAGCTGACAACCAATCCCCAATTTGTGTCTCGTCTAAGATTTATGGTTCGTGATGTGCTTGACACGCGTGCCAACAACTGGGTTCCTCGCCGTGAAGAGGCAAGTTTCCAACTCTTTCTAGCCATTTCCAGTTGCAGGTTTAACATTCCATTCTTTTAAGACATGTAAAGCGAACAACATTCTTTAAATTGCCTAGTCTAAGATTTGTTAGCTTATAAGTCTTTTTCAAGAATTGCTAAACAAGATATATTCTATTGCATGCCCTCAGGAGAGAGATCAATGGGCAGAAACTGATTTTGGTTGAT
Organism: Ensete ventricosum; assembly: GCA_029747655.1. Lineage (NCBI taxonomy): Eukaryota > Viridiplantae > Streptophyta > Magnoliopsida > Zingiberales > Musaceae > Ensete > Ensete ventricosum. The sequence goes on from JAQQAF010000003.1 coordinate 7,278,007, forward strand.
CTAAAAAAGAATTGCACAATGCTATTGGTTTTCTTTAATATGTTTGCTTAACCCGGTTTTGCAGGTAAAGGCCAAGAAGATCACTGAAATCCATAGTGAGGCAGAAAAGAATCTTGGGCTGCGTCCTGGGGCAACTGCAAGCCTCAGAAACAGTCGCAATGCTGGTAGTTTAGGGAGTGTCAGTCCTGGTGGTCTTCCAGTTAGTCGACCTGGAACAGGAGGAATGATGCCTGGGATGCCTGGAGTGAGAAAAATGCCTGGGATGCCTGGTCTAGATGGGGACAATTGGGAAGTTCAACGGAGCAAGTCTATGACCAGGGGTGATGCTAGAAGCATGCAGAGTCCTCTGGCAGCCAAGTCATCCTCCATCAACTCTAAATTATTACCCCAAGGTAGTGGTGGCCGGATAGCTGGTGTGACTAGTGCATTGTTGCAGGGCAATGGCTCACTCTCTCGTCCTTCTGGTCTCGTCACTGTCACAACAGGTTCTACAACACAAAAGCTGCCCTTGAGGCCTGTTGGCCAAGTCCCTCCTCCTTCGATCCCAGATAAGCCGGTGATGACTTCAAAGTTTAATCCTAATGAGCTGCATAAGAAAACAGTTGCTCTTCTGGAAGAGTATTTTCACATCCGCCTTCTAGATGAAGCACTTCAATGCATAGTGGAACTCAATAGCCCTGAATACTACCCAGAGGTTGTCAAGGAAGCCATAAATCTGGCACTGGAGAAGGGTCCTTCATGTGTGGAACTTGTTGTCAAGCTTTTGGAATATTTAATCGTTGAGAAGATTTTTGATGCTAGGGATTTGGGGACAGGTTGCTTGCTTTATGCTGCAACTCTTGATGACATTGGCATTGATTTACCAAAAGCACCCATCTTTTTTGGTGAAGTGGTTAGTAAACTGGTTCTTGCTGGTAGCATTGATTTCAAGGTGGTGGAGGAAATTCTCAAGAAGGTTGAAGATTCCAGGTTTCAGGCAACAATATTTGATGTTGTGGTAAAAGTTGTTAAAGCAAGCCCAGATGGTCAGACTATATTGAGTGGCCAGGAAGCCATTGTTAGGGCTTGCGAGAAGCTGTTATCCTGAATTTAGTTCTGGTAGCTGCCCATTAAAGTTTCTTTAGAAAGGAGTTCCCAAGTTTTTTCTTATTCCATTTTCCTTCCTTTTCTCATTCATCGACTTTTTGCCTGAGTTTATAAGTTCTAGCTGAGTATTCGAGTAAAAGACAATGAAGCTTTGCGAGGTGTATATGTCAGTGAGTTGACATCAATGTTCATTATGGACTCGAGAAGGAAAAAGATGCCATGAGAAAGGAGCCTTTAGCTGACATTGGCTGCTAGATTTCAAGATGATGTTTTTCTAGACTTTCTGCCTTATTTTTTTCATACTTTGGTTCTAAAGTAGTCAAATTTCTATTTCTTTTTCATCTATTCTGTTGTAGTACTCGTTGAGATCTCATAGAAGGCTATTAAAGGAGAACTCACCATTGTTGTCAACTTTGACAGCTTTGAAACTTGATGCTGTTGTCTGGTGGATGTAACTTTCCTTTTACCCACTTGACCTTGGTGTTGGCAGTATATAACACGGTAACAACTGTAAGAGATTATTTTCGGCATTTAGTATCTTTTATACTTTTAGCAGGCAGAAACCCTTTAAGCTTCTCGATCAAGTCTTTTTTTATTTTTGTTATTCTTGTATACTAGACTAAATGCTGCTTGTCGTGAGATTTGAACCCGTATTGAATTATTATTTTTCTTGGAAAGCCATTATAAAAAGAAGATTGAACAAGACTTGTTTATTGTTCTAATTTGTCATTCTTGTTCTATTTCAACTAAGCATTTCATCCAGAAATTGCCAATGACATGTAGCCTAAGTCAAGTCAAGGTATGTGTGCAAAGAGAACAGAAGTGTTTTCTGTAGGAAAATTTCGTAAGATGTACTGATTTTTTTTAATTATACATCTTAAGAATTTCGTCAATAAGTTTAGATAATTTTGAGTGAGCGATGTAAGTGTATTATTACACAAATGATAAGTTTTTAAATTTAGAAAAGTTTTAAAAATTAATTTGGATTTATAAATTAAAAAATATTTTTTAATTTAGAAAAGTTTTAAAAACACTAATTTGGATATGTTGTGATGGTAACAATATCAAGGATGTATATATAACTGAGTTGATAAGTTTGGTGTATTATATTTATCTTAAGAGTTACAACGATTATAATAGTTAACCTTTATTGTTTATTCGATACATTCAGATGCAAAAGGGTAAATTTTGATATCTTAAAACTTTGTGTGGGTAAGTATGTAAAATTATTGTTTGTTTTAATAATATTTACAGAATGCCAATTACATCCCTCTATCATCTTCATCAATTATTTGGATCCTTATTTATTAAACTCGATTTTAGGATCATAAATATATAAACAATAATTTAAGATGTATATATATACACAACTTAATTTACAGGAGTATAAAAAAGAGGGGGAAAATAATTAACATTGGAAATATATACATGTAACCATGTGATGTACGGTCGGTTAACATCCGGCCTCATAGCACGACACCTCCCAAACCCTTGCCGAGGTTTTGCGAGGGCTTTCTTGAAGCCTAGCCGCTACCGGCGTCGCCTCCACCCCGCACTCTAATCTCGATCCCGGCCGAACGCTGGCTTCAACAGCTTCCTCCCTCCCAATCCCTCTATGGCGAGCTCACGAGCTCGGCGGAAGAATGTCGCGGCAGAAACCCTCCAAGAACTCTCTCCTCCAGCTCCCATATCCGTCCTGCCTGACCTCGACTCGCCCTCGCCCAGTCCCCGGTCGCTGCGTTCCCCTCGGTGCCCGCCGTTCCTCCCCGTTCCCTCTCCGATCCGAGCTGCAGGAGCCCGATGACTCATTCCCGGTGGTCCTCTCCCAGATAAGCCCGCTCCAATCCCCTCTCGTGTTAGACCCTGATGATGTCGTAGATGATGATGCCGCGGGATACCTCAACGGGGCTTATAATTCTTCGTGGCTTAGCCGCGGCATCGCGCTTGATTTCCCTGGAGAAGCGGTAAAGAGGGTCTTTTGCGAAGAGCCGGCTTGGATTCCTCCGGGTTACTCAATCGAGCTCGTTGCGGAGAGCCATGTCGGGAGCTTGGAATCTCAGAGGGCAGAAAGGAGAAAAGATAATTCTCTGAGGAGTAGACAAATTAAGGCGGAAACGGAGGCGTGGGAGAGGGCTGCGCAGGAGTACAAAGACTTGGAGAGGGAGATGCTCGAGAAGAAGCTGGCCCCGAGCTTGCCGTATGTGAAATCACTTTTCTTGGGCTGGTTCGAGCCATTGCGTGATGCAATTGAGAGGGAGCAGAGAGTGCAGAAGACAAAAAGGCAGAAGGCTGCTTATGCCCCCCATATTGGGCTCCTCCCGGCAGATAAGATGGCAGTCATCGTGATGCACAAGATGATGGGGCTATTGATGGTGGGCCATGAGGAGGGGTACGTCCGGCTTGTTCAAGCGGCAATTCATATTGGGAAAGCAATAGAACAGGAGGTGGGTCAATTCCCTCTCACCTCTTCTCTTTTGTTCTTGTGGCGTGTTTGATGCATGTGCAAGTTCCAAATCAAATTTTTGAATGTTATAATGTAAAATCTGTGGTTATATTTTATTGTAAATTATGTTGTCTGATTATTCTGCTGGTTCTGGAATTTCAGAATTAGTGGATTTGGACGATTTAGGTTTACAGATTATCCCAGTAGTTTTTCTGAGAATTCAGTTATTCCTATCTGATATAAAGTTCCCTCTCTCTGTTTCATGTTCTTTTTATGCAAGTAATTTCTTCTCCTTAAGTTTGTATCTTTGTTATTGTTATCACTGAAAAACTTTATTTTTCATTCCAGTTTAAGATCCAGGCTTATCTTGAGAAGAGTAAGAGACCAGGAAGAAGGAAAAATGAAGGTGATCAAAATGTTATCTTGTGCAAACAGCAAGAGATCTTGAGGAAAAAGGTGACGGGATTGATAAAAAGGAAAAAAATGATCGAGGTCCAGAAGCTTCTAAGAAATGAGATTGAGATGGAGTCTTGGGGTCGTGATGACCAAGCCAAGGTTTGTGAATCTACATTTGCTCTAGTGGCTAGCATACAAGTATTGTTTGTCTCCTGTCAACGAAAAGGTTTATCTTTTATTTTGGTGCAGCTGGGGAGTCGCTTAATTGAATTACTCTTAGAATCAGCAGTTGTACAAGTACCATGTGATAGTTTAGCAGACTGTCCTCCTGAAATTTTCCCTGCTTTTAGACACACATTTAAAAATATTTCCAAGGAAAATGGGTATGATGACAATAATTCTTCTTTTACATCCTCTGTTTTTTCTGCTACTTACCTTGATTCTTTGTGAACTTAAATGCTTTACCATTTGTTTGTGCAGCAAATCAATCAATAGATACGGGGTTATAGAATGTGATCCAGTAGTCCACAAGGGTTTTGACAGCACTGTGAGTCGTGATTCTATTTGAACTAAGTTTTCTTGAAGAGGATAATTATGAATTTATTTTTGCTGAATGTTATATTCTCTTGCACTATGTATTACCAGAAAGCTACTTAGTTATCAGTTTTGCTATAAAACATCTATGTGCTATTTCAATTGGCATCTGTGTTCACAGTGTCAGTTATGGTTATTAAGGTTGAGCATACACCCAAGCAGGAACATGGTTCTAGCATGCCCAGCTAGTTGTAGCCAAACCCAGCCTTTGATTCTGATGATTATATGCCCAACATGTGAAATGTCCGAAGATTAGCCAGGTTGGGCCAAGATCTGAGCCTGATGGCTTTTGGAGGAATCCTTAGAAAGCTTGAGCCAACCTTTTCTCACAAAGGATTTGTTTGGGTCTTATTTGCTGTTGGCCCATTCATTCCCTATGCTGTATCAATCTTCTAAATGGTGTCTATGGTACGGGTTTGGACAGGGAACACATGTATGAAGGCACATGAAGTGTACTATTTGTAGAATGCTCTTGATGAGGTTCGCATATTCAGAAAACCATATTATCATATAACCATTGATTAAACAAAAAGGAATAGACTAAAGATGGGATTATACACTTCATGTCCTATAGTATGATCATAAACATAAAAAATGACAACAACTACGGTTCAAGCAGTCATTATGCTACCATATGAAATAGTCAACACAATTACAAAATGTGCACACAATCCTTGAAAGGCTGACCAGATGAGATTTGCTTCCATCCAATTCAGGCTTGATGGCTGACCGGCCTATGACTCCATAGGCACTACGCAAAGCGGTGGGCTGGAAATTTGTTATTTGACCTGTCTGATATGAAAAATATTGGATCTGTGTATATGCCGTTTTGTCTGAATCTGAGTTAAGAAGAAAAAACAATGATTTTAATCATGAGCTGGGACGCTTTTATATTGTTTGTATAAACTAGGTCTGAATTGCTATTTTCTGCTAAATTGGTCAAACCTGTTGAGTTCAAGTTATATGTTATTCTATTTTTCGTTTTTTTAATGAAAATGTGCACTCTCCATTGTTCAGTCTGTTGAAATATTTTGCTCAGTTGGATCCAGGTTGATTGAGAAAATCACGGGTGAGTTAGCATGTAAATTTCTCCATGTATAATCTTCATTGTAAATTTGGGTCAAATCACACCTGGTTTAGGTTTGCCAATTTTACGAGAGTTTCATCTGACCTAACCTTAACCAAAGCATGCCATACCTATTATTCACATTGGTCATCAGGGAACTGTGTTTGCATCAGGCCCACATAGAAAGTTGCAGGTTCACTTATATTATGACTAAATTCTAATAATGGTTATCAGATATATGATTCAGATGGTATTCCTAAAAAAATACTAGTCTTCTTAAGATTTCTATTCATATGATCTATTATTTTATTTATGATTATTGATTGGCGTTTAAGATTTTCTACTCATATTACTATGATTTTATTTATGATTATTGATTGAAATTTTGCTATATTGCTTTTTACTCTTTCAGGCGAGGCACATGGTCATCCCTTACCTCCCAATGTTGATACCGCCAAAAAGTTGGAAGGGGTATGGTTCAAGTGTAATATAGCTGCTTCATTCAATAGACTATATCAAGTTTATGACTTATTCAGGTTTAGGCAACTTTAACTTTCTCAACGAGGTCATATGTGCCGATGCATTGATCTTATTTATTACATAGATTTACTTGTAGAAGTATTTCTAAAGCTGCTTGTCTTATTGGTGTCTTTTGTGAACTGGGTATTTACTTTCTGTATGTTGTACTCTATCTTGATGTAACTAGATGTAAATGGCCCCACATTCTTTTCCTGTTTAGGTATGACAATGGTGGACATCTGTTTCTGCCTTCATATGTTATGCGGACACACGGGGCACAAGAACAACAAAAAGCAATTAAAAGTGTCCCGAAGAAGCAGCTGCGGAAAGTATTTGAGGTCTAGCTTACTTTTGTCTCTTTCTAGTTCCCCTTTTTGTATGGAACTTTTGCTAAATGCTAGGAGTTTGTAGGGAATGCACTTGGCACAATGTAACAAGGTTTAAGAAATTTGATTGACACGCAAGATCTTCTAATCAGTATCCATTTAAATTATGATACTCCTTTCCAACTTCTCTTGAAAATTTATTCATTATTCACTGTTATAGATGTGCGGCAGAACCAGTGACAAAAGCTCTTTGCTTTAAAAAAACTATGGGTTTTACCTAATTAATGCATTAACTATGATGGCCATGATTTGTGGAATTACTGAATGATGCATAATATGATGGGTTCTAATGCTGTTAATTCACATTCCATGTATATCAGTATGTGGATTTTCTAGTGGATCATATCACTATACTCAGTTCCAGCTCTAGTTATTTAGGTTGTTCTTGCTAATTCCATGAACATGCAAAGTCAAATCTCTAGTATATGATATTTTAATTGATGATTTATTTGCTATTGACATTGAATACCTCATTTGTGAAGATTAGTGATTTCACTATCAACCTTTGGACCTTGATGGCTACAAAGGGTTTAGCCTATGAAAATACTCCTCTAGTGATTCACAATGGTTTTCCATGTTCTTGTTTAATACCAGTCTACTATCTTTTATGACTTTGGCCTCTTTTATTGCTGAAATTTTGCTTTGCTGAATGATCTGGATTTTCTCCAGCTCTTAAAATGATCTTTGTAAATGTCTACAAAGTTTGGATTGGAACATTTTGGTCAGATTGCGCTGTTATTATTCGGATTTAAGTTTGCCAAATGATCTAGATATGCTCCAGTGTCTAATTGGTAAAGAGTTGATGGAAATTTATTTATTGCGTGGTTATCCTAGGCTCCTAGCTAACGATGTAGATTAAACTTAATGCTTCTATCAGCTGGTTCTAGTATGCAATTTATTTATTGCGTGGTTATCCTACTGATATTTTCTTTCTTATTTGTCTGTATGGCCTTTCCCATGCTCGGTTGTCTACATTTATAGCTGGTGTGTAAAAAAAATATTTTCTTGGGTTATCTACATTGTTCCTCAACTTTTTGCAAATTGGCTACATTCTTTTCTGGGTTAATCCTTTTTTTCCTTAAAATATTAATTCTAACCAATTTATTTCTGGTTGGCAAACTGGTGACTGGTCCTCAAGGACAATTTAGCTTCCAAAATTATGTTAAAAACCTTCTTAGAGGGTAACTAGTTATGGAGTGTTTTTCTTTGACATCTAGATTTTGTGTATTCTCTTGCATTTTCTTGCCATTCTGCTAGATTTAGTTAAGAAAACCATTCCAATGCTTGAACGTGAGGTTGCCTTTCACTAGTTAGTAGCATGATTATATCTGTAACTTATGAATTTGTTTTTTCTGTACGCATTTTGCATTGGATTATGCATTTAAAATATATAAATTGATTCCAATAGGTTTGAAACATCAGATATCCAAGGTGTCTTGTTAATGCTATTGGTACTATAAAGATATGCACCACAGTACACAATTGGAAATCAACATCATCTTACCGTAATGCTTTTTGATGGCTGCACGAGATCATATGATGTACAATAACATTTCAAAGAACCAAAAAAACAGATGTTATGATCACTTCAACAAAATTAATATTTTCACCTGGGCTAGGTCCTGTAAACAACAAATAGAAAAAAAGCTGTAGGGTCAAAAGTACAACATAAATCTAGGAGACAATTTCCATGGCAATAACAATGGCTATGCCAATTGTGTATCTGTTTTTGCTATATACCCTTGTGTTTCAACAATAGTCAGTGGGTGATATGCAAAGAATAAAAGTGAACATTGATGACATTACTTGCTTTTAATGAAAATAACATATTCTTACTTGCATCTTATAGCTATTTATTTATTATCTTTTACTTGTCGCATTTTCACCCTAATTATTTTCTTAAAGAAAGTAGAAGAGTCGTCTAAAGATTAAAAATTATTTTTTAATCTTTATTCATATATATTTCTTGTGAAACAATAAACTGATAGCACAACTACGTTTTTTATCTGCTCAGGCACTAGATACACTTGGAAGAACAAAATGGAGGATAAATAGAAGAATTCTTGATGTTATAGATATTGTTTGGAGCAGAGGGGGAGGTATTGCAGGTTTGGTTGATCGAAAAGATGTGAGTAGATTTTGAGAATTTTCTTTTACTTTTCAACATTTTCTTAGGTACGATTGTTCATATTAGAGATTATCCTTTTTTTTCCTGTGACCGTTGGTTTATGGCTTTGTAGATCAAACTACCTGATAGACCTGAGATTGAGGATTTGACTGAGATTAAGAAATGGAGGTGGAGCACTAGAAAAGCTAAAAAGGCTAATAGCGAGTTGCATGCTCAACGTTGTGATGTAGAACTTAAGCTTTCTGTATGACATCCTCTTTGTACTAGTGTTTCAGTTCAAGAGTTGCATGTTTTTCTCGGAAAGTATTCTTGTGCTATTTCATAGTTTACCTAGTCCATGTTTGCTAATGACATATATGCTTGGAACAGGTAGCCCATAAAATGAGGGATGAGGAAGGATTCTATTATCCTCATAATCTTGACTTCCGTGGTCGTGCATACCCGATGCATTCACATCTAAACCATTTGAGTTCAGATCTATGTCGAGGAATTCTGGAATTTGCTGAAGGAAAACTCCTAGGGAAATCTGGTTTACACTGGCTGAAAATACATTTGGCAAACATATATGGTGGAGGTGCTGAAAAGCTTTCCTATGACAGGAGGCTGACTTTTGTCGAGAACCATTTGAGAGATATATTTGATTCTGCAGAAAATCCTATTGATGGTAACCGCTGGTGGATAAATGCTGAAGATCCATTCCAGTGCTTGGCTGCATGTATTGATCTTACCAAAGCCTTAAAAAGCTCATCACCACACATGGCCATCTCTCACTTGCCCATTCATCAGGTGGCGATTAAATTTAATACAGAAGATCATAGCTGATTCAGTTTTCCAATTATATATAGATATGTGTGTGTGTGTGTATATATCTATATATATATATATTGTTGCTCATTTAATTTGTAGTAGAAAATTAATCCATCAATAGATGCATATCAATAGTTAATTTATTGCAATTGTACTCCTTTTCGGCAACTTGTCACTCATTAGAGCCTGAAACTAGACAAATTTGTGAACTATTGATATTCCTGTGTGCATTTAAAGAATGTGAAAAACATAGCTAGCTGATAGAGTAAAACCAAGTGATTTATGGTGGGTATTTTCATCTGAGCACAATCCATACCTGTTAGAAGAAGAACATGGACCGTTGCCTGTTTCAGTGCCCCACGAACATTGAATGCTTGAAAGATGACATTTGCAGTTTCTGCAAGCCAACTGTACTGGCACATGACATGGCCTTTTGGAACGTCTTGAAGCATTTAGTTCATTAAACCTAAAGCATTTAGATTAGTTTCTCACCTCTCTTTTATTTAATTTCAAATCTGGTACAATTGCAAGTCAAATGATTAGGCATAAGCAAATATGTTTTAGTCTAACTAAAGCATCATTAAGTTAGTAATGTGGTTAGAACTTAGAAGTTATTGGATGCTCACTTCATTTTACATGTTTCATTTTCAAAATGTCATAGTGAGAAAGTGCCACATATCTGTTTGTTTGGAGCTTGAGTGTCACCAATTTCAAGCACTTCAATGTATTGCATCCTGCCAAACATAGTATTGTTTGCAGGGTCCCTCTGAGCTGTCTACTATCAACTTCTATGCTCATAAATTTTATTTATTACATCTTTGCAATTAGAACTCTGTATGTATTTTGCTGTACCTTGGAAAGTTCTTTTATGCATATTGTCTTTTCTCTGCTACTATGTACAAATTGTCATGTCCCAATAAAAAACTGTATTTTTTCTGAGAGCTAGTCATCATCTACTTGGTTCTTTCCAGTGTACAAGTTGAACTGAATTAAGCAACAAAGATGACATCATTTTAATTGCAGTAGCTATATAGGAACATATCAGGGGCCATTGGAATTGCATCGATGCTATGAGCCTATGATTTAACAAAAAAACCTCTCTGGAATCTGTGATTGGGATTATAAATGGATTTTTTTGTTAATGATGATAGGAGAAGGCCATATAAAGTGGGAAGTGAATTTATGTGAGATATGAGTACTCAATATTGTGCCAGTATTATTGGTAACTTTTATGGTATGTGCACTGTATCTCACCATGTAAGGTCTTGCACTAGTTCAAGAACTTCCTAGTACAACTTGAGTGTTCATATGGTTTTATCTTTGATTTTTAGATATAGCGTTGAATAACTAATGTATAGACGATTAATGAACATTCTTATTTGCTGTTGAAGAATATTAGTATACTTCCTTTACTAGGGTATCAACATATTGTGGTAATTGGTTATATGAGATCTTCATAGTGGATATATGTTATTCCATTTGTAAACCAAAAATATTATATGCTACACCTCCAACACCATGCATGCTAGCCCATTCTTAAAAATTACGGTTACTGTTTGAATGTTAATTTTTCTTGCTGAGCCATTGTATCCCATCAATGGAATGTGTTTTATCTGACTTGATGCTGGTTACTTTAGGATGGTTCTTGTAATGGTTTGCAACATTATGCAGCTCTAGGGAGAGACAGTGTAAGTTTATTGCTTTATCTTGGAATATTATTCTTTATACTGGTTGGTCGTGTAATCTACATTTTCTTGAATATCCAATGTTTGAGATAACTGCCAAATTACTACACCTGCTGAATGACATATGTTATTCTTTTACTTTCTTAAATGAAGCATCTCATAGTCACCAGCCTCTAGATGAATAGTAAACAAGAAACCATGGCACTCTTAGTCTTATAAATGAAAGTATCAAAGAAGGTTTGTCTTAAAGAAAATGTCTCTCATTTAATTTAATATACATGAAACCTTCTAAAAAACAAAGCCTTGGAGTTGTCAGTTAATGCTGAAGCATGATATGCTTCTAATTTTAAAATCATAATTCTGGTTCTTCTGGTGTATAAAAAGTATGATCATGGCTGATTTATTCTCTCATTTTTCATATTGTTCCTCAAAATAAATATTGGTGCTCTACCTCATGGATGTTAATTGTACAGTATGACCATGCATATTTATTTTTTTCCTTTGTTAGATTTGCTTAAAAGGACTCATCTCTTTGCTAATATAATACATCCCTGGCCATCGTTACTGACCACTAGTGAAGTTCTATATCAAGCGAGTCTATTATTTGTGCAAAGAGTTGCTTATTTATGTGTTTGCTTGAGAAACCTTTGTGTTGAGTTCAACTCATTCATCTTTATCTGCATATATAATCAGCTTATATATGTGACGTTCTATATCAAGCGAGTCTCTTATTTGTGCAAAGAGTTGCTTATTTATGTGTTTGCTTGAGAAACCTTTGTGTTGAGTTCAACTCATTCATCTTTATCTGCATATGTAATCAGCTTATTCATGAATTAAGTCTTAATTACTACCATGCGTATCCTGGGTTATGTGGTTTTGGTATTTTACATTTCACATTGTTGCTATGCATCATAATAACTGACTGTTGTACACATCTTGATTTTATTGTTATGACTCAAGAAGGCCTTGATCTTATGAAGGTTATATTCTTGCTTCCCATGACCCCAAATTCTATTTAAGCATAAATTTGATCACGTGCTTCACCAGAATTTTAATTTATTTTTCCATCAAGTTTTTAGAACAGAACTGGAAGCTTAACAATCGTCTTATGTCCAAAACTCAATTGTTTTGATATTAGATTTGTTGGACACACACAAGATCTTCGTGTGCTTGTCTCCATCCTATAACAAAATTTGAAGAATTAGACGAAAGAAGACCACAGCAATAAAAATGCTAGAGAAAATTCAACCATTGAGTCTTCGTTCAAACTAATTCAGTTATACCATTCTTCCCGCCTTTGTATTACTATTCTTTGCATTGGAGGAAACTAAGAAGTCACAAGATAGAAGCGCCCTAGACTTTTGGCCTACATGATGATTAAATTGATTCATAAAAATATGAAAAATAGTTGTTGGAACCGTCGTTTCGGGTACCAGACATGATTTTATTGGACTGGTGCTTACCGATCAATATCAATGTACCATGTGTTGGTACATTGGTATGTAATGGTGCGTTGGAGAGGAAGAAAAAGAACAAGAAGAGGAAGGCTAGGTGGAGGAACAGAGGAGGAAAGAGGAAGGAGGAAGGAAGAAGAGGAAGTGAAGGAGGAAGAAGCGGTGAAGGAGGAGAAGAATAGGAGAAGGGGTGGGAGCATACCTGGGAAGAGGAAACGATAAAAGGCGGCAGTGGCGACGACAGCAGCGTTGAACCCGAGTAGAGGGCTCGCAATTTATTGTTGAGTTGGATGGGCCCCACCGCTATTTTTAATTTTCTATTATTTTTACTTGACTAGACTGAGCTGCTTGAAACAGGGGTGGTCCACGTATTGGCCCATGCCTGGACCAGTACGTACCAGCCATTTCATACCATTTTGGGTGGTACAACAATCCTTTAATTGGAACTAATAAAGCATGGACATGCATAACCGACACAAGATAGAGACAGTAGATGTCAAAGGCAACAATTAATACATTTGTTTATCTTTTTTATTTTGTACTTTGTACAATTTAGACAATCTACGATCACTATATGAAATTTGCAAGGAGAATAATAATTATTCATAAAAATTGCAATTGTTGAAACCCTTCAAATACGTATACAAAACCTTAAGGAGAAGTCAAAAATCCCAAATTATTGACACATTGCCAATTTTCAACATTTGCTTGTATCCTTCTATGGATGATATAAATGTCCTACATATGTACAATAAACTAATATAAATAAGTGTGGATGACACAGAGGTCCTAATACATCTTCTTTTGAGTATTCAACATATGTCGGTGTTCGGTGTGGGCATCAGAGTTTTATAAGCATTTTTTTGAAGTGTCCATACTTCATGCTTAGGAATTTATCCTCGTGCAGTCCTTTTAATTATCTATCCAACCAACTCCAGAATTATCTCCACAAACTCATTGAGGCTGGAGGGATGGTGATATTGGAATAAGGGTTGATTAGGGGGTCGTCGGTTGATCCAGTTATTTGATTTTGAAGTATCTTTTTCCATACCATGACATGTATGTTAATAATGTATCTTATAAACAATCTTACCAAATTATTCTTATAAATTCAGCTGGAGGCAGCTGCTGTTAACTTGGTCGCTGGAGAAAAACCGGCAGATGTTTATTCAGAGATAGCTATCAGGTTGTTTTTTTTCTATTATCCTGAAGTTGTAATATGAGCATGACTACTACAAACTCAACTTTTATGTTCAGTAGACATATAGAAGAAAGTCTGCTTTGATTAATGATGCCTTTCATTTGTTGTAGAAGTTAGTCACCTAACAAATAATTCCTTTTGCGTCAACTGATAAGGCTTAACGCATATTTGTTCAACCATTATTTATGGATTTAAATTCTTGCTTATAACACTTCCTTCTTCGCTGATAAACTTTGTTGTTTGATCTATTGGTTGCAAAACTTTATTAATTTGGTAAATAAAGAAGATTTAGTACATTTTGGACATATAGCAATATTTTTTTATTGTTTTCTGCCATAGATTGGACATAAGGTTGTAGATATATATTTCTTAGAAGTTTTTTGTGAATAATCTCTACTACATTATGTATCTAGGCTATTGTGCTGTACAGGTAACTAAGATCAAAGAGATACTAGTGCACAAGGATTTCTGGACCTGATGTTGGCTGGCCTTTGCTGGATCTGGCTGAAAGCGATTAGTCGCAGCCAGTGTACTGGTTGAAGCGAGTTGGTTTCACGCTTTTTTCCTTTTCCTTCAGGAACTTCCAACGTTTTAAATAGGCGCTCGCCTAAGCGCTTGGGCGAGGCGAGCGAGGCCCGAGCGCCTCAATCAATCCTAGGCGGCACGCTTCAAAGAGGCGCCGCCTGGGTTCGGGCGAGCGCTCGGTTTAATCCAAGCGATCGAACCAGGCTTTTAGCTCTGGTTCGGTCGGTCGCGTTAGTTGGTTCAATCGAACCAACTAATGTAGCTATATATCTCTCGTTAACCTTAATCCTCATCTTGAATCGGGATTAGCATCTCGCCACTGTCTTATTTGTTGTCGCTGCCGTTGCTGCTGCTGCTGTCTTCGCCGCGTCACTGTTGTTGTCTTCGCCACCATCACTGCTCTCGCCTGAGTGCCCGAGAGCTTGCTTCAGTCGCTTGGATTACGTCACCGACACCATCGCTACTATCGTTTCTCTTCGCCGTCATTCGTTGTTGCTCACCGCCGTCACTGCTGCCGCTTGTCGCCGTCGCTGTTGCTGCTGCTCCTCTCGCCTTCGGTCAGGTCAGCTTGTCACCTCGATTCTACTGTTAACAATATACTGTTAATAGTATATTAACACTTAACAGGATATTGTTAAGTTGACTAATTATTAATAGTATACTATACTGTTAACAGTATAACAGTATATTGTTAATATACCGTTAACACTTAACAATATATTAACAATATACTGTATAATGTATATTAAATATTAACAGTATACTGTTAATGTATAAAATATTATGATGAGTGATTTTGATGTAAAAGTTTATTGTTTTGAATTTTAAAATTTTTGTTAATGTGACATTGTGACTTTGTAATTTATACTTCAGATTTGCTTAATTAAATATGATATTTTTATTTAAATAATTATATTATATATTTTTTAATATTTTGGTGCCTCGCTTCGCTCGGGCGAGCGCCTGGCACCTCGGGCATTTTGAGACCCTGGCGCCTTTTGGCGCTTAGCGCTTTTTTAATCACTAGGAACTCCTTCCCACCATTTCACCCTGACAGAAACCTGAAGCCTGGCCACCTAACTATCCTTGCACACAACCCAAAAAGAAGACACATACTGAACAACCTGATTTTTTTAATCTTCAACTAGAGGCTATTTTAAAGTTTTGACACCTGAGGGTGAGGAGCCATCTTTTGGCAATTAAGATGCCTTGAGGATTGACTTGTCTACTCTATTGTACATAATGGACATCAGAAGAGACTATGAGGTCATCTTATTGAGTATTTGGAATATTGATTTGGAAATTAAAGAAGTACAAAGTTCACTTATTTAGCTCAAACTTACACTATTGATGATGAAAGACATCATAGTATGGAAACTTTCGACTTTTGATTTGCAATATAATTGTATTAAGATGCATGAGAGTAGGAGTTAGTATATACGATGCATCATTCTCAAATTGATCATGGTGGTACTAGCTGACTTTCACAGACAAAAATATAAACAAGGCGTTCGACGTAATGCTCATGCTTGTCCGTGTCTTTCGATTTTTGTACATACTTTATACAGCAAATATCGGGCTTGCAGTAGGCTTGGCAGCCCTCGTTCGGTTAACTTTCATGGCTGATTTCAGCTTGTAAATGAGAGTTGTGTCATGTGAACACTTGTGGGGACTTCGGTCTGTAATGGACCTTGATCATTTGTGTGTAACCGTTCAGAGCTTGTAAAGTCCATGGTTGTAATTTATATTAGCTATATAAAGTGTTTGCTAAAGTGGTTGCTTGTGGATCCCGTGGAAAATGCTGTCTCTAAACCGTTTTCTCTTTTGTAGGTCCTAAGGGACCCTAGGAGATTCAGGGAGGCTGACCTTTGCGGATGGACACGCAAGGGTGCTGCACGACTTAGGCAAAACAAGCTAAGTTCGTGACAGATGATATCAGAGTCGGACAAGCACATGTAGTAACACTTGCCATGCAAACTTGGGGCACCTAGCTGGGCTGCGTGGAGTGCAGCCGACACGCGCGATCGTTTGGGAGAAACGGACATGGAGATGTAAGGAAAGGAGTCGCTCAGAGGAGCGGACATCAGTGATTGGCATTCAGAGGAATGACCAACCCTTTGTGCGAGAGGCTTTACGAGGACAAGCAAGCTAGAAAGAATGTGTAGCGCACAAAGGTTGGGATGGCTGAGTACGAGTTATGGCTCGATGTTGGCAACCAAATTTGACGGTGCTCAAGGTAAGCGGGGTGCTTGGTAAAAGATGAGACCGTACAAAGTGGGATATGTTGCACAACGATCGAAAGAGTTGTGCAAAGCTCATAGAGGTGAGGGGAATTGCTAACTCGAAGAATTCGGTACTCATGCAAGGGCTTGTATGCGGACGATGGTGTGTTCGTGGCCATCCCAAGGCGATCGAAACTCGGCACCATGGAGCATTGAAACTTTCTCTTCAGCATGGAAATGATACGTCCATAAGAGACTGAAGTGTGCAACAAGTTCAGCACGTTTCTAGGCCTTGAAGGGTGCAACGGGGGCTGTATTGGTGAAGAGTCATAATCTAGCATGCGCATTTGCGGGGGCAGGACGATGCACAGATTGTTTAGTAAGACGGAGTAGTCCAAGGGTATGGTGGTCTCTGAAACTTCCAAAGGGAAGAATGCAAAGGGGAAAGTTGCTCCAACAGAACATATATCCAGGAGGGATAGGTCCTGGTTCTCCAGAGGGAGAATTATGTGCAGCGGACCGCACATATTGAGGAAGAGTACCTCAAGACAATATCTCTACAAAGCTCAACGGATCGAGCGAGCAGCGAGGAGTCGTTGCATGATCTCGAATGAGGCAATACATTGGTGGATGCATTGCGAGATCAAGTGAGGGAGCGACCATGACAACATCATACGAAGGCACACTTAGAGTCGATGTGGAAATCAGACTCAACGGAGAGCTGACCCATGGAATGGTGGGCGCGAGGGCCACCATCAACTCAATACAAATCAAGAGGCGGAGCAACTTGGGTGAAACTTGGTGAAGTGTCCAAGCCGCATGGAGGGAGTCGACATAGAAGATGGAATATGGAGCAGAGGTACAGAGCTTTCCTTGGACAGAGGTCAAGGACATGAACTCTTGCAGAGCAAGAGTGAGATCATGTTGTTCCATGGGTTCTTCATTCTGATGGGGTGGACTCATTTTGCATGGTGTCAAAGATGAAGGGAGCTTCGAGGCACATGTACTTTATCTCGGAGAAGCATTTGATAGAGTGTCACGGACAAAAATGTAAATAAGGTGTTTGATGAAATGCTCATGTTTGTCTGTGTCCTTCGGTTTGTGTATATACCTTGTACAGCAAGTAGCGGGCTTGCAGTAGGCTTGGTGGCCCTAGTTTGGTTTGCTTTGTGGCTGATTTTGGCTTGTAAATACGAGTGTGTCTTATAAGTACTTGTGGGGACTTCGGGCTGTAATGGACCATTATCCTTTGTGTCCAACCTCTCTGAGTTTGTAATGCCTATGGGTGTAATTTGTATTGACTTTATAAAGTGTTTGCTTGAGCAGTTGGTTGTAATCCCATTGGAATTGTTTCTTCTGGCCCATTTTCTCTTTTGTAAGTCTAAGGGACCCTAGGATATCTCGGGGAAGGCTGACCTTTGCGGACGGACACGTATGAGTGCTGCACGGCTTAGGCAAAAGCAGCTAAGCCCGTGACAAGAGGGACTAAGGTGACTCAACTTGCGGAGTTGAAGCTGAGATCAGAAGGCCTTAGCACGGGTCAAGAGGATGCAAAGGTTGGTACTCTTGAAGAATATGCCACAATGTTGTCATTTGAGTTGTCATGAAGAAAGTGATGCGCAACGGAGATTGTGCTGGTGGGGGATAGAGGCCCAGGATTCGGACAATAATGCACCAATTTCAGCGAAGTCGATGGACTTCGAGAGCCACTAGGCGACATACTCTCCTAGAGTGGTGCTTCGTCCCGTTGTGACCCGAGAATGGGTGGGCGAAGGTGAATTGTCGAAAGAGCGAACATATCCGGAGCTAGCTGAGGCATGTGTTGGCAGAGGCCACACATGGAGGGAGATCGTAGTCCGAGTTCATCACACAAGAATCTGAATGCAATGGAGATGTCACCAGGAGGCGACATGGTGCAGCGGATCGTGGTGGAATAGTTCGGTGCAAGACAACACACGCGGGAGAAGTTCCGTGAGGGACGTGATCATGCGGAGGTATGACCAGGAGCTATTGGGAGCTTCACTTCAGTGAATAACACAACGACAAGAGGGCTATGGATTCAAGGAGTGAATGTCATGGTACCACAGTTGCGGGGCTTCCGTGTGTGCGTATCGAATCTTGCATCAGATGAAATCCTTGGTCATCAGTATATGGGGGCTGTGTACCATCGGTAGAGAATTTTGAGTGCAAGTACTAGCGAGACCTATGGGGGAACTTGATCATACACAGGTATGATCGGAGCGGTTGGAGAGTTGGACTGCTTCAGTGTTCACATTCGCTTAAGGGAGCCCGGTAAGTCAGAGAACAAGGCCGAGCAAGCGAACGTTGCTCCCAAGGAAGCTAAGGAGAACAAAATCGGTGCAAGCTCTGCAATAGGATGGCAGAGGCCATGCATGAGAGTTGCAGTCTGTCTTTCCATTGATCAAACAAAATTGCTTAGAGAACACAGTGGTGTTGAAGCAAGCAATCGAAAGGGGCAAGGAAGCGACGATGAGTCCAGAGGGGCTTAGCTACCTAAAAGCAAAGCGTCGGTCAGAAAGGAGTTAGACTCGGAGGAGTGCCACAGTGTCGTGAAGCTGGATCTATCGATCGCGAAGAAATGGACGCAGATGCAAGGCAACGGATAGTAGGGCAATGAGCTTGGCAGCGCCATGGTACCGCAGAAACGGGACTTCCGTGGAGTCATCAATCCCTTGCTCTCATAGAGGGAGAGAGTTGGTCATGAGAAGGGCCAAGGAGGTGGAGAACGCAGAGGCAAACTCAAGTACCAGGACAAGGCTGAATGCCATAGGCTAGAGAACTTCATAAGACTGGTGTCAACGGGCTTCTCATCAATATAGCCGAAAGTGGGGGACTTTGAGTTGATGCAAGAGTGCTTGACCAAGGAAAAAAGTAAGCAGTAAGTGGTGTTGTACCTATTCAACTCAGAGTAGGCGACAAAGATGATAGAGAGGACGATATGATTCCAAAAACGACCAAAACTATCAAAGACTTACTCCAAGTTGGGGTGAAATTTTGCTCTTTTTGGACAGAACTTCTTGCATTCTAGAAGTTCGATAGCAAAGAGAAGGCAATTAATAGTAGCTAACTCAACCCAAGGAGTGCAAACACTTTGAGTGCTTCGAAAGTGTGAGTAAAGAGCAAGTGAAGACTACTAATCAGCTTGATGCATGAAGTACAATCTCGAGGAGGCGAGCGAAGTCAGGTAACTTTGCCTTCTCAACTCTTAAGAGAACGGGCGAAACCGAGTACCTTAGTTCTCTTATTTATTCGGCAGAGGAGCTCTGCACAAGTTTATTTCCCAATATAATGTCAATCGAAAGCGGAAGCGATGCGAACCTACTTGGAAGCGACAAGTAAATTGAAGAAGAATCAATGGGCCAGTTTTGTGAAGGACCTCAAAAACTTCAAAGTCTGCGAGATGATGCTCGTTAAAGCTCCAACAAGCATCCATCCAGTTTAAGCGGCATGAGATGTTTGAGATACTGACGCAAAACAAGGAAGGTCTTTTTCTTTATCTAAAGGATCCACAAGAATCAACAAGGATTAGTACAACTCACCCGACCCCGCACTAGAGTCAGTCATTGGTGAGTTGAAGCACCATGGCGGATCAGAGTTCGACTACTCAACAACAGCGGTAGAGAGCAACTGGGAGCCAAGAGGCATGTTGCAACCAGAGCAGAAGGTTAAAGATTAAGCAAAATGCGAGGAGATGCAGCGTCTACAGCAGCTTCGACGAGGACGTCGAAGGAATAAGTGGGGGAGAATATCACGGACAAAAATATAAACTAGCTGTTCGACGTAATGCTCATGCTTGTCGGTGTTTTTCGGTTTTTTACATACTTTGTACAGAAAGTAGCGAGCTTGCAGTAGGCTTGGCAGCCCTCGTTTGGTTAGCTTTCATGGTTGGTTTCGGCTTGTAAATGAGAGTTGTGTCATATGGACACTTATGGGGACTTCGGTTTGTAATGGACCTTGATCCTTTGTGTGCAACCGTTCAGAGCTTGTAAAGTCCATAGTTGTAATTTGTATTGGCTATATAAAGTGTTTGTTTGTGGATCCTGTGGAAAATACTTTCTCTAACCAGTTTTCTCTTTTGTAGGTCCTAAGGGACCCTAGGTGGTTTCAGGGAGGTTGATCTTTTGCTAATGGACACGCAAGGGTGCCGCACGACTTAGGCAAAACCAACTAAGTTCGTGACATGATGGGAATAGTAGCATTTTAGGTTTGATGGTCTTCTAGTGTTGTCATTGTTACATGGGTGGTGGTGGAATGGTCAGATAACTGTTGGCAATCTTACCGGTAAAAAATATGACCATTGAGGGTGTTCTTTAGGCTTATGATCAAGTTCATTGGCTCAATAAATGGTCCACCAGTTCCGTAGGTTGATATATATGTACTAGTTGGAAAGTGATGACCTAGTATGACTTTGGTTAGTAGAAACGAAGCTCTCACTAAGTATTTGATTTAAGGTTTTAAATAATGGTCAAGTACTATTGTCGAAATATATAGCTTAATATCAGTATATGTACAGGTTGTTATGATTTCGTTTTATTCTTTTATTCAATGATATCAGGCAGTATAGGTTGGTGCATCACCTAGTATACTCTTATTGTACTAGTTTGATAAGTTTCTGAAACCAGGATCAGACCTGTTTTTAAATCCTTAATTTGGTGAGACTCTTGGTACCCGGTGTAACTCAAAGCCTTGTTTGATCTTCTTGGACCTCTTGGAGAATCTCTTGGATCAACTGTTTCACTTCTTTTTGCTGACATGGTGAAATTGATATTCTTTAGTTAGTTTTGAGCAAGGTTTTACATACGGTCCATACCGGTGTACCGAGACTATCTCGGTACCGGTATGGTACTAGTACCGGGCGGTATGCACAGTGCATACAGCCCGGTATATTATAATATAATATAATATAATATTAAATATATAAAAAAAAGAAAACAAATGGGCGACGCCACCTCGATCTTTCTTTTCCGAGGGGAGACGTTCTGTCTCGCGTGGGAGAAAATCGCCCGCGGGCGAGGGCGGTGGCGGCGTGTGGGCGAGGAGGTACTTCTCTCTTCTTCTGTTCTTTTTTCTTTTCCTCTTCTTCTTCTTCTTCTTCTTCTCCCTCAGTTGATCGCCGACAGTCAATTTCTCCCTCAATCGACTGCCAACGGTCGATTTTGGCGGTACCGCCCGGTAGTGGTCGGTCTACGTACCGGTAATCTAGCAGACCGGTACATATCGCCTGTACCGGGCGGTACAGATCGAAATTGCATTCCTTGGTTTTGAACTTATACCGTTCTCTCACAAACTTGAACTTTTCATTAATAGGATCCTTTTAGATGGTTGTCATTTTTAATATCATCAGTTGTAAAACTATGGTTTATTCCAGTAATTTTGAGGTTAGATTATCATATTTGCATCGTATGGATTATGTTGCCTGCATTTCCCTGTTTGTTTATAATTATGCATGATCTGATTAAAATTCTGCAAATTTAAGGGTCAGAGAAATCATGCGAAAAGACTCTGAGAAAGATCCTACTGTTGATCCGACAGCTTTGTTGGCTAAAGTCCTAGTTGATCAGGTTAGTTCAAACTGTGAAAAAGAGATCTCATTTTGTAGCTGGCATTTGTTGCTAAAGATAGTAACAATATTTCTAACATATTTAATTGGACATCATTTAATCTTCATAGCTTTCAGGTGGATCGGAAGCTTGTTAAGCAAACGGTAATGACGTCAGTTTATGGTGTCACATATGTTGGTGCCCGTGAACAGATCAAGAGGAGGCTTGAAGAGAAGGGGCTGATTACTGATGATAGACTACTATTTGGTGCATCTTGCTATGCTGCTAAAGTAAAGGATATTATAACTGTTTTTTAATCAAATTTTTCTGACTCCAGTTTAATTGAGAGTAATACTGATTTGACCTATCTTACTTACCTTTTGATGAAGGTGACTTTGAATGCTCTAGGTGAGATGTTTGAATCTGCACGTGGTCTTATGAAATGGTTGGGAGATTGTGCAAAGGTTTGTTTCTTTTTGCAACATATTTTGCCATCTCAACTGTGTATGATATTAATGATTCTTTATCTGTTGTGTAGGATTACTGACTACTGATTTTTGAATTTGTATATTTAAGCGTCATCAGATCGCAAGTTATCAGAACATCATTAACACTCTTTCAAGTTTCAAAATAGGAAAAAGTTTTGCTAGTACTTACAGCTGTTGTAATTTAAACAGATCATTGCTTCAGAAAATGAGCCCGTGAAATGGACGACTCCTCTTGGGCTCCTGGTTGTTCAGCCTTATAGAAATTCTGAGAGATATCAGGCGAGTTCTTTAGTACATGAAATTTTCAAAATTTGCCTAAACCCAAAATGGTTCATGCTTTTGTTTCTTGTCTAGTTGAAAGTTATCATCATCTCCAGATTTTACTATTACATGACTGTATGATGAGTTTATCAGGCAACTCTTACAGCTTAATAGATGGAAAATGTATACATTAGTTGGTTATGTAATGATAGCCGTTTAATGATGCTACCATACTTGTAGTGTGAAGTTGTTTGATGGTCAACTATTGTTTAGTTATTGTTTTAATGCTACATTTCAGATGAAATTGATTTGTTATTACCCTATTGGATACATGTTGATGAACTAGGGCCTTCAATTGCATGCACCTTCTACTAATCTGCTTCCATAGAATCTTGTACGTCCTAAACAAATGAAATATTAGATACAATTGTCACCGATGCCAGCAAGCAGAGAAGCGAGTAATGCTATATTGACAAATAGCTTCTTAAAGTAAAATAAGAAATCTACTAGATCATTGCAAATTTATATTTAGTGTGTCAAATAACTCTTTCTCATTGTTGGGTATGACTTAGGTAGTCCAACTACTACCATGACTGAATATCTTGTTTAATAAATTCTTTCCTGTTTTCTTTTACAGAATAATAGCAATGGGCTTAATGGTCTAGAATCTAGATCACAAAAAATATGGAAAAGAAGAAAGTAAAACGACCCAGTTTGAATTTTTATACTTACATAGTTACATGTATGTTATGTGATTTGCTATGAACCCCCTTTTTTTCTAAATGGTATTAATTATTGATTACAAAATGTAATTCTGAGTTATTACAGTCGGCATTGAACTTGTCAATAAGGCTACGAGATAAGTCAACTTTGTATTATTTGTTCCAAAATCTGAATTTTTTGACTTCTTTGTTGCAGGTAAGAACTTCCCTCCAGGTTCTGGCATTACAAAGGGAGGGTCAATCGGTAAGCTTAAAATGTTCTTGTAAATCGCTGTCATGCACATTTATACCATTATATTGAGTTTTCTGCCTTAAGCAGGTTTCAGTTAAGCGGCAGAAGACAGCTTTTCCACCAAATTTTGTACACTCTCTTGATGGTTCACACATGATGATGACTGCTATCTCTTGCAAAAATGCCGGCTTACATTTTGCAGGTCTTGTTATAGTTGTTTTCCACCAGCTAGTTAAGATTTTTAACTTGACATTAATAATTTCAATGAATAGTCTTGTACTTGTAACATGAACAAGTAGAAATATCCCAGTGATTTCTTTTTTGTGAGCATCCCAATGAAAATTAGTAAGCTTCATTAATTGTTTCACTTTATTATTCTAATATGCTTTTGCTTTGACTAGTCCTTCCTTGCCATTCTGATCCAATATTATTTGGTGATCTAATACTCTTTAGGTCTTCAATATGATTCTTGCTTCCATATTTGTTGTTCCTGTTGCTACACTCTATCATTCTGTTATATCCTCTCCTACACAGTTGTTCATTAGTGATGAGATTCATTGTCATGTACTTGCTGATCTATTTCAGTTCAGTACCATGGATTATAAGATGGTAGTGTATATTGAAGTTTTGAATTACAGATTTATGCCGGATCCTGAATTTGGATATCTTGTTGAACCAGACTGAAGGATACTAATGTCTTTTTTTCTGTGAAACACGTGTTTCCTCATTTGACGTATAAGTATGGGTGCAGGAGTACACGATTCATTTTGGACCCATGCACGTGATGTTGACAGGATGAACCAAATCTTAAGAGAAGAATTTGTAGGTCTTTACAACATTCCAATTCTGGAGAATGTGAGAACATTTTCAATGAGCTTTCCCCCTTCTTTCTGTTCTAGATATTTTCTTCTTATATTGACCTTTTGATAAGAATAGTCATTAATAACAAAGATAGAGAGAATAAAAATTAACTTTCTGATGATATCTTGCAGTTGCTCGACGGTTTCCAAACATCCTTTCCGATGCTGACATTTCCTCCGCTGCCAGATCTTGGCGACTTTGACCTTAAAAAAGTTTTGGAGTCTCCTTACTTTTTCAACTGACTCCTATTCGTTATTTTGATTCCAGTTATGTTAACTGACTGGCCTCAAGCTCCTCCTTGAAGGTCCAGTACCTCATGCTAGACAGAACAAATACACAACAGATAGAGCAATCCGGGCATGCAGGCTTGTCAGAAAAGTGCACCTGAGATATAAAGCAGAAGCATATAAAACACCACATGAATATTACATGGATAGAAAGCATGTGAGGATGCTGCTTTCCAGATTGCATTGAGTACTAATTGCTGACACTGGTTTGGAATGACCTCAGTTGCTTGAGATGAGGTATGTTGAATTTTATTATTGTCTCTGCCTCTTTTAGACGGTTACCTTTGTTGTCAAAAAGCAAAACAATAATCCATTCTCTTTTTTTTTTTTTATTGACACTTGTACAATATTTTGGGGAAAATTAGTAATACACCAAATAAAGTTGTTCCAGTCGCTAGAATATTCTCTTGGTAAAGCTGCAGTTCTTTAATCTTGAAGGTGATCTATTCCCATAATTTTGTTCTGATTTGTAACAAACTTTGGAGAAAGTTTAGAGCAGCAGCAAGTGCTCTGTGAATGTAATTCCAAGTATAGTTACTGAAATATATATTGCAAGCAAGAACCTCAGTATAGGATTTAATGGTGTCCCTAAGATTTTGGGTTGACCTTTTTATGGCTACTTCAATGTGTATTTGGTGACCCAAAATAATTTCATGGTGTGTTTTATGAAGTTATGATGAATGCTTATTCCCCTTGTCACATTTTATTCTCCACGAGTTTTATGGTGCTTTTTGCATTCAAATACATTGTAATTGATACTCGGTTTTAAGCTCCGTTTTTTTTTTTCTTCTGTTAACCTCGAATTCATGTTATAAGCTTCGTGAACTACCATGATAAAAAAGAAAAGGGATCATGGAGATCCAATTTTTGATCTGTTAAATTTCAAGTTGAATAATATCAAGCTGCAGTTAATTTGAGAGGTATCAGAAAGTATCATCTCAGCGGTGGCATAACTTGAATGCCACTCCATGATCAGTTTTTCCAGCTCAAAAGGAATCGATATGATTATTATTTTTGGCTATGAGTTTGGATCTGATAACGCACGAGCGACGTGTGATGTCAGGATGACATACATACAGAGCATTGGACAACCGAAGACGATCATCTTATGGGTTCGATTAAGACTCTCAAGCCAAAAGTCTTCGTAGGTCAGTCTTTTAGTCTTCTTTGGCTTTAATCATCATGTCGGCCTGTGTTGTGATATCGCAGGGATAAATCACCGTGGCACGATGAGAAAGAAAAAGAGAAGAAAAAGAAGGCATCTTCTCACAAACTTGGCTTCCCCAAAAAAAAAAACCCATCTTTCTGAGGATTCAATGTTCCTTGATTCATACCACATGGTTGGAGCTAAACTTGCTTTTGTTGTGTAACCTTCATGCCCACACGAAAAAGAATGTTCCCTGAAAGCATGGAGTAGATAGAATATGGAGTCGAGGAACACGGCTCGTGTCATTTCATCAAACAGGTGCTAGGCCATGCTTCAGCGCCGCTCTCCACACGACATCGATGCGGTCCACGTCGATGGCGCCGACCTCGTGATGCGTCCACCCTTCCAGGCAATGCACCACCCCTCCGGCGTGGCAGGCGTGCACCACTCCTCGCTCCATCGTGTACTGCTCACAGAGAACGGACAAGAAGAAGGTCAGTTGTCTGTGTGCTAGCGAGGAGGAGGAGCGAGGTTACTGCAGCGGCACTACCTCGCACGACCCCAGCCCTCGAACGTCCTTGGGGAGCCTCATGGCCGCCAGACTCCCGTAGGTGCAGTCCCTCCTGAAACCGATGATGGGCGGCACCACGAACTGGTGGAAGTAAGTGCCCGGCGGCGCCCACCTCTGCTCCCTCGGCGACAGCCACTTGCCCACTATCCACGTCTGCAACCACAGCACGATAGCTCTCAAACCCCCCCTTCTTCCCTAAACACCCCTAATCCATCTGCGACACCTTACCTTGCAGTGCTGTGCGGCCTGGTACTTGGTGACCTGAACCAGATGGTGTTGGCAGTCCTCCGGGGCCTCCTTTTGGATCTTCAGAAACCTCTCGGTCGACAGCGTCAGCATCTGTCGGCGCCATCAGATTCAGCATCCGTGTGCATGGCTAAAGGAGGAAGAGATCGATGGTGGGCTTACTTACCAGTACTCGGATGTTCTTTTTGCAAAGATACAGCGCAATGGCTCTTCCGAGCTTGGAGGTAGCGCCGGTCAAGAACACCTCCTTCACGTCCCTGGGGATCTCGTTGAGGATGACGGCCGCCGTCAGGGTGTTGCCATGCACGACCCGGACCTTCAGATCCGGGTGTTTGCTCACGAACAGCGTCCCCCCGCCGTTGAGCGACTCGTTCTGCATCCACGTACGAAATGTCTTCTTGGAATCAAACATGTTCGACGTATTGCCTTAGAGAAATGAAGATTATGTATGTGGAAGAACTGGATTCGCAATGCAGCCTAACTTGTCTCAAACATGAGCTGGTAGATTGACCAGGTGGGGTGGGGGAGGAGGAGGGAAGGGGAAAATGGACTGTCTTCTGGGTCATGCAAGCTGGTCAATGACACAGAAGAAGAGAAGCTCGACAACCCTAAAATCCAAAACCGGAAACGTAAAGGAGATTGGTTGACTGGTTCCCTACAAAAGCCCAAACAGCCTGCCATGAATGTGGCTGATGATGGCTGTGGAGAAGGCATGGCAGCAAAGCATGGCACTGAGACAGTACCATTCAATGCTCATTACTCCCATCACCAGGAAGGAAGAAGCGAAGGCAGGCAAACCAACCTTATTCAATGCTGCAAGGCTGACCACCTTCACTCCTAGCCTGTCCGCCCTCAGGATCGCGAGCTCGATCTGGTCATTGATGCCCTCCCTGGCGAACGGCAAGAAGTACTGCAACAAATCGAAGGCCAAGTGACCGTGGTTTTCTTTGAGGGGGTGAAGGAGAAGAGGGGGAGAACGGCGACGGCGAGCACACCTGGAAGCCGTATCGCGGGACTACCCATGTCTGGTGCAACCGACCCCTCAGGTTGTAGAAGGAGAGCAAGAAGGTCTTGGAGAACGCCCACATCAGGAGCATGACCGAGAACGCGATCGGCCATAGTAGCAGCAGGAAGAAGTAGTTGGTGAAGGGCATCGAGGAGACCGACCGGAACACGAAGGGTACGTGCATGGAGGAGCTGACGTCCACGACATGCGCGAGGAAGACGAAGTCAGGAACTCGGTCGTTTCCCCCTGCATCAGGGCACGTCCTTATTGTGACTCCTCTGATCTCGAAAAGATCTTGTTGCAGAAGATGAATAGTATCTCACCTGAGCTTATCTCCTTGTGCAGATCCCACGCCTTGTTATGTATCGTCTTCCCCAGCAAGTCGAACACAGGCATGAAGAGGCAGAAGTTGCAGTTCTTCTCCTTGTGATGGAGGCTCAGATATCTGCAAACAGATTCGAAAGTGCACGGATGAATTCTCTGAAGGGATTCAAGTAGTTTCCGAATGACAACAAAATCCAAGTAAAGATCAAAGGGATCGATCCTTCCACAGAAACGTGCAACAGGAGTGGCGAATGCTTGCTCCGTGTTCTCCTGAACCAGTCACCAGAACCACAGCTTTTTTAATGCAGAAGAAGACTTCCCACTTCCCCAGTAAAATTACTACTGTGGTAAACATGCACAGCCGTAGGTGCAGACAAATCTGCACTGTGGGTCAGATGACTTGGCACAGTGTCTGCTTCCCTCCTCAATTTAATGGGGAGTGTCTCACCAACCACAGCTTCTACAGGGAGGGACAAAGGAAGCCAGGAGGAGACCAGCATAATGATGATATCATGGTGCGTTGTATTGTATCAGATCCTCTCATCGAGAGAGAGAGGGAACATTCCCTTAATCTATGTGCTGTAAGTCCCTCCATCTGGGCCACAATAGTAAGTGCTGGTTGGTGCTTTGACAAGTTGACCGATCCATGTTCTTTAGCAAGACCTTAAATTCTTAGGGACTCGGACATGGATCGATCGAGGTGTTCGTTCATGGGGCAATGTGAAGCAGAGGAGGGGGAGGAGAGTTGACTTACGTGGGGGAGTAAATGAGGTATCTGAGGACGGGTAGGGCGTCGAAGAGGCGAGCAGGAAGCACCTCCACGTTGCTGTAACCCATGCTTCGCAGGAAGTCGAAGATGAGAACGTAGCCATAAACCAAGCTCACGGAGCCATGACCCATGGCGAAGGCCCCCAGCAGTGGCGCCGCCATCACCGCGCTCAAGACGAGGTGCTCCAATGGCGTGGCGAACCCGGCTGGTCCAGCGAGCGAGAAGAAGACAGCATCACGCAGCGGTACTCATTGCAGAAATGGAGTAGGAGGTGTTCTACCACTGCCTCTTCACGTACCTGTCATGGGCTGTGGCACCGGCGAGGAGTGGTGGATGGAGTGGTAGTGGGCGTAGAGGTAGCCGCGGTGGAAGCACCTGTGCGCCACGTAGAACAAAGGCTCCGAGACGCCGACATGGACCAGCAGAGCGACGATGCACCCCTTGAACTGCACAAGTGGGAGCTCTTTCAAGGACGGAGCGGCATACAAGGCCATGGATCCCAGGAGAGCTTGGAGGATGAGGAAGTTGTCCCTGGAGAAAGAAGAGAAAGATGCAGCGATAGACAAGAGTCCATACATGGCGAGGCTCGAACATGGATGATCAGGCCGTACCAGTCCCACTCCTTGTCGATCTGCTTGAAGTCGACACCGTCCTCGACCACCCGGCGCCGCCGGGTGAGGAAGAGCATGTTCCCGAAGGAGAACCAGAGCTGGTACGCGAGGCTCCTGAGGACGAAGAGTAGGAGAAGGTGAAGCGACCACCCACCTGACCTCCCCTCCCTCCATTCGCACGCAGCCTTGGCCACAACCGGTCCATATAACACGTACTGCATGCACCGACACCAAGTCTTTAGATCACAGAGAATTCACAGGCGAGGAAGAAAGCACAGGGAAGGATTGCATGCCTTGTAGACTCCAAGATTCCCCCACGCCCAGGAAGCTAAAGGAGCTTCCATTTCCTCCTCGGAGCGGAAAGGAAAAGATGGAGTTTGTATGTCTAGTTTCGTTTCTCCTTCTCTCTCTGTCTCTCTCTCTCGCTTGCTCTCTCGCCTTGCTTGATGTTGGGGCAGTTGCACGTCTGCCTCTATAAATAAGCAACACTCGTACCTAAGAGAGATAAGATTGCAACAAAAGAAGAAGGGGAAATATAGATCATCTTTGGTATGTGAACCTTCTCTCTCTCTTACCTTTCACTGTTGGGCTAGTTTACATAGTCTCTCTCTGCTATGAGCTAGAAGCCAAAGGGCACAGCCATGAACGTACAGTTCGACCTCACCATCAATGCGCCACAGCGACGGCAATCCATCCCTCAGCGTGTCACGAGGTGCGTCGGCCAGCTTGCTCTGGATCGATACCAGAATCCCACCCGTCAAACTTCAGCTGTTCTCCCACGGTCCCAGTGGGTGTTGCAGCTCCATCTGCCGCTGCCATTAATGCTTGGAAGCATGGGCTGAGGGCAGCAGCACATCACAGAGGAGGATGCACTTCCTCCTCTCGGGGATGGATGATGATGGATCATTCCGAAGAAACCAAGTGGAATGAGGTCTTTCGGTGGAGCTTTGCTAACCTCCAAAAGTAGTCTTCAATGCAGAAGCCTCTGGTTTTTTGTTTTTGCTTGGATAGGATAAATCTTAGATACTAACACATTATATATATATATATATCTTTTCATCTTTTGCATGAATATTTTTCGGATGTATATGTAATTATGGTGATTAGATCATAGCTGCTTTCTTAAGCATATATTTGTGAAGCCAGGAAATGATGAAATTAATAGATTAATAAATCATAATGAAAAAAATAAATGAATGATCTTTTATATATAAAATTACTTTATACCCAAAAAAAAACGGGGAAAAGGAGCATTAACTGATACAAATGTACAGCTAATCAATCAGACAATGACTCGAGGCCAAGTGTCCGTATGGACGGTGGAGGTGGAGAGGTCGGCACCGCGTCGGATGCAGACTCTCCCCGCTCCGCCACCCGAGACTTTCCGGCCGCCATGCGCGTGGGACCACGCGCCCAACGTTGACTTTTGGAGGTGGGGGTGGAGGAGGAGGAGGACGAGGAGGAGGAGTCTCCGCGACGCGTACTGATCCGGACGCGTAAAGCATGGGCGTGTTAATTGCCCATGTGGGTGGCGCGGAAGCGATGGCCATTAAACTCCGGCGACCAACCACCCACCCATCCCTCCCCTTCTTTGCGCTGCGCCATCTGCGACCACCCACAACGTCAATCAACTCATCACCTACACGCTCTCATCTCTCATCGCTTCAACATTGAAGAGGTCAAACGATCGGAGGGAGTCAAACAACGAGGGCAGCTCTTTGCTTACCAAAACACGCTCTCTCTATTTGTGATCTGAGAGAGGTATAAAGTGACAGTCAATTAGGTCATCTGAATGGTTGAGCATACGAGAAGATTTATGATCGATATCATAAGTGGGGAGTTTCCAAAGGCGAGTACTGTTTTCTTATCGGATTTGACTGTTTTTATATAATTATTTATATTTAATATTTAATATTTATATTTTTTTAAAATTAGATCGATATATTTATACTAACGAAAATAAAACATTTAATCTCATTTTTCCTACATCCATCCGTTTTGCTGATAAAAATATTTCATATATTTAATAATAAATCGAAGTGAGACCGAATCGACACGTGTTTAACGGTAAACTCTTATAGTATTTTCATCAACAAAATCTACGATACAAGAAAAAAACAAAATTAAATATTTTACTTTGATAATTATAAAAATCTTAATATAACTTTTAAAAATTACAATTTTAATTATAAAAGCTAATCTATAGTTAGTCCTATCTCAATGTTTAAATTAATAAATATAAAATTTTAAAAAAATCATTATATATTATCAAAATATTATGAGCATAAGTTGTACCAAACTCCAGACGAGCATGGTGATGGGGTATTTATTATTAATGTGGGAGATGCTAACACTAACAAGTTTTAACGTATGACCGGCACGAGCGAGATTAAGAGAATCCATTCGTTGATGCATGAAATGAAAAGAGGAGGAAACGAGAAAGCGAACGAGTGATGTGCCATCATGGCATGGGGTGGGCTGGGAATCCATCCATACACGAAAAGCGCAGATCCAAAGCAATCAATGCTCTCTCTCTGTACATGAATGGAATGTTGAACGGTCACTCGCATCGCTTGCTTTCCTCCATCCGGCATTTAATGCCTCATAATGATGATGTTATACACGTTAAAACCTTGTTATCGTTTGTCATTTACACTTTCCGATACTGTAAGATTTAATTCAACAACACTGAGATAAAATCTTTTTTTTTTCCCTAAAAAGTTTATTTCTTTTGCATTCATTCATCATGTGGAAGATTCTATAGTTTTCTTTGATCAAACGGCAAGAGAAAATAACACATAAATAAGATAATATGAAATTGTATAATAATACTCCTAACTACATTACTTTAATTATGAGTCTGA
Source organism: Ensete ventricosum (assembly GCA_029747655.1). Taxonomy (NCBI): domain Eukaryota; kingdom Viridiplantae; phylum Streptophyta; class Magnoliopsida; order Zingiberales; family Musaceae; genus Ensete; species Ensete ventricosum. The sequence goes on from JAQQAF010000003.1 coordinate 7,310,469, forward strand.
ATGTTGATAATTGTTGAAGCTAAAAATATAGTTGACGTATGCGCCTTATCAGCACGATGTGATGCTAATTCGTAAGTGCTGAGTTGTTTATGGTGAAAATTATCTTCTCTCGAGGTGTCACGTAGACAATGATCAAAGTCAGGAGATACTTTTCGAGTCGATCAGTATGACACTCAAGTTAGTTCCGAGATCAACTTTTGTTAGTTTATGTTATCGATTTCAATGCCCTCTTACCCGAAATTGAGGGTATATTTTAATACCTAACCTTTCGAGATGATATATTTCCTGAAGATTATGTAAGAGGGATAGTTTGTAACCTACCTAAGCTATCTCTTGGACTCATATGAAATATTCCTATGAATATTAGGGGGGAGGTGATTTTTAACCAACTCGAGCCGCTCCTTGGACTGCCGCGGAATATTCCTATGGGCTGCTCGGGTTGATTACAAATTATTGGGAAAAAACTATTGATTGCAGAATAATATCTTTCCCTCTTTGTGTATCAAAATGTGATTCTCACCAAACTTACCAACTTGTTACCAAAAGTCAAATATTAATCAGAGCAAGGTAAAAAATCATCCACAAAATGAGACACTAAATTTTAATGTGGAAAACCCAATGCAGAAAAAAACACGGGATCATAATCCACTTAACTTCCACTATCACCACTATTGATAATAGGTTTACAATGAAACTTCTCTAGACAACTAGAGGATCACCACAACATCAAGAATATATGTCTTGGTTTACAAATAACATAGCATCATCAAAATATATGGATCTCACAATAGGTAAATATCAAATCTCACCAAGTGGGTATTGTAGGAAACCATTATAGAGAGGATAGATTATAGATCAATACCGTTAGGATTGTAGAGCTTACTGTAAGGATTCTCCATATAAGATTTGAACCAAATCTGAGAAATTTCACTGTTCGATCTTGCCAAAGCTCCCTCTCTCCCTATTTTTTCCTTACTCTCTGTTTCTGCGGCCACCGACTTCAACTCAAGCGCACATATAACCTTCACTTAGGGTTTTCTAACTTTACATTTTTTTTTTTTTTTTTATAAAGGTAAGTTTGACTAGTCCAAGCCCACCTATGGGTTGGACCCTAATAATTCTCCCCCTCTAGCTCATATGGTGGGCTGTACTAAGCCCGCTCTTTGTCTACATGCTTCAAGTTTCTCTTTTGGCAAAGTCTTTATCAATATATCTTAACCATTTTCATCGGTCTGTACCTTTTCTAAGTATAATTTTTTCATCTCAAGCACATCACGAATCGAGTGATATCTTACATCAATATGCTTGGATCTAAAATGATATGTTGAATTCTTGGAGAGGTGGATGACACTCTGACTGTCACAGTAAATAGGGTATCCTTCATGTAGAAAATTTTTCATCCATAAAACTTCCTTATAGGCTTTAGTAATTACTATATATTATGCTTCTGTGATCGATAAAATAACACAATTTTGTAACTTAGACTGCCAAGAGACTTGCTCCCCCTACAAAAGTCATCAAGAACCATAATGTGGATTTCCTAGAATCAATATCACCAGTCATGTCTGTATCTGTGTAACCCTCTAGCATATGTTTACTAATGCCAAAACATAAACACAACCTGGTAGTACCTCTTAAATATCTTAAGATCCATTTTACTGCTGCCCAATGTTTCTTACCAAGATTAAAGAGAAATCGGTTGACAACTCCAATTGCATAAGCTATATCTGGCCTAGTGCAAACCATAGCATACATCAAACTGCCTACTGCTGATGAGTAAAGCACTTTGGACATTTTTTCTTTTTCTTTCTCACTTGTATGACATTGTTTTGAACTCAGCTTGAAATGACCTGCAAGTGGAGAATAAACTGGTTTGGCTTTATTCATGTTGAATCTTTCAAAAATATTTTCAATGTAGGTCTTTTGAGATAACCAAATCTTTCCATTCTTTCTATCATGAAGAATCTTCATGCCAAGAATTTGTCTCGCCGATCCTAAGTCTTTCATAGCAAAAGACTTAGTTCTCTCTTAAGCTTCTCAATTTTACTAGCATCATGGCCAACAATCAACATATCATCAATATATAGTAGGAGAATAATGTAATCATCATATGAAAACTTCTTTGTAAACGCACAATGATCATATGTGGTTTTATTGTACCCTTGGCTTATCATAAAGGAATCAAACTTCTTGTACCACTGTCTATGTGTCTGTTTGAGTCCATATGAGCTTTTCTTAAGCTTACACACTAGATTTTCTTTTCCTTTGACCTTGAAAACTTCTGGCTGCTATATATAAATTTTTTCTTCTAAGTCATCATGTAAAAATATAGTTTTCACATCAAGTTGCTCTACTTCTAAATTCAAGCGGGCAGCTAAACCAAGAACAACTCGGATAGAAGACATTTTCACCACAAGAGAAAATATTTCTTTAAAATCAATATCCTTTTTCTGACTGAATCCTTTCACAACTAACCGTGTCTTGTATCTTTGTTGTGAGCTATTATTTTCAATCTTCAACTTATAAACCCATTTATTCTTGAGAGCTTTCTTCCCTGTAGGCAACTTTACCAAGTCGTAGGTGTGGTTCTCAAGTAAGGATTTCATCCCTTCTTGCATGGCTTTAACCCACTCATTCTTGTACTCTAGAATAGCTTCTTGGTAAGTTTCTGGTTCTCCACCGTCAGTCAACATAACATACTCATATGGAGGATATCTTGTAGATGGTCTTCGCTCTCTTGTAGATCTTCTCAATGGAATCTTATCTGGTGGTGGAGGTGCTTGCTCAGTTTGTTCAGTTGAATCAGCTTCATCAATTGTAGGAGTATTATCACTAATATTCTCACCACTATCTTGTCCATCTCCCTCTTGATCATCATGAACTATAGGTGGAGAAACTGGGCTCAAACTCCAAAGAGTATAAACAGAGGTATTTTGTTTCTCAACATTATCACCATCTTCAAATAATTGGTCTTCAAGAAACATAACATCTCTGCTTCTTATAATCATTTTATTCACTGGATCCCATAATTTGTACCCAAACTCTTCATGACCATATCCCAAGAAAATACATGCTTTTGCCTTATTATTAAGCTTGGATCTCTCATCTTTAGGAAACTGAACAAATATTTTACACCCAAATACTCTTAAGTGATCATAAGATATATCTTTCCCTTTCCATACTCTCTCTAGAACATCACCATTCAGAGGAACTGATGGAGAAATATTTATCAGATCAACTATAGTTCTCATAGCCTTCCCCCAAAAAGACTTAGGTAACTTGGCATGAGAAAACATGCACTTAATCATTTCTTCAATAGTTTTGTTCATCTTTTATGTCACACCATTTTGCTAAGGAGTTTTAGGAACTGTTTTCTCAAACCTGATACCATGAAACCTGTAATAATTTTCAAAAGGACCCCTGTACTCACCACCATTATCTGCTCGAACATACTTCAGTTTTTTTCCTATTTCTCTTTCAACACTGGCATGAAACTCTTTGAAAATATCGAGTACCTGATCTTTAGATTTCAAAGCAAAAGCCCAAACTTTTTTAGAATGGTCATAAATAAAATTAATAAAATAAAGAGCACATCCAAGAGTTCTAGTTTGCATAGAACAAACATCAATATGAATCAAATCGATGACATTTAATCTTTTAGATGATGGATAAGTATGAAATGTAACTCTATGTGTTTTTTCAGCTAAGCAATGATCACAAGATTTAAGAGATGTACCTTGCAGCTTTGGTAAGAACTGATTTCTAGCAAGAGTTTGAAGTCCCTTCTCGCTGATATGACCAAGCCTTTTATGCCAAAGATCTATACTTTCATCCTTTTGGATTACATTAATCTCTCCTTTGTGTAGCTTAGCCTCAATAACATAAAAATAGTTCTGCTTGTTTCCTCTTGCCACAACCAAAGAACATTTAGTGTGCTTCCATTTACTTTCACCAAAATAGTGCATAAACCCCTCATCATCAAGTTTCCCTATAGATATCAGGTTTAGACGAATATATGAAACATGTCTTACATCTTTGAGTATCAATTTGCTCCCAATATTAGTCTCCAAGTAAATATCTCTAATACCTACAATCTTATATGTATCACTGTTTTTCATTTTGACATTGCCAAAATCACTAGTAGTGTAAGATATAAAGAAATCACCATAAGAAGTAACATAAAAAAAAACACCAGAGTCAATTACTCAGTTACTGTCCTGAGTTGTAAGATTAAGACATTTATCATCACAAATAATAACAATGTCACCTTCAGCAGCAACTGTATTTGTCTCTCTCATTTTTGTTCTTTCATTTTATTCTCTCTTCTAGAACTTACACTTTTTCTTCGTATGACCTGGCCTGTTGCAGTGAAAACACTTGATATCTCTTCTGGACTTGGATCTTCCTCTATAACCATGTGGATTTATGCTATGACCTCTTTCACGTCTTTCTTATTTTTCAATAGCAAGTGCACCATAAGAAGATTCTCCTTGTTCTTTCCTTCTGGCATCTTCATTTAGTAAACTGTCTTTAACCATATCTATAGTTAGAGTCCCGTCTGGCGTGGAGTTAGAAATTATCACCACATATGTTTTCCAACTTTCTAGTAAAGAGCTGAGGAGTAGCAGTCTATACATCTCATCATCTATATTCATTTTCATAGTAACCAACTTGTTTGCAAGACTCTAAAACAGACTTTTATGCTCAATAATATTACCATAATCTTTATATTTTAAATTGACAAGCCTTTTGAATAGATAGATTCTGTTTCCCACTGTCTTCTTTGCAAAAACATTTTCTAACCTCTGCCAAACAACATCAGCTCTGGTTTCATCAGAAATATGCTCATGCAGATTTATATCCATCCATTTTCTAATATAGGCAATGGCCTTTCTGTGTTGTACCTCTCATTCTTCCTCATCCATAGTAGAAGGTTTTACTTTAACTTTGATTGGCTTATACAGATCTTTGTAATAGAGCAAATCTTCCATCATACGCTTCCAAGTGGAATAGTTTGATGAGTTCAATTTAATCATACCATCTGACTCTTCTATTTCAATCACATAAAAAAATTACACTAAATAACTTGTGCTCTGATACTACTTGTTGGGAAAAAACTATTGAATACGGAATAATATCTTTTCCTCTTTGTGTATCAAAATGAGATTCTCACCAAACTTATCAACTTATTACCAAAAGGTAAATATTAACCAGAGCAAGGTAATAAATCATCCACAAAATGAGACACTAAATTTTAACGTAGAAAACTCAATGCGGGAAAAATCACGGGATCGTAGTTCACTTAACTTCCACTATTACCACTATTGATAATAGGTTTACAATGAAGCTTCTCTAGACAACTAGAGGCTCACCACAACATCAAGAATATATGTCTTGGTTTACAAATAACATAGCATCATCAAAATATATGGATCTCACAATAGGTAAATATCAAATCTCACCAAGTGGATATTGCATGAAACCATCATAGAGAGGATAGATTATAGATCAATACCATTAGAATTATAGAGCTCTGCAAGGATTCTCCATATAAGATTTAGACCAAATCTGAGAAAGTTTTATCATTCGATCTTGCCAATGCTCCATGTTTCCCTATTCTTTCCTTTCTCTTTCTCCTCACTGTGCTCTCTGTTTCTGTAACCGTCGACTTCGGCTCACGTGCACACACAGCCTCCACTTAGGGTTTTCTAACTTTACCCTTTTTTTTATATATAAAGGTAAATTTGACTAGTCCAAGCCCAACTATGAGCTGGACCCTAACACAAATCACCTCTCTTGTGAAATATTCACAAGAATGTAATTGATAGTATTAGTGTAAGTTTTACTATCTTATTTATGAGTTCATTCTTTTGTCGTTGGATCTGATAAAATTATAAAATCTTTCACAAGATCAAACGACAAGAGAGTGAATGCATAAATAAGAAAGTAAGAAATTATAATAATATTACCATATACATGATTTAATTCTCAGCTGAAATGTTGATAATTGTGGAAGCTAAATACCATTGACGTTCTTGTCAGTACGATGTGATCTTAATCCTTATGTGCAAAGTTACCTAAGGTGAAAAACATCTCATCTCGAGGTGTCACTTGTACAAAGACTAAAATCAGGAGAAGTATTTTGAGTCGATCCCTATGACACTCAAGTTAGTTTCGAGATCAACTTGCGTAATATTTAAAAAGATGACATATTTCCTAAAAATTCTATAAGAGGGGTAATTTATAATCGACCCGAGCTACATCTTGGACTTTCACAAAATATTTCTATGAATATTACGCAAGAAAATCATTTTTTAACGTACTCCAACGACTTCTTAGACTTTTGCATAATATTTCTATGGGTAGCTCGGGTCGATTACACGTTAAACCTTGTTGTCATTGTTATTTACACTTTCCGTAAGATTTAATTCAATAACATTGAGATAAAACCTTTTTTCCCCTAAAAAAATTATTTCTTTTGCATTCAGCCTAAGAATCTTCATCTCAAGATTGATCATGTGCAAGATTTTATAGTTTTATTAGATAAAACGGTAAGAGAATGAACGCATAAAGAAGATAGTATGTAAGTATAGTAATACTGCCAACTACATTTAATGTTGATATAATTGAATCACAAACTTTTGTGGGTAAATCCACATGAGTATAGTCACACAGAATTGTTTAACCGAAGTGTTTGCCGTATGTTAATCACGAAAAATTGTTGGATAATCCAGAGAAAATTTTTTAAATAGGATTTAGCGAAAAAAGAAAAAATTAAAATTAATACATTATGTTGCTTATGTCACATGATATCAAGAACATTGCTCTAAGATACAACTAGAAGATCCTTATTGCATGAACAGATAAAAGAAAAAAAAGCAGACTTCTTCAGCTTCAAAAGGCCAAAAAAAAAAAAAAAACATCGACGGTTGTACTAACGTGTTACAAATTTTAACTAGTACATTCACGATGATGGAACAATGAAACAAATTAATCCAAGGGCATGAGACTTTAGAAATTATACTAAGATTAAATTTACTTGGAGGAGATATATTCAAGAGGTATAAGTTTCAATTCTCTTGAGAAAAAAATTATATATAATGAACGGCATACGTAGAGTGTGGTAAGCTCTCGAATAAGTGATGATAAGTTATCATATGATATCGTATATGGTAATGCATTAGTGAACTCATTGCAAGATCAAGTGGGAAAGTGATCATAGGTAACATCAAACAAAAACACACTTAGAGTCGATATAAATATCAGACAAAATAGAGGGTTGACCCATGGAATAATAGGCTTAAGGGCTACCAATACAAACCGTGGAGTAAAACTTAGTGAAGTATTCAAGCCGTATAAATGGAGTCGATATAGAAGATGGAATATAGAGTAAAGTTATGAAGCTTTCTTCAGACAGAGGTTAAGGACATGAACTCTTAAAGAGGCAACAATGAAACATACACCTTATCTCGGTGAAGCGATTAATTGAAAGTCTAAGACAACTTAACTTGCAAAGGTGAAATTATGGTTATAAATCCTTAGCACGAAGAAAGAGGACACAAATGAGACAAGGGCCTAAGATCCAGACAATGATAGACCAATTTCAGCAAAGTCAGTGGACTTTAAGAGTTGTTTGGTGACAAATTGTCCTAGAGGTGCACTTCGTCAAGCGAGTGGATAAAGGTTGATTATAAAAAGAACAAACATAATCGAAGATGGTGGAGGCTTTACATTATGCTGATAAAGACCACACATAAAAATATCATAATTTGAGTCATTTTCATAAATACTAGAATATAATGAAGATGTTATTAGGAGATGACATGGTGTAGTGGATAGTACTAGATAGTTTAAGGCAATGCGACACACATGAGAGAAATTTCTCTCAATATAATTTAGAGATATTAAGAGATTCATTTCAATTAGGAATACAATGATAAGAACTGTTTTGTATTCAAGGAGTAAATGTCATAATATTGTAAAGACAGATCTTCCATGATATATCAAATTTTGAATCAGATGAAAGTCTTAATCATCAATATATAATGGTCATAGACCATTGAGATGGTTTCTGAGTGTAAGTACTAATAAGTTCTATGTGGAAAGGGAACTTAATTATACAAAGGTATAATCAAAATGGTTAGAGAGTTGGACTACTCAAGAGCTTATATTTGCTTCAGAGAGCCCGATAAATCAAATGATAAGATCGAGCAAGCGAGCGTTACTACTAATGATGCAAAGGAGGATAAACTTAATGTGAGCCAAAAGCCATGTATGAGAGTTATAGTTTGTCTCTCCATCAACCAGAGGAACCTTTTGGAGAGTATAGAGGTGCTAAAGCAGGTGATCGAAAGGGGTGAGAATGTGACAATGGATCCATAAGGATTTAGCTATCCAAAACCAAACATCGATTGGGATAGAGGTGAAATCATAGGAGTACTATAGTGCCATAAAGGTGGATCTATTAATTACAAAGAAAAGGATGCAAATGTGAGGTGACGAATAATAGGGTCATGTACATAATAATGCTATGATACTGCAAAGGTGAAACTTTTATGGAGTCATTAATCCCTTTCTCTTATAAATGAAAAACACATGATTGTGAAAGAGGGCCAAGGAGGTCAAATATACAGAGGCAAATCCAAGTACTGAGATAAGACAAAAGGCTAGAGGCTAGATAACTTATGAAGGTCTATGTCAATGAGTTTCTCATCAAGATAGTCGGAAGTAGAAGATCTCAGGTCAATACAAGAGTGCTCAACTAACGAGCAGAGTAGATAGTATGCAATGTTGTATATTTTCTACTTAGAGGAGTAGGCGAAAGAAATAATGGAGAATATGATACAATCCTAGAGACTACCAAACTATCGAATACTTGCTCTAGGTCGAGGCAAAATTTTACTTTTTCTGAGCAAAACTTCTTTCATTCTAAAAGTTTGATAGAAATGATGAGGCAAATTTCAATAGCTAACTCAGCACAATGAGTGTAAAATCTTCGAGTGCTTTAAAAGTATGAGTAAAAAGTAGATAAAGTCTAGTAATTAGCTCGATGCATAAAGTTTAACTCTCGATGAGACGAGCAAAGTCAAGTAACATTTGTCTTTTCAACTCTTAAGAGAATAGATAAAATTGAGTACTCTAGTTCTTTTATTTACCAATGATGATCGGTTCTACCAAGAGTAGATTATTTTTTAATTTCTTAACAGAATGCCAATCAAAAGCAGAAGTGATAAAAACTTATATAGATGCAATAAATAAGTAGAAGATAAATTAATAAGCTAATTTTGGGAAGAAAAGACATCAAAAAACTTCAAAGTCTATGAGGCGATACTCATTGAAGCTCTAGATCATCCATCTAATTTAAGCAATGTGAGATATTTGAGAGACTAATGCACAAGAATGGTCATTTCCTTAATTTGAGGGATCCACAAGGACTAATAAAGATTAGCACAAATCGAGCAACCCCACACTAAAGTTAGAGTTAGGTGTGAGTTGAAGCAGCGTTGATTAATCAAAGCGTTAATTGATCAAAGTTTGACTACTCATTAGTAGTGGTGGAGAGCAACTACGAGCTAAGAGATGCATTATAATTGGAGTAGAAGATTGAATATTCATCATAGATAAGGAGATATAGTGTCCACGAAAGCTTTGACGAGGATGTAAAAAAAATAAATAAGAGAGAATATCATAGATAAATTTATACACAAGGTATACATAATATTTATTTATGTTTGTATATTTAAATTTTATTCAGAACTCATACAATATCTAAAGGACTTGTAGTAGAATTGGCAATACCATTTTAGTTAGAGGATTTTAGTTTTATAAATATAAGTTATTGCAATCATCATGCGGAGACAAACATATCAAAAAATATATCACCCATACACTCTATTGAGTGGAACAAACTATCAACCAATATAACACCCTAAAGCTATTTGAGTGGTATATGACTAGACCTCTAGGCTAGTGTATAAGATTGATTCATTATATTTTTTCGTAATAGTATGATTTGAGCACATGTGAGATTCTTAGTTGTAGTTGATCACCTTACATCATTTATATCGCGTAATCATTCATTTTATAGTGAAAAAATAATAATACTGAGATTATAAATAATAAAATATTTTATTTATTTTTTAAAGAAACGTGGAAAGTGAGATTCTTAATCGGGACGATCTCAAACCCTTCCGAGTGCGACCGCAAACCCGACCTATCCTCATCGAGTCTTCGACGGCGCGCGCAACGAAGCAGAGATGGCGAGCGCGACGGCGGCAGCGGTGCCGTTCTGGAGGGCCGCGGGGATGACCTACATAACCTACTCCAACATCTGCGCCTCCATCGTGCGGTCCTGCCTCAAGGAGCCCTACAAGTCCGAGACCGCTGGCCGGGAGAAGATCCACTTCGCCGTCACCAAGTGGGCCAACGGCAAGCCCGAGAAGCCCGGTTAGTTCCCTCCTTGCACCGGATGATTCATTTGTTCTTGCCTTGGATTAGCTGATTCCGCTGCCGATCTGTAATGGTCGGTTGATTTTTGGAGCAAGTTCGTAGGTTTTTACTGTAAAGCAAGTTTTTAGTGTCTGTTTGCGCACTCAATTTCCTTTTGCCGTTGTGAAAAGGCAGGTTTTTAAGATCATTTTTCGGTTAGACCTTTTTAGGTTTTAGGAGTCGAGCTGGTTGACGATGATTAGAGTTCCTGCTACGGATACTGAATTTGTAGGTTGTTCTTATTATGTTGATACATGCCCTTGAGGGAGACGTGCATCGATCTTTTTGTGGAGCAAGAGTTTGGTGTTCGAATCGAATAATTGGGAGTTATGGAGACTGATTGCCTCGTCGGTGGTTGGCTAGTGATGCTTTTGGAACACTTTACGCAGTATATTTAGCTACGGCAGTTGAAATAGTCATAATTAGCTGGAAGTATGTGGGAAATTGAAGTATGCTTCGCGATCTCCTTTGATTGGTTTTATACAAGTCTACAGTGACAGTAGAATTAGCATATAGATCTTGATGTTTTGGAACTTGCAATTAAGATTTGGTAGCATGATGGTGCATTTATGATTTATGCCTTCATGTGATTTGTATAAGGCATATTTATGTAATTGACTTTTCTTATTATATATATTTAATATCGGCAATTGTCTTTTGAGTGTCTTGATGATTGGGTGGCTGCCTAGCACAGAGATAATGAGTAGCTCCTTCACTATATGTTTTACATTTTTTTCATCTTATCAAAGGAAGAGCAGTGAAAGATAGTACATTATTTATATCTTCACTATTTTGACACACTTAAACTAATTGTGGGCAGTGGATTTCTCAGGATGTGATAATTGATCACTCATTGATCCATACTTTGGTTAGATTGTTTGTTTTTCTTTGTTTACATATGCTGGTAGTTTACGTTTTTGCTGTTAGGTGGCATATTGTATTTTAAACTTGGGTGTCTTAGTGGTTAAATTCATTTGTCTTTGGCTACCCAACTTGAATCGCTTAACAATTTAACCAATACCATATTGTGATTTCTAAAGGTAGCTACCATGCAGCATCTTCATTGTATTGCTTTTATCTATCTGAATAAGAAAATGTTGGTTTTCTCATGTTAATTTGTTAACTGCATGTAAAACGTTGTTGACCTGAGGCTATTATCTGGGAAAGATCACTTGTGAATTTGATATTATATCTCTTCAATGTTCCCAAGTGGACTGATAGAGATCTGCCCAACTCTCTTTCTTTTGTTTTTCTCTGTAGTTTCATTTTTTGTTTGTTCCTTGTTTTTTCTTTAATTTTATTTGTCGCTTTGCTTCAAAACTGCTTATCTTAGGCGGTCTTCATCCAAAACCACCTTACTCATCCTCTTTCTCTGCTTAAGCTGATGTGTGTCATTTAGCCTAGACAATCTGTGATAACTGACTTAGCTCTGATTTCCTTTGTTTAAGATACAAAATAAGTTCTTGTAGCTTGGTATCCCTAAGAATGTCTAGTTTCTGGCTTCTATACTCCCTTGTAATCTGAGCTGTCACCCTTTTGGCCCATAAATTCTTTTATTTATCAACTAGTCTTAAAAATAATTCCTGAAACCTTTAAACACTAAAGTATATCACATTAGTTGCATTAAGTTGGTAGATTACAACTTGATTTACCATCCATGAGAAAATTGCATATTAGATTTTATTTAAAATGTAATAGGCATGAAAGTGCTTGGAGTTCCACATTTTGATCTCATCCTGGACCAAGGGACATTTTCAGAACCTTATAACTTAAGCACGATCTAAATGCAGACTGTCAATAAGAAGTTCGGAGAACCGTGTTCTTTTTCTTTTGTGATATCCCTCTGCTATTACGATGTCCTACTCTAACATATTGCTCTAGGAGTTAGTCTGAGTCTTCTTTTATATTGTTTGTTGTGATCTGTGAATCTTTATGATCAATTATTATAATTAATTGATGTTTTTGGACCCTTTCCTAAACTTTACAAGTTCTTTGTGAAATCCTGGACTGTATCAAGTTCCTTTCACCATGGCCTACACATAAATTTACCATATTTTTCACCTCCTCTAGTTTGTTCTGTTTCTTCTTGTCTCCGATCGATGGTACCACACAAACCATTCTCCATTTAAGCATTAATTTATGGCCATCTTAAGCCCCAACTCTTAATTTATAGTTTTACTTGCAATCACGGACTCCTTTATGAGCCTTTATGGTCAGAGACCTGCCTTGACCTTTTCTCATCCAAAGATAACTCCCATCATACATGAAAACAATGTAAGTAATTCATTCTGATGGAGGCAATCACCGCTTATGCAGTATAGGTATGGTGCTCTCTGCTCTTTGAAGAATGTGCTGATAATTCGGCAGCTTGGTACAGAGTAAAACCTAATTCTGTTTCATTTATGACACACCATTGCATAGACCAATTAATTCTCATACTTTATTCAACGGTCGAACTCACCAGGGAGATGTCTATCGAGTCTTTGCATGAGTTGGAATTCTCTTCTACGCAAGTCATTACGGAACTTAGTTATTTGGTAATCTATGAAGTCCAATCACATTGGTGTATCATAGTGTTGCAGAAGTTTCAAAGTTATAGACACCGTTTATTATCTGATACATGGATGCTCGGTTGCCTGTTTACAACTGAAATAGCTAGTTGCACTCTATACCTGCCTCCTCGTATTTGTTGTCACCCACTCATGATTTTATGAATCACACTAGTTTTTAGTAAAATGTTACTCCACTTGGTAAATTCCTCGGTACTAATTTCTTGTTTGCGTCCCAGACATTCGTTCGGACTCATCGGCGGATTGATCTTCATGTCAAGGTTCTCACACCCTTTGTTTACCACCCCCTTGCAATGGAGCATTCATATGCACTTCTGCCTTAGCTGATTGCTGGCCCAGGGAATAAAGCTTCTATGTTGCTACAAATGCAAACTAATGCCAAACTTGCTGGGATGTGTGGTTCAGTGGTTGTCTACTTTGTGTGTTCCTTCACCTGCACACAGATGTTTGATATGCACACAGTTCACCACCCGAAGTATCATAGAATGTTCTAAGCTTTAGTGTGATGAATAACATTGCTTTAAACAGGGAGAAATAAGCAGCGAGTTGACTGTATGCTTCTTTGCGCAGTCCGGAGGTGACCGGATCCGTTCGTCTGAACCCAGATCCGCACCGTTGATCAGTAGTTGCACGTATTTTGATGAAACAGGAACGGCCCATCGACGGTCTGTACATCTCGAGAATCCCGGATCCGTTCTCAAAAAAGATCATGATATACTAAATTATATCATGGCTATATGTAATTTATGTGGGTAAAGAATAACATACGATATATAGGGATATTAATTAACAATTTGTATTACTTGTCTCACATATAAATAATAGGAAAAGAAGCCAAGAAATAACAAGAACCAATGAAGTTGAAGGGAGAGAGTTGAAGTCATCAAAATATCCTGCACCTATTCCTACTCCGCTCTCAAATCAATCATTTTAAACAGCTTTATAATATCTCTTTTTCTCTCTCTCTCCCCCGCAACCGCCTCTTCTCGCCCCATTCCGCGGTGAGCGAGGGCGAGTGGAGCGGATTGGGATTGGGACGAGAGACCTCGAGAGGGAAGGAAGGATGCTGCTGTCCATGGAGTCTGTCGTCGCCCGCCCTTCTTCCTTCCTCGGCCTGAAGCCCCGTCGTCCCCTCCGCTACCTACGCGGCCTCGGCTTTGGTGGAGACCCCCTCATCGCTCGAGTGCGGTGGCGGTCCCTCGATTTGAGCGTCGCCATAGGGCGGAACGGAGCCTTGTCGACCAATTCTGTGCCGGTGAGGCACTCGCTTCTCCTTGGTTGGACTTTTTCTTCTTGTTGTTTTAGGATCAAGTCCATCGCCGTTTGGAGGATTCTCTTACGTTTTCTTCCATTTCTCTGCCGATCGATCCTCCTCTTTCATTGTGCGTGATTAGTTTTGTTTTGTTATCTTGGTACGGTTGTTATCTTTTTGCAATATGCTCGAAATAATACGAGCCTTCTCCTTGCAAGAACAGCAGCATGACAACCACCTTCATCGTCAGCAAATAGAGTTGAAGTCATTCACAAATTATTGACAGTTGTATTTCTCATTTCCTCATGCTTAATTTAAGAAATGAAAACGAGCTGAGAAGCTGATTATATGGGAAGAGTGATACAAGTTAAGGCAGGTGTATGAGGAAAAGATCCTTTACACCTAGATGATGCAAAAAAGTAGTGTTCTGAAATGCTAAGATTACAGCAAATAATATAGGTTGTCCGGATTTCTTCTAAGTTGCAAAAAAGAGGTCAGCCCATTTTACAACCCTCAAATTCTGTTGAACCAGTGTTGGACTAATCTTAGTCTCAGTGTATTTATCTTTATTAAGTCCATGAAACCTTCCGACTAAGGCTAATTTATTTTCCTAATTTTTATTGTCCTGCTACACTAATTTGAGTTGCTTTTTTTTTTTTTTTGCCAAGTAGCATTGGAGATAAATAAACCTGCTCCCATACAACCTAGTTGTTAATTATTATTATTTTTTTATTTTACTGATTTGCAGCAAAGCAATGGTGTGTACACAGTGGGTGATTTTATGACCAAAAGGGAAAATCTGTATGTTGTGAAGCCTAGCACTTTGGTTGATGAAGGTACTTTCTGTACCTTCTTTTTGTGCTTCTTCTATCACTAAACTGATTAACTGACCGATCCATTGATGTAAACAGCACTAGAATTGTTAGTGGAGAATAGAATTACTGGCTTTCCTGTCATTGATGACGACTGGAAACTGGTATGCACTTTTTTCTATTTTTTATACTTCTCTTGATGATATTCTTGTCTTTCTTGCTAAAAATCATGTGTGTTTCTGATGATTGAGCATTTGATGGAGATCTTTTCTTCACCAGAAAAGTTCTTAATTTATTTTTTATTTACTAAATTGTCCTATCTTGAATTTGTTTGTTCAAAGTTTAGTATACAACTATTTCTTTTCTTGAGACATGGATATGTGTACATCAAGATGTCCCAAACGTAAGCGGTTATTGTGAAAACTGATGGTTCTATATATCATGTGTTTTTTTGTGTGCTGTGCATAATGATATCACTTTTTTTTTCCTTTCTTTTACGTGCTTTTTAGGAATACTGATAATAATACATCAGCTGGATGCATCAATATCCTCCTTATTCCTTGTTATATATAGTTGGTTAATTTGAGTGGATACTTCAAAAGGACAGAACAGAATTATTGGAAAAATAGAGACTATGAAAATGAAAAGACTTAGATAAGTTGCCTGTTTGACGAAGTGAAGAAAAACATGAGCGAGAGAGAGGGAGAGAAAATAGGGATGAAGATTGGTGATGGGTGCAATTTGTGGCAGTTGATTGTTCCCCTCTTGTCTCACTGAGGATCTTTTTGATTTGTAGCCAGAAATTATTCATGATGCTTATTTTCTGTTCAATTTGTTATTTTCTTTATATTACTGGTTATGTTCACATTTTGAGTGTTTGTCATATGGTTGCCTCTTTTTCTTTTTTTTGGCTTTGCAGGTCGGTGTTGTTTCAGACTATGATTTGTTAGCTCTGGACTCTGTTTCAGGTTTTCTTCACTATATTTTTTTTGCCAAAACTTTTGTTTACTAATTTCTGTTTCCTAAATAAAGTACTGAGAATATCGGAAACTAGGTAACTTTTCTTCTTTGATTTGCCTCTTAGGATAGCTTCCAGTTGCTTAAATTCTAATGGTGCTCTCATGTTTCTGGTTCGCCAGCAATACTGTTCAGATTATTTGTTTAGTGATTGCAACCTATTATGCATGCCATATTTTCTGGAAGCACATACAACTTGTTACCACGTACAAGTGTTGAGCACGTGCTCTACACGTGCAAACATTTTGTGCACTGTAGATCTGTTGAAATGTGCTTGGCAGCCATGATGTGCACACTTTCCATTATAATTGACAATTTGTAAGATATGACTAAGTTTTTATATTCTTTTGACCCTTGTGTCATATATGTTGAAAGAAGCAACCCAAGCCTCTTGCACATCATGCTTTTGCTTTTAATTTGAATTATATATAATAGGATTTCTTGGCAATATTGGTGATATTAGTTATGTCTATTAAAAGGTTGAGAGATTTCTTTTGCTCAATGTGTGACAAAAAATCTATGAAGCAAATACCAAATAATCGGGATATTACATGTTGTTGTTGTCTATTGCAATGTTGCTTAGCTATTCAGATTTCAGACACAGGGTTTGTGAACACAGGCTTTCCAACATTATGGGCACAAGCTTATTCATGCAAATTATAGTAGAATTTGATGGCAATCAAGGAATACATTTGTTTGAGCAATTTTTTTAACCTTGTCAACGTGGAAACATGTTTATATTGAAGAGATTACTTATCTTGAATGCCAGATTGCTAGTCCCTTTTGGTAGGTCGTCTAGATTGTCAGTCCCTTTTAATAGGTCATATAAATTGTTAATTGTTTGGTAAAGTTGGAAGTTTGGGAAAGATGATGTCGTCACACTATAGGTTCTTCAATAGTGCTGATTGTGTTGTGTTAGCACCCCTATTTTGGGTTAAAATATAATACAATTGTTAGGTAAACTTATCAAAGGAAGAAAATTTTGTTTCTAGAAGTAAATTTTGTAAGCAAGAATATCATAACCAAGGTTTTCCATACCGATTTGTACCGCTCGGTACGTATCGGTCCATCAGGTTACTGGTACGTTGACCGCCCGCTATCGGGTGGTACCGCCAAAATCAACCGTTGGCAGTAGATTTCGGCCGTCGACGGTCGATTGAGAAAGAAATCAGTCGTCGACGGTCGATTGAGGGAGAAAAGAAGAAGAAGAGGAAAAGAAGAAAGAATACCTCGCGTCGTCCTCGGCCATGCCGTCGCTGCCCGCGGTTCGCCCGCGCACCGTTGCCGCCCTCACCCGTGGGTCACCCGCGAGCCGTCGCCACCCTCGCTCGTAATTTTTCTCTCGCATGGGGAGAAAGATGGAGGCGACACCCCTTTTTTTCTTTTTTTAAATATATTTAATATTTAATATTATATTATAATAATATTTTAATATACTGGGTAGTACGCACGTACTGGTATGGACCGGTAAGTAAAACCTTGATCAGAAGTACTTATTATTTTTAGAAGAATTTCACGAACTGAATATTGGATTCCATTGTTACATATCTCAAGTTATCTGTTAATCTTCCCTTTATTTCCTCCGTCCATTTGTTTTCAGATATAAATATCTTTTGCCTGTGCATCAAAGAGCATTGATGTATGGTTAAGTTTCCATCTTAGTACAGTACAATATCAAAAATTTCCTTTTCTTCTCAGGTAGTGGACGGGTTGAAACAAGCATGTTTCCTGAGGTTGATAGTACATGGAAAGTATGCATAATTTTGTTTCATGTGATAGATATGATTCCTTAATATAGTTGATAGAAATTTTTTGCTTAGTAATAATTGATAGACCATTTATTATAAATCTGTTTATTGTGATATTTTTGAAGTCTGTTTTGGGAAAAGGAAAGGTTAATTGTTGTCTGGGTTTTTCTAATATTAAAGAGAACCAAGTAACATACAATTTTTATTATTCAGTCTGTGTACTTCATGGACGTAATAGGTAGTGAAAAATATAGAATATGTATACATAAGAATGTTACTTTTAATTAATTAGGAGAAACAAAAAGAATATCTAGTTGTAGTCAAGTCAATGGATTTAGAGGTGTGTGACCTATTTTCTAATATTCTCATGATATCTTGTTGGCTTTCTGACTTTCTCTTTAGATTTAAAGCTTCTAGAGCTCACATCTTTATCCTTCCTATGCATGGAGTGGATTTTTGGATCTGAAAGTGGTATCCAAAATCTTGAGATTATCGTATGGCTGACGGAAAATATTATCCCAACGACTTGGTCTAAGTTTTATTGCTGAAGTTCTGGTGGGAGGCATATGCCTCCTAATATATGGTAATGTTAGAAAAAGGGTTGTTTTGAAAAGAAAAAACTTATGCATGATTTTAGATGTATTTATGAAGGCAAGATTTGATATAACAGAAACTCATAATGTCCCAAGTATTTTGAGCTGGCTACATGGATCATTTGCCATCATTGAACTATGTACAAAGTGATATTCTTATTTAATTTAAGGATATTTTAATATTTATTTATAGTTTTTAATAAAGTCCTCTTAGGTCTTCATTTACCTTTCCTTGCACCACTAATACTAATTGTCTCACCGTAATATTCATATTAGTTTAGATGTACTTATTTTGCTAATTTAGTTATGCAATAACTGAGTTCTGGTGTTTACACTATCTACGATGTAAGATCCCTTGCAAGTAGTTTTTCCTTGGTAACAATGCCAGACTGGACTTTGTTGTGTCAATGTTTATTGCTGTTTCACATTGGGTCCTTGTAGAACATGCTGGTTCATCACATCAGTATTTATGGTCTCTATTTTTGGTTTCCATGCCTATTCTAAAATGCCATAAGTGCTCGTATTAGGTTTATGAAGAAATATATAGTACAAAAGAAACCCAATAAGCTATTCGTGCACACTACATTATGCCTCGGAAAGCTGAAACTCACATTCGCATCCTGTTACAGACATTTAATGAAGTCCAGAAGCTGTTAGGGAAAACCAACGGTAAAGTTATTAGCGACGTGATGACTTCTGCCCCTCTTGTGGTTCGTGAAACTACCAACCTTGAAGACGCTGCAAGGTTCTACATGTTCAATCATATGCTATCCTCTCGATGTTAATTTTTTCTGCCTCAAACCAATGCTAAAGCAATCCATCATTTCTAATTGCAGGATATTACTTGTAACAAAATATCGCAGACTTCCAGTTGTCGACAGTGCTGGTAGATTGGTATGTCTGAGTATCCAATTTAGCTTCCTTTTCGTACTTCTCTCCGGCACTTGTCATGATAGGTATTCCATGTTGAAGGTTGGGATCATCACAAGGGGAAATGTAGTCGGAGCAGCTCTCCAAATAAAGCATGCAAATGAAAGAAATTCCCAAGTCTAGGATGGAATCACAAAGTTTGCAGTTACTTTTAACAAGATCATGATGCAGCTGATCTCTTCATTGCACTTACTATCTCAACATTTTTTGGGAAGGTATGCAATATGGTAGTCATTGAATATGCTCTTTGATGTATAAATAGACTACAGCCATAATAATTTGATAATGAAGTCTCAGCTATTTACCACATTTATGTTCTCTTAGACAACCTTCAACCACATCAGTCTTTTCATTAGTAAGTCCTAGTAAAAAAATGAAATTTTGGCAAATTTGATTTGTGTTTGCTATTGCCATCAATCGTCATATGCTGATGCAGTGTTTCTAACCTATGTTTATTAATAAGTCGTGCTTATTAATTAATTTTCATATGCCAAAGGAAATAATAATAATAATAATAATAATAATAATAATAATAATAATAATAAACCCTACTGCTGTAGCATTGTTTTTTTCGTCTTACATTAACATGTGAACTCTCAGTCTTCCTGGCTTGCATTTAAGGATATAACATTTAACACTGCTCTAACAATAGCTTTCTTGGATGATGAATACCATGGCATTTAAGTTGATGTTAATGTTGGCTTTCTTTTTTCATCTGAATTTATGATTGGTACTGATAGGGGTAAGGGTTCACTCGTGAACAATTAATCCAGTCTTATTAGATGATAAAATGATAAAAAAACACCTAAAATTATCTGAACATATGTTTACACAAGGCTTGTAAATATTGTGATAGAGATAGAATCGCTCATTAAGTAGATTTTATTTGAAATGATAAAAAAAGAATAGAATCCTCGATTATTTTTCGTTTTTTTGGTTCAACAGAATTGAGTGTGCCCTATATACTTATTTGAGAGACCGTATAGTTTTCTAGGCTTCCCCCCTACAAACTTAACATCATTTTGGCTTCAAGGCGGCTAATTCTTGTATCAATTGGGTGTGTGGTCTCTCTATTATCCATGATTTAGATGGCATGATAAAGGACTACCATTATTTCACGTTAATTGCATGGAAACCTGATGCTTAAAAAAAATCATAAACCTTGTAAAAATATCTTTCTCGAACATAATGGGTATCAAAAGTCAATTATCCCAAAAAATAGAAGTGGGGAAATTAAATTAGATAAAAGAAAAGGAGTAAAATTTCAACCGTGGAATGGTGAGACGACTCGACTCTTCGTTTCAGACGTATGTGAAACAGTTTTTTTCTTTTCCTTGTTCATCCATCAATGTAAAGAACAAGTTTTTTTTGTTTACTGCACAAATTCAAATCACGATACTAACAAGTACAATTACATGGTCGGAATAGCTTACATATTTAATGTGTTTTTATCCTGTTAATATCGACGAAGAAGATAAGCAACAAATATTCTATCTGCTGGCTTTTCACAACATTATATGGATATCGAGAAAAAAATTACAGGGCAATGCAATCATCAGACGCGCAGATGATTGCATGCAGATCTTTTACACCAGAAAGGCAAGTAGTAGATTGAAGATGTCACTAATGAATGACACTCAACCACAACTTGGGAGAGCATAAAGTGCTAGATTTCTTGTCTAGGAATTTTTCAGTTGCAAATACTTGAGTAAAATTCAAAAACATAAACTTTACATAATGCACTAAAAAGCAAAGTCATTCAGTTTTAGGTTTCATCTAAACATTTGATATCTGAGACTATGTACAGGTCTGGCCAACATAAGAACTAGAACCAACCCATTGGTAGGGTTTGCAGTGTGACCACAAATCCTTTCTTCACCAACCAAATAAATCGAAGGAAGATGATCATCCATTGCGATTCTCCTCCATGAGGCCTAAGTAAGCCTAATAGGGTTTTGCAGGAGTACGAGCGAAAGCCTTCACTACTAGCGGATTGTCCTTGCTCTGCATATCAGAATGAAAGAGTGACGAATTGTAACTATGGAAATCATGACGATAAAAAATCTAAACTACTAACAGAGACGTACACACATGCATCAACATGTCATTCTAGGCACTAGGAAGCAAACAATAAAAGACCCAAAAGTTCTCTTTCTTTCAGGTTTTCAAGGTGAAAACCAAACCAATAAAAAATCTATGCAGTTGCTCTCCTCAAGTAGAAAATTAGTGGAAAAAAAATGCTAAGAAGAGACTTGAAAAGAAAGCTAAGATGCTATCATAAACAGTTCACTATATATCAGATAATCTGCAGTTGACCAAGAGAATTTTAAGTATAGATTTACCATTTGACAGGTTCCAGCCTCAACATTGCAAACAGGGTAGTCATGGGGGCAGCAGCTGTAGTGATCTTCGCAGCAGGTGGCTGCCTCCAGGGGGCAGCATCCCCAGGCAAAGCAATTGCCAACATACTCATAGACACAACAGCAGGTGGTGTGCGATGGGCAAGTGTAATAGTTGTCACAAACAGTCGGTGGACTCACCGGAGAGGGAGGGGATGGACCAGGGTTGGGTGGGTTCTCGCTGTTTTTTATGGGATAAGATGCTTCCATGGCAATACCGCACTTACCAGTGGAAGTGTTCAAGTTTCGCTCCATCCTGATGTAACCAGCCTCTCCCCAGTCTGCCCCCCATGAGTTCCTGACAATCCAATAGTCCTCACCATTCTCAGTGCCGTAGCCTACAGCTACAACACCGTGGTCCAGCTCAGTCCTACATCTGCCAGTGAATATACCCTAGAATATGTGAACAAAGGAATGCCAATAAAAAAGTGATCAGCTGATAAATCAAGTCTCCAAGCTAGATTTGCTCATTATGTCAGGGAGAAAGATGTGAAATAAATATAACTATTGCAATACTAATACCAAATGACAACTAAAAAAGTACTAGGAAGAAAATAATGTCTTTCAAGAGCTGCAATTTGACCCAAGTCAAAAATGCACGGCTCAAGGTATCCTAACTGAAAAAGGGATAAATAGTGACGCTTATAGTACCATGCATGTGCAAAAATGATTGATAAATCCAAATTCCACTGTGATTGTATCGCAATAATATTGTAAACCACCATACAAGTCAAATCCAAACCAGCTAATCATACCTCTTAGTGTTGATTACAAGAAGGCTGAAAGCAATAAATTGACTCAAAAATTAATACCTTAGCAGTATTCTACAACAAGAAATTTTTTGAAAGAATCCAAAGCAAATGTTCTTTTGACGAAGAAATATATAGTCAAATATCATATAACAGAGACTGCCATAGAAAGCAAACATTCTATCTAGCTTGTAAAAGGTGCATATGGGTTGTACCCAAGTTTATTTAGCATCAGAGTAACGTCCAACATATTTCATCTTGGCTGCTAGTATGCATGGTGACTTATGCTAAAACTACAACAGAATCTAAGAATTTTAACTGTAGTTAGCATCTAAATTCATGCTTATCTAAGTAAACATTCCCAGTTCAATTGATTTGATAAAAGAGAAATAGCAGTCCTAGTCGATTCCAGTGCAAGAGTGAAACTTCATCTTACTCATAAGACAATGATTTAGGCTGTCATTCAGTTCTATAGAATTTCACAGAAATGATTGTCTGAACAAGTGAATTCATACCGATTGGTAGAGTTGGAACTCCCTGCCACCTGCTTCAATAGCAACACTGACGGGCTGATTTGCAACAGCCTTTTGTAGAGCCTTCTCATCATTTTGTGGAATATTTTCATAGCCATCGATAGAGACAACCTTAGCATTTTTCTGCAATCATAAAAAATATAATAATACGATTGGCATCAGGGCATCACCTTTCCATCGAGAATATCACAAAAGATGTCACAAAAATGAAGCCAAAAAATGTACCCTGTCTTGGTCGCACATGCCGTCCCGAGCTCTATAGGGATAATCATCCTCAGTGTCGATGCCTTTATTGTTAATGATAAACTCAAAGGCGTAGTCCATGAGACCACCATTGCAGCCCTGGTTATAAGCAGTGTCACAATCCACCAACTCCTGTTCGGACAGTGTTATAAGCTCCCCGGTCACAATCTGATTTATCCCTTCCACAGCACCAATAGCTGAGAATGCCCAACAGCTCCCTTCACAGCCATCAAAATTCATCATATAACCATGAACCATAGGGTCTTTGAGACAGCAAATTAAACAAAGCAGCATCTAGTCTAGAGTCACTAAAATAGGTCCCAGAGAAGACACTCTAATGGTTAAGGCACACTGCACCTTCAAATCCTACTCCGAGAATATGGTACACATGTTATGTAACGCTTGAATAACATGAGTAAAATTTTGAAAAAAAATTAAAATACGGTGTCATAATATCTAATAAGCACATTTAGTCTACCGGTAGTCTCACATCGATCGGTTGAGTAGAAAAATTAAGATCTCATGAAAGCCAAGAGTTGCCTCTACAACTCAATGATGCCTTTCTGGGTCCTCCCCTAAAGGGTGAAAGGCACTTTTGCTCACATCGATGAAGAAAACTTATTAATATCCCAACTATTTGTTATCAGCTATATGAATGCTTTTCCATCGTTATGCTACTTTGAAGCAATAACCTTAGCTAAATCAAATGTCGCATAAAACATAACAAATAAGTCATAATATCCCAACTATTTATGAGCAACTATATAGATAATTTCCCATAATTAAGACATTTAAAGAGCAATATCCTCAGTTGAATCATAAGTGTTATTGTTTCCAATAGAAGTATCTCCTCACATCAATCCTGATTAATCCAAACATCTCCTTTAAGCATATAAAAGGTCATTCAAACGCATCAACAAACAAAATTTTGCTGACCTTCAGCAACAGATTACATCATTGCATCAAAATTAAAGACATTAATACCCTACGCAAAATTCTATCTTTGCTGTTGACATGAACAACAACCTGTTATATTGATTAAAACGAAAGAATTCCCACGGAATCGGTATCGGATGAAAACGAGCAAAGTAATCGGGCTATAAATCCGAAAAGATTAGTAAAACGCCGATGGGGAACGGATATAACGCAGCCCGAAACCGATACCAAATATAAGGACAAGAACACCCACGATCAACCTTCGAATCCGCCGAGGGTACGATCGTAATTTGAATCACTTCTTTCCGCCGCAAGCGACGGCGACAGGGGAAAAGGAGACGACGACAAAGAAAGAAGCGGAGACTCACCGCAGCTGCCCTGGTCCTTGATGGCAGCGACAGCGCCCTTCGCCCTCCAGTCGACGGACTCCGGCAACTCCTCGCCGTCCTCGTACCGGTACCGGTCGCCGGGAACCCGGCTGCGACGGGGGACGCCACGGGCCCTGGTGCCCAGGTACGCCGCCCGGTACTCCTCGTTGGTGAGGTCGGCGAAGCGGTTGAGGCCGAGGCGGAACCGGTGCCGTCCGGCGTCGGCAGCGGCATTGTGGGCATCGATGAAGCGAAGGTTGTCCTTGAAGACATCGAACCGCATATCGTTCTCGCCCAGCGCGTTGTACGCTCTGCCGTGTTTGGCCAGCCACCCGTCGTACATCCGCCGCATCTCCTCCTCGCTCCTCTCCAGGCCCCTGACGCGGTGCTCCTTGTTGTAGGCGATGATGGACATGTCCGGCGCGGCGGAGGCGGCGAGGAAGAAGAGCAGGAGGAGGAGGGCGGCGGCGCGGAAAGCCGTCGAAGCCATAGCGAATCCAAGAGGAACGGGATGGAAAGGTAGGATGTCGAAGGGGGTTGAGGGCCGAAAGGTGTAACCTTTATAGGGGAAGGGAGGCGTGATGGGTTCGGGATGTTGGAATTGGAGACGGACGGGGTTAAAGTAGAGAGGGATTTGAGAGGGTGTCACATGCGATCACGTTAGTGACCGTGAATTGACTAAAATACCTCTCAATTTTTCTTAGGAAGAATTTTAAGGTGGTTTTTTTGTTGGGATTTTATAGACCGTTGGATCAAACTTGTCATCGTCGTTGTGCTCAACATGATCGAATAGTTTGTGAGGATCACTCTTGATCTCGATAAACTACAAATTTAATACGGATTTGGATGAAAGGAAAAATGTTAAAGTTGATGAATCACGAGAAAAATACTACTAAATAAAAGCGATTAATATGTCCCAAAAAATACTCTTGTAAATAGATTGAATGATTACACCTGAAAAGTTTCGAGAGCATATGTCACGTCGAATAGAAAAAAATATAATAATATTTTTTTGACATATTCGAGGATCTCAGACATCATATATCAATGATGACTGAGAGAGATTTCATATATCATCTCCACACGCTGTTTTTTTCTATTTATATAGAAATAATAATATAGTAAATAATGGATTCAATTGAATTTAGTTGAACTTTTTCTGGTGATATAAAAATAATAATTATCTTTGAAATAATAATATAAAAAATAATATTATGCAAGTCTAACTCTTTATAGTGAATGATGGAATTGAATTGATTGGGGTAACATAATAAAATCAACGTGTGACATTTATTATTATCATTTTACATATATTATTAGATTTTAAAATAAAAATCACGGAAAATAATAATGAGAGAAAGATATAACCAACAAAAGCTAAGTGATTGACATTTGAAACCTTCAAATAATAAAATTAATAGAAAAATTAATCGTCGATGTTTTGAGTCAATCCGACATGGTCTAAACTCGAGGGCATAAGAATATTTGAGGTGGTGACTGACGTATCTCTAAGGTGGAAGTATCGAACTCCCGATGTACAACCTGATCTTGGAGGGGACAGTCTGTAATGCCTCAATGTTCTCCACTTGATGTTTTATCAGCTTGGATGATAGGGGGAGACAGCCCTGAATGACCTATCTCAGTTTTTTAACCATGTGAATAGATGAATGGAGGGTAACCTAGACCTTTTCCTTCAATGATAGCTTCTAAGTGATACGTATGTGTTGGATGATGATTAGTCATTAATATATTTCACCCTACGCCTCTACTTAGTGGATTTCTCTCGACACAGTTAGGTTTTTCCAACTCATATGCGTGAGCATGTTTCGCCCTATGTTTTAATTGTAGCAAATTCATTTTTACATGAGTTGAGTTTTCTCGACTCATACACCATGAGCAGATTTCGCCTTGTGCCTCTACTATAGCATGTTTCTCCTGACACGAGTCAAGTTTTTCCAACTCATACATCTCAAGCACATTTTGCCTTATGCTCTACTATAATGGATTTCTCTCGTCATGGTCAAGTTTTCTTGACTCATACGCTTCGAGCATATTTCACACTACGTCTCCATTGAGGTGGATTTCTCTTGAACCCACCGTGGTAGATTTTGAATCTTTCATTCGTCGTGGTGGGTTATGAGTTCTTCCTCTATCATGATAGATTTCGAGTTCTCTCATTATTGTGGTAGGCTTTAAATCATTCCTCCACTATGGCATATTTCGAGTCCTCCCCCTGTTGACTCGGGCTTCAAGTCCTCCCTTCATTATGGTGGATTTTGGATCCTCTTATTATTAGTGTCTCTTTAAAATTACCCCCAAAAGGATGCTTGTCTTGATTGTAGCAGGAGAGAGATCAACATCCTCCTTAGAGCCTCCTAAGAAGCTTTTGGCCTTTCCCCAAGGACCTTCTTACGAGCGTTCTTCACCTCGCCCCAATTCCTAACAGGGTTGGTTGGTCTTTGAGTCCCTTGTCCTGGCGTCAATTCCACGACAAAGCCGTTGTCAGTCATTCTACTCTTCTGTTTTAGATCAGGATGTATTTCCTTTCTTATACAAGCTTCTCCTGATCCTTAAGCCGTTAGTTGGTCAAGGTCTATGCCCTATCTTTGAAAAATGCAAGGTCGGAGGAGGTTGTGTCCTCCCCTTCATCTAAAGAGGTATCGCTCATAAACCCAAAGATTCTTTAGGACTTAGCATCTATGAAAAGTTCAGATGACTACGACTTAGTGGTGAGCACACCTTTCCTAGATCGCTTGCAAACTAGGTATTTTATCCTAGTTGAGTTTGATCTATAAATCTCTTGACTTGGTCAATGCCCTTTTGATGTCATGCTCAGGTCTTTCTACTTATCTTATGATACTCTTGAGGTGAGACTTCATTTTCTCCTCTACCCGATGATAGTGTCATGTCTTCGATGATAGGAGATATCACCTTCACAAATGGTGATCAATTCGTGGCGCTACATAATAGTGTTTATTAGAGAATGCCAATGTGCTAGTATTATGCTGACTCATACCCTTTTTGTTGCTTGTTTCCAGTTGTGCAAGTTGAGAAGTGATTGCTACCTAGTTGTCGAGAATGACTCAAGGTTAATGGTGCCTCTTCCAATCATAAATGTTAGAAAGAGTGCTTCTTCCTCATGAGTTTAAGTCGAGACTAGGGATTCATCCTTGCTTGGTCAGCACATTGCATTGACAACACCCGTCCCTTCGTATCGGGTGAGAAGGCAAGTCAAGTACTTCAATTGAGAGATATACTCTCTTCCTCAAAGGTAGTTTGGAATATGGACGAGTATTAGTTAATCAATGTAGGTCTCTACCTAGCTCTTCAACGTACTCCCCAAACCTTCCATTGCTTCACTCCACCTCTCTTTTTAGTACTCGACCTTGTAATTTGGATTTTCTACAGGCATGGATCTACACTTCTTGAAGAGGAAGGTGCTTGGCTCCTCGTCGATCGTGACGAAGCCCTATTCGACCTAGGTGGTTGTTTAAGAGCCGTTAATAGAGGTACTGGATCTGCCTCGGTCTGATCATCATGATAGAGCCGACAAACCAAGGAAGAAACATAAAGTCATTGTGAGGAAGGTCTCATGCCCTCAAAAGGATGATGTATCTACGGAGCTAGCTTGGGAGAGAGAGCCTCCCACCATATAGTATCAACATCTCTAGGAGATCAAAGTTTCAGGTATTCCTCGAGGAAAAGGGAGCATTCCACAATCCATGTTATACATGTACAAGGAAAAGCCCATGCCCTTTGTGGCTTTACAAATGGTTGATCTGCCAAACTCGACCCGAATGCACCATTGCAGCCAAGGTGGGAAAGTTTAAAGGAGATGCAAAAGGTGCTAGGGTGAGGGCATGATTATGCAGCAGTACTATTATGAGTCCTATGTTCGAGGATGGCAAAATAGATCTATCATTCCCTCTTAGAGGTTCTAATTGATACTTGCTATTAAAATAAATGATGGTAGGTTAGGCTATGGCTAGCCCCCTTGATTTCACGTTATTGACTCGTTCATTTTTTATTTGCAATATCATCACTACATAAACAACCCTTATTGATCATGTTCGGGATGCTGGTGCCATCATTCACCATTAGCCTCTCATAATTGATGATCTCCATGCATAGGTCAAAGAGCTAAAGAAGGGGGTAGAGTCCCTTATGGCTATTGTCTTGGCGGAGGCTTGGGTGGTCGAGCTGGCATGTGAATTAGAGGATGTTGAGCAATGCCAAAATGGCCTCACTGAACAACTGAAAGAGGTATAGGTCAATAACCGAGTAATGGAGGATGAACTACTGTAGCTCACCTGAGAGTGTTACTTAATGAGGGTGCGTAACTCGAAGCTCATCGAGAAGGTTATAATGGCTAATGGCGAGGCTCGTGAGCTAAGGGAAGCGCTGGAGGGTGAGAGATACTAGATATTGGAGTATCAAGAGGAAGTGGTCGTTGACTACAAGGCATCTGTCAGGTTCATGAAGGATCTAGAGATGATGGGAGTCATCTCATATTAGTTCAGGTGCCAAATCGCTTTGGCTTATCTTAAGGCAAGGTACCCCAAACTTGAGCTCGAAAATGATCCACTTATAGACTATCTTGGGGGCTAGAATGTCTTGATGTCAACCAAGATGCACTTTGATGGTAGCCCTGACTCACTGCCTTATCTTATTGCCTGAGCTATCGTCTCCAACTATTGAGTTCTTTTTTGGTAGTTGAGTTGGTCTACCTGACTTGTTCCTTTTGTTCACCCCATCAACGCTTTATTTTGACAGGTCAAGACTTCAATGACTCGGTAAAACCCTTTCCAATTTAGCGCCAGGTTTCCTTGGGACCTGATTGGGTCATTGACCTCAACTTTTTGAAGCACCATATCTCTTAATCCTTGTTCGTAGAGCTTGGTTATCTTTCTTTTGTATCTCAATGCTCGTATATATGCTTCAGCTCTAACTTCACTGATCAAATCGATCCTAACTTGAAGTCCCTCTCTGAAGGTTTCTTCGTCAAAATTCTTAATCTGAGGTGTCAGGGAGACTATCTTAGTGGTAGGACAACTTCAATGTTGAATGCCAAGTTGAATGGCGATTCTCCTGAGCTGGTCTTGGGTGTTGTTTGGGAGACCCATAGAATGTTTGGCAACTCATTTGCCTAAGTACCTTTTGATCCAACGATCATCTTTTTTAATCCTTTGATAATGACTCGGTTGATGACCTTAGTATGACTGTTGGTTATGGGATGAGCCACCAAACTGAATCTCGAGTGAATCTCATAGAATTAGCAAAACTTCTTAAACTTGTATTGTTGAATTAAGTATCATTATCGATTATGAGGGCCCTCGAGATTCTAAAGCGGGTGATGATATTCTTCTGCACGAATCCCTCAACTTGTTTCTTAGTGATCGATGCTAGTGACTTGACCTCTACCCACTTTGTAAAATAGTCTACTCCTTATTGAATTTCAGATTTTGATGATGAAATTAATTAATGAGTATATAGACAAATATACTTTTGAGATAAGTGACATAAGAAAAACTTTGATCACAAACATGAACCATCACAGAATAAATTGTCGAAGCAGGAAAATCAGACGTTGGGTCAAAGAAGTATTATGTTAGAGATTAAAAGTTGGGCCGGAGGATTGGCCAACATGCTTAAGGATGGACTTTGTGTAATAAGTTCAAGTATCAGACCGGAAGGATATACTATTGCGCCAAAAGATTGAATGTTGTGGGAAGTCAACATACTGATAGATTAGGTAATACATCAAAGGAAAGGACGAAGTGTCAGAAGTTTGGATGAAGTGTTGAATAATCAAATAACATACCAGAATGTTAGACAATGTTCCAAAAGTTTCATGATTATGCTAGATATGTGATTGAGAAGTAAAGTCTCGATCAAGATTATTTGGTGTTAAATTGAGTTGGTATTACGTTGAAACTATGCCAACTCAATTAAGAGTCCATTGGGCTTGAACTAGGGCTGAATTGGGTCTGTTAGAAGATCAATTTGGTGACCTTGAGTAAGCTTGGGTGGTGGTACTAACAGAGAGCCAAAAAGTACTATTTTATACTTTTTTGAGAGTTTCGATGTTAGTATCGCTCGTGACCGATGATGGTACCACCCAAGCAACAATGGTGCCACCAGAGCCCAAATTCTTAAGCTCTATTCAATGGTAGTACTGTCCGACATTGGTGGTAGTACTGCTAGTACCTTAAAATTTTAAGGATTTAAATTTTTTGCTTCATTTTTGAAGCCTTTGACGATCTTTAAATACCCCACTCATGCTTGCTTGATGGAGTAAGAATTCTTGAGGTTAAAAGTATTGTAAACTCTCTTTTAGCATTGATTAAGTCTCTTCCTCCTTCTTGAGTTTAAAAGTGATTCTAAGTTGTATGAGGGTTGAGTTCTCTTGTAAAAGAGAGATGTAAAAGAGTCTATTAAAAGGAGAATGGTTATAACAAGGATAGTTAATCTTCACCCATTGGAAATAAGATCAATAGTGAAAGCTAGTGGCCTCAAGGGAAGAGAAATCGAGAGTAGAAAGGGTCCTATGAGGTTCATGCTCCAATAGGTGAAGGGTCATGCACAATCGATCAGCTCAAAGAGACCATCAATTGGTGTTGTATTCAAGCAAAATTTTAACAGTTGTGGCACCTCTGGAAAGAAGCGATTGCATCCTTGTGCAACGTCGACTAGTAGAATCACTACTGAAGCACTTTGAATGCAAGAGTCCACCCACCTATGTGGATGTGGATATTAAAAAAAGGTAAGTCTCTCCCGATGCATTATGTTGGTGACGAGCTTTTATATAATCATAAAGAGGAGGAATGTCCTATAAAATATTTTACAGGGATACAGCCTCTAACTGCCTCCAATAGCCTCCCCTTGGCCTCTTGTCCATGTGGGCGATGAAGGGGGAAGGGAGAGATTAGTGGGGGTGGGTTGAAGCCTATAATCACCTACATTGGACCATTGCCTATGTGGGCATACAAGTTAAGGGTAACCTTTATCTTCTCCTTCCACTTTGGACATCACATGGCAGTTGCATGTTAGACGACGATTGATTAACGATGTACTCCTTATTATTTGTACCTCCCCCCAAGGCGTGCATGGGGCTCTTGCCAAAGGAGTTTGAAGTGTGACATTTGGTTTATCTAGCAAGTCAAGCTCATACCTTTTTTATTCATAGTCAACCTGGTGGCATGTTTAGTTCATTTGGCATAAGTTCGCCTAGTACATCAAGTCCATCATGCACCTTGTATTTTTTGAAATAAGTTTGTCCGACACATCCATCTGAGATCACCTCTTCCACTACTATTGATGGTGATCCATTACCGACCTGCTCCTCATACCATCAAGGGATGCACATCGACCAGATAGGGTCGGCTTTTTTCGACCTCCATGCCTTGAGGGGACACAAAAGTTGGATTTCATAACCCTTCACGCCTTGGGTGAAGGCGAGGGTTAGGTTTCCCGACCTCCACGCCTCGAGTGGGGGGGGGGTCATACTTTTTGACCCCCACGCTTGGGATGAAGGTGGGGTTATGCTTCCTGACCTCCATGCCTCGGGCGAAGGTGAGGGTCGGACTTATCAACCTTGACTTCTCAAGGGGAGGCAGGGGTTGGGTTTCTCAACCCCCCATCTTTGGCGAAGGCAGGGGTCGAGTTTCCCAACCTCCATGCCTTGGCTTAAGGTAGGGGTCGAGTTTCCTGACCTCCCTGCCTCAAGCGAAGACAGGTGTTAGGCTTCCATGGGCAATGAATCGAGGGGTAAAAGATAGGCAATGGAGATGACATCGACAAAGACAATTAGTGATGCTTTAGGGGCTCTTCTAATGACTACTTGAGAGAAACTGAGTTGATCGTTCGAGGAAAAGTTAGATGATTCTAATGTAGCAGGTTGATTATCTTGCTACATTGGAGCTATCAAATCTTCAATTTAAGAAACTGAACAATCGTTAAAGATTTCTCTCATAAAGACACACAATCAAGTGTGAGGCAACCAAACCCTTTATCACCTTCTATAAATTCCATCAAAATGACCCCTTTGGGTCATGTGGCAATATCATGAAGATTGGTAGAGGAGGCCCAAGGTACATAAGGCATGCAGTGGGGACACGAGAATCAATGGCGACAATCATTAGAGGGCAAGACACACAGTGGCCCATGATAGGGAGGGGTGAATGTAGGGTTGCTTATCCATCGAGGAGCGGCAAAGGGTGAAGTTAGACTATGTGGTCTTTATTCGAATGCGAACAAATTTTGGGTCGAAGGGCAACAAAGAAATAGCTTTGTCTCTCTCTACCTCTCCCTCTCCATCTATGCCTAGATGAAGCAAGTGTCTAGTTTTCCAACCTCTACACCTTGGCAAAGCTGGGGTTGAGTTTTTTCGATTTCCTTGCCTCGACGAAGGCAGGGATCAGGTTTCTCGATCTCCTCGCCTCGGGTGATGGCAGGTTCCATATCTCTTGTCTTGTGCCTCTTTTTGTGATGAGTTTCTTATTATACGGATAAAATTTTCCTGACTCATACGTCTCAGGTAGATTTGTTTACGTGGATCGAATTTTTTTTACTCATGCTTCTCGAACATATTTTGTTTTGTGCCTCATATTATGATGATTTCTTCTTATACGAGTTAGGTTTTTTCAACACGCGCCTTATACACATTTTGTCTTATGTCTTTTCTAGATCAACTTTAATTATGAGTAAAGAATTTTTGCCCTTGAAGAATATTATCTTAATTACTTCGTCCTTGAAGAAAAGCTTATTGCTCCATAGTAATAAGATTCGACCATAGTAATAAGATTCGATAAGAAGTCCTTAAGTCTATTGACAAGCACTTAAGCCAATATATGATAAATGATACAGTAAAAAGTGATAAGCCGAAAGTCTTTGTCATATTTAGGTTTAGCACATTAAGGGATAAAAGTGATGTGGATTTGCACCCAAAAACATGAGAAACCAATGTATCATGAAAGTGATTAAACAACAATCATAAATAATCTAAAATAATATCTGAATAATCCATAAAAATTTCAATTGTGAGATCATTAGGCCTTGAGCTTTTTCCATAATCACATAGATCTGATGTTGTCTTAATCTTAAACCTATCAAAGGGCTTGTGAGTGTATAATACTAGGAACTATCAATCCCACAAAAAAACAGATCATTGCATATTTAATTTATTAATGATAGAGGGACAATTCCATAAATCATAATAGAAACTAATAAAAATATTTATGATATCTATCTAGTATTATGATCCTTATCAAATACACATTTACTCTTGACAAGAGTCTATCGCTTATGGTTTAACTATTTAATGATAGTCTTTGACTTATAAATATAATGATCCATAAAAGAACTACCCATTTGAAGATAAAGATGACTTTGACACTTATAATGTCAGAATTATAAAGGATTTATGTCCTAATAATAATAATAATATTTTTTTTTAAGCATATCGTAAATAGTAACACTTTCTTGGATAGGAAAAACTTGAATCACACTGGTAATAATAAATATATATATATATATGATGAATAATTTTGTTATTACTAATTAGATTGAGAGAATAATAAGGTTCTAAAAATAGACAAAATGGCTCTCGATCGAATGTCAATATTTTCTGCAACTATGATTTCTCATCATAAAAGAAAGATGGAAGACAACCATCACTTTTTTATGTATCAAATTAGTTCATAATCCATCTTGACAAGGAACCATGAATGTTTGTAGATAGTTAATATTATGTGCACTTGAAATATTTAGTAAACTCATGTTAGATATTATAAGCTATGGTTAGTAGTAGGCGATGCAACTTTTGATTTAGAATTCATATCATCACAATAGTTCTCATAAGTTTTGAAAAGGTTTAGATGTCAATTAAAAAATCTATATTCTCTACTCTTGATAAAGATTTTCCTGTTAAGTTATCAAGAAGCTTAAAATTTTGGATAAGTTATGACCTCAATATCAATAACATGATTTATCGATATCATGTTGTACACATTCCTAACCTCCTTTATTTTCACATGATTTATCATTTTGCTAGCTCGTTTGGATCATCATTTCAAAATTTTCTATCACTCTCACGGATCGTAATAGATTATTATAATTCGACCAAGTTAATTTATTTTTAATACTTATGCCTACCCATACCGCTTATACCACATTAATATATTTATTAATTAGGTTTAGAATCAATATAAAAAAGAAAAAAAGAAGACGAGATTGATTTTTTTTTTACAAAGATAAATGACAACGACGGGATATATATATACATATACATATATATATATATAAGGGTTTATATGCTACTAAGTTCAATTAAGAAACAACAGTACTTAAATAGCTCGATATACCACATAGTACATAACATCATGCCAAGCTTTGCATGTTATAAGCATCATCATTAGTTGGAAAGAGTCACATCATATTAGAGACACGTGAAAAAACCTTTTAGGCTATCATCTTTGATGCAAAGGTTACCAACATGACGATGGATGATGGAATAGACTTGTTGATGTGATGCGTGTCAACCATGATTAGGTTATCCACATCACCAACTTGGAATTGGATTTAGTTCGAGTCCAATATAATAAACGTTCAATTGATTAATATATTAACCCCACCCATAATTTAGCCCATTTTGTTTGTTTTGGCTATAGGTCATTGTTAGCTCAAAATTTAATTAAATTGTAACTATATATGATCAGACTCTCGTCAAATAAAATAAATTATAAAATATTTTTTCATAAAGAATAAATGATGAAGACGATCTTCAATTTCAAGATATTATTATTAATTCATATAAAAAAATTTGACATTTTCATAAAGATTTAGATTCGGATTCAAATAAATATATTAACTCGAGACACAAGTATAACCATCATCATCGTCGTCCTGGTTCAAGACTAAAACAAGCAAATAAAACAATTATTTTTACATAATTGTTACACTCTGATTTCTCTTTCAATAGGTATAAAAAAAACTTTTATAGACAAAATATTAAAAATTAATCCTAATATTATTTAGTAAACACCATATTGAGGATTCTTCCATATTTAACGCAGTTACTCGGTTCCACTATGTTCTGTGTTGCGTCACGCAACGAGATGACGGCAAACGTTGGAGTGGCGCAGCTCCGCAGTTTGAGGTGTGGTTTGGAATTCTTCGCTGGAAGAAGCAGCAGCTGCTGCTGCGGGGGAATGGAAGAGATTGCTGTGACTCAAAGCCACCACGCTCTCCTTGCTCACCGGCTAATCTCTGCTCACAAGAAGACCCTCGTCAATCGCATGCCCAATTGCCCACAACTTGCATGGCAAAATGCCTCTGAGAAGACACAACCACACAATCAGGTAAACGATACGTGTGTGCCTCATATGGTTTTCCTGATACCAGCAGCATGAGAAGTCAAGCAGGCATGTTGAATGGCAGCTCACGTACTTCCTCTCCAAGCTATTGCTAAGTTTAAGCAACAATTGCTTTGATGCCACTCTGAGGTCAATCCTAGTGAGAAGATGGAGATCAGAGAGAAGAGATGTGGATGGGGGTTGTAAAGTTGGAAACATTTCCACTTCATGATCTTGTCAAGCTAGCTAATGCCTCCTGATTCAGGTTTCTTTCGTGTTCCAGGTGCATTGCTTCATGTCCTTGATAAAGTACCAATTGGTTGATGTGATGTGTACTACTACTTGATGATGAAAGAGGGGATGTGAGATTGGGGTGCTGCATCACAACAATCTAACCTACCTGTAAAGTTCACATATAAACCATTGAAATGACCACACTGGTCATCTGTTTTGTTTTCTTCTCCATTTATTTAAGTCATGCCAACTCTTGCATGTCTTATTGTAAAAGCATAAAACATTCATTGTGAGAAATATTTTTTTATTGTATTATTAGCGATCCCGAAATCATACCTCGTGACATTGATCTCAGGATTTTGAAATGATATGATAATATCTATATCGACTAAGTAAGATACTACCCTTATAAGTTATAAATACAAATATCTAGATATTATTATTATTATTATTATTTTGTGGAGATTTGGCCAATCTTCAATCCCCCAGTTTTTGGGATGCAATTTCTTGATCATTGAATGATACCTTTTTTTTTTATAAAAGGAATATGCTACTTTCATTAACACTCATTCAAATATACTAAGGTTAACTACTGCTAATTAAAATTACCAATGAGTTCAAAAAAACTTAAATATAAAAAATATCCTTATATTGATTATTTGAATTATTGTTTTCTGAACTTAATTATAGAGGTTTAAATACAAAAAAATCCAAATTCAGAATATATATATATATATATATATATAGAGAGAGAGAGAGAGAGAGAGAGAGAGAGAGAGAGAGAGAGAGAGAGAGAGAGAGAGCAGTTGTCATTGACAATGCAAAATGCCACACGCATCAAAACCAAACTTTTATAGTGTCATTCCTTGATTGGTTCGACAAAAAAGCAAATCAACAACCCCCGAATACCAACAACGCCATGTTGAAGCTTTGAAGAGCGAAGTCAAGTTGGAAGATATTTTGATGATGACCATGGACACTTTTTTACACCTATAATAGAGTCCTAAATCATCCTAATTACTAAAAATAAGCTTTTTTATTTTAATTTATATCTCTTAGTTTTATTTTATTATTTGATTGGTTGAAAGAGAACTATGAAAGTCTATTGGTGATTGTATTCACATGAAAGACAACATGGGTTGAATTTTAGGTAAAAAAATTGAATATTCATATTATTTTTTAATTTGCTTATCTTGATATTTATTGTTTTACTTGATAAGTTGCATGTTTTTGTTATTCTTCTAACATAACTAATATGATTTATCCCCCAAAACAAAAGTACTTTTTTTTTTTTTCTTATTGTAGATTTCTGCCGACCATATTTGTTGATCATGAAGAGTTGAAAGCAAACAACAAAATTGATTAAGACAACTATGAACTAACCACCGCCGGAGACAAAGAAAGCACACATGGGCCGATTCATTAATCATGCTCACCACCCACAAAAGTAGTAGCTTCCAATTCCTAGCCCGAGCCACCACCGCTTTCCTTCCTTCCGTCCGCCCCTCCTCTTCCCTCCTCCGCCTTGCTCTCTAACAAAACCCTATCCCTTTGATCGCGATTCATGATTGGCGAGCTGGCGGCGGAGTAGATCGGAGGGAGGCAGAGCGTGGAGGTCGGGCAATGAAGCAAACGGCGGCGCAGCAGCCGAACCGCCAGGCATACACCGCCTTCCGCTCCTCCCCTGGCGTTCTCATCTGGCCCGCTGTCCACGTCCTCTGTTGCCTCGTCTCCGCCGCCGCTGGGTTCCGCTTCTCTCGCCTCCTCTTCCTCCTCCTTTTCTCCCTTTCCCCTCCCTCCTCCTCGTCCCTCCACCACCGCCACCTCCTCCGCCAACCCCCGCCCGCCTTCCTTCCGCCGCCGCCGCCGCCCCACATCCATCCCCCTCCTCCTCCTCCTCCCGCCGCCGCCGCCTCGAACCGCGTCGTGGTCGGCCGCCACGGCATCCGGGTGCGGCCCTGGCCCCACCCGAACGCCGCGGAGGTCGCGCGGGCCCACGAGATCCTCGCCCGCGTGCAGCAGGAGCAGCGCCGCCGCTACGGCGTCAAGGACCCGCGCCCCATCCTCGTCGTCACCCCGACCTACGCCCGCACCTTCCAGGCCCTCCACCTCACCGGCCTCCTCCACTCGCTCATGCTCGTCCCGCACCCCCTCACCTGGCTCGTCGTCGAGGCAGGCGGCGTCTCCAACGAGACCGCCGCGCTCCTAGCCCGCTCCCGCCTCCCCGTCGTCCACCTCCCCTTCCACGAGCAGATGCCCGCCAGCTGGCACGACCGACACCGCCTCGAGGCTCGGATGCGCCTCCACGCCCTCAGGTCCGGCCTCTGCGTGCCGCTATTCCCCTTCCCCCCCATCAAGGCTCACATCTTTCTGATCCTGACCTATGTAATATGGAAGCAGAGTCATTCGGGAGAAGCAATTGGACGGTATCATCGTGTTCGCAGACGAAAGCAACGTCCACAGACTGGAGCTCTTCGACGAGGTTCAGAAGGTGGAGTGGATGGGCGCGGTGTCGGTGGGAATTCTAGCACATTCGCAGAGAGAAGGTGAGAAGGGGCAGTCACCATTGCCCATTCAAGGACCGGCGTGCAACGCCTCCGGCCAGTTGATCGGTTGGCACACCTTCAATAACCTTCCTTATGCTAAGAAAGCCGCCGCCTTTGTGGGTGATGGGGCGACGGTGTTGCCGACGAAGCTCGAGTGGGCCGGGTTTGTGATGAACTCGAGACTGCTGTGGAGGGAGGCTGAGGAGAAGCCGGGTTGGGTTCGGGATCTTGACGAGGTGGGAATCAACGGGGAGGAGATTGAGAGCCCGCTGGATTTGCTGAAGGCTGCATCGTCGGTGGAGCCACTCGGAAACTGCGGCAAGAAGGCTCTGCTGTGGTGGCTTCGGACCGAAGCGCGCTTTGACAGCAGGTTTCCCGCTGGGTTAGTTTCCAGAATCCCTTCTCTCTCTCTATGGGAACATTGTTCTCTTTCTCTGCCTTAATATTATGCCAATATGTCACAACCTTGGCTCGTTTTACAACATTTCCTGGCCTAATTATATGGAAAGATTTAGATCTATGATAAAATATCTGATGTTTTTATGATCATCTCTATAAGTTGTATACATAATTCTTCACATTTTAACAAAACATCCTATTTGTCTCAGTAACATCTCCACATAGACCATCTGTTTCTACTTATCTTAACATAAAGACCTATACATGAGATGAGTTCATGAGTTCCATACACATCACCTAGGCATATCAGATCACCATAGTTTGGGCAGGTGGTGTGGGTTCGGAGACTCTACGACTCACCATGCCGCTATCACCATACTAATGCTTGTCTCTGCCAGAATATAGGTTTACCAAGATGCACAATAGGTCCCAATTTGATCTACACCATTAAATTACTGTTGTTTTGATGCCATATTTGTTATGCTCCAAATCTGAATTCCACATGATTCAAGCCCTCAAAAAGGAGTATCTAGAAAGTTCTTCTTGGAAGAGGATAGTGAATCATCAAAGCCAAGGTCCATGCCCGATAAGAGGCTAAATAGTTTGGGGTGTTACATCTAATGTCTCGTCCTAACATAATCCTCTACCATTTTCATCCGGACTAGGACTGTAGTTCAAACATTGTTTCGTGAAGATTTTAACTAAGGAGGATATTAGCTTGTACAAAACTCAGTGAAGCAAAAAGATTCATCTATCCAACATCAAATGGTTGGGAAATTATGGGTTATTTGTTGTTATGGTTATATAATATCAAGAACCATGGTTCTCACTTGTCATGTACATGTGATGACATTGGGATCACACATGACGCGTTTGTACACCATTATAGTGCTTATGAAAACTCTTCTATCGATGAAGAAATTGTGAGGGCATTTGTGCAAGGAGATGAATTGAAGATCTTTTTACCATTATCATCTACTGTAATTTCAATCATGTACCATGCGTCATTTTACAATTTGGATATTGTAAGCTTCTCTTCCTATATGATTATGCTTATGAATATCATGTGGGGAGTGGCTCCACATGTTGTATGTTCTCTTTTGAAGTTATTCTATGTCATCAAGTCGTCACACTTCACATTTTTTATTGGATCGATCAATTCAAGGGATTAGAAGCTTGAAAAAACCTCCTTTTTTGTCTTAGTATGTCTCTTTTCTTGATGTTACGGTTTTTTTTATTAATTTACTTTCTGTATTATTTACAAATCTTCCTATATTCAACCCCATAGTTGAGACTTTACGAACTCTGTTGTTGTTGTTGTTATATATTATTTACAGATGAATTTTCATCCACATTTTCCGATAATTTTTGGGTAGTCCAGTATGGACTATTGGTCCATTTTAATATCTATTGGAGTATGCATATTTACCTTAGATGTGGTCGTTGGGCATCAATGGTATCTAATCTGATTTATTTGACTTCAACCAATGTGATTTACCTAGCTGAAATTTTTTCTTTAATTCTAACTCGGATCAGAATTTGTTTATCCAGCCTAACATTCATAGTGGTTGGACACCAAACTACCTAAAAATTTAAGCTCTTAAGGTGCTATTTAAGATCATCCAACCATTTAAATAATCAGATTATGCTGCTGAATCAGCAAATATTTCTCTCATGTTACCTTAGGCACTTTTGCTTGTGTGCAGGTGGGTGATAGATCGTCCTTTGGAAGTCATTGTCCCTGCAAAGCGAACTCCATGGCCTGAGGCACCTCCTGACCTCCCATTTCAAGTGATAGCAGATGATGAAGATCATGTCGAACTACATCCTCCAAAGAAAACTAGATCCTCCAGGTCTAAACGCAGCTCTCGCAAGAAAAAGAAGCGCGAAGCACATGTTGATGCACAAGTTTCCGACTTGTTCAACAGGCAAGAGAAGTGAAGAGGGCATCTAGATTCATCGAGCAGAGAGGTATTTACCTGGCACATCTTATACTACTCAAGGTGTTATGATCCTTCATAGACTCACTATCTATCTATTCTCTATCAGAGACTGTAATTTTCATGGAATTAGCTTCACCAAACAAAGCTGCAAACTGGCGTTCAGCATTCAAGATCTCGCTGTACCAGCGGCAGCAACAAATTTGATTTGTGGTGAAGGTTTTTCTCGATTTGTTTTTCATCTGTGTTTCAGATTCATCGAATAGCATGACCGCCGTCGAGTGATGCACTCGATCTCTCTCATACATTGTTGTAGTGATCCTTTGGCCTCATTTGATTGTGTAGTTTTGTCAAAATGATGATGTCTTTTCGATCTCTAACAGGACCTCTACATTTCTTCATTTCTATAGATAAATTGGATTCTTCTTCTAAAAAGAGTACACAAAGTATTTGACTTTTGGTGAGTTGCAGGGCCATGAGACTAACAATTGCTCAAAGTGGTGGCTCAAGAAGCTGATGTTCTTGGTGAAGGCTAACTGTAAAGAACTTTGTTAGTGTTGGTTTCTGACAACGGGAGTATTCAAAGGAATGATGTGTTGTACCACCAGGAATCGAACATCGGTACCTACAATTCGATATTTATCGTTCTAAGGACTAATATTGGATCATTATTAGATCAATTTATCAGGAAAAGATTTAAATCCTTGGTTTACTTGAAGAATGTTATATGGTGAGCGTAAGAACAAGAACAGAGTAGGAGAGGAGAGGGGCGGAGCGGAGCGGACCTGTTCACGGGAGGAGACGATGACGACAGCGCCTTGGAGGCTCAAACGCTGCTGGGAGACGCCGAAGTCGATGCCGTGGGGGAGGCCGTCACGATCGCCACCGTGCTCTGTAATCTCCGGCTCCCTCCCATCTCTCTCCAGGAGTCGTGTTACAGAAGTAGACACAGTACGTATGCCTTCAAATTTTTTGACGATATATATATTTTTTAGATGGTATCCCTTTTCAAAATTATCAAACAACCCCTATTTCTAATCTTTCAAAAATGGCTTTTAAAAATATATCATTTCTTTTCATCCAAATCCAAAAAAAACTTCGTCAACCGTTTACAGTTGTTATGGGTTAGTTTCTATCCATAAAGCATCCCATCTATGTGTGATGCATCCGCTTATAACAAGGATTTAAAGTATCAACGTCATCTAGAATATTTCATTTAGGCATTATGCATAAAAACATGTAAAATATTTTATACATCTCATGATGTCCAAATTTTTTATACGTGATGTGTTCATGTAAGACAAAAAAAATATTTAAAGTATGGAGCATACTATCAAGCAGCATCTCATTTGCTTATTTTTCTAAAACGATCGACACATCTGAAACCTTTCCATTTTATGTGTGATGCGTTTGTCTAAGATAATATAATTATTAAAAAAAACTAAACAAATACTAACAAACGTTAGATATTTCCAGACACGTAATACCTTGATCGTCCGAGCAATTTTGTCGAATAAATTTCATATCGTTTTATGTAGAAAGCAATATATGAGACACGAGTATTTCTAAATATAACAATGAACACAAATTATGGACATCCTTTGTCTTTAGGAAAATTTCTTCCCTATCCAATTTCTATATATTTAGCGAGTCATCTCTTTTGCAATATAATAATTTTGAAAACATAAGGTAGGTGAAATTGATGATCAAATTTAATCTTATCTTCAAAAGAAATATGTAATATATATATATATATATATATATATATATATATATATATATATATATATATATATATATATATATATATATATATATATATATATATATATATATATATATATATATATATATATATATATATATATATATATATATATATATATATATAATGGGATTCGAGCAAATGCGTTTTGTGGAATAGCAGCCAAGCAAAGGGTTCATTCTTCATCCGCCGGCCTCGAGCGAGTCATCTTGTACCACCACACGACCCACAAGGGGGGCGTCGTCGTCGGCGTCGTATCATGGCCTTCGCCTCAAATCCATTATCCCTAAGCGTGACGGAACCCGCGTTCGAGGCATGGCTGCGCGACACTGGCTACCTCGAGATCCTCGACGACCGCGCCGCCTCCGCCGACCCCTCTCCTACCTCATCTTCCCCCTCCCCTTCCTCCTCCTCCTCGGTTCCCGACCCCCCCCTCCGCCCTAGGACCTCCGCTCCTGCAGCCGAGAGCAGTGGTCTCGCCGCCCGCGCCTTCTCCTCTATTCGCACCTTTACCTCTCTCTTCACCCTCAACCCTTTCGCGAAGCTCACGCCCGAGGACCTCTCCGGCGGGACCCCCTCGTGGACTCTCGAGTTCATCGGCGGTGCCGGCTCCTACTCCTGGCCCGCCGGATCCGCCCAGTCCCGGATGAGGGTGCAAGAAAACGTTCGCCGCTACGCCCGGAACTATGCACTGCTGTCGGTTATTGTCTTCGCTTGCACCTTGTGAGTCCTCATCCCTATTCCTCATTTGTTCCTTCATTGATCTGCTGACTTATTGTAGCCTTAGATGTATCTCGACTGAGGCCTTCTTGTTCTCTTGGCAGGTACAAGATGCCGGTTTCACTTCTTGGACTGATTGCGTGCTTGGTTCTCTGGGAATTTGGGAGGTTTTGCGGTGATAAGTGGCAACTGGAGGAAAGGAGCCCTGGAATAAGACAGGCGTTCATTCACATTGCTCAGCTTGGTGAGTAGTTCTTTTTTTTTTCTTTTTCGCAAAGGGTAATTGACGAAGGTGGGATTCGAGCTTCAGGATTTTGCAATATACTACTGAAGTGTTTACCAGCTAAGCTTGAATGAGGTTTTGAACCCTCAAATCTTTGGTAAGTCTGGTATACCAGCACTAGACCAATGTTTAAGGTGTCAGCTTGGTGAGTTGCATGAGATCATTTATTCCCTTCTTTTGAATCAATGAACTTAGGTACAAGTCATGTGATTTATCAGTCAGAGGCATGCACGATCTAACTATTGTGCTAATTGAGTGGAAACATGGACACATTTCTCCATATACATGTGACATGCTCTATAGATTTGATCTTAAAGATTTGGTGGGTGCATCTCAAGTATTGATGCCGATAAGTCTTGTTAATTATGCAATTTGCATTTAAAATTTAAAGTAAAGTAAATGTCAAAAAAAAAAATGTAAAGAACTTAAGAATGCTAGAGTAAAGTTTATGAAGGCTTCTCAAGTCACTGTCACATATCCATGTGGACATTGATTCCCAATGAGTTTTGACTCCATTCAGATTGTTTGTGCTCTCTTTGAGTGAAATCCTTACCACAGACGTGGCCAATATATTATTCACTAACTACCTTGTTTCCCTTGTTCCATGGTTTTACCTTTGGACCCAAATGTCAGCTGTTGTGACTTTGGGACATGCAATAGTGTGTCAGTCTAGATACAGAACTTCGAGATTGATATGGTTGATTTCTGGGCCTCCTAGCTCCCTGTTTTGTTATGCTATATTGTGTTTGCATGCCATGTTAGCAACTTTAGCAAGGATAGTTCAATTGAGTGCTTAGAGATAATTGGCTATTAAAATGTTTGATATGGAATGTAGTGTTAGCTTTCTATTACATCA
This sequence comes from Ensete ventricosum, assembly GCA_029747655.1. Lineage (NCBI taxonomy): Eukaryota > Viridiplantae > Streptophyta > Magnoliopsida > Zingiberales > Musaceae > Ensete > Ensete ventricosum. Next base: position 7,355,201 of record JAQQAF010000003.1, read on the forward strand.
CATGGGTGTTTGGCCTCTTCTATCAAGAATAAGGACTAAAAAAGGGTCATGTAACACACCTTAAAATATAACCAGATTTGCTGCTTCAGTATATAAATACGAGATTAGCTGGAAGATATTGATTAGCATTCTGGTTTTGTGCTGGGTGGATAACATGCTTTATAGTTATACCAATACCCATGGTATATATTGTTTTATAACCAAACAATCGTTTGTTGATTGATATAGTTTGGACTGATCAGACTAATTTATATGATCCAAGGATTAAAAACTTCATGTGAAAATACCATTAGATATGAGAGATAAATGTAAGCTGCTTTAATGTGCGATTATACTATAGTGCTTAGTAGTTGAAAATACTGGAGGTGGAAGTAGTGAGGAACACAAAGGGCTTATCGGTTTGGTACTCAATATGATTGAACTGAAGCAGATTCAAAGGATTTCTTATTTACTCTTGACGTGTGATTGTAGTGCTTAGGAGTTGAAATAATGGAGATGGAATTAGTGAGAAATGCAAAGAGCTCTGGGTTTGGTACTCAATATAATTGAACTTAAGCAGAATCAAGGATTCTTGTTTATTCTTAACGAGTGATTATAGTGCTTAGTAGTCGAAATAATGGAGATGGAAGAAGTGAGAAATGCTAAGGGCTCTGGGTTTGGTACTCAATTCGATTGAACTTAAGCAGATTCAAGGATTTCTTATATATTCTATCAAGCCCTTTTTATGTTAATTTTACTGAGCTACAATAATAATTTTACTTTCCGGCAATCATTTTACCACATTGCCCATGAGATAAATATCTTGTATTCCTCACTAACCAACATTTTGCACAATCGTAGTCTGCAAATTATGAGATGTTTGTCAAACATTGTCAAGCATGTAGAATTAGGATTTTGTTTGCATCTGTCCATTTAGATGAATTTTCTTTTAAATACAAAATCAGAATGGTTCTTCTTCTGATAAAGAAAGTTCTACAATTATGTTCAATTTAAGGTTGATCGACTATATTGTTTTATTGGTACTATGCTAGAAATCTCATGCAAGATTGAAACAAGCTTGATGTTAATTGGGTTTGTCCATGTAGTAGAATCCTGTCAATTATTTAGGGACTAAAGTTTCTTTGATGAGGATTTTTGTAAGGCTATTTTGTTATATTTGTCTTCACTGAAACTTCCCCATGAGTTTATTTTTTGAATTACCTAATCTCATCTCTGCTAATGTGATAGTTTCCGTCAACTAAACATCCGCACACATCATTAGTCATAATATCAAGCAGACAAAATGTAATGTAAACCTGTGGTGAAGGCCTAGTGCAGATTGGGCTCATAGAGATTCAGCTGTCTGTTGTGTTCACTGATGGTGAAGCATCAGTTCCCTTTTCTATTGCCCTGATCTAATAACCAGGATACAAAGAAATTAGGGTGTGATGTAGCTGCACTCTGTAGTTCACTGGGACCCTCTTCTTATGACTATTTATTTCCTTGCCATTCTAATAAAGGAAGAACTAGCATCAGAAGGTTGCGTGTGATCTGCATAACGTGACATGGCAGGACACTGCATGCTGTAAACATAGTTCTAATCTGGGATTGCACTTATGCTACTATGGTTGCTTGCCTGTATATCCTATTTTATATTCAAGAAGACTCACGAGACAGTTACAAAAGTCTTGCATTTATCAAGCATATATGCTTACTGAAGTTTCCTAATTCCATATTTGTCGTTGTTCTTATTTATTTATTTTGTTTTTAAAGCAACTGCTGTGGTACTCTATATGTGCAATCTTCAGCTAGCTATTGCTTGCGCGGTCGGTGTCAGTTATGCAGGTGACTCTACCTGATTTCATCACTTGGGCTCATTAAATACATCAGTAACCATAACCTTAACAACAAATTTGTTTTTCTAGTCCTCATTTTTCATGCTTTTCTGCGGAAGTTGACTCCAAGACGGATCCCGGGGGCTAACCAACACGGAAGACTTATGCAGAGAAGGTAACGATTGGCAGCAAAACAAGTGCTCATCCTGGCTGTGGAGGGAGTATGCACTTTTGATGTGGATCTCACTAGTATCCAACATAGAATAGAATACTGTTAAATCTCTAGAACTTCTTCTAGGATAGAAAAAGTTTATCCATTGATGCTCTGTGTCATTGCTCTACACTCGTGAAAGTGTAACAGCTGATGGCAGTGGCATTAAGGGGAACAAAGACTAGTCTTCTATAGGACAGATTGTGCACAGCATACATATGGCATCCTTCTTGTAAACACAGGTTGATCCCACTCGACATTTTTGAGTTGTGAGACTCAAATTGGAAGTTTGTTCTTTTGGCATTACTGGTAGAGGTAAAACCCTTAAATTTTACTGGACTCAGGACAATGTCTTATTCCACGAGTTACAAAAGTGAATCGAGTATAATCCCAGGAAGAGCATTGCAGTAAAGAGTTTGTAGGTTGTTGCTGCATTTGCATATTGACCAAAATGTGTTAGTCGGTAAAGGTATTGAAGATTGATGAGTAAGTTCTTGGGTTGATATTTGGCCTTTATCTTAAATAACTTGTTATTGAAAGAATATAATAGGAGCTAAGTTTATTCTTTTTGTATAATACAAAGAAAGAGAGGGAGAGACAGATAAAGAAAAGGAAGGTGAGGGAGATAGGGAGAAGGCAATCTACGACAAAATAGGAGGACAACATTAAGGGGATGATGAGAGGAAAAGGAAAAAATAATTGCCTCTCCCCTTCTTCGTCTTAGTTTATATCATTAAAAAATAATTATTTTCGTTATTAAAGATAAAAAAATAAAAGAATGATGATATTTAAATTGAATATTTCGTATTATGTTTGATTAGTTAATATATTGTTGTATAATTGATAGGTCTGAAGTCTGCATTTACATCTCAGTATCATTTATGTCATTTAACTTAGTGAAATTTTTTTCTAATTTTTAAAAATGTTTATTATTATAAATGAGCATTTGTGTCAAAATAAAAAATATGACTTTAATTAGGTTAAGAACCCAAAAAAAATCATTGAGAAGGGAAAAAATTGAAAAGAGATCTTGTTCAAAATTTTGTCTTCTTTCTTTTTTTCACACACACGCATATATATATATAAGACTAGTTAGTCGTCATTCACTACGTCAATACTATACCATGATCGATGTTCTTTTATCTATAGAGGATCAAGGTTTGAAAAGCAACTAAGGACAATATCAAGATTGATGTTCTTTCGTCCGTAAAGGATCAAGGTTTGAACATCGACTTGGGACAATCTCTTGAATCTACGAAACTCTGAGTTGTTGAGGCGCCTCCTAGGAAGACCGGTCATGGACTAGCCACTCGTATGAAATATTTAAAAGAATATTTTGATAAGATTAAATGACGGTTTAGATCAATTATGGACTAGCCACTACTATGGAATATCGACGGGAATATTTTGAGAAGATTAAATATTTCAAAAAGATAAGGGATCAGTTCGAATCGGTTACCAATATGTTACAATAAGATTAAACAACATCGAATTACACAGCATCCAATTAGGACACCTCTCCCTAGGCGGGGTAACAGTTACCCTTCTCCCATATGAATGCGCCCACTTCATAGTGAGCGCCACTATAATATTGGCAATCATTTAACAACCCCCAGCTTCGCGAATGCCAAACAATAATTTGCTCGTTCCTGTCGAGACATTCCTAAATCTCACCTAGTAGATGCAAACACTGGTCGGCATAATACAAGCGATCACTCCGCTTTTGCCTCAGCTAGACCACCAAGTGACATCACCACCTCAATCGTTGGTGACAAATCCTCAGCCCCAGGTCTCAGTGTCTGCTGGAGTCCTTCCGACTAATGGGTTACTAGCTTCCCTCGATCTTCCATAACCCACTAAACCATCAACTGAGAAAGCCCCTTGTTCCCCAACCATGGAACCTGGTAAACGTTATCGCCAACTTTTAGCTCTGATTGGGTATGATACTCACTCGACTGACTCAACAGTCGACTCCTTGAGAATCCAACCACAACAAATGGACCGACGCTTAGAAGAAATGCACCATGACTTCCACCAATTCAAGGGAGAAGGGCAAGTCGATTCTACGTCAGTCTAATCCCCATTCATTCAGAACATACAAGAGGAACCATTTCGCATAAGCTTTTGTCTCGTTGGACGCCTTAATATGTTGTGTCTTCTCAACTACCTTAAGGAGATCGACAAGAGAGTGGTATGCTCAACTAGCGAAAGAGTTCGAGCTCCACTTTCTTGGGAACGTATGCTCCAAGTCTACGGCCTCAATGCTTCTAGGATTAAGATAAAACGAGGAGGAGATACTATCGAACTTTGTTAATCAATTTACCAATTAGATCGAAGGCATGGACAATGTCCACCCCCCACTCGTGATCTAGTCTTTCATGATGGGGTTAAAGCCCTCTCGCCTCTTGTGATTGTTGGTGGAAAAGACCACCCATAATAGCGCTTGAAGTACTTCAAAAGACCAAGGCAAGAGTGACCATAATCCACTTCCGATTCTAGGTCTGAGCTGACCCTAATGAACCTAACCAGGATGAAAGTTTTCTTGTAAATAAATGAGAAAGATTTGCTCAGAGACCCACGACCAATGAGAACTCCACTTCAAAAAAGAAGCAAAGCCAAGTAGTGTCGTTTCCATCGTGATTACAGCCACGACATAGAAGATTGTCACGACCTGAAAAAATAGATCGAGGAACTCTCACGACGATGACACCTCAGGCAATTCATCTGAAGGTGTCAAGAGCTGTCACCCTGACCCCAAGGGTCGATCGAAAGATAAATAGACATCATTATCGGTGGTCTGACTTTTGGAGGAAATAACACATCGGGTTGCAAAGCATATGCTCAAGCCATCATTGGCAAGCATCCCCGAATTAAAAGCAACCAATAAATAAATTTCAGAGAGGAGGAGATGAAATGCCTTCACCCAAATCACGAGGATGCTTTGGTAGTTACTTTAAAGATGGTCAATGCTTGTGTGAAAAGGGTCATGATCGACATATGTAGTTTCACTGATATCCTCCACTTTGAAGCCTTTCAAAAGCTAGGACTTGCAACTAATGATCTTAAACCCTTGACTTCCTTACTGACGGGGTTCACGAGCGACTCAATCTCTCCCCTCGGGATCTTGAGCTTGTACGTCACTTCTGGAGAGGAATCATGCTCAAAGATAATAAAACCAAATTCATGGTGGTCAATATCCCCTCAACATACAATGTCATCATAGGACGACCTACACTGAATAGGCTATATGCAGTTGCCTCAACCTATCACATGATGATGAAATTCTCGACCAATACCGGAGTCAGTGAATTAAAAAGCAACCCCAAGGAGTCTTTAGAGTACTACCTCATGACTATCTCCTTATCTAAGAAAGTCTGGTCCAAGATGCCACTTGTAGACCTGAGAGATTCAGCCAAACCCCTTTTGCACCCCCGAACAAATAGGGTAGTTGACTAAGACAACCCTAGATAAGGCTCGCTCTGATCGGGTCATCAAGACAGGCTCAACGTTACCATATGAGAAGACAGTACAACTCATTAGCTTTCTCTAAGAGAACATCAAAGTATTCGCATGGTCACCAAGAGACATGCCAGGGATCAACCCCAAGGTAGCCAAGCACCATTTGAACATCTCTTTTAAAGCCCGACCAGTCAAACAAAAGCCTCGAAAGTTTGCTCCTGAACGACGACAAGCTATTAGTAATGAAATCGATAAACTATTGGGAGCATGGTTCATTATTGGGGTATAATACCCACAATGGCTCGCTGATGTTATACTTGTCAAAAAGTCGAATAGAAACTAGAGGATGTGCGTCGATTATACCGATCTCAACGAAACATGTTCAAAAGATAATTATCCACTTCCTTAGGTGGATCAATTGGTGGACGCTACGTCGGGTCATGAGCTCCTCACCTTTATGGACATTTTTAGGATATAACCAGATAAATATGACACTAAAAGATCAGGAGCCCACCTCCTTCACCACCAACCGAGGGATATATTGCTACCAAGTCATATCATTTGGACTTAAGAGCGTGGGGGCAACGTACCAAAGAATGATAAACAAAATTTTTAAGCACTAGATCGGGAGGAATATCGAAGTATATGTGGACGACATGATAGTCAAAAGCAGAATAACTGATTCACACCTAGTCGACCTGGTAGAGATCTTTCAAGTCCTCAAGAGATACAACATGCATCTCAATCCAACGAAATATGCTTTTGGAGTAAGCTCGGCAAAATTTTTTGGGATTCATCGTACATCAGAGAGGGATAGATAAAAACGTACAAGCCATACTGAAGATGCGTCGACCTCAATTGATAAAAGAGGTCCACAATTGATAAGACGAATGGTAGCTCTGAGACCATTCTTATCTCGAGCAGGACAAATGCCAACCTTTCTTCCGAGCCCTTATAAAATTAAAAGGTTTCCTATAGACTCAGGAATGCCAAGAGGCTTTCGACAAATTAAAGTACCACTTTGCTCGGCTGCCACAACTGGCCTCTGCCTCAAAAGTAATTCTTAACCTCTACCTTACAACCACCAACCTGGCTATTAGCTCGGTCCTACTTTAAGATCATGTGGGAGGTCAAAAGTCCATATATGACGTTAGCACATCTTGAATGGACCCAAAGAACCAATTGAGTGATTGGCACTTGCATTAGTACTTACATAAAGAAAGCTTCGCCATTACTTCAAGATGTACATCATATAAGTTGTCATCGACCAACCGCTCCAATAGGTTTTCGATGTTGTAGGGAGGTTACTCAAATGGTCAATAGAACTTAACGAATTCAACATTCAATATGTGTTGAGAACTACCATAAAAGTCGAGGCTGTTGCGAACTTTATCTCAGAGCCGACTCCCCCACCTAAGGAGGACAATCTTGCCCCCACAGCTTGGATATTATATGTTGATGGTTTTGCCACCTCTCCCAGAGGCAGTGTTGGGGTCGTCCTAAAGGGCCTGAACTAGTAGACATTCAAACATGCCTTAGATTCAAGTTCAAAATCTCTAATAAATTGATCGAATATGAAACATTTCTCTCAATACTTCGGCTCGCATTTGAGCTTCAAGAATTAATAGTGTTCAATGACTTCTCAGCTAGTGGTGAGTCAAATAAAGGGAAGTTACGAAGCCCGAGGCACCATCATGATAAAATATCTCACTGAGGTACAAAAGTTGTATCATTATTTCTTGTGACTCCATGTACTTCAAATATCACGTGAAGAGAATACCAAGGCGGATGCCTTCACCCAACTAGCATCCACCCGAGCTCCCGAGCCAAATTGTTTGTCAGTTAGGACAAACGAAACCATCATAAAGCTCAACACAATTATGGTTGGGGCCGAATCGAGCTGGATGGATGAGATCATACATTTGAAGAAAGGCGAAAGACTCCCAACTAATGGCACGGTAGTTCAAAGAGTCAAGCACCACCAAGCTTGATATTGTTTAATTAATGGTCACTTATACCGTTGGTCTTTCAGCCAATACTCCTCAGGTGTTTAAATGCCCACGAGGCCGAGAGGGTATTTGCCGAGGACCACGAGGGCATCTATGGATAGCATTTTGGTGGGTAGACCCTTGCTTTCAAAGTGCTTCGACAAGGGTTCTACTGGCCAACACTATACAAAGACGCGATCCAAAGATGTCGTAGGTGTTACGAATTTATTCAAGTACCAAGACAGTCAGTGGTTCCCTTAAACCCAATTGACTGCAGACAATCGTTCACTTAGTGGGGAATGGACCTTCTCAACCCCTTCCCATATGCCTCGAACCAATGAAGATTAGGGGTTGACTACTTCACAAAATTGGTGGAAGTCAAACCGCTGACATCAATAACCAAGAGACAGGTCGAAGGGTTCATGTGGAGAAACATCATCGTCCGCTTCGAGATACTAAAGGCCCTTTATCGCAGACAATGAGACTTAATTCAACAACCCAAAGTTAAAAGAGTTTTGCTAATATTATGGAATCCAACTCATATTCAACTTGGTGGCTCATACCTAAACCAACGGTCTTGCCAAAGTCACTAGTCAAGCTATCCTCAAGACCCTCAAACGTGGAGTTATCGGATCAAAGGGCACTTTGGTAGATGAGCTGCCAAGAATCCTATGGGCCTCCGAACGACACTAAAGACATTGGGAGAATCCCCCTACACCTTAGCCTATGGTATAGAGGCAGGCCGTCTTACCACCTGAGTACCCGATGCCCTGTGTCAAAAACTTTGACTTAGAAACTTCTAAGGCTGGATTTTGAGTTGAGCTTGATTTGATAAATGAGGTTAGAGTCGTTGTACATCTACGAGTTTTGAGATATAAGAAGTCAATGGCCAAGCTCTATGACCAAGGTGTTTGCCCTCGAGGCATTTGACTATGAGACTTGGTGCTGCGCAAAGTCGAGATAAGCGACCCTACCAGATAAGGAAAACTAGCACCGAACTAAGAAGGGCCTTATCGGGTCATTGAAATCCTCCAAGATGGGACATATCACCTCAATACAACAAAAGGAAGAACATTATCAAGAAGATAACATATATCCAACCTAAAGAAGTTTTATTTGTAAAAGCATATGGGAGGAGAGGAAAGAGTTCTATTGAGGCACTATCCAAGTTGAGAGAAATTTTTTTAAAAAAAGACAAGAAAATTATAATAGATAGACCGAGCCCTTATAAGTAAATTTGGACATCAATCTACATAAAGAGAAGAAAAAGAGACATCAACAGGCACCAGGCAAAGAATTGGGACTATCATCAAAAGCAACTTGGCTTTTCATTGGAACATCTTGATTCTCGAGGCAGTCGGCAAATGGGCCTTCCTCAAGTTCTAGTCTAAGGTAGACGCTAAATGATGGGAATAAAACAGGAATCAACTTTGTATACGAACAAATACTAGCAGACCGTCATGCACAGCGGAATCAAATGGAAATCACAATCAGATGAACACCAAGATTTACGTGGAAAACCCCTTCAACTCGAAGGGTAAAAACCACGGGACAAGCCAGAGAAAATCCACTATCAAAATAATGAATATACAGATCTCAGGCTTCTTGCCCAAGCCCAAAGCAATAGCCACAAGAGAATCTCAGGGATACAAGGACTATAATCCTAAACACAATATCCAAAACCTTCCCAATAGATCACAGTAAGAATCCACTACAAACTGATCTAACCTGAGATATGAATGATTGAGAATAGTCTTTTCCTGCCCTTGTCTTCTTCCCTTTCCTGGATCTCTTGTTTTCTGGCCTCTACTGTCAATCTGCAGTCTGCTTTTTCTCTCCCACGTTTTCAGCCGCCGCTGCTCTCTTAATCTCAACCCTAGCCCCCTAATCTAGGTTTTAGGTTAATATAAGTGATGTTCTGGGCTGTGGGCTTCACTTAAGCCCATTATGGGCTGAATCTGGGCCATCTGCCCAACACTAAAGCAATCAAATATCCAAGCAATCAAATATCCAAATATATAGGAGACCACCCCTATAAATTTTGAGTCACTATGATTGGTACATGGCAAGTGGTGTCACCGAGGGATAATTATATATTATGCCCTATAGTTAGATCTTTTTAGCATCCTGATCCCTTGACTTAAAGAATTTATATTAAAATCCTATAGTTATGAAAGTTATACATTTAACCTCATTTATCATAATATCGTCGACTTTACGGACGAAAGATATAGCACATGCATAAATGACACGAAAACAATGGGAAAAAAAAAATAACTTTAAGGGTGGTGGTGGATAGTGGTGCCATGGGTGATTGTTGTGGTGGTGGTCGGTAAGAACGATGCAGTGGTTGGCTTTGTCGGTGTCAATTTGAACATCGACGATTAAGAGGAAGAGCAATGCGGTGTTGGAGGGGGAAGAGAAATCTACGTCGGCGCTGCATCGCTTTGCCTCCTCTTCCTCTTCCGATGATGTGGTGGTCGGGGAGAACAAAGATGAGGTAGAGCGGTGTGGCGTAGACACAAAGGAGGCAATGTGACACCACACCAAACGATACGGTGGCTGACGAGAACGAAGAGGAGGTAGAGTGGTGCGTTATCGACATAGATGCCTCACTTGTCTCCTCTTCCTCCTCTAGCGTCTACCTCCTCTTCGTTCTTGCCGACCAATGCATCGTTTAGTATGACGTCACACTGCCTCCTCTTTGTTCTCGTCAACCACTGCATCGTTGGAAGAGGAAGAGGAGGCAAAGTGGTGCAACATCGACGGAGATGCTTCACCGCTCTACCTTCTCTTCCTCCTCGTTGTCGATGTTCGGATCAACATCGACAAGGCCGACCATCGCATCGTTGTCGTCGACCACCACCACAATGGCTACTCATAACGTCATCGTCTGTCATTATAATTGAAATTCTATTTTTGTCCATCATTTTCGTGATATTCATGAACGTGTTGTCACATACTGTATTTTTCGTCGATAAAACTGACGACATTACGATAAATAGAATTAAAATTTTCACTCTCAAAATTTCAAAAATTTTAATATAAATTTTTAAAATATAAGAATCAGAATGTAAAAAAAAAAAAATCTAACTAACTATCGAGGATAATATGTAATTAATCCTATTAAAAAAAAAAGAGCTAGCTATCACGGACTATAGGCGAGGTGATGACCGAAGAGGCGACGATCGTAGAGAGACCGTGAAATTACAGGCCAAGGATGCCAGGATCAACCAACAACCTCATCCTTGGTGATGAGGTTCTCGGTGCGGGATGCTCTCTACGGAGACAAGACATCAAGGGTTGGTGCTGCGCTCCATGGAAAGAGAAGTCAACATCGTTGACAGAGAGGGCGGAAACAATGAAAGAAGCAACAGAGAGAGAGAGGAGTCTTTGACGAAAGGCAAAGAGGTTATCAGCTGCGGATTGACTGACCAGGCAAAGTTTAAAGCTGTCTGACTTGTTATGCTCATCGCGTCCACTGGATTCAAACATATCCACTGCCCGCCAAGCCAAACCCATGTTCTTCCTGCCATTATTGGTTAAAAAGAGAGATCAAAACACAGCACATGAAAGAAAGGTCGACCAACTAAAGATCCACAGCTGATTAAACTGAACTGTTCTTTGAGATGCATTATTTGCAAGAATATGATATTTAAACCCGATACAACCGAGAATACAATGATCGATCACCTAGCAATGTTGGAGAAGGCCGTCATCCAAAAGAGGCAAAAATCTTCCAAAGTAGGTTGAAGGAAGCATATTGACACACAAAAACTTCCGCTGCCTTCTAACTTTCGGGAAACCAGGCGCGCCTACAGTCAATTTGTCTTTCACCAGTGCGGTCCAAGGCACAACAGTCTGCAGGATTCTTGACAACATTTATGAGTGACAATTTCACAAACTAGCCAAAATGATGGATCTACAACAACACAATGAGAACATGAACAACTCATGCAACCAAGATGAACTGTGTTATGTAATTCATGTGGTCGCTGGCACTGATACCTATCTTGGTCATCAATAATAGAACAGATAACAAAATGATTTACAGGAATGCTGCTGAATTAACTCCCTGCAGCAACCTTTCTGTTGTACTTGGAGAACACACCAGTTAGCATCGTCTTCTCCTTGATTTTTAACCTGAAACATTTATAAACATATTCCGATATGTAGACTAGATTGGACTGGACATTGTGATTACTATAAACAAAAGGAATTTGGTTTAGCAATTATAGAGATGTACCTGGCCACTGAACCAGGTAAGCTCGGTTTTGAAGCCTTCACTAAGTATGTCTTGACTGCCTTCTTTTTCGAAGATGTCTTTTTCTGCTGTTTCTGAATTGGAGGCACAGAATTATTCAGGCCTGAATTTTTTATCATTGTCTTGCTTTCATTATCCACATTATCTGTAACCGGGATGTTAAGATGTTTTCTCTCTTCAAAATGTGTCGACAGACTCTTCTTTTTTATCTTGGGTGACATTGCTGCTTCAGACTCATCTATTACTCTTGTACCAACAGCTACATCATCAAATACCCTCTCTTGGACGTCGGATGTTATCACATCTCCTGCCTCTATGGATTTTGGTTGAGTAAACCTCAGAGCATCATCATCGCATTGCTCCGAGGAGTTGGAAGTACCACGCGGACTTATGACATCACAGGCAATCTGTTTCTCCACTTTACCAAAACACACACTTCTCCTGGAATATATTTGCACAAACCTGAGACAAAGAATGATGGATGATGCTTACTCTATTGTCATTAAAAGGAGTGGGGGGGAGTAATTATGTCATAATACTACAACTCCTTTGAAAGCATGCAACCATAGTTATCAACTTGGTACAATATTAAGCAGAAATAGAGAAAATGGATCCTTTGTCCGTCCATAGCATTGTTTTGATGGAATGCATATGAGAATATCAAAATGTGATGGGAATCATTAGAACCAAACAAGTTAATGATTACCACATGATAGCTTTGAGCTTTGAGCTTAAGAGTAGATACAATCCATACGCTTAGGTAACTAGTGGTACATTATGGACAGAGCATTAAAAAATACAAGTGTATAACTTCCAAATATATGCAGTCTAATTTTTATAACGGCTGCTATAACCTGAAGTATGTTCAATCTTTTAAAAAAGAATTCTCACCTTTAAACATCATAACGATTGTCAGGAAAAACAAATTTAACCTTAAGAATTGCTCGTGAATGAATGAAGAAAAGAAACAACCTCCACTTAGAAAATGTTGCAACATGTGAAAATTTTATATAAAACTGTCATGGATTGAGCGACTTGGTAACCATCAGAATATATTCTATTTCTGATATTCAAAGTGGAATATAACTGAACTGATAAAATAATTCTAAAATTATAATAATTTAATTGAAATATTCAAAATGAATAACAAAATCCACCTCTAGAACTTCATATCTATTGGTTATCTTGCTTCCACAAAACTGCTTACATAATAGTGAACTATTGATTGCATTTGAATGTCCTTTCGATTATCAACATCGATAGATCAAGCCTAATTCATGCCTTTCCTTCATCTAATTCATGCTGGGGTGTAACCCAGGAATGCAATTTTCTCTAACTCGACCAAGATAGTCCTATTTATAAATACATAGGAGACACATTGATCTGCTTAATGAACCTCAATGCCACTACTACCATTTTTTTATCACATTCTTCTTGTACTTCAAAAAAATACACTGAGGATCTTCTTAGTGCCTTTCACCTGACGCTAATCATACAAAAGATGTTTGATTGTGAGTTTCTAGCCTCTCTACATACAAGGAGCATTAGCATGGCAAAATCTCACGAGTGACTAGCTGTAGAGATGGTTGCTACCTTACCTTTGTATGGCAGAACATCATGGTCATATTCAATGGACTGCCATCAAAATTTTTCCGCTGAATTATATATTCTATTAGTGATGCCTAAGATTCAGTACCAACTTCTGCAAGCATTAGGAAATGACTGGAAGCTTACCTTTTACCATTTAACATCATGGACAATTTAGATTCGTCTCTTACACAGGGTGCTGCGTCCACCCCACGATCTTCTTTTTTTTTTTTTTTTTTAATATCAAGAATGACATCTCAAGCAGTGAGACACAGCAAATAAGATATAGTATTCAATTATTCAGGACAGGAGGGAGTAGCAAATAAGATAATAATGCTTAAAAATATTCAGGCAAGGAAGTCGTAATGGAAGAGTGCGAACCTTTTAAGGAACAAAATAATATATTATGCTACATAAAGAATTGAACTTTAAAATTCACTTCAGCATGAATTAGCAAAGCTTAGAGGAATTAGAATAAAGCAAAGGTCAAGAGGGACTAAACATGAAATAGTGATATTTTAGGACTAAGCCAGAATTATCATCAGAATGCAAGAAGGAACTATTTGGATCATCTCAAAAGTGAAAGGAAAAAAAAAACAAAACTATATCTTATTTATTTAAAGGACTTCTTGGATCTTGTATTTGACACAGTAAAAATTATAAAGACAAAAGCATACCTACTAGCAGCCTCCTCAGATGCAAAGTCCACGAATGCAAAACCCTTGCAGATAGGCTCACGAGTTTTTTCGTTTCCAATAACTGCAGGACTTATACTAACAAGATCAGGAAACCCTTGGAAAGCCCGCTGCAAATCTCTATGTATGTTCTTCTTCCTGGGGAGGTTCCAGACACGCACACGAGAACCACATGGAACTTCACCTGCTGCTGCAAATCCCCATTGCAAAATATCAATATGAGCTTCAAAGGCAAACAAAAGGTGATGAATAGGGAGATTGGAACCCTCTTGTAGTTCCTATTCCCTATTAGGTTTTTCTTACATATAAGTTTAAGAAGGAACACCATGATGCCAAAATTTTCAGGAAGTAAATAAGTAGAATTTAGTATAAGAAAGTTGTGTGTATGTGACCAAGAAACCAAGTAACTAATGTAGAAACATCACATGAAAGGTAAGTAGGACTGTAGGAGGATGTGCGAATTGGTCAAGTCATATTCAACTTGAGCAAAAGCAAAATGCCCTCTGAAGCTCTAGGTGTAGTATTATTATATATCTCTGCCAATGACACCAAAGCAAACAATCCAGTAAAGAAGTGCAGCAAATTGACACTGATGCCTTGTTCACTACATGAATTGGAAATCCTTTTGATGTTAAACTTTAAATTTCATTGTATAACAAAAGCAATTTAAATTGAGATAACAGACAACTTGGACTTGCAAACATGTCTGAGGATACATATGAAGCAAAGGGTTCAACTGCCACCAAAGGATGATGCAACTAAAATTAGAGGGCCTTTTTTACTAGATTTTCTTGGATTGAGGGGAAATAAGCATCAAATCGAGGGTTCTAGATTTAGACTAAGTACATCAAACAAAAGCAATTTAAATTGATATAACAGGCAACTTGGACTTGCAGACAAGTATCGAGATACATATAAAGCAAAGGGTAAGGGTTGAGATGTTAGAAAGGATGACGCAACTAAAATTAGGGTTATTTGCTTGCTTTGCTGGGATTGGAGGGGAATAAGCATGAAATCGAGAGTTTTGGATTTAGACCAAGTGTTGTCCTTTGTTAATTGCTTTACTAAATTGTTCGATTGAGTAAAACTACATGGAGATTCCAAGAAACATCACCAACCGCCAAGCTGAAGCAAGAAGCACAAGAGATCGCAGTCGTACCCTTGGGTAACGGGTCTTGATTCGCCTTGTCTGTGCCATCACTCTTCGTGGGCTCGTTCTTAAGTTTGTTGGCGCTGGCGAGCAGGGCTTTCCTGCTCTGCTCCATCTCCCGCCACAGCTCATCCTCCAACCTGGTGTCGTACGACTTCCCCTCTCCGAACCCGGCCGGCTTGTTACGGAGCCACTGTCTCATCTCTTGAAACGGCATCTCCGCTTCATCCCCCTCCTCCTCCTCCTCCTCTTCCTCCGCCCCCTCCACCGACGCGTCATCTTCGTCCTTTGCCCCACTCTGCCGCCCCCGCCGCTGCCTCGAAGCGGAAAACGGGAGCCAATGCCCTCTTCGCCGCTGGGAGGAGAGGGTAGGAGCGGCGGTGAGGCGACTGCCAAAGAGCAGCGGGCTGAGAGAGAGCGCAGGCGAAGAGATGGAAGGGCAGCGGCGGCGGAGGAGATGGGGAATGGCTGTAGCGAGGGAGGCGGCCCCCGTGCTCGTCATCCTTCTCCTCCTCCCGATGGATCAGCCTCTCACTCTCGCCTCTCACAGGCAAAACGAATCGCTGAGACCTCCTAAAAGATAATAGGTAATATCGTTCTTATTTTAATTTTAATTCTGAATCCTCAAATAACTCTTCGTTCCGTACCAAAATAATAGGTAATATTTAATAATTAATGGGCAAATTGCCCTCTCTCTTTTTTTTTTTTTTTTTTTTGTAAAGCATCTCATTTTTTTAATTACATCAAAATAATAGCTAGGAGCAGTTAGCTTTCTTGCATCTTTTCCTCTCTGATATTAAATATATTATATTCACATATAGCGTTGGTAATACAGAATATAGGTATCAAAGAGTTTAGAACTTAAAAGAGACAGCATTCGATATGGAATTTTAAATTTATTATAATCTTTGGCTTGAGTTTTTGTGACACAAGAAACCAAAATCTCATATTCCAAGCTCTCTGATGGTTGTTTTTTGTGTTAACTACACTCAAAGATATATGTTTGTGGATATTATTAATCATAGTAATTAGTGGGTTAAAAGTATTTGTATGAATATGATATGGTGGTAAGGTTATCTGATTGAATTCTGCTAATTGTTATCTTTCGAAGTCATATGTTAATTGAGATGTACAAGGTTTTAACTCACAGCATAAGAAGTCAATCATTGTATCCAACATCCCATGTGGTAACAAGCGAAGTGGATCATGATGTCAAAAGAATCTTGCTTGAGATTAACCATTAAATTTATAACTATTAGAATACCAATGATTAAATTTAAACAAAATTCAATTAGAAAACTGGGTATAAACTGTAGATAAAAGCCACGAAGTAACATTTTGGCTCAAAAAGTAGGGTGCACTCTCTTAAATCTAACACAGATGATGCAGCAAGTATTAGTATGATTGAAACCCATCTACCTTGTGAACAGAACAAGAAGCAAAAAAACAAAAAACAAAAAATGGGGACAATGGAAAAAAGCTGTAGAGAATTTACTTGTCACTCCTGGAACAGGTCAGTCTTACGAAGTCTTCTGTTATATCTCAATAACAAGTTTGATGGCCACCAAGCAATATGTGATCACCATGGATTGCTGCATGTCACAGATTTCCAAAAGTAACAACCGAGAAGCACCAGCTTATTGGCTTGATTATAGCTGTGGAAAGAAAGTTAGCAGTAATGAAGCAATTAGCATCCAATAAAAGTAATTCAAAGCTTAACCTTCAGAACATCCCATAACAAGATTCAATAATCATTAAGACAGTAGTAAAATAAACAGTGGAACATAAAATAGCATAATGCAAAGAAATTTTAGACTTAATGAGGATGCAGCAGCAAGTTTCTGGCTATTGTCACAACTAGATTAATAGATGGCAAGATGTAGTGATCTGAGCCTAACCTTCAAAATTTCCATTACCAAGATTCAATAATCATTAAGACAACATAAAAGCAAAAGGGGAAGCTAACGAACAGAAGGTAGATCAGATGCAACAGCAAGGTTCTGGTTATTGTGACAGGTAGATAGAAGGATGAGAAGATCTAGTAATCTAAGCAGCCAGCTTCTCCCATTTGAGAGACTTAACCACCTCCCAGGTAAAGTCTGGGTCATCCCTGCCGAAGTGACCATATGCTGCTGTCTTGAGGAACCTGCCGTTGCCACCCCGCTTCAGGTCAAGGTTATTGGTGATCATCCCAGGCCTGAAGTCAAAGGTGTCCTTCACAATCTTTAGGATCTCCTTATCGGGAATCTTGCCAGTGCCATAGGTGTCAACAAAGACAGACAGCGGTTCAGGAACACCGATGGCATAGGAGATTTGGACAATGCAGCGGCGGGCAAGTCCATTTGCCACGATGCTCTTAGCTGCCTGCCTAGCTATGTAGGCACCGCTGCGGTCAACCTTGGTTGGGTCCTTGCCAGAGAAGGCACCACCACCATGGGCTCCCCAGCCACCATAGGTGTCGATGATGATCTTGCGTCCGGTAAGGCCAGCATCACCATGGGGTCCACCGATGACGAATCGGCCAGATGGATTGAGATGGAAGATGGTCTTCTCATCGAGGTACTGCTCAGGGACGACAGGTTTGATGACATGCTCCTTCAGGTCAGCGGCAATCTCATCATTGGTGACAGTCTCATCGTGCTGGGTGGAAATGAGGATGGTGTGCACGCGAATGGGAACCATGGCACCATGATCATTGTGGTACTCAACTGTAACCTGGGTCTTACCATCAGGTCTCAACCAGGGGCAAGTTCCATTTTTTCGGACCTCAGTGAGGCGTGCACCAAGCTTTGTAGCAAGGACATGGCTAAGAGGCATCAGCTCGGGTGTCTCATCTGTTGCATAGCCAAACATGTGCCCCTGGTCACCTGCACCAATCTCTTCAGGGTGCTTGGTGAAGTGGCCATGAACACCCTGGGCGATGTCAGGAGACTGTTGCTCGATATTGATGAGCACCTTGCAGTGGTCAGCATCAAGGCCTACATCATCAGATGTGAACCCAATGGAACGGCAGGTGTCACGGACAATTTTCTCATAGTCAATGTTGCCCTTGGTGGTGATCTCACCAAATACCATGACCATGTTGGTCTTGGTGCATGTCTCACAGGCAACCTTGCTGTCAGGGTCCTGCTCAAGGCAGGCATCAAGAACTGCATCAGAGATCTGGTCACACAGCTTGTCTGGGTGCCCCTCATTGACAGATTCAGAGGTGAAAAGGAAGGTGTCCTCCATTTTACCTGAAGTTGGATCAACAGAGAATTAGAATGTATCAAATTAGTGTGAGAGATGAATCCCAAGCCCAACTACATAAATTCACATACAACAATGAGGCATTACTTAAACATAGTTGAGATAGTGAAATAATTATTATACAGATATATAAAAGATTATTTTACAGTTGATTTAAGTACTACCTATATCATCATCAGAAGCCCAACTACATAGTGTATCAAATTAGTGTGAGAGATGAATCCCAAGCCCAACTACATAAATTCACATACAACAATGAGGCATTACTTAAACATAGTTGAGATAGTGAAATAATTATTATACAGATATATAAAAGATTATTTTACAGTTGATTTAAGTACTACCTATATCATCATCAGAATACACATACTCTCAACTGAAGAAAAAAATGATGTAACCTTCAAAAGTAGCAATATTGGTAAAATGTTCTGCCATTGATAGAAGCAGAAACCTCAAGTCAAAGTCTAAAATCATGAGAAACCATTCTTAGGTAGGAGGATAGATGAGGTGTTTGCAAGAGTTACACGGTACAGCAAAAAGAGGAGAAAAAAGGTGCATTTATGCTTTATAAAATCATGAGAAAGAGAGAGGGAAGGAAGTATGATCCAGGAAGCAAGTAAAAGAGTTGCATGCTGGAGACAACACAGAATCTAACAACATGAGTCATCTAATAATGGAAACATTAAATGCACATCTTAAAGATTTAATTGGGTAATCAATAATCCCAAAAGTTGAAGCGATTAAAAAAAGATCCAATATATGCTTTAACATCCCATCTCATGAACAAGTATCGGCAATAAAACTATATGGCACAACCTTATATCAGATAGAACAGATCAGGAAAAGAGACATACTAGAACTTTTTTATCCAACTATATATTTTTGCCAGTACACGAACAATTCAGACAGAAGGGTTTAAGCAGATTGAACATGAACAATAGGATATTAACACAAGAAAATCTAATAATTTCCTACTGAGATTGTTATGGGAGTTATTATCAAAACACAGTTATTAAATCTGGACTGAATCAGTCAGAATGAAAAAAAAAACCTGCTATTGGCAACCCTTTTTTACTATTGACAACTTGTTTGCTATTAGCAACACATTAAAAAATAATAAAATATAATTTTACTATTTACAGCCCCTCAACTACCAATCTTGACCTTTTTTTCTCCTATAACCCTCCCCCCTCCCCTCCTCCAACTCCTCCCCCACTCTCTCCCCCCTTTGCCTCCCTGTACTCCCCCCTCCACCTCCCCCTTCTTCCCCTGCCCTCCTCCACCTCCCCCTCTGCCTCCCCTACCTCCACCCACTCCCTTCCTCTCCCCCACCCCATCATTCAGCGCCGCTCAATGCTGCCAATACCACTCCACCATCGACATCATTTGCTGCTTGTCGTTCAAAGAAAAGAAGGGAAAAAAGGGAAGAAAAAGAACACTTACGTTCATTTACAGAGGGGTATCTTTGAAATATTAAAACAAATTAAAATGAGATTGTAAATAGCAAAGAGGCAACAAAAATCTTTTAAAAAAAAGGAGAACACTATTTGCAACCCCCTTATTACTATTTACAATCCTATTGTAAAAAATTTTAATATTTTAAAACTGTCCTTTTGCAAGTGAACATAAATACTCTTTCTTCTTTCTCCTCTTCTTTTCTTCTCCTCCTCTTCCCCTTCTTATTCTCCCCCTCCTCATCTTCTTCGCAGGATGGGGTGGAACGATGGTGAGCTAGGTCGAAAGGCATCAAGCGGTGTCGAGAGAGACAATAAGGATGAAATAAGAGGGAAGGAAAAAAAAAAGGATAACATCAAAAATATCATAGTTATAAATAGTAAAATAATATTTTATTATATTTTTAAGGGATTGTCAATAGCAAAGAGATTATCAATAGTAAAATGAGGATCGTAAATAGTAAGCTTAAAAGAAAACTGGAGAATCAAACCTTTAAAAAGTTCAATTCACTAAACCATTTGAACCTTAAAAAATAAGGTACTCTATATTCTTCATTTGGTATCAAATATATACTACTTTTAAGAACATTAAAATCTTAAAAAATAATTGATATTTGATAATTCGTTATTCTCTCATTCCAACGTGTCAACTCTGTCCCTATCAATCTATCTCACTATATTATATTATAGTATTATAAATATTATAAATATGATGTTTATAATATTATCCACATATTTTAGATTCTTAACATCATATATAATTGCATTTATTTTCGAAAAAATGTTTAATAAGTTTCCGGTCTAAAAAATCGATATACCAGTACAGCCAGACCGAGTTCAGGTCAATATCCAGTCTCATTCTGATAACTACAAACAAAACAGAGATAGCATCCACCGACTACCATGCACATCCAAACGAAATAATATAAGGCTGACAGCTTCAAGATGGAGATAAACCACCACTCTTAATTTGAAATCAAACCAGTTATAAGCACAGAAAAGAACAACCAGTTCTTTCTACCCCCAAACCACGCATATAGAAGCCAAGACCGTATCAATCAACGTCAGATCTTAGTCTGCAAGCAAAAACCAGTTGATCCGGAAAGCAAAAGAAATGTCTCCTTCAAACCCACGAGAACCAACAAATCAACTGAAAAGCAATCGATGATCCACAGGAACTCGGACAGATCCACCCAGATCTAGCCGCAGAACCACTACAATCGGGACCTTCAGATCTAAGCATCGAAATCCCACCAAGACCTCGAGAGGTCAACACCAATAAGCACAGAAACAGAAGAAAACATCGAGCCGGAGGGAGATTGCTCACCAGAGCGGTGGGATCCGACGCTGGTTTGAGCTCGCTGAGGCCGGGCGTTGAACGCTGTGGACTCGACTCCTTCGTCCCCGACACGTATTTAAAGATGCGATGGGGTCCGTGATCGGATCACAACCGTCCGATTGGATTCCTCTGGGTCACGGGGCGGGCGGTCCGCTCGGTGCGCGTCGTTCGACCCACTGGACATGGAACACACAACAGCCTGACCACCTATCGATTACCACCACGTTTCACGATGAGGACCGAATGGCGGAGGTGGTGTTGTTGGAAAAGATAAAAGGCGTTGTATTTGTTTGGAAACAGAATTTTTTTCTCTCATTTTTTTAGGAACAAAATGATTTGTTTGTTCCACCATTTTTTTTATAAATTTGAAGAATTACTATACGGATTCTCCACGTGAAGCGATCGAGTTGGGTACATCACAAAACTAATTATTTAGGTATAAAATTAGTACAAATATATAATATAATAAATAAGAGTTATAAATCAGGATCTTAACATTCAATCTAAGGTGTCTCTAAAGGAAAAGATGTAAAATAACATCTGAATTAGTTCCACCAAAATTTTACTCATGTGTCTTTAAAGATATAGAGTCCTTTTAACAAAATTGTCCACCCTCTTTTTGGAGCAACGTTTTATAAATTTTATATAAAAAAATAATATATCGGTGAGTGAACTGGTTACACCATCAGAATAATTATATAGACGTAGTATGAGTAAGAGTATATAATTCGGTAAATAAGAGTTGTGAACAAGAATCCTACTATCAACAATCAATCTTATATGATTTTTCCGTATAAAGCATCTTGTCTTATTTTATAAAGAACATAATGATACAAAAAAATAAAAATCATGTATCCAACCTCATTTTTCATCCAAGAGCAAAAAAAGTACGACATACATTTATAATTAATATTACAAGTCATAGAGGCTAAATATTTATCAGATTGAGTTGGGTGGATTTAACTTGATAGCTCTCAGAGAAGTCTTAGGTTAATCTGACTTCACATGACAAAGAATTCTTTTTCACGAGATTTATGCATGAACAAAAGAGATGTTTTTCATACACGAAGGGGAAGGTTCAGCAAAACAGTAATAGTATTATTGCATTAACAACCCTTTATACCCTCTAAATTTTGAAGTACAATCTTTCACTCAATGCACCACCAGATCATCGCGAGATCGGGGACAAACGATAGACGGAAGAAAGATTAAAGGAAGGGCTAATAAGTTCATGAAGCAGACATGATGCAATCAATAGCTTGTTTGCAGATCCCTGTCATTGTAGCCTCTGGCCCATAAACCTGCATGCAAACTTAAAAAGATCAGTGTATAATCTAATTTAGAGCTATACTACGATTATTTATATAACTCTCGAGAGAGTATCACAATACCATTTGTCTGCAACCATTCAAATTTGCAAAGTTTCTTATTATTAAGAATATAAATTGAGATCATGTCTCATCTCCCGACTTAAAAACTTTTCGATGCAAATGGCACTGATAAAAAATTTAGGACTAACAAGAAGGATGTATGGCTAGCACAAGAAAAGAGCTATATATATGGCTGAGGGTATTTGTATGCTTTATCTAGGTGTTTCACCGGATCTAGACCAAGGCAGTTGGTATGGTTAGTTTCTGATGTGCCATAGTGCCAGCTGGATTTATCATCGGTTGGCATCAATCAGAAATGTTTTATGATCGTTGTTAACCATGAATAAATTTATTTGATGAAAAAACTAATATATGTATAATCCAAATGACTAATGAGAAAAGCTTAAAACTTGTTTTTGGCCATCAGAAAGTTTGCACAAACTAAATAGTTGCAGTGTGTTACCTCAAGAGGAATCCCGATTTCGTCACCTAGAGACCTCATTTTTGCGAGACCTATCTGATAATTTGGACCACCTCGTCTAACATAAATGTGCACCCTTGCAGCCTTTAGCTTGGCCTCCTGCAGATAAATAGCATAGCTTGTAAATCATGTGAGAATTGTTTAAAGAAGCTGCAATTCAACCAACCTTCTCCCTCAGAGCCCGGATGATACCATTAAAAGTTGTGGCAACATCAGTAAAGTTGGCTATACCCCCTCCAACGAGAAGCACTCTCTTGTGGCCATCAGGGTCAGCAGTTGCACACTAAAAGTACAAAAAGAAACTCATTGCCTGTATTTATGCTACCTCTTCTAAAGAAGCAGTCCGAAAAAGAAAGCTAATAAGTTCATACATCAAGAACAACTCTAGCATACTGCAAGACCTCCTCCTCGTTTGGAGCACCACTGTACTCTGCATAGTTTCCAAGCTCCGATGCATAACCCAGATCTCCAACCTAATGTACATTATATCAGACTTGTCAGCAGATTTTGCATGCCAGTATTTTGTGAATGCCATCCCTCTCGGAATTGCATATCTTTTGCACTTTGATAAGTTGTAGATGTTCTGATCTGGTACGGATGCTGTGATAGTGTAAGGAAAACAAATATTACTTACTGTATCAGCATATATGACACTAGCACCGCCGCCAGCCACCATGGTCCAAATGCGTCCTTTGGGATTTAAAATGGTGAACTTTAATGAGGCACTAGTCTGAAATGAAACATGTTATATTATAAATGAATGCTTTAGGTATAGGACATGTGTACACGAGTAATTAAACCAAAGAAAAGGAGGCAATAGAAACAATCAACCGTTTGGAAGAAAAGATATTTGAAAAAATTTGTTATTTTTGAAATTTTGGGAAGAATTGCATTTTGGAAAATATTCATGGTGTTCACCAGCATATTCTTTTACAAAATAAAAAAGTAAAAAAGTATTCCACACTATAACCACACAAGAAATAATACATTTTTTCAAACAGAAGAAACTAGTACCAGCAAAAATCATGGATCAATTAAAACCCTCTGAGCTATGTTCCTTTTCATTGGGCTGGTATACAAACGTGCCCAATAAACTTCTTAGAATAGACACCTGATCCCACGTTTGAGTTAGAAAAAACAGTGACAATTGAATGTTTAAAAGCAACACCCTGCTTGATATATAACTTTTTGCAGATTAAAAAAATAAGTCATCAAAGGAATTTGATCTGCAAGCGACAAACGGATCATGATAATAGCAATATAGAAGTTCATTGGTTCAAACAAAGTTGCCGACAATAATCTATATCGATATGCTTTCACATGTCAAAATCTTTCCCAGAGGTAAGAAACCATGGAAAAGCTTGGATGTAGAGATAGAGAAACTGATGCCATATCCTCCTCTCAACAATTTTGTTGATTATGTCAGAAGGATACAGGACATAAAAATTAATAATGAACATTCCAGTCCTATTAATATTAACATTTCATTGTCACTCATGATCGCAAGAATGATAGACAGAATATAAGAGGAATAATGCAATTTTCTTTGTGACCATGGTCATCAACAGTATTCAGTGAAATTGAATGGATAATATTGAAAGTCTTGTCATAGCATGAATGTAGGAAGTTAGAAACTTGGACCTAAAAATAAAAGGTATGAGGCCATGAGCAAATCTAAGGTCCACTAGCGCACAAAATCAGTTGAATAGTGTAAAGAATTAAGTGGGGAGTTATATGCTAATTATGGATTAATCTGGAACTTGCATTTCGGTGTATCCTATTTTGTTGTTTACCATTCAACCAAGTTCAGATAGTCACTTTATTTCACTCATAATGCCAATCCAAACAAACAAGCATGTTAAATTTACTGTCATTAACTTTTATCAACACATATCTAACTATTTTCGAATTCATAACGCATCCCTCAAGCTCATATAAATATCCAGCATTTTCCATGTTCCTAGGCTATAATGTTTGTACTAAGACCCGAAGGTGTAGAAGGATTCTGTAATTCAAAAAAAAATATGCTGCTTGTTTTTTAATGTTTTCTTATTTTTTTAATGTGTACCTACACTATGTGAAACATGACATGGAAAAGAAATGCAAACTTTGTTACCTTTTCATCAAGTTCATGGATATAGCTTTCTGCGGGGCTCAAGACTCTGCCAAAAGGGAGTGGGAATTCTATGTTACCCCACCTGTAAAACATAACAAAATTAAGAACATAAAGTGATAAAGAGATAGATGTCAGAGATAGTCTTGGCATCAGCAAACTTAAAGCCTAAGACCAAATACATACTTGTTGAAATTCTTAAAAGCAGCAGTGTCATCCAGTTCTCCTCGCATATCCAATGGATATGGTTCTCCATTTACTAAGGTAAATGGGTTCATTTCGATAAAACTGAAGTCCAAGTCTGCGGCAGGCACACTCAATTAATCCCATGCTACCAAATATATTAAGATAAAAGCAAATATGAGCATTCCAAATAAGAAAAGCATTATATGTCAGTTAGAGTAAGAAAGATATGATTTTTGAAGAGAATTCTCTCCCTGTTTGTTCAATGAGAATTCTATAGATATAGGTAATTGGAAAATAGGACTAATTAAGGAAAACCCACTGTAGTTAGACCTATTTAGGATTTTGATTCCTGGACTTAAAAAATTTACATTGGAATCCTTATAGCTATGAAAGTGAAACATTTAGGTCCATTTACCCTAACATCGCCGATTTTACCGATGGAAACACGAAAATAATGAGCAAAAAAATAATTACAATGTTCCAATTGGTGGTGACGGACGGTGGCGTCACTAGGGTCGGGGGTGGCTGTTGTGGATGAGGAGAGCGACATCTGTGTTGACACCGATGAAGTTGTTAAGCGACGAAAGGGCCACTTTGCATTTGCGTCGACGCAAATGCAGATGTCAAGCGACCCTTGCGCTACTCGACAACTTCGTCAACGCCGACGCAGTAAGCAGCTCTTTAACTGCTCTACATCTACATCGATATCAGCGTCGACGCAGTTGTCGAGTGACGAAAGGGTCGCTCGACATCTGCATCGACAGCCCTTTTATCACTTGACAACAGTGTCGACGCTGACACAATGCAGCCGTGAAAGGGCTGCTCGACAACTGCATCAGCATCAAAGCAGATGTAGAGCGGCCCTCATCTCTCATCACTGCTCTCATCCACGACAGCCAACCACGACCTCTAGCAACGCCATCATCCACCACTACTGACGTCATCCGCCATCATCAACTGAAACTTTGAAATTACTTTTTTGTCTCTTGTTTTTGTGTTTTCGTCAATAAAACTGATGACATTAGGATAAATGAACCTATATGTTTCACTTTCATAACTATAGGAATTCCAATATTAATTTTTTAAGTCCATAGACCATAATGCTAAGGAGGTCTAACTACAGGGGGTAATCTGTAATTAGCCTAGAAAATACCATAGTTAGTTCCCTTCAGTTCACTGCCAATTTTATGGACACAGCTACATGCTAATTAATCAGCAACTCAAGAACATTTAATCCGAAAGAAGTGGCATATGTTCCTCATATAATTCTGAGAAGATAACAATATCATCATAAGATTTGTCCTACAAGTATGTCTTCAAGCATACCTTGGAACACAGCAAACACTCCTCTTATGAAGTCTCCTATTTTTCCTCTAACCTGAGCCATAATCGCAATGAGTTAGCAAGCCGCCAAACTAAAGAAGGTTGAATCATATCAACACTGTTTAGACAGTACAAACTTTAGATAATCAAGAGGTCTGTATGTATTTAAGGATCAGGTAGCTGAATCCCGCACGTAATATCAACAAATGAAAGCTAGAAATGATGCCGAGTGCAGAAAGGCAATCGTACCTCGAGAGGAAGAGTTGCGATCAGTGGAGCACATGCCTCAGATGTCATCGGCTTCTCAGTAGGAAGAAATATGGTCTTAACCTTCTCCCAGTTGTCCTCAATTTCAATGCCTCCGCACTCTGAAAAGCTGATGGAGCAGCCAAGCCTCTCGGAGACGATGGAGAGGTAGTACTCTTGGTCATGAGGGACAAATGGCTCGACTATAAATGTAGTGATCGGTGCCTTACACCCTCCCATCTCAACCTACACGCCACCGGAATTGCATACATTTTAGCGCAGTACAAATTGGAAACCAACAAAAGGATCCAATTTCGATGATAAAAACCTCCATTCCAAAGCGTTTCTTGACAAACTCTGCAACCTCGGCCAGATCCAAGTTGAGAGACACCAAGCCACTCTTGCCGCGCTTCCCGAACAGCATGTCGGGCTTCACAACTAGTTTCATGGACGAGAGCCATGGTTCCTTGTTCACCAACTCCGTGAAGTCCGTCGATTGCGTCACCTTTATTCAACCAAACAACAGACTCAGAGCATTCATCACCATAATAAGTTGACTTCCACATGATGATGATACTGGTGAACTCAAACGAACAACTCCCAAGAATTAGCTATCTAGAATTCAACGAACCGGCGAAAGAAAACCAGTAATAGGTGATAAATAAGGTCGCAATAAACTGTCAATTCGAAATTCAACACGCGGAATAAAATAAAATAAAAAAGGAAAAGCTCATACGTCAGTTTCGAGGAAGAAAGGGATCCGAGGATTTGCGAGCCCAAGAAACATGTCGGATCCCGAGGAAGGAAACGAACGAATAAAAGAACGGGAGAGAACAAGATCCAAAAAGTGAAAACATCGGAAGCCGTGAGTGCTAGGGAAGGAGGAACTCACCTGGGCGGAGCAGAGCTGGAGATCGATCGAGGCGAGCCGCTTGAGGTGCTGCTTGAGGAGGCGCTTCGAATCGTACTCCCGGATCTTCTTCCTTGCCATCGCTTCAAAACGATTGCTTCGGTCGGTCGATGGACGAAGATGGACTCGGAACTCGGAGTCAGACAGCAGATCGATCGCCGTGCTTGCGAAGCTGCGGATAGTTGCAATTTATGGACGGTCGAAGATCAATAGAATCAGGACGACCGCGCAAGATTCCACCAGCGGCGGGATCGCTGTCGTTGGTTCGCATGATTCACGAATCTAAAAGCACCGCATATGTGATATCGCTGCGACTGCGGTGAGACCCCACGTGTTCCTACCATGTGAGCACCGGCGGGGGGGTGTGTGGGTCCCGAGCTCGTTTTGCATATGTCGCAACAGTTTAATAGCTTATCTGCCTCTTAAAAGAGCGTTAAATTTTATTTTAGGTCGGAGCATGCTGTTTGTGTCAAAGTAGTGGTAAGTGCAGTCATCGTGTGGCCCGACGAACAAATATCCATGTTGATTGAATTAGACGAGATCTTGAATTGAATAAAACATATGAAGAATCAACAAATTTGAGTCCTCCTGAATCACAAAAAAATACCTTTTCTAAATGATGAACTAAAAGGGCAAAGGATGGGCGTCCAAGAGCATCACTTGGTAGAAAACTTGTACATCAAAAACATGTCATCGTACACTTCTAATTCCAAAAAAGTTACCACAAGGATAGCTTTAATGCTTAAGAAAGGGCTTTTACATTAAAAGCATCTCATCTTGCAATTCTAGTGACAAAAAATACCACAAGGATCGCTCCACTTAAAACTCTGAATAATCTGAATCCCAGTGTAAAGTGCATTTTTCTTTAGTAGCAACAGCAATAGAATGCAGGTAACCCTACGGTATCCATCAACCACCGAAAGCTCCCTCCATCACTTCCTTAAGGTAAAATATAAATCCATGGTTCGAGCAGTTTTCCGGTCAACATAATCTCCTGATTCCCCAACCGTGAGGGCCTCCTCCCTCAAGTTTGCTCCGGAGGCTCATTTCCATACAAAGATCCGTTGCCTTGGCCTGGTGACATTGGTGACATGTCACCTGACAGAGGTAAACCAGGTTCAAATCCTACTACAGGCGCAGGCCCTTGATGCCCAGCCATGGGTTCGGGTTCAACAATACATGGACCTCCGGTTGCAGCTGCAGTTGGAGGTTCAGAACCAGACGCTGCAAAGGGGGCAGTAGCAGCTGCAGGAACTGGGGAGGGTCTGCAGTCCCACCCACTACGCCTCTTAACCCTATCGTAACTTCTACTTTGACTCTGGCTCCTGCTCCTGCTCCGACTTCTTGGTGACCAACTCTTACTCCGGCTCCGGCTCTGGCTCCTACTACTGCTCCTACTCCTGCTTGCACTTCTGCTTCTGTCATAACCCCATGTGCGAACCATCTCTGGGCTACGGCTATAACTCCTTTCCCTACCCCTCTCCCCAAACCCCCTACGACCGTCATACCGGTTTCGCCCATCCGAGTTAACATATCGGTCATTAGGACCACGATCATGCCGGCCACGACCTCCAGGCCCACCAGGTCCACCAAACCCACGACCTCTAGGTCCACGCCCACTGTAGAAATCTTGCCTACCACCACGCCCACTGAAGCCACCAGGAGGACCATCCCTCATGCCACGACCACCTACAGCACTCCACCTGCCACTGCCACCGCCGCCGCCGCCTGCGCCTGAATCCCAACGGTTTATTCCATCACGAGGCCTAGAGAGGAGGGGCCCACCACGACCAGACATTTCACGGATCTCAGGTGGAACACGCTGGTTTGCACCTTCAAGGACTTTTACAAGATCAGCTGCATACTTCCAGTCCTGATCGGTGAAGAATGTGTATGCAACTCCTGTAGCCCCAGCCCTCCCAGTTCTTCCAATCCTGTGGACATAATCCTCGATCCCCGTAGGAAAATCATAATTGATAACCACCCTGTAACACAATGATGGCAAGATATGAGAGAGGATGTTGGCCACAGATGTCATCCAAAAATATAATGTTACAAATCCCTCATGATTTAGATCATACGCACCAATTCATCCATAACAGAAGGATCGAAATCACAACATGCAATTCAAGAGAAATCTTAGATGTAGCAATGTTATAGGTTATCAAATTAAGAAATTTTGAACTCAATTCCAATAGAAAATTCAGTGCCTAATGGAAAATATTCATGGAATGTGTCAAGCTTCTTGACAATAAATAGAGCTGAACTACTTTCTTTTAAGCAAACTAGCACACCAATTCATCATAACAGATGGATCGAAATCACAACATGCAATTCAAGAGAAATCTTAGATGTAGCAATGTTATAGGTTATCAAATTAAGAAATTTTGAACTCAATTCCAATAGAAAATTCAGTGCCTAATGGAAAATATTCATGGAATGTGTCAAGCTTCTTGACAATAAATAGAGCTGAACTACTTTCTTTTAAGCACGCTAGCACACCAATTCATCCATAACAGATGGATCGAAATCACAACATGCAATTCAAGAGAAATCTTAGATGTAGCAATGTTATAGGTTATCAAATTAAGAAATTTTGAACTCAATTCCAATAGAAAATTCAGTGCCTAATGGAAAATATTCATGGAATGTGTCAAGCTTCTTGACAATAAATAGAGCTGAACTACTTTCTCTTAAGCAAGCTAGTCAGGTACTTCAAACAATTTGTCCAGTTGTCCTTTCAACTTCCCATTTTCCACGCTTACATAGTAGGACACCAACAAGAATATCTTGATCACACAAGGAAGCCATTCCGACGCTACCGTTCACTAAGTTTCATCATATAGAAGCCAAGTATTCGCTATTATCCTAATGATAGCCAGAACCTAGTAGTAGCAGTGAAGGAAACAAGAACAATTTCCACATCTAAACTTCAACTTCTACCATTTGCCTACATGTGTAAAAGATATTGATCAATCAAAGTAACTGGGTTTGACAATTACTTTGATGTCACTGAACCAGACACAAACAATTGATAAAAGCAACAAACGCCTATAACTTAAAATAGTTAAAAAATCTCTCAAATAATTAAAACTTCTATCTAAAAGTTTCCAGTAACTCGAACTAATGCATCTAAGGATCTTCACCTTGAAAATTTAAAACTAAAAAAAGGGAAACTGTTATTGACTAGACAAGAGCCTAACCTGATGTCCTTGATGTCAAGTCCCCTGGCAGCAACATCAGTAGCAACCAAAACTGGTGCCCTGCCAGTGCGAAATTGGTATAGAACATGATCCCTCTCACCCTGAGACTTGTCACCGTGAATGGAAGCGGCACCAAAAGTTCGTCCTATACTGCGGGCCAACTGGTCACACTGCCTTTTTGTGGAGCAGAAAATGATGACCTTGGATCCACGTTCTTGAGTTCTAAGAATCTGCTCTAGGCGTTTTTGTTTATCCATCTGGGTGACCACCTCAATATGCTGAATGTTCAAAAAAAGTGAACTTCAATACTATAAAACAAGGGACAGAAAAGTTAGCATGAACAAACATGACAAGTAAAAGATTCTCATAAGCGCATATAGGCTAAAAACAATATATCCACAAACAATTAAGACAAATTATATTGTAGGAAAATCAACAAGTAATCCAGTATGACAATTGTATTAAAAGCAGAACACATTTGAACACATCTGATACAGTGGAAAAACTTAAGTGAAATATATAGAAGTGGAAAAGTAATCCTGTCTCTTGACAATTGCTCATAAGCATATTTCTACAATTCTCTACTGGAATAAGACAATTTAAATAAGCAGATAAAACATGACGTTAGTTCATACAATTACCTGTGTGATGGACTTGTTCGCAACAAGCTCGTCAACACTGCCAATGTTAACCTGAACAGGATTCCTCAGTAGATCACTGGCTATTTTTCTCACTTCCTTTGGCCAAGTTGCTGTATACATGAGAGTTTGCCTTTGCGGAGGGATTTCATTCACAATCTTCCTTATCTGGGGCTCAAAACCCATATCAAGCATGCGATCTGCTTCATCAAGGACCAGCAAAGAGACTTGACAAAAGCTGATCTTCTTCATCTCAAGAAAATCATTGAGGCGACCAGGTGTTGCGATTACAATATCTGCTCCTCGTTCGATTTCTTTAAGTTGAGGGCCTTTTGGAGCTCCTCCATACAGACACTAAAAACATATAATGTCAGCACAAATCAATAACCAAAGGCATCATATATTAAAAATGAAAAGATGCAAGAACTTATTAATTATTTAGTCACATCAAAGAAATTAACAATAGAATAACTGTCACACTGTAATAATAGCTCATGGTTCCTGACCCTCCTACTCTATTTCAGAGAGAAAACTCGTACTCAGAAGCTAGATCTATCAAACAAGTGCATTTATCAGAACTTTAGGCCAGGTAACTATACAAGTACAAGGTAACATGAAATAGTTACATGAGCAAAAGGCTACTGCTAGAACATGCAATACAGTTCATGTAGTCCACCAAACTTCTAAACAATCATCACAATACTTTCTGCTCATCTTGCAGTTAAGACTTGCATTTAATAATGGACCTTACCAATAATCAACCACGAAAACATAACGTCATCGAGATGCCCTTAAAGGCCATTTGACCCGAAAAATGGAGATAATAATGCAACAAATCAGGACTTACAGTGCAAGATATCCTCGAAGAACGACCAAATTTAAAAGCCTCCTCTTGTATTTGTGAAGCAAGCTCACGAGTTGGAGCCAAAACCAACACGGTTGGACCAAACTGAGGATTATTTCGACATCGTCTCAGATGAATAAATGCAGGAATAAGATATCCTAGGGTCTTCCCTGAACCAGTTTTGGCAATGGCAACTATGTCCCTCTTCAGTAGAGCAACTGGCCATGTTTGTGCTTGTATAGGTGTTGGAGATGAAAATCCAGCCAGATGCATCTGAAAAGCAATGAAGACAAAAAATATGACAACCAAGCACTAGAATGCAAAAATAACAATAAGAAAATAACTCGATCATGTTAAACAGATCAATGATACATGCATGCCTTCTGCTTACCAGAATTTACTGGTTTAACATTATACTCATATTCAGTGTGACGACCAAAACATAGTAACACTGGCATATTAAACTTGTTTATATTTGTCATCAAAAGATATGGATCTATTTCTAACAACTACACAAGTCGTATGTTTTTGTCAATATGAAAAAGACTACTCAGACAGTACAACCCCCCCCCCCAAACAAAAAAAAAAGACATTCCATAGAACATGATGTTCCTGGTGAAATATGGAAGCGGATCCTGTAAAAACACTAATATTTCTATTGAATGAGTATTGTTAATACATATCCCTTTCTATAGTGCACCATATACATTTTTCAAAACCCAGTTCATAAAAGATATGCATGAGATCTACTGGATTGTAATATTGAGGGGAGCAGAGTTGCCTTCTTGGTTTTCTAACCAAAAGAAACTAAACTTCTTGTTGGTAATCACTGACCGAGTAAGATCATGGTCAGGTGTCCATGATCAACCTGATCGCCAAGGAGGCAAAATTGTTGAGTCTAACTCCAAGACACTAATATCCAAGGTTTTTAAGCCAACTTTTAACTTCTTGTTGATTTTAGTGGGCAAAAATTTGAAGGCTTCAAAGATGCAAATCACACATTTCCACACTATGAACACTCTGCACCAAGGTTTAAAATCTTAGTCTGATACTGATACAGTTCTGGCATGGCCCAATATACCAAAACTCCGCAAGTCAGTAGTGCTTGAACCAAGAGAAAGAGTAAGAGAAAAGAAGACAGAAAGGTAAAAGGCAGATGAGGAACGGAACTGGAAAAAGGGGGGAGGGGAGAAGGAAAAGGTGAGCGAGTAAGTGGAGATGGAAGGAGGAGGCAAAGAAAGAGGTGAAAGGAGGAATAGGAGAGGTGAAGAACACGGAGAAAGAGAGAGGTGGAAGAGAATGTAAGGAGGCAGAGGAGAAGCGACAGCAGTGGCAACGACAGAGCAGGAGAACGACGACTCTGTGGGGTGATGAATGATGATGATGATGCAGTGGGGCAACATCAATGATGTGGCAGGGAGTAGGGTAGAGAGAAATATGTGAAATAGACTGAGAAAAGAAAGGGGGCAAGAAAAGAAGCACGGAAGGAGATCAAAATAAGAGCAGAAAACAAAAGAAAGAGAGTTGACAAAAGCTGTTAAAAAATTAGTAGGGGTACCAAGTGGTATGCCCGATATGAGAATCATACCTCAACCAGGTCAAACCGGTAAATACCAATCGGCACAGCCCAGTCAGACTACAACCAATGAAGGGTTAATCTTGTTTCTATCATATACTAACATGTCCATTAGATAATAAGTTTGTCCATTAATGGGGGGTGTAAAAGAATTTTAAACGCACTGCAAGCATTTGTTCCATTTATTTAGTTTTCAAGATCGGTATTATGATCACAATCATACAATCTGATCATATCAGCCAGTCCCTATGAGATTGGTCGATTTCTGTCTAAAGACCAACTATGGCTGGCTTCTGATGGCCAATGGATAAATCTGATGAGAAGAAAAGAGGATGAGAAGAATAAGAAAGGAGGAAACATAATAACATTGTTGGTGAACTCAAGATTTGGGCCATAGGATAACACAATCTTGCAGTCCAAACCAGCTTAGACAAGCCAGACCCAAAGAAATAACCAAAACCAAACCCAAGGTTACTTACCTTTTTTATTCGGATTTAGATAAATAATAATTGAGTATCTGTAAGAATTCTAAATAGCACATTTTTTGACTCTCTTTAGATGAATTTCCAGCTCACCCCTGATCATTGTCCTCAGTGTATCAAATCAAGTACAAATTTCACCCATACTGCAAGTTGTGTCACAAAATGAAGCCATCCTTTCTTTATTGAATCTGGGTTTACAGTGTCATCAATCTGAATCTCATAGTATAATGACTCTGACAATACACATTAAAGACATACCAGATAGTCCGTTCCTTTTTCCACAGTTGCTTGTTTGCTAATTCAAGATATAAATAATGAAAAAAGACCACTTTCAAATTGACCCTTCATCATCACCAATGGAACTTTTAGCTCCAACTAGATGTTAAACATATGAAACACATACTAAAAACAGTAGCAAGCATAGATTACAAACTCATAATTGACATAATCTATAACCAAAATTACACTTACTCCTATGTTAAAGCTTACCACAAACAAGCTCCTAATGGGCATGCCAATCTTATAATTGGCATACATATAATATATGTATAATCCTTAAAAGCTAATTTTTCACTATGTGGTAGGATATTACAAGCCTATGATCTGAGATTCAGAACCTTCATCCTAACTAAGAATGCGAGTTTGGCAATATTACATAAGAAGAACAGGAAATGGTGGAGGAGGATACAAGGTGGAGAAGGGAGATATTGACTCACCACCAGAGCCAAAAATCACCAACAGAAGCCTTTTGATGACTCCGCCTTCTGCTTCTGCCACCGATGAGAATGAGGTATTGGTGACCCGCCCAAAACCTAAATCTCATGCACCCTAATCTAAAAAAAGGTGCCAAAGATTCATCCCAAAAACTCACACGTTTTGACAAGGTTCTCTAAATATACAAGGGCCCCATGTGTCATATATGTTCTTAAAAAAGACAAAAAAAAGAATGAGCAAGTTCTGGAGACGAAACTGTGCAATATGAAACAATAACCACAGAAAAATTATAAATATTAAAAAAATATTTTCTATTTCGTTAAATTTGTTCCAAACTCTTAACAGTGTAATTTGAACATTTTAATAAGTTTAAAAATGTCATAACAGAACACTATTTCCTATGTCTCTTTTTTTTTACTTTCATTTTTTTATAATATTTGATTTTTTCTATTTTCAAGGTGATTTTTTATTTTTGGTTTCAAATTATTTTCTAGACAATTATGATCCTATTAATTAATCAGTTGATCCACCTGATCCCAACCATATCATTACTAACTGATCCTGCTACAAGTAAAAAATAAATAGTGATTGCAAGGTAAAATTGACACAATGCAACCAGCCAAAAACAAAAAACGCTCTTCATCCAAAAAGTAAAAAACCAGACACAAGGTTTCCTTTCTCATGATATCATCCATACAGTGTAGTATTTACTAGTATGAGAGCAGAACATTTAAAAACTAACAGCCCAGTCTTAGGTAAAATTATCAAATTTCAAGGTCCAATACAAAATTATAAAAATAAGTATAAACAGATCATGACCATTATGTGTGACATAGGTTCAAGGCCTAAAACCAGTTTGCCAGCACAAGCGATCTAGCGCAGATTGCCTAATCTAATCACTTGAAGTGACCATGAAAGGAAAGAAAAGTCACAAACAAGAGTAGTACACTCTCCTCTTCTTTCTATCTGCTTTCATTTTGGTCATTTTGAATTGTCCTGGTGCTTGAATACTCTTTCCTGTTTTCTTTCTTCTTCTTATTCTCAACCAGTAAACAAAATTTCAACCATCAAATCTAATTAGTGACCAAATAGGTCCATGAAAGGAAAGAAAAGTCACAAACAAGATGAGTACACTATCATGTTCTTTCTATCTGTTTCCATTTTGGTCATTTTGAATTGTCATGGTGCTTGAATATTCCTACATGTTTCCTTTTTGTTATTCTTCTTCTTCTTCTTCTCAACCAGTAAACAAAATTTCAACCATCCAATACAATTAGCAACTAAAAAGGTCCAATATTTGAAAAGAGAAATTCTTGGCTTGGCAACAACAGCAAAACCAACAAGGAAACTGGAATTGCATGTTTTTTTTGGCAAAAAAGAAGAGACAACATAGGACTGGCACCCCAACAAGTGAGCAGTAGCAATGTAGTCAAGTATTCAGTAAGAAGCAGGGATAACAATGATTACATATCGATTAAATAGTAAAGCATCTATATCTGCACCCACTTCTAACCAAGAAAAATGAATTTGGATATAGATATCAAATGTCCACTATATTTTTTTAATCAAATTTGTTTAATAAAGTTGGAGATGCAAACAGGGTATATGACGGATGAATTCAAATGAAATTTTAGGCAGCTGCAGATGTGAATACTATATGAATCTTGTTTAACAAGAAACAAATAATCATGTATCTAATAGAGGAAATATTGCATTTAACTGGTGAAAAAACAAAAGCAGCATGAGAAAAACATTTGTTAATCAAATTTGTTTAATAAAGTTGGAGATGCAAACAGGGTATATGACAGATGAATTCAAATGAAATTTTAGGCAGATGCAGATGTGAATACTATATAAATTTTGTTTAACAAGAAACAAATAATCATGTATTTAATAGAGAAAATATTGCATTTAACTGGTTAAAAACAAAACCAGCATGAGAGAAATATATATGGTTAATAGATAATTAAACAATCAATAACTTTTTTTCTTATATTAATACAAATATATTCAACACTTTCGGGTACACTTAGATATTCAGATCATGGTTTATATACTGGTCCGATATGACCCAATGGATCGGGAGGGTACCACCTCACCAACTATACCACCCAGTATCATTGAAAAAATAATAAAATTTTATATTATATCAAGCGATACACTGTAACACTGATACTGGGCACAAACAACAAATAATGATTGTACATGTTGGTCCAACCATAATATCATTAAAACTTAACTCATGTCTGTATCCATATCCAGAGGACATCAGACAGCCAGATCCATATCTATCTATCTATCTATATATATATACACACACACACACACATGACGACACACAATCATATCCAGCACAAATCTGATAGAGAAATAGATTTGGATAGATGATACTGACAAGCTTTCATGGCTCATAGGAAGACATGTCCACCTATGCTGCTCTAAAAAGCAAATTAAACAGCAGTCATAACAGTATGAATCAGCAGGTAACCCCTTCTTTAAAGTGGTAAGAATCAACTAGTAGGAACAAAGTGAGCTTCCCATTTATTCTCAAGGAAAAAGTTAAAGAAAAGGAAACAACAAATATTTGGAGCAACTTAAATAGATAGAGCCATTGAAACAAAAAGTTATATTACCTCCCGAAGAATCTCTGGAGGAAAGCCAGTGGCTTCAAATGTCATAAATGGTGGAGGAACATCGTTGCCCTAAGAAAATAGCAAACACCGTTTACATGATGCCACGCAATAATAAGGTACCAAGCTAAGAGGAAAAAGACATTCAGTACAGATAATAAATGATAGTAAGCTGGCACTAAGTTAAATCCCAATTAGTCTACCTGATCTAAATTTCCAAAACCTGAAACAATCATATAAAAGAGAAGTCGCTGCTCTTTCATTAGCCTTGCATAAAGAATATTACACAAGCTTATATCGATGCAAATGATATTTTAATGCATGAGTTTGACAACTGTTATATTTCCCCAATTTGAATATTCCTCTGTACCATGGAACAGTCTTTAAAACATGTATATTGTATGCTTACAAGCCATGTCAAATCCATAGGTTCTTGCAACAACTTAAAAGCATCAGCTCAAGACAATTCAAAAGGATCAACTACCTAACATTCAATTGTTATAAAATGTAGTCTGACATCATTTCTTACCATTGCAGTAACTTCATGGTGCTGCCGATATGCATCAGCTGCAGAAATATCTGAAAAATCTGATGAGCCAAACCCTACTTGTGATGGTCCCAAGAGACCTGAATTAGGAAAGGCAGAACGACCATACACGTTTGGCGGTGCATGTTGTGGACCCATACTCATTCCACCTGAAAGACTAGGTAGGTCAAACTGGGGTCGGATACCTCCATCCTGGTACAGGATAACACTTATGAGTCACCAAGGATCAACAATCTGCTTAGCTTAGCAAACTTATCTTTCATAATAAGGAAATAAATAAATACATCTAATAGTATCACAGAATGAGATTGTTATGTCACATATATTAGATCCCTACCAGCTCTCTCATCAAGCACAAGATCCTATTTATGTAAATTTGTAGCCAGATTATTCTCACCCTTCACACCTGTTCTTGTACAATGTTTTTGAAGCTAAATTCTATGATCATATTTTGCATATTGTGCACCAAATTTATAACTCACAGCCAGAAAACTTTGTCCTCCACATCCTTCGCCACTATTTCATCCAAATATATTTTTTTACTACTTTGCATGCTACAGTTAAATAACCATCAGCTACTCCAGTCAAGTCCCATGAAGGCTTTTACAACATGTCAAATATGCCCTGGCAACAGCCAAATTTAGTGAATCATATGACCCTAACCCAATGATCAGCTGATCCCAAACAATCCAAGCCAATCTCAGAGAACCCTAATTCAAATTTAGCCCAACCCAAGCTCATTTCATTAGCCCCCGACAAGGAATTCTCAAGCCAAGGATGGCAATATGTCAAATCCCTCATCATAATCAGACACTGAACAAGAATCTTTTTCTTTGAGGTAGCCAAGTTGTCAAAGTGTACAATTAATTCAGTATTAGAAGAATTTTTGCAAACTATATGTTAGATAATAGAGTAGAAATCATTAAACAATTCTGATGCAATAGTGAGCTAGAAAACCCATTTTGGACTTTCGAAAACAAAGGACCTGGGACAAGTAAATAAAATAGTTCCTTAACTATTTGATTCTTCCTATCCCTTTGTAGCAATTAATCTCAGTGGAGGATAGTTTAAATAATTTCAGTAGAACTTCATCAGGAAACAACAAATGAGGGAAGTGAACATTTCAAGCAACTACTCATCTGGAGTTTAACAAATCAGGACCAATCATGTAAGTTAGATCTTGAATGCTGGAAATCTCAGGAAGGCGAGAAAATCTACCAATAACAGAAACCAACTAATTTATAGATAACCTCTTTCCCAAATGGATGGTTAAACATGCTGTCAGTCAATCACTGAGTGTTGAATGACAGATCCATATGTAGTCCGCCAGTAAGGGTTAAAAATTATAAAATGTCAAGATGATATAGATACAATAAAACTAATAGAAAATATATATAATGACTCAGAAGCCTTACACATAATTCATGGCAGAATCAACCCATAGATGACAAAATAAATTGATTGACATTGATATTATTATAATGCAAAAGCAGAAACAGAATCCAGGAGTTCCACCTAATTAGTAATGTGTATACAAGCACATTCAAATGATATAGTTGCATGCATGTGAAGCATGGTGTGGAAAAAATTAACCTAAAAAGTGCAACAAAGGACATTTGGTATTCTTCAAAATATTCCAGAAGGATATAAAACAAACTCACAGAATTACCACAAGAACATATGAACAAGTTTGAAGTATTTAAAAACCACTGGGGAAAAGCAAATAAAGAGCTTCACAAAAATAACCAATATTCTCCAGAATAACAAGAAACTAGTAAAAGACACATGTGAGAATTGTCCTATTTTCATCTTTGTTTCAGAAAGAGAGGCCGGACAAAGCATTGATTAAACCAAATAATGCTGAATCTTGGTACGCAATCATTTTTCTTTTGTGCATTTAGCAACTAAATGATGTATCATAACATGTATTACTCTAGTTATCAGAAAAAAAAAGTGTATTACTCTGTTCAGATATGAAATAAAAGAAAATGTATGAAAAAAAAGTAAAGCATACAGGCTGTCTTTGTGGAAGGGGAATAGCAGCGAGCTTTGGTTGATGAGGATACATCGTTGGTCTTTCCATTCTGCTAGAAGGATAAAATTCATGTTCGTCCTCATCATACGCCACTTTTCCTCCAATGGAAGGATGAACTACTGGATGCCCCATTGGACTGGGGACAGCAGAGCCTGCTTGCTGTTGTTTACCGTAGCTCGTATCTATTCCCACCTGACTTGATGAAACATTTTGCACAGATCCACCGAGTTGATTAGGTGACTGAGGCGGTCGGCCACCCACTGATGGAATATTGACCTGAGGAACTAAACCTGGCAGGTGATGACTAGAAGATGCAATGCCAGATGAAGAAAGAGAACCCTGTTTCCCCTCTTGATGCAGTGCATCCTCCACCCAGGGGAATCTGGGTTGCTGTCCTTGTGGCTGTTGCACTAGTTGGCTTCCAGCCTGAAGGCCCTGTGACTGGCGACCTTGCTGTTGTCCAACTTGTAGACCATGGTGGGTTTGCTGAGACAAAATTGGAAGCCCCTGTGATAGTGGGATCTGCAGCCCATGTGTTTGCTGACCTTGCTGATTCAAGGTTAGAGACTCCTTCAGATGTTGCTGATTCGGGATTTGCAAACTTTGTGGTTGTTGCCCCGGCTGATATGTCATTTGTGGTCCTTGCGGTTCTTGTCCCTGCTGATGAGAAAATTGAAATCCCTGCTGTTGTTGAACCTGGGAAGGCGGCAGTAATGGCCCTTGAAGATAAGAAACATG
Source organism: Ensete ventricosum (assembly GCA_029747655.1). NCBI lineage: Eukaryota > Viridiplantae > Streptophyta > Magnoliopsida > Zingiberales > Musaceae > Ensete > Ensete ventricosum. Next base: position 7,396,447 of record JAQQAF010000003.1, read on the forward strand.
CTGGTACGGAGCATGCTGAGACTGAATTTGCATGTACTGTCGTGATGTTTGCTGCTGTGTTGTAGAATGGTGTGGCTGCTGAATTGGTATTTGCTGGGCATTTGGTAACAGTGCTTGCGGACCAGGCTGCTGACCTGGAAGCTGTTGACTCGATTGTTGCTGCTGCTGTTGAAATAAGTGTTGGCTGGGCTGTTGCGGCTGCTGAGCTGGAAGGGCAGTTTGCTGAACAATCTGCTGGGTGCCTTGTTGCAAGGAAGTGCCATTGGGAGGGAGATTGCCAGCCATAGGAATTGGGGCCAACTTTGGCACAGAAGCCGAGGGAGGAGGACCAGGTGGCAGTGGAGGAACCGACGAAGCAGGTCTCTCGTACTGTGTGATATTAGTTTCCGGATTCCAGTAGTACAGAAGGCCAGTATTACCATCGACTAAACCTTTCCATGGCTTTGGCAGTGTTGGGTCGTCAGGTGCATAATGTGGACCGAGTGAACCTGCAGCCGCCTCAGCTGTTGCCATACCAAAAGCTTGACTAAGTTCCAGCTTCAGAACTGTCTTTTCAAACCTCAAATTGTGCTCTGACAATGGAAAACATCTCTTCAAAGCTTGTGTTCAACTCCTAGACATAAAAAAATCGATAAGCAACTTCTCATTGTGAAAATAAATAGATTAGACCAGCCCAAAAGCCAGAGTACCATAATTTTTTATCTTTCCTGTACCGAGAAAACAAAAACATCTTGAAGTGGCTGCTCAAAAACAAACAAAAATAAAATGACTCGTTATTCCAAGATCAACCGAAGACCAACATGCTCGTATGTTTTTACAGGCATGAAAATAGATCCTAATTTCCAGCCATGTACGATGGAAGGAAAGAATTTTGTCATCTCCCCTTTCAAGACTATCTCAACTCCAAACTGGGGAGAAAATATCAAGAAACGGAAATCAAACAAAGCAAAACGTTCAAAAACTGAACTCAACATTCCAGATAGCTACATGGACGCACGCACGCACGCACATGGTGAAACGAAAACAAATTCATAAACCGTATCGGGTCATTCTAAAAGCATAGATAAACAAATGGGACTCTTGACGCGCTTTGCCTCCCATCGCCGAAGTTTCGGTGATTCTTAAACCCAAGTAACAGCGTCATAACCAAGTAAAGATCCACGGACTCAAAAGCCCTAAATTTCTCGCACGAAACCAAGCGGGAACCATCAAAACCCTAAAACCACAAAACGAAGAGACAAATAACGACATGGAAAGGCTCGAATGCGAAGACGGAGATGGTCACCTCGACAGACGCGCGTCGCCGACTCAGCCCCCGACCTCCCCCCTTCTTCCTCTGGGTTTCCTCTCCGAGAAGAGACGCGACGGAGTAAAGAAATGAGAGGACGCGGTACCGGAACAAAAGAAAACCCTAACGCGAGTCGACTTATTTTGCGTCTCGCCCCCTCTCTTTTTCGTGTTATAGAAAATGGACCCACGTTCACGTTACGAGTTCGGGCGCGCCGCCTCCCGGAGACGAGGGTCGTGACTCGTGATCCTGATCGCTAGTCGCATCGATGCGTCAATTGGTCAAGTGACCTGTCTAATTAATAATATTTTAATATATATTTAATTTTAAAAGCATATATGACATTTTATCTCCTCCGGTGTTAAAAACTTCGACGACTAATGACTTTTACTTGGGGGTGCCTCTCCTATCGATTTAATAAAATATCCGTCACTTTCACCGATAACCTCTGGTAATCATCCAATTTGTCTTCATCTCTTGTTGCCACCATTGCCCTCGCGAGGCCTTTTAAGATAAAATGTATAATTATATAGTATTACGAATAATTATAAATAATAATATAAATTAAAAACTTCAATCATATACAATAAAATAAAATTAACAATTAGGCAATATATATATATATATATGCACATATATATATATATAATCATAAATATCATAATTATGTTATTTATATTTAAAAATTTAATATTAAAAATTAAAGTTAAATAATAATATATTAAATATATGATGTATATCTTTAGTTGTCATTAAAAGTATCTTTTATCTTAGCTATAGGTGTATTATGCTTAGATCTAAAGGTTACGGTAATATCAATCTAATAGAACTGGAGTAGTATTCTTTTTTCTTCTTATTTTTCACATAACTATATTAAGAGAAATTTATAATAGTTCTATAACTATTCACTCTTCCCCTTATAATGAGTGTAGATGATTTAGGATAATTAATTAGGAGAGTCTCTCCCATCAAAATATTTTATAAGAAATTCTATCAACTAATATCTATAATATATTTTACTTAATTAGATAGGATCACATAATCTAATATTTTTTTCATTTGCCATAAGATATAAAATAAAATAAAATTAAAAAATTAAAAGAACATAAAAAATATTTAATTAGATTCTAAAACTTTAAAGAAATATTTTATATGTGAGTATCTATTTTATAAAATAAACTAATAATTTTAATAAAAATTATTAAATATAAGTATCAATTTGAATCATAGCGGTTATATGTCATCAATATCATACTTCCTCTTATGTATCACAATGATATTATATTTCTTAATTAGTTCAAAATGATCATTGTAATTTTTTTTCCAAGACAATCTTGAATGTGAACATTATAATAGAAATAAGTAATTTTAATTATATACATAAGAATAACAATTATAATATCCAATTAAATATGTATCACTATAATTTTTATTAATTGCTCATAAACCCAATCAAAAGAATATGTTATTTGAAATAGAACTCAAATTCCTAATTAAACAATAATTATTTTTAATTTTTTTCTTTAATTATTAAGTACTTTATACGATAATATATAGAACTAGTAATGTATTTACTATTTTTAAAGAAGAAAATTAATGTTATACGTCATAAAATATCTTTATCGACTTGACAATTGAGTATGACCATATTAAGTATTAAGATAAAATTTCACAAAAATAAAACTTGATTAGTAACCATAAAACATATCACAAAAATAACTTTTATTATTGATAATATACTAATATATTACTTTATATTTTTCTATAAATTATCCATCTAACTAATATAAATATAAAACATAAAGTGAAATTCCTATTACTGAGATAATTTACAGAATCAATATCTAAAAATATCAACATTTTAAACTAATTAAATTTGATGTATATAAGTATCTAATCAAATCTTTCGTCCTTTAAGATGCCTTATTAATTTTTTATAACTTTCATTCCTAGATAATTTTAATATATATTTATAAAATTGATACGTAGGTATAGTAACTTACAAGAAAAAAAAAAACCTACGTATAGGCTTGAGCATGTAATAGACTTGTAAATGTGCGTAGATAAGAAACTCTATTAGACTGATTTAACATAGATAAGAAACTCTATTAGACTTCCAAATGTGCATACATAATAAACTCTATTTGCATGTAATAGACTTATAAATGTGCATAGATAAGAAACTCTATTAGACTTCTAAGTGTGCATAGATATAAAATTGATACCTAGGTATAGGAACTTACCAAAAAAATAACCTACGTTTAGACTGATAAATCATGAAACGTTAGGTGCATTAGGGCTTTCTGAACGTATAATGGTGATATGACAAATGTCAACCTGGCTGCCAAGTCATCACACCCTCGGACAGCTGGCCCGCCGACGTGGCCGACCCGACGCAGGTAACCGGCCGGGTATACGGGGGGCGCCAGTGGTCATACAGTCGACCTGACACAGGTAAGGTCGGCACCCCCCACCTTAAAGCGCACGCCTCATTGCAAGGACGGCGAGCATGATGGGGGGCACGACGGCATGATGGAGGGTACGACGGCATGGTAAGTCATAAATGCGGTAAGGTTATCAGGTACGAATGATCTATAGCACCCACTATAAAAGCTCTTGCACCTCTACGGGGCAGGGGGATCGCAAAAAAGGAACAAACCCACGAACTAACTTGACCTTCGGAGGGGTCACGTCGGGAACCTACCCGACCCGACCTTCGTGCAGGGGCCAACGGCCGACCTGAATTGGAGTACTCCCTCTTCACCCGGACTCCACCACTCCAGCAGCCGACCTCCCAAGTCGAGCTATGAATCACCACTCATCCGGACGAGCTCCCACTCTGTACCGAGAAGACCGCAGGCGAGCTAGCGCACACGGGCCTGAACCAGCAAGTGCTTGCTCAGCAAACTCGGAGGCGGAACGCATCTACTAAGCAAGCACCAGAATTGTCTTTATCATTTTGGCGCTAGAAGGAGGGCCCATGTCGCCAGAACGCCCACTCATGGACTCGGGCACGGAGCGCCAGACGGAACCTGACCACCCTCGACTAGCGGAGGAAGTCACGGCCGCCATGCCAACCCCCAACCGTTTTTGGAGGATGATGACCGACCCGGGGTTCCCCTCACTCGCATCAAACCCCGTGCCACTCATGGTCACGGCATAGGCTTTCCTCGGCCTCACCAGCCAGGTCCAAGCACTAGCAGGGATGGTGCAGACCATAATCTCATACCTACCCCAGCTGGTGCATTCGATGGCTCATCAACCAGCACCCCCGCAAACGGAGTCACCAACGGCCCCAAGCCGGGGAATCCCGCCAGTCGCCGAGGCGCCACCACCTCGGGTCGCCGAGGTGCCACCACCTTAGGTCCCAGCTTCGCCGACCCCGACGCAAACCTGATCCCAAAGTTGCTCCTACAATCCAGCACCGACTGAGCTCGATCTCGACACCTTATCGACCAACTCTACCGACTCCTTGAGAGAGAAAGTCCGCCGAGTCCATCAGCGACTTGACGAAGTCCAGAAGGAAGTCCTCAGATTGAAAGAAGAGACTGGGGAAAGCTCTAAAGGTGGCTCCCCGTTCACCCCCGAGATACAATCCAAGCCCCTACCGGCCACCTTCAGGCTCCCAGCCCTCGAGCCCTACGATGGCAGTGGCGATCCGATGGAACACATCGCCACATTCCGCTCCCAAATGGCCCTCTACGACACTTCGGAGGCACTGATGTGTCGAGCCTTCCCGACCACCCTTAGAGGATCAGCCAGAACCTGGTATGCTCGTCTCAAACCCGCGTCTATATCCTCATTTGACATATTGGCAAAAGAGTTCTAGTTGAACTTTTTGGCAAGCGCACGCCCAAGGCCAACCACGGCCTCACTTCTCGGAATGGCCCAAGGGAGTGATGAGCCCCTCTCCCAGTTCGTCGGAAGGTTCACATCACAGGTCCAGGGCATCCCCGACCTCCATTCGTCACTGGCCATCCAAGCATTTCTAACGGGGCTGAAGCCATCAAGGTTCTTTTGGTCGCTGATCGAACGACCACCAACAACTCTGCCCGAGATGTTGCAACGGGCGCACCAATATGTGGCGGCCGAGACACTGATAGCTGGCAAGCGGGACGAGACAAAACGCTCCTGGATGGAACAGTCTCGTGGGCATCTAGCCCCACCTCCGAAGAAAAGAGAGGACAGGTCCGGCTTGCTTCCAGCCAGACCTCCCCCGATGCCCCTCAACTCAACCCGAACGGAGATCTTCTTCCAAATACGGGAAAAGGGGCTCTTGAAGGCACCAAGCCCAATGAAGTCGCATCCCGAGCGGTGTGACAAGAGGAGGTACTGTCGCTTCCACCGAGAATATGGTCACGACACCGAGAAATGTCGTGACCTTCAGTACCAAATTGAAGACCTTATCCGTCGCGGGCACCTGCGGCGATACGTCCGCGAACAACCCCCTCTCTCGGACGGTCGGTCGTCCCGAGACCTGTCTCCCCGACCGCAGGGCCTGGTCGAAAAATAGATCGACGTCATCTTCGGTAGTCCAGCATCAGGCGGCAACAGCTCCTCAGCGCGAAAAGCATACGCGCGATCCGAGGTCGGAAAGAGGCCGCTACATCATGAAGACCTCGACGTCACGTTCAGGTCGGAAGACGAGGAGCACTCATCTCATGACGACGCGCTAGTAATCTCAATCCGTATGGCCAATGCTTACGTCAAGAGGGTCATGATCGACACGAGAAGTTCGGCTGACATCCTGTATTCCGATGTCTTTCAACGGTTGGGATTGACCGACCTAGACCCCACCCCCCTAACATCTACCTTGACAGGGTTCACTAGGGATTCCATCTCTCCCATGGGAACAACCACGATCCATGTCACGTTCGGGGGGGAGTCGAGATCAAAGACTCTGCTGGTATCATTCATGGTGGTCAAGCACCCATCTGCGTATAATGCCATCATCGGGCGCCCGACCCTCAATCGGCTCAGGGCGGTCGTGTCAACGTACCACCGGGTCTTGAAGTTCCCGACTCGAGCCGGGGTCGGCGAGGTCAGAAGTGACCCGAGGGAATCCGGACAATGCTACTTAACGGCGACAATGTTGTGCAAGAGGCCGAGAACCGAACCATTCGGCGCCACGCCCCTAGATCCAGAGGAAAGCACCCGAGACACCCACTCCGCGGAAAGAGTCCTCGAACTATCACTAGACCAGAACCGCCTGGATAAGCTGGTAAAAGTCGGGTCGGAGCTTGCGGAGAATCAACAAGTTCAACTGATAGATTTCCTGCGGAAGAACGACGATGTCTTCGCGTGGACCCCAAACGACATGCCGGGGGTCGACCCAGAGATCGCCCAACATTACTTAAACATCTCCCCCGACGCCCGACCTGTGAAGCAGCGTCCGCGAAAATTTGCTCCGGACCGACAGAAGGCTGTAGAAGACGAGGTCACTCGCCTATTGGATGCACAGCTTATCGAAGAAGTGAAATACCCGACCTGGTTGTCCAATGTTGTACTTGTCAAAAAAGCGAATGGAAATTGCCGAATGTACGTTGATTATACTGACCTCAATTGGGCTTGCCCGAAGGACTACTACCCGCTTCCCCGCATCGACCAACTTGTGGATGCCACGTCGGGGCATCAGCTGCTTTCCTTCATGGATGCCTTCTCAGGATACAACCAAATCCAAATGGCCCCGAGAGACAAAAGAAACACGGCCTTTATCACACATAATGGAACATATTGCTACAAGATGATGTTGTTCGGATTGAAAAATGCCGGCGCGACCTACCAGCGCCTCGTGAATCGTATGTTCAAGGACCAGGTCAGAAGGAATATGGAGATTTATGTAGACGACATGATAGTCAAAAGCCGGCATGCTGAGACCCACCTCTCCGACCTGGAGGAGACATTTCGCACGCTGAGAAAAATACAAGATGCGTCTCAACCCGGCGAAATATACTTTCGGCATCACATCCGGGAAGTTCCTCGGCTTTATAGTACATCAACGGGGAATCGATGCCAATCCCGATAAGATAAAAGCAATACAGGAGATGCAGCCCCCCAGGACTATAAAAGAGGTCCAACGACTTACGGGAAGATTAACAGCCCTAAGCCGCTTCATTTCCCGAGCCGGAGACAAGAGTTCAACCTTTTTTCGCGCATTGAAGTCGGCAAAAGACTTCAAATAGACCCCCGAATGCGAGGAAGCATTTCGCCAACTCAAGAGTCACATCGAGAACCTGCCGCAACTAGCCTCGGTGAAGGATGGTGAGCCCCTCAGTTTATACCTCGCTGCGACCGACCTGGCGGTTAGCTCGGTCCTGGTAACACTCGATAAAGCCGGGGAAAGGTCAATCTACTACACTAGCCATGTTCTGGCGGGGCCTGAGCTCCGCTATGCCCCCATAGAAAGGATAGCTTTGGCACTGATCTTGGCTTCCAGAAAACTGAGGCTGTATTTCCAGACACATCCCATCAAAGTAATAACCGACCAACCCTTGCGCCAGATCCTTTCCAAATTTGATGTTGCAGGTCGGATGCTCAAGTGGTCGGTAGAGTTAGGGGAATTCGATATCGAATACGAGCCAAGAAAGGCGATCAAAGGCCAAGTGCTCGCGGATTTCCTCTCGGAGCTCACACCTCCACATGCCCGGGAAAACCCGATCCCTGGATGGACTCTACATATCGACGGCTCCGCCAACTCGGAAAGAGGAGGAGTCGAATTGGTGCTCAAGGACCCCTCCGGCCACATCTACGAGCATGCCCTACGATTAGGATTCAAAGCTACAAACAATGAAACCGAATATGAAGCGCTCTTGTTCGGTCTTAAGGTTGCGGCCGAACTGGGAGCAGAAGACATCGAGATATTCACCGACTCCCAACTCGTCGCTTGCCAAGATAACGGCACGTTCGAGACCCGGGAAGCAGCAATGATCAAATACCTGGCCGAGGCGCGACTGATGACGGCTCGGTTTGGAAGGTGTACCATCACTAAGGTACCTCGCAGCGAGAACGCGCAAGCAGATGCCTTGGCCAGGTTAGCTTCCTCCCGCGTGACCAACACACCAACCGGAGCAATGGTGAGGACCATCGGGCCCTCCATCAGCCCGACTTTGATGAATGTTGATAAGGAAGACGGAGGCTGGACCGACGATATCTTCCGCTTCAAACAAGCAGGAGTCCTCCCCGAGGACAAGGCGGCTGCCCGAAGAATCAAAATGATGGAATCATGGTACTGCATCATTGATGGCCGCCTCTACCGGCGAGGCTTCAGCCGACCCCTACTTCGCTGTCTGAACCCGACCGAAGCACAAACCACCTTAGCTGAGATCCACGAGGGGATATGTGGAGACCATGTCGGCGCTCGCACCTTGGCACACATGGTCCTCAGGCAAGGTTACTACTGGCCCACACTACGAAAGGATGCCCAAGCTTATGTTCGAAATTGTGAGTCATGCCAGAAGCATGCCCGACTCCAACATAGACCGATGGTACCACTCACGATTGCCGACTGCGCCTGGCCCTTCGCCCAATGGGGAATGAACCTCCTCGGCCCCTTCCCCCCAGCCTCGGGACAGAGAAGGTTTCTGATAGTTGGAGTCGACTATTTCACCAAATGGCTCGAAGTCGAGCCGTTGGCCTCCATCACCGAGAGACAAGTTGAAGGGTTCATATGGAAGAACATCATAACCAGGTTCGGCCTCCCTAGGGCGATCATCATAGACAACGACACGCAGTTCAACAATGCAAAGTTCAAAACATTTTGCCAGAGCTATCGCATTCAGCTGAAGTTCAGCTCGGTTGCCCATCCCCAAGCCAACGGGCTAGCCGAGGTAACAAACCGAGCCATTCTTGAAGGGTTGAAGAAAAGGGTCTCCAACACTACGACTTCTTGGGTAGAAGAGCTCCCGAGTGTTCTATGGGCATTAAGAACGACTCCAAAAACCCCGACGGGGGAGTCACCGTACAGCCTGACATTCGGGAATGAAGCCGTACTACCTCCCGAGGTGGTTTTCCCGACCCTCTGAGGCCAAACCCAACATCAGGAGAAGTCCGACCAACAGCTCCGTACGAGCCTCGACCTATTGGAGGAGAAGCGTGCCGATGCTCATCTCCGAGCATTGGCCTACAGAAGAGCTGTTGCAAGGATCTATAACCGACGAGTATGCCTCCAACACGTCAGGAAGGGCGACTTGGTGCTCCGGAAGACCGAGGTCAGCGACCCGACCCGGTCCCGCGGCAAGCTGGCCCCGAACTGGGAGGGTCCCTACCGAGTTATCGATATTATCCGAGACGGGACTTATACGCTGGCAACGATGGAAGGACGGGTGCTGCCAAGAACCTGGCACATCACAAACTTGCAAAAATTTTACGCATGACAATGTCAGCAAAATGACCTGGCTTGTATTGCCACTTGTACCGAGTTGAAATGCAACTATATCAGCGAAACAGCTTGACTTGTATTGATTTGCAACAAGTACAAAATAGGTCGGGAGCAAAGATGAAGGCTACCCGACCCGAGTTACAAGCTTCAAAAAAAAAAAAAGGACAAGTGGAGAACAAAATCAGGGCTCGGGAGGCACCGAGTCGTCAAAATCCTGTTGCCGCTCCATCGGCACCGAGTCATCCTCGGGGTAGATAGTAAACGGATCTTCTTCAATGTCGGCATCAGGATATCGGGCGCGAAAACGAGCTAGCGCCACCCGATACCCGTATTCGTAAGTCACCCGGCCCATCCATTTCAGACCCTCTTTGAAGCCGAGGGACCCCTTGTACTGGGCGACCGCCTGCCCCGGCAGCTCGGCTCGGGCATGCTCCAGGTCCTTCACGGCCTGCAGCAGCTCTTGATCCGTCCTCCGACCCCTGGCTCGGGCCTCCTTCAGCAGCTGCTGGGCGTCGCCCAGATGGCCCCGTAGCTCTCTTTCCGTGGCTTCGCGTTTGAGGAGCTCCTCGACCCTTTCACCCTTTATTTTTTCGAGCTCCTCCCTCAGCCTGGACGCGCGTTCCTCGGCCTCGGCAACTGCCTCGGGTCCTCCTTTGGACTTCAGGACGTTGAGCTCCTCTTGCAGCTGTTTGACCCGATGGTCCATGAAGGTGATCAGTCGACCCGCATCATGAACCTGGTCTACCAGCGTCATTTGGAAGTGTTGGCCCTGCACGAAAGGACAACCTTTAAAATATAGCAAAGGAGAAAAACTCACATTACGAAGGCACAAGTCGGGAGGCTTACCAGGACCATCTCCTTGGTGGCTCGGGCCATCAGAACCTCTGAGGGGAGCATGTACAGCTCCCACGCCAGTTGGGGATGGAGAATCCCCCTTTCGTACTCCTCGGCTGCCGACGAGTTGTTCCACACCTTCGTCGAGTTTTTCAGCCCCGCCCACCGAGCCTTTAGGTCCTTCTCGGGGTCTTGATGCCCCAGATCAGACATCAGCAGGGCATAATAGCCCTGGTCGCCCTTGTAAACCTTTGTCTTGAAAAGGTCCTTCATGGACCTCGGCGCGCTCGTGGACCGGTGAAGCGACCCCCTCCTCGGACTCAGCAGGTACCTCCGGCCTCTCTGGCGATGCGGCAGGCTCCTTACCCTTGGAGCGGGAGTGGGACCCCCCCTCGCCGACCTGGGACTTGTGCTTTCTTGTCAGCACCTTCGTCTTCTTCTGTTGCTTCCCCGTAACTTCTGCCTGTTCAGTCGGGGGGGGGGGGGGGGGGGGGGGGGGGGGGGGGGGGGAGCCGATCTTTTCAACGGAGCCCTCGGAGCCTCCCTCGCAGGAGACGCACCGACCTCACGGGCAGTGGGGCAGCTCGGAGGGGCCTTTCCGCCTATCACCCTCGGCATCCCGCGAAGCTCCCCGAGATCCATCCGGTCTGCATCACGACTCACAGGTCAGTAAGAAATTAATGAAGCTAGAGCAAAGCAAAATGCTAGTACCCCTAGAGGTCGGACTCAAACCCGCCTCAGCGAGCCAAAGCTCGGTCATCTCCTTGATCGCACGAGAAGAGGAAAGAATCCCCTTCAGTCGGTCGACCAGGACGGTCTCCTCCTCGGACAGATAAGGGGGGGCATTGCCGATCGGATGAGCCGACCAGCTGAGCCCGAATCCCCAACCCAGACCACTAACGTAAAGATAGCGGGACTTCCAACCTTTGTTACTGGAAGGTGCCCCGCTGACCCTAGAACCAACTCGGGCGGTAAGATAGTAACCGCCCTGACTCTTGCATAGGCGAAAACACGCCATGAACAAGTCCCGAGTCAGGATAATCCCAGCTCCTCGGCATTCACCCAAGAAAACCACAAGGTAACGCCACGAGTTGGGCGCTACCTGGCTAGGAGAAATTCTCCACCATTTCAAGCACTCCTCAATCAGAGGGTGCAAAGGAAACCGAAGATCGGCCTCCAAGGCATCTACCGAGATGCACATGCCGGGGACATCCAAGCTATAAGGACGCTGCCCCGGCTCTGGAACATGCAACCCGTATTCAGTCGGGATGTTGTATCGTGTCCTAATCGCGGTAAGTGACCCCTTAGTCACCGCCGAGTCGAGGTCATGATCTGACATCATGACCTCCAGATCCCTCTGAACCCTCGCGTCGACAGGCGACGGAGGCTCGGAAGACGCTCCCGAGGAACCAACCTCGGGATCACCATGACTCGACTCCCCCGACCCCGAGGGAGAAACGACCCTGACACTAGTTGAGGAGTCCGACGAGGTCATCGCGACCCGTTCAAAAGGAGCTGCCGAGCTGAAAGGGCGAAGGGTGGCTATGGTGGTCCAAGATGTAAGCAGGAAGAAGGCAAGATGAGCAAGTGAGGTCTCTGCCCAACCCCGCAGCTAACTTATAGCACCCAAGGGAGTCGTTTCAGCTTCCCGAGGTAAGAGGAAGCGCCGCCACCCCGAAAAAGCACTCAGCGCATTTAATGCATCATAACTATGACCGAAACCCTAGGCAGAGGACGGAATATATATATATATATATATATATATATATATATATATATATATATATTATTGCCACATAGGCGCATATCCGGTTTTGCGCCCGAGTTCACCCTCTCGGCCGAAATCTCCGGATTCGCGCCCGAGATCACCCTCTCGGCCAAATCTCCGGATTCGCGCCCGAGTTCACCCTCTCGGCCGAAATCTCCGAATTTACGCCCGACTTCGCCCTCTCGGCCGAAATCTCCGAATTTGTGCCCGAGTTCATCCTCTCGGCCAAATCTCCGGATTTGCGCCCGAGTTCACCCTCTCGGCCAAATCTCCGGATTCGCGCCCGACTTCACCCTCTCGGCCAAATCTCTGGATTCGCGCCCGAGGTCGCCCTCTCGGTCAAATCTCCGGATTTGCGCCCGACTTCGCCCTCTCGGCCAAATCTCTGAATTTGCGCCCGAGGTCACCCTCTCGGCCAAATCTCCGGATTTGCGCCCGACTTCGCCCTCTCGGCCAAATCTCCGGATTCGCGCCCGAGGTCGCCCTCTCGGCCAAATCTCCGGATTTGCGCCCGACTTCGCCCTCTCGGCCAAATCTCCGAATTTGCGCCCGACTTCGCCCTCTCGGCCAAATCTCCGGGTCTGCGCCCGAGTCCGACCTCTCGGCCAAATCTCCGGATTTGTGCCCGACTTCATCCCTGGCAAGGGCTCTACACCGTAATTCCCGAGCTCATGTTTGGTCGGATCTACTCTTGCTGCATTATAATTCCTGAGTTCATGCTCGGTCGGATCGACTCTCGATACACCGTAATTCCCAAGCTCATACTCGATCGGATCTACTCTTGCTGCATTACAATTTCCGAGTTCGTGCTCGGTCAGATCGACTCTCGATACATCGTAATTCCTGAGCTCATGCTCGGTCGGATCTACTCTTACTGCATTACAATTCCCGAGCTCATGCTCGGTCGGATCGACTCTCGAACTCACGCTCGGTCGGATCTACCCTTGCTGCATTACAATTCCCGAGCTCATGCTCGGTCGGATCGACTCTTGATACATCGTAATTCCTGAGCTCCTGCTCAGCCGGATCAACCACCGCACCATTCGAAATCCCCAAGTCCGCACTCAGAACTAGTTCAGGGCAATCTCTCGAACCAGCGGTTAAGTGCAAGACCTCATCTTCGACACCTTCATCAGGCACCTCGAGAAGGTCTTCCCCGGGGGGGGGGGGGGAGAATGATATGACAAATGCCAACCTGGTTGCCAAGTCATCACACCCTCGGACAGCTGGCCCGCCGACGTGGCCGACCCGACGCAGGTAACCGGCCGGGTATACGGGGGGCGCCAGTGGTCGTACAGCCGACCTGACACAGGTAAGGTCGGCACCCCCCACCTTAAAGCGCACACCTCATTGCAAAGACGACGAGCATGGTGGGGGGTACGACGGCATGGTAAGTCATAAATGCGGTAAGGTTATCAGGTATGAATGATCTACAACACCCACTATAAAAGCTCCTGCACCTCTACGGGGCAAGGGGATCGCAAAAAAGGAACGAACCCACGAACTAACTTGACCTTCGGAGGGGTCACGTCGGGAACCTACCCGACCCGACCTTCGTGCAGGGGCCAGCGGCCGACCTGAATTGGAGTACTCCCTCTTCACCCGGACTCCACTCCAGCAGCCGACCTCTCAAGTCGAGCTCTGAATCACCACTCATCCGGACGAGCTCTCACTCTGTACCGAGAAGACCGTGGGCGAGCTAGCGCACACGGGCCTGAACCAGCAAGTGCTTGCTCAGCAAACTCGGAGGCAGAACGCATCTACCAGGCAAGCACCAGAATTAACTTTATCAAATGACATGAAAAATTACCTTCGATAAAGCAAGACCTGAATTAATTTAGAAGAATAAAGACAATCTTCCGAAAGTACTGATTGCATTAGACATTTCTATAAATTCTATTGATTGCATTAGACATTTCTATAAATTCTATTGATTGCATTAGACATTTGGCAAGCTTGGACAGAAGTGCGTAAGAGAACAAATGAATTGACTGAATATAACTGGATAAAGTCTGTTAATTACAGTCAAGAATCTAACCTGATATATTTAGGCTGCACCAATCCACTAGTTATTCATAATTGGTTAGTTCTTCATAATCGCTTGAACATTAATCAACATTAAAATCTCACATAATAATTATAATCATGATAAAATATAAATCATGAAAAAAATTCATAATTTTAAGCATATGTATATGAATAACTAAATAATTTAAATTTGATTATCATATAAATTTTTTATCAATATGTGATACGAGAAAACTATTAAAAAAATCATAATTTATAATTATCTAATGTTTAGGGATAAAAATATCATTTTAGTTAATAAAAATAATCCTAAAACCTCTCTTGCAGTCGTTGCGTCCCGTGTGGCCCACATGCGCGAGTCTGGTCTACAATGCACTAGTCATCCACCACCTGCACATCGCCTGTGGTGGTATGGCTATTCTAACGTGGTTGACTAATGACCACACATCGTCATGCCCAAAGAGTATAGTATTGTTGCGCTCACGTGCAGTTATACGTCGCTTGACAACCATCACATGTCATTGGGTACCGTGACCTTTGACATCCAATTGATGTTGATCATAGCCAACAAATGTTGTAACGATGTTGTTGCAGCCCTCAATTGAAGATAGTGTTGTAGTTGAGGTAGATGGTGCTACAATTGTTGCAAGTAATGACACTACTTCAATCACCTACATCCAAGGCAGGTCATCCACTACAATGACTATTGCACATAAGCAATTGTGCATGTGATCACCATCCGTTATCGCAACCCATGGCACTTCCATTTCATACAACAACACGTTTACACGATTGTTGCCTACATTTGTGTTGACGACCATTAAAGGCTATTGCCCTCAATAATGATGTTGATAGTAGTTTGTCGATCAAACCCAATGAATATCTGTTTGCTTACAAGTAGGTGATAGGATAAACGAGATAAGAAAATAGACCGACAACACAGATAAATCATTCAATTATTATATAATCAAAATCAAATAATATAGTTTTGAAATCTAACAGTGTTAATAAATAGATCTAAATAAAAAATAGATCTTACATACCTTTATGATCTAAGGTATTTAATTTCAAAACATTATTCTAATAACAATTATAAACATAAAAATCATAATTATATTATTATATAAAAAATTAATACTGAAAATTAAATTAAAATAATAATAAATCAAATATATGATATATTTCATAAAACTTCTACTAGATTTATAGGTCAGATTTGAAAACTATATCGATATCGATCTGTACGAAGAAATAAACTCACATTCTCCTCTCTTTCTATCTTTCGGATGAAATAGACTCACATTCTCCTCTCTTTCTATCTTTAGGATGAGCATTATAATCTAACCAACTTATCATATTTGAATTTTATAACAATGATGCTAATTAAACTATTTTTAAATAATTATTTTTTATACTAAATATTATATATATTTATTTGATTAGTAATACGACTAATTGTTTGAGCCATATGAATTATCAGACAAAAAGCACTTGCAGATTTATATCATAATAAAACATTGTCGACGGGTTAAATCAATTACTACCAAATCAATTAATGATCACAATACATAGTAAATATATATTCAATTGATCACCCTCTTCTCCATTACTTTTTTTTCCCTTCTCTATTTAAATAGGAGCGTCTCTCTTTCTATCTCCTCTTATTTCTTCTGCAATTAGCTCCTCATATTAAATTTAAGGTACTACAATTCACACGATCAGCAACTATAAAACCTAATATGAAATATTCCATGTCGCACATGTATTTTGAGATGCACGTCAATAATTGTATTAGATATTATCTAATACATGTCGCACATGTATTAGATATTATTTTATGTTTTTCTTTCACGTATTACTTTTTTCATACAATTGTTATATGACTCGTGACAATCATATCATCAATCTTAATTATAATTATGTATACTAACTTCATAAGGAGTATTTTCTTAAAAAAATATTATCTTTTAATTACAAAAAAAAACCTCTTATTCGGCATTTTGAGTCGTATAGTTGGATTTTGATACTATTTTATCCTTTTTTTATTTGTTGTTCTTTCATACGCTCGTTTCAGTAATCCATCTGAATTGCAAGTGTAAATACCAACTCTACATGTAACATTAAAATAGTTGAACAGACTAGTATTTTATCGACTTATGAATCATTTGGCCTTTCTCGTAGTAAGTTAAATTACTTTGTCAATATGATCATAGACTAAACGTAATTCACATTTTTAATTTATGAGTGAATAATTCAGCTTTTGATGAACTATTTCATACGATTTTTTTTCTTTATTGATTACAAATATTTATCCTTGTAACTCATCAAATTCAAATGTTATCTTGCGAACCGGGTTCGCCCGGCTCCGGCTCACGTATTTGTACTCGAATCACCCATGTGACCTTGATAGCAAGAAAGGCGGGGCCAGAGGTAGGACCCATCGATGATCTCTTCCCCAGCCTCCTATCACTAGACAGGTAGACGAGCGGGGAAACCCGTAGCCGCGGGAGAAGTTATTCTTTCGTTTTTGCCTAATATTTATTTAATATTAAGTGGGCATATATATATATATATATATATATATATATATATATATATATATATATATATATATGTGCTCTTTTGGGCCACCGTTGGTCAGAGAGCGGTCCCCCCGGATCTCGCGCTACCCCCGCGCATCCCATTACCGTCCCCACTTCCTCTCCTCCTTCTCCCTGGCATGAGACGAGCGACCGCCGACTTCAACGCGATCCCCTCCTCATTGATCGGCCTGTCCTTGGTCGCGTTCATCATCGAAACCTCGTCGGGCTTCCGTCCTCGTTGAGGCGGGCGGTGGTCGAATGCGCGACGGCATCTGCGGCCGTGGAGGGGGATGGCGGCGAAATCCGAGGGAGAGGACATGGGGGACGGGGGGTTCGAAGGGGACGTGGCAGGTGGGGATGAGGGTGAGGTGTCCGTGAAGGAACGGGAGGTGTCGGTGAACGGACTCTCCATGAAGACCGCCGAGGTGGAGGCCAAGCTCGACGATGGCAACATCGAGGAGGCCGAGTCGTCCCTTCGGGAAGGGCTCTCACTTAATTACGAGGTCGATCTCTTTCTTCCCCGCCTCTTGTTTCTTCCTGCGGCTGTTGTTCCATGCGAAAGTTCTGGTTTCTCTCTTGCTTGCTATCCGTTCCTTTGGTTTCAATCCATCCACTATGGTTCTTCTTGTAGCATCCCTTGCAATTATGCCTCTGACAACGGGCAATACTCTCAAAACGAATTTTCCGAGCAAGGAAGTTGTCTGTAGTCTCTTTCAGACTTCTTAAACAAAATTGCTCGTATAATACGTTCTACCCCGCTGAAGAAATCTCTGTTATATGTAGTGTTCAAGATGGACATGATGCAAAATCTATATAATGTTTGAAACGGTTCATTCATGTCTATTTTATGTTTTTGTATAATATTCCAAGATATTGCAAGCTGATCAGTTTTCCAAATGAATTCCTAGTTACATTCTAAATGCTAACGCTAAAACGAAAAAAGAGGTTCCATCAAATGCTTGATTGTCGTGTAAGGCATGCGACACTAAATGCATAGGCTATTAATTCCAAAATGATATTTTGAGATGTAATTCTGCTTGATACAATTGAATGATGTATAATCGCTGATACTTCATTTACATGCCTCTTATCATCAGACTATTTGATCTTGACTTCTTACATCATTAAATGTATTTGTATCAAATGATAAAGGAAGCAAGAGCACTCCTTGGAAGGCTGGAATATCAAAGAGGCAACATAGAATCTGCTGTTCGGGTATTTGATGGAATAGATCTTCAAGCTGCCATTCAGCGTATACAACCTTCTGTCCCTGAGAAGCCTAATTCGAGGCGGGGTCGCTCACGTGGTGACTCTATACATATGGTGTCTCAGCGTGCTGCTAGCCTTGTCCTTGAAGCCATCTACTTGAAGTCCATGTCTCTGCGGAAGCTAGGCAAAGCTACTGGTATGAGCTGCTATTCATCATTCATGATCCTTGCAATTTGCAGAAGCCTGAAGATGTGAATCATAGTTTCCTTGCCTTTATCTTGTGAAATACTATATTTGTCATGCACTCTTCTGATGTTGAATCAGATGGTTTCTTTAGCTTCTGATGAAACAAAATTTTGCTTCCTGCAGAAGCTGCGCAAGAATGTAAAGGTATTCTTGACACAGTGGAAAAGATGTTTCAACATGGCATACCTGATGTTTTGGTCGAGCAGAAGTTACAGGAAACTGTTAGCAGGGCTGTGGAGCTCCTTCCAGAACTCTGGAAGCAATCTGGCAGCTATCATGAGGCTTTGGCTTCTTACCGACAAGCTCTTCTAAGTCAGTGGAATCTTGATGATGAATCTTGTGCAAGAATTCAGAAAAGATTTGCGGCATTTCTGTTATATAGTGGGATAGAGGCTGGTCCACCAAATTTGGCTTCCCAAGTTGATGGTACATTTGTTCCAAAAAACAATTTGGAAGAAGCAATTTTACTTCTAATGGTAGTATTAAGAAAATGGCATCTAGGCAAGATACAATGGGATCCCTCAGTGATGGAACATCTCTCTTTTGCGCTCTCTGTATGTTCCCAAACTTCTGTGCTGGCTAGGCACTTTGAAGAAGCCATGCCTGGAATATATCCACGTTGTGATAGGTGGTACAGTTTGGCTCTTTGCTATAGTGCAGCAGGTCAGAATCATTCTGCTTTGAACTTATTAAGGCAGGCATTAAAGAAGGATGAAAGTCCTGATGACATCATGGCATTACTATTGGCTGCTAAGGTTTGCAGTGAAGACCGCCTTCTTTCTGCCGAGGGAGTAGAATATGCACGGAGGGCTATAGCAAATGCTCAAGCTGCAGATGAGCATCTAAAGAGTGTGGGTCTTCATTATCTAGGCAATTGTCTGGGCAAACAAGCTAAATTTGCTTCCTCAGATAATGAAAGGTCTAACTTGCGAATTGAAGCTTTGAAATCACTAGAAGAGGCGGTTGCTCTTGAGCGACACAACCCAGATATACTTTTTGACCTAGGTCTTGAATATGCTGAGCAACACAACACAAATGCAGCTCTCAGATGTGCAAAAGAGTTTATTGATGCAACAGGTGGATCAGTATTAAAAGGATGGAGATTGCTTTCTCTGATTTTATCTGCTCAGCAACGTTTCACAGAGGCTGAAATTGTCACTGATGCAGCACTGGATGAGACTGCTAAATGGGAACAAGGGCCTCTACTCAGGATCAAGGCAAAGCTGAAAGTGGCTCAGACCTTGCCCATGGATGCAATCGAAGCCTATCGCTTTTTGCTTGCTCTAGTTCAGGCCCAAAGGAAGTCTGAATCTGTAAAAAATAACACACAGGTTTGTTTAAACTCTGGACAAACTTATATCTTGAGAATTTCCACATACATATCCATTGGCTTGTATTTCTTCTGTTTATTTCGTTTATCTACTGATTGTGCATGTAGTTGTGGATCCTGAAATTTATAGATGTCCTAATAAATAATGCCTGGCCATGTTCTTGTCGGTCCATAGTGATGGTATGTTCCACAAATAAAGGGATCCACTATACATTGCTAAAACAATGGTTCCACTATCATTTTAAAGTTAATTTTGATTTTGTGAGACCTATTAACTGTCCTGAAGAAATTAAATATAACTGCAAATGAAATACTAGGTATATATATGTGTGTTTAACTGGTTAGTAGATATTTTATTTGAAGTTTTGAACAATTCATTAGTTGGCTGGGGCAACTAGGAGCCAGTAGATGTTGATCTGGAGAGGGGTTTTCTTTGTCATATAACATCTGGTAGGGTAGGGAAGAACGACCTAACATATAGTAAAGAACATATTCAGAAGTACTAGAAAGTTCTAAGGTGTGGTTCTAGATGTACTTCTTACTAGGATTTTTGTGAATTTTTGTTAGGCCAGGTGTGAATATACACCCTTTTTCATGTTTAGAGATCCTCTAAACTTGTTGTGACATAAATGCACATATCTTACTTCTTGTCACTCAATCCCATGCCTGCTAGACTATAGTTGAATCTAAAATAATTTACTTTAGTTCTTGCTCTGCTCTGCTTTGCTGGTCTGCTTCTTAGAAATAGGCCCATGTTAAATTTTGAATCCTTTCCTTTCCCTTTTTTTCTTGTAATAATATGTTATGTCTGTCTTGTTTTCCTTTTCAAATAATTTTAAAAAAGGAGTGCACAAGGTTTGTGCCAATGTGGAGTCCGGGAAGGATCAATCTATATAGTCTTATGCCCTTATCTATAAATATAGATTTAGAGAGACAATTCAGCAACTCGGATCTCTTAGATCACAAAGGAGCAATTTTATCATTGTACTAAGGCTCACTCTCTCCTTTTTGAATAATATCACAACACATAATTCCCAATGCCAATTTAAGTTTTGGTTCAGTTTGATGTATGTGGTGGTGCTGATAAATTCACTTATGTTGTCTTTTGGAATTGATGAGCACTATCTACAAGATGCCGTTGCATTAAATATTTGTATGTTGATAGATGTATTTACCAGTCAGTGTATGAGCTTACTATTTATAGATGTTTATGATATTCAAATGGTGCATGCAAAAGATAGGGAACCAGACAATAGTGTTGAAGAATTTGATGCTTGAAATTATTACTATCTTGTTGGGTACTGAGAAAATAAATAAGATTTAGCAAAGAGAATATTTTCACTAATAGGCTGATGGTTTGGATGATGGATGTTAGAGGTATAGCAGACACCGTACAAGTTGATAACTGTCTGAAAGTGAATGGTGTTTTTTGTGTGCATCTAATGTTTGCTTGGTTTTGATATTAACACTTTATCTGATGTTTTTTCAGGTTGAGGATGACAACTTTAATGAGTTTGAAGTTTGGCAAGGTCTTGCCAATCTTTACTCTGGCCTTTCTCACTGGAAAGATGCTGAGATATGTTTGGAGAAAGCTGGGGCCCTGAAACCTTTTTCTTCTTCTATTCTGCATACTGAAGGTACAAATGATCATAATTATGTATTTTGGTCTCTCTTGAGCTACTTGATAAATTACCAATTTGCTTTTTTCTGCTAATATTTTGTCATCTTAATTATTTGATTTCTTCTTATTCAGAACCAAATAGCCACACTGAGACATAGGATACAATAGCAGCTAGCAACTTGTTCAATTAACACACTGCATCTGCTAAGTCAAATTGAGGTGCAGCTTGCAGTTAAATTTTGATTGCTTTTAAGAGTTCTGGTTCATGGAATGTTTCAGAAGTATCACAAAGAAGATAAAGCTGTTAAGTCAGATACGCCAGTTCCCTGTATAAGAAAATTTAATATATAAATTGTTCCTCTTAGTTGAGATTTATTGTCTAAACTGTGGCATATATTGCACGATTTATAATACTCTGATTAGTCTTATATCAGAAGTGGGAAGACTAAGATTAATTTATAAGGATCCGATGTACTATTTTCAAATATAGTCAGTTAGCCCATCACACCCCGGTCATGACATCGTTTTAAGGCTTTCATATTCCTTAAAGGATTCTTGTTGGCAAACTACTAAATATGTATTGTTCGAATGATATTTTGTTCATGTCTCCATAACAAAAGAAGACTTATTTGCTGCCTTTTTTTAATGTCTACTTTTATTTATCTTGTTAAGCAACATGTTAAGTTTGCATTTCTTCATTGAAATCTCTGGGAATTGGCCCCTTTTTTCTATATATAGCTCATCAACTTAGATAGGCATCTCTTTAGTTTCATCTCTGAAATAATTCTTTTCTCCAGCTGCCACCATATTTGGCTTAGTTTCAAAGTGTACATGCAACACATCTGCATGATGTCAGTCAGTAAAGTCTTGCTCCATGTGATTTGCCAGGTAGTATGCTCGAAGCTCATGGGCAGATGCAAGAAGCATTGGCTACTTTCGGCAATGCCCTTTCCTTAGAGCTAGATGATGTGCCGTCTAAGGTATCGATCGGTGCTCTGCTGTCCAAAAAAGGCTCAAAATCTTTGCCCGTCGCCAGAAGCTTTCTTTCAGATGCCCTCAGGCTCGAACCTGCCAATCGGCTGGCATGGTACTACCTAGGAATAATCCACAGGGACGAAGGAAGGATAGCCGATGCAGCAGACTGCTTCCAGGCAGCATCATTGCTAGAAGAATCGGATCCTATCGAGAGTTTTACTTCTCTTTCATAAGCATCCAACTCAGTCATCTGTTTCTACTCTTCCTGGCCCCCCTCCCAACAGTATGTTCTCATAGCCATTTGAATTGGATATCAGCTATATATTTTATATTTATAGAGCTTAGTCTGGTGGACCTTCTTTACCTCTCCCTTTGTTTCTTTTTCTGGCTGTTACTTTGCCAGCTCTGTAAGCTATCAAATGTGAGATGCTCTGATTCATATTTCAATATATACATATCAACCATTATTTCATTTATGGTAGAAACTTGACCTGATGTAATTAGTTTCAAGAACTCAAGACCTTCCTTTTTTGGAACACAACTTCTTTTTTCTTCTCTTCTTTCTCCCTAGAGCAAAAAATACTTGTTGTAATTAAAATTCAGTAAAACAATTCTAATGGTTATATGATAATATTTCTGGGTCATCTTTTTGTGAACAAGGATTGCAATTAAAGGACTAGAATGCAAAAAAACTCACAATTCTTTCCTATTAGAATCGCTCCCATTAACATCTAAGTATACAGTTAATATCAACTAGTTTGAGTCCAATAAAATTTAACTTAATTACCTTAAATTTCCCTAATATTCATACAATCATAATAATTTCTTAAAAGGTGTCAATGTCATTTAGAGTTCTAATTAACTGATAAAGCATAAGCTTAACAAAACACTGAGTCCATTGCATTAACAGTAAGTATGCAGAGACAATCAAAGAAGCATTTACATCTTTCAGATACCACCAAGCATCATTCAGCTGTCTTGGCTTTTTAATGTTCTTGCTTTTCTACCAACGATTGATATTGCAGACATCATGATCTTAATATTTTGATGCAATTTAAGCCAATCGAACAGTGCACAACAACCAGAGAAACAAGACCTCTAATCCAAAAGTGGGAGGAACTTGAGTTGGTCTACCACACCCAGCTTCTCCGTCCAAGATGAGTCTGGTTGGCCTTAATGTCCGCAAGAACTCACCTTTCTGCTTCCACATCCACCGGAAGGCCCTTCCTCTTCTCCATGATCTCGATCGGATTCGCCGGCACGTCGAAGAAGCTCACGTAATTAGTCCTTCTGTCAGATTAGTTATTATGGACTTTATCGACCTTATGATATAACGGTGCTGTGGTGTAGTCGGTTATCACGTTAGTCTTACACACTAAAGGTCCCCAGTTCGAGCCTGGGCAGCACCATAAAATAATTTTATTTACTTTTTCTTCTTTATTAAATGAACGACAGATATTATACAAAGCCTCAATATAATATCCATAATAATTTAATTGGATATTTTTTCCTCTACGGTACATAGAAAAATATAATAGTTTATTTCAGTCCCTGATACATATGTTTAATTTAATTTAATTTAATTTTTTTTTTGCCTTTCTATTTGACTTTAAAATGGAAGCTCAACGGGGGCTAAGCAGCGCGGCTGTTCGAGATCAAACAGGATTCAGTCTCTTCCAAGCAGAGATTTGCATGGGAGTGGGCCCTTCCACAGTGGAGCAGCTTTAAAAGTCACGACATGGAATGATGAGCTTTAAAATTGTGATTGGGTTGATGAAGGCGGTTCACTCGCCGAGTCGGAGACAACAGCCTCAACTCGGCGCCTCTCCACGGCAACTGCAGTTTTAAAGTTTTAATTACGTTTCTGTATCGTGTCGTAATTCGTCATCCGTTCAAATCGCGGTCGTAATTCGTCTTCTGTATCGTAATTCGCAGAAGGGTTACTAAAGGGGATTCACGTCGAGAAGGCTACAAGAAGCGTCTCTCTCCCCACGACGATCCTCCGCGAAATCCATGGACAGGAGGCGTAGACCATCGCCAGAACTCCCAAGTCCCGATCTTGGTTTCTAGTGCTTTGGATTCCCGGTTGTCCATGCTGAGGTTTCTCTCGTCTGCTTGCGTCCGAGGCCGATGGCTCTCGGCCAGGCCCCCGGCGGCCGCCGTCAATGCCGGCGAAGGGAGCTCTCCGTTGCTCAGTGTGTTGGGTTCCTTCAGGAATCCGCGCGGCGGAAGCTCGGTTTTTGGGAGAAAAATGTTCTTTTGCTCCGAGCGTGGCACTGGTTTTTAGCAGTCCGCGGAGGCGACGGCCGAGGAGGAAGCTAGGGCCGTTGTCAGTATCTCTTTGGAGGGTGGCGGGACAGAGAAGGCACCAAGGCATCCTCAGCGATTGTTTGTACGAATCCACCGCCCGAGGACTACTTGTCTGTCGATCAGTGTTTTTCCAATAAAATCTAACCATTGCAACTTTTTTGACAGCGGTCTGTTGGATGTAAGTGTTCGTTAACATCTTAAAAATCGTTTCTTAGGTAGTCGGTGTCGCAATAGTTAATGATCTTAAAGATTTTACGAGTTTCTTGATTTTTTTAATTGAAGTTTTTTCTTATTTTTGATGTTTTATTGCATAATGTTGGGAATATAAATCAATATATCATGTCTCATCTACTGACTTGAAACTTTCAGATGCAATGTTATTCATGGTACCAGAGTGAAAGGTCATGTGTTTAGAATTTGTCCGAGCCACACAGATAAATATATATTTCTGATTAGTTTAAATTTCACGTGCTGGGTTGAACCATCAATCACCCACATGAGGGGGAGTGAGAATATAAATCTCGTTTACTGGCTTTTATGCAATGCAATTGTCAAAAAAAATACTTGGTTCTTAAGCTGCATAGTATTTGTTACTCCAAATAATTGGTATTGCTATTGTAGTTTTGTTGTACTGTTAAGAATAACAATGCTTTTGCATTGGAGGCTTTCTGGACAATTTAGTAGTGTTAATGCAACTTAAATGAGCAGCAAGCTGAAGAAATTGACAACTTCAATAATTGTGTCCAGGTTCTGGAATCCTCCTTGATCACTATTGCTTGATTTGTTAAACACTGTACTTGTACCAGTGATTTCTTGATTATACTTTTACTGAAATCAAGTTGCTTGAATCTATTCTCTGTTAAAGATTTCTCTGATATCTGCATATTTCTCTTTTGTTAATTCTCTTTCTAAGGATCTATTACTTCATATGTTGTTGATTAGCCCTCTCAACTTGGTGTCACAGTAGGTAATTTTGTACAGCGCCTTTCTGCTTGTGGTTGGTCTGAACAGCACCTCTCCCTGTTGGATTAACTTGTTTGCCAAATACTATTCTGTATATACAAAAATTTTCATTTGATCAAGCTACATCATTAGCTATGATGCCAACCAACAGTGCATGTGTATGCAATTTCATACAGTAAATGAAAATCTATGAAAATATGAATTTGCAGATGGAAACATAAATTATTAGAAACTTCCCATTGTGTCAATCTTTCTATTATTCAAGTATTTTTGAAGCATGGTTCATCTAAAGAATTACTGATACTTGAAGCTGTAATAAATTTGCAAAATTTTGCATAGGGAGATGGTCAGTTCCTATTGTCTATCAGGAATTTTTGTTTTGAATCGATGTAACATGTTCTGATCTGGAATTTATGATGAAAATATCCCCAGCTTGTTAATATGTTTTTTTTGCCATTCTGCCGGCTACATATCCAATTTATTTTTCTTACAGTCAGTTTTTTGTTAATATTATGAAAACCCTGTTCTTCCTTTCTTATGATAATTTTCCTTGATTTGGCTTTTTGGACAGCTGGTACACCCTATTTGCTTCCTTTTCTTTCTTAAGCAACATTGTTGCTCTCTCGTGATAGGGAAGTTTTTGTGCCTGGATGTTGTATGGCATGAACTTTTTGTTTATGTAAGTTTTCTTTATCTGTACTGCTAATGTAATTGAGATGATTCCAAACCCTCTCTTGGATAGAATGGAAATTATCTCTCTTGCTGGCTATATCACTGATAAGAAGATGCATATCTCAAGGGACTATCTAGAGAGAACACGTGAAACCTGTGGTGTCAGACCTGATCAAGTAAGATCCAAATTTTTCAAATGAATCCTCCATCACTATCCTTTGTCATTAAATATCCCCCACTGGTTTTCCTGCCAATGGATTGGTATGCTTGTTTTGGCTCACCTTGTGTTGTTAGTTCTTTTCTTTACCCTGCTTAAACTGTTTAAAATTGTATTATATCTTCCCAAATATAACTTTATCAAGTATATGTTATATGTGTTTTACACATACATGTGCATATGTGTCTGAATATCTATATAGTCTATGTATTTGTAGGTGTTTCACCTATCATTACAATTCGTAATAACCAGGGATCTCACTGGTGTTATTAGTTTATGCCATAAAACAATGCTAGACTGCTTACATGAATGTATGTGGATTGTACATTGGTTTAAGTTAAGAAAAAATGCCTTCAAGGATGATTTAAGTCTGTATGTAGCATGGGGATTTATATCCGATCTGTTTGTGTAACAGATCAATGGTCTAGGATCAAGGCTGCTGTATTTGATTTTGGATGATCTGTGGTATCTGATTTCGAAACAAAAATAACATTTGGTAGAAAAGGAAGTTATTTGAGGACAAGATGGTAAACGAGGGAAATAAAATAAGAGAAGAACCGAGAAAGAAGAGGAAAGAGAGGTTGCCAACCTTTCTGTATTTGATTTTGGATGATCTGTGGTATCTGATTTCGAAACATAAATAACTTTTGGTAAAAAAGGAAGTTATTTGAGGACAAAATGGTAAACGAGGGAAATAAAATAAGAGAAGAACCGAGAAAGAAGAGGAAAGAGAGGTTGCCAACCTTTCTATATTAGTGCCAAAGCCAATGCATGGTGAATTGGCACCACAGATGATAGTTTGCCCTTGGCTCTTGACCTGTAAGACTATATATAATCCTTGTTTACACTATTAGAGCTTGTAATTTATCAATGTGGGAATTTGATTTTAATATGAGGCGATTTTATTTTAGGTTCATGGTATAAAGTATAAACCAAAATAAGATTTAAACAAAAGGCATGATTTCTGTGTGAAGCTGGTGTATGAGTGTCCTGGTTTATATGTTGTTGCATGTCAACCATATGCATAGAGTCTCATTCTTGCTTGTACAGATAGAAGCAACCGATGCTGCTCTTCTATCACTGATTGATGATTATTGCCGAGAAGCTGGTGTTAGAAACCTAAAAAAAGCAATTTGAAAGGATATATCGGAAGGTACACATATCTTTGTTCATGGAACAAAAAGGAGAGATGTATTGAGTCTTTTTTTTTTGCCTAACCATCTTTTTATTTTCTAAAGAGATAGAGCATTTACCATTTTGTCTTTAATCATAATGCTTATATATTAAGTATTTAGCTTTGAATAAATTTGAGAAGTATCTTGGAGTTTGCACTACATTTGTGTGCATGATAGCATGACTTTTTATTGTGTCCAATTTATCATTTCTAGATTCTGGTATGCCTTTGTAGGATGAAGTTGAAATTAGTAGCTTTAGCATGTATATTTTTCATCCTCAGTTCTTTGAATTGTTTTTCCAGGCATTCTTATTTTGTAAATTTGCTTCTTTGTCAGTTGCATTTGTTATGTTCAAACTTAGTGGCATGATGGCTCTTAAAATTGAGCACCTGATGAGATTCTGATGTAAGTTTCTGTTGCTATTGCTACTGTTGCAGCGTGGAATGTAGCTTATAAGTGAAGCATATGTTGTATGATGACCATTCTTTAAAGAATGTGATCGTCAGTCATATGACACCTGTATCTGATTATACTTATTTTCTTGCCACGATATGTGCCATCAATTTTTTGAATCTGTTGCATCACAGTAGACATTTATTTCTTACATCTGTTCTTGCATTTCCATAAAATTGGCAGGCACAGAGCTTCTTGCTTCATGTCCATTTATAGGATTCCAATGTATCATAATAGGATCAGGAAGTCAGTAGAAAGATCCTCACTAGCAAATTTTTTATCTATAGATAAGAAATTTCAGACGTAAGAATTTTCATGATTTGGTGCTTCTGCATTGGGGAGTTCTTTCTAAGTTATCGGAGAACAAAGCAATAACATCAACAGAGTGGAATAGTTTGAGCTAAACTTGAATGATATACTTACAAACTGCTATCCACTTGACATTGCAATTGTTATTGGCAGGTTAATAAAGGGACAAATGACACCAGTGAAGCAGTTGGCAGTGACATGATCGATAAAGTTTCTGTTGATCTGTCAAATCTGGCCAATTTTGTAGGAAAGCCAGTATTCCAAGCTGAACATGTTTATGATCAGAATCCTATAGGAGTTGTTTGGGTCTTGCATGGACTGCCTTCGTTGGCTCAACATTGTACATTGAGACCTCCCTAGTGGGGCAAGGAGAAGGGAAAGGTGCACTTCATCTAACAGGTCAATGTCATGAAGGAAAATGCCCAAAAAGCTCATACAGTTGCCAGTGCTATATTACTTCAGAAAGAGCCAGGGAACAAGTTATTTGCAAATTCCAAGCTTCACCTGCATGTGCCTGCCGGTGCTACTCAAAAGGATGGACCACCCACCACGATCACTTTATTGTTATCTCTTGCTATGAATAAGCCTGGCAAGAAGGACCTCTCTATGATCGGTGAAGTTACATTGACTGGACGAATTCTTCCAATTCTAGAGGTATGGAACTGGTAACTATTTGGTGTACTAGTATTTTCTTTTTCACAACTGATCATTATATATATATATATATATATATATATATATAGATAGATAGATAGATAGAGAGAGAGAGACCTGATCATTGAACTTTACCTCAATCATCTTATTTATCCTATGGGAAGAGGACTTAAAAGATTCATAATGTCCATTATATTTTTTATAGACTCTTGTTATTATATGTTCTGTGTATTATTATTTTCTTTCTCCCATCTGATCATTCATATATATATATATATATATAGGTACATACATGCATGCTATACGGTTAGGCCTGATCATAGAACTTCACCTCAATTATCTCATCAGTCCTATAGGAATTTTTTTTTAAAAGATTCACTATGTCCATTAAGGCGTCTATAGACTCTCCTTCAAGTCCTCTCAACTAAAGTTCTATTGGTTTCAACTTTGGATTTCCATTTGATTGTTCTTTTTCAATTGATCATCTTATATTCTAAAGCTCTTTTCCATTTGTGCTAAATGGAACAATATGGCATATTGTTTTCTTCTTTAATATTGATATTTCCCTGAGTGTACTGAGTTATTGCTACTTTGACTTTACAAAAAATGCAGTCATGTCAAACATGAATTTTGTGCCTTTTGTGTGATTGCCTTCATTGATTGAATTACTATATATATATATTTTTGGGTGTAATCTGGAGCCAATTTCTCCACAATAGCTTTACTTTCTTTCCACTTTTAAATTTTCTAGGGTCTATGTCGATCACTCCACTGAAGATGTTCTTGCAATCACTTTAGTTTACAGTTGAACATCCTGGATTTAGTATTTATTGATTTTAATATCATAATGTTCTCTCTCCAAATTCAAACAGGTGAAAGAAAAAACAATTGCAGCAAGAAGGAGCGATGTGAAGACAATCATATTTACCTCAGATAACAGAAGCGATTTTGATGAGACCGCTACTAATGTGAAAGAAGGCCTTGGAAGTCTCTTTTGTGGATTACTACGACCAAACATTTTAGCTGGCTTTTGGAAGCGAGCATAAATAATCTGATACATTGGCACAAACAAATACCAAGAACAACATACCTTGGTTGTCATGTGCCTCAGCAATATGCCCTTTTGAGTTTTCATTTGTTGCCTCATGTTCCACAATCTTAACATTTTTTTCCCGATATAAAGTGATACCGTTTAGGTGAATCATTAATTTGTAAATTTGGGGTCATTGTATCATTTTCCCGATAAATTTTAATAATTCATCCTTAGTGATACACTTATTGATAAATTTGGTGATTGTAGCTTGTTTGAAGGGTTGACATTGCTTTTTCTCGTTAATTATGTATCAGTTGTGATGAAGTGATGATGAGAAAAATATAATTGATATGATGAATTCCATATTACGGTGATACAAACATTTTGCATCAGGCTAAATTCTACCTATAATTTATATATTATAATGTTGTATGACTTGAGTGTGCATGCAATAGAGCAGTTGCTCATATGGTGTAGATTAAAAGATAAAAATTGAGTTTGATTGTATTATTATAAGATTGAGATTGATTTATAAGAAGTTGATGAGTGTATTATTATCAAATCGATGATTTAGGTTACATAAAATTGATAAATCAATTAACTACTCGTGATATTTTATTTATTTTTTAAAATTGAGATTTGTCATTTAGGTTAATTTTTCTAAAAATATAAATTTAATTTTTTAATAAGTAATTCTTATTTCAAATTTTACAAGATCAGAATCCACGAAACCGTAATCAAATTTCTAATTTCTAAAAGAAATTAGACATGCAGCGGACAGCAAAGTACGTACGTGCAGTTGGCCAAGTTGACAGTTGGAGACACAACAGTCAGAGAGAGAGAGAGAGAGAGAGGTCGGTACCCCACTTGTTCACTTCGAAGGGGAGACCGCCGGCGGACGCCCGCTGGTGCACTGTCGCTGGTGGGGGATGGGGTTGGGGTGGGGTGGCGTGGGATCAACGATGTGGCCGCGACACCGCCCGCGCCGCCTTCGGATCACTTCCCACCTCATTTATTCCCCTCCCCTCCCCTCCCCCGGCGGAAGCAAACGGAGTCAGGTGAGGTGAGGAGGCACGGGCGAGAGCTACGCGGTGTCATGCCAACCCACCCACCTCCACAGGAACAGCTGTTCCCATGAAACATCTCTCTCCACCAAAAACCTGGATATTAACATTTATTATATTAATATTACTCTTAGAATATAAAAAGAATATTTATGTATTTATAATTCTGTAGCAAGCAAAAATCATTTAAAACAAAATAGGCATAAATTAATAAATCAAGTATTATCCTTAAAAATAATTAAATAAATAAACTAGTTCTAAATATTGTTCAAAAAGTAAAGTTATGTAATAATTTATAAAAGATATAAATATATGATGTGGTATTCATATATTAAGATGGTATTGCTATATTCAAAATATATAGTATTTTATAATATATATTTTTAACATGTTCTCTGGCATTTAACTTTGCTTTTGCCTTTTTGCCATTTATCGTTAGTATTTAGTGTTACTCTTACAATAATAATAATAATAATAATAATAATAGAGTGGTTGACAAAGTGAAGAAAAGGGTTCTCCAGCGAAATGAACCAAAGAAATTTAATACGATGGGAAGAGAGAGGTCGAAGGCGTGACCGAGAGGCAATCAAAGGCGGAGCTCCTCCACCTCCTCCGTACCGGATTCCTTAGGGTTTCGCCCTCCCTGCGGCAGCGCCGTGGTAATCCCAAACCCTTCCCCTCTTTCGAGTACGTTATTGATCTCTTATCCCCATGGTCTTGGGCATGAGTTGATTCGCTTTCTCCTATATCCCCTTAGACGGCTTTCTTCTTCTAGTAGATTGCTGTATGTTTTGGTTTCTTCCCGACGCGCCTTGGGGAATCATCGTGAGCTAGGGTTTTGTTCTAGATCTCTGCTTTCTATTAATTTTTCTTTTGTGGAATTGCTGAATTTTTTGTCGCCTTTTAACCTTGGGCCGATGATTTTTTGCTGAACCTCAGTATTTCATTTTACGAATTTATTTTTCTCTGAGTGCTGAATTCGGATTAACATTTTAGTTGAATTTTATTGTTTGGCAAGTTCTTAGGGTTTAGATTTGTGCTGTTTCTGTAAATTTTTGTGAGTTGCTCCTCGCAAATATGTCGTTTGCGCTTGAAAATTTTCTTCTTTCCTCTTTGTAATTGATTGTTGGGTCGATCATTTGAAGGTACAGGAAATTTGCTCTGCCGAATTTCCAAGCCCATTGCTGTATCTTTAGCTATGGTCATGTATATTTCCTGAGTGATGTTCCAAAATTTCTTTCCGCCTTGGCATGGCGAAAGCTGCTTCTTTCTTATTCTGGCTGCAATTATTTTGCTGGAATTGTTTGGGAGCTATATACATGGTGCTTGTGCCTTGTTAATAACTGCAACATTGCCATGGACTAGTGGCTCGTAATATTACGAGTTTAGGATTGAGCTAACCTCAATTTTTTCCAATTGAAATATTCAAGCTGCATCATAAATTACTAAGTGGAGGTTTTGACTTGGAAGTAGTAAGTTCCAACTGTGAGGTAGTTAAACCGGTAGGGTGTTGGTCCTTTCTTCTTGCAAACAAGTATCTCATGGTCGGTTAACATCAGTAGTCTTGGTGGCATTTGAAGCTTGATCCACTGCAACCTTGATGTCCAAGTTTGGAACCATAAAAACATTCTATATGGTAAGCATGGATTAGCGAAGATATACTTGGACCCTTCTGGTTGATGACGTATTACCTTCTCATGTTCCAAATGTATGTATGTATATATATGTGTGTGTGTGTATGCATGTATATATATGATTATGTCTTTTGTAACTAACCTCCTTATTAAACTATGTTATACATTGCAGAAAATGAGCTATGTCACATGTTGATGCTCCTATATTGGTTAGATGGCACACGTAGCAGCATGCTAAAAGGAATCGGTCATTAAAGATTTTAGCTACTGAGCCAGAATGACACTTGAAGATTTCTTTACTCTGACTGAGATGAGAGATGGGCTCTCAAGTCTTGGGAGGGTTGAAGAGCTGCTATCCATGATACAAAAGCTGAATGATTGTGTTACTGGTAACTTAGGTGACGCTATAAGACAATGGTCTACAGTTTCATGTGTTTTAGCAGCTACAGAAAATAAGGAATGTCTTAATGAATTTATTCAGTTAAATGGCCTTTCTTTTCTCAACCGCTGGCTACAAAAGGCACTAATGCTCAGTGCTGAAGCCAGTGGCCCTGTTGTGGAAGAACTGATCAGTTCGTCACTGACATTGTTTGAGAGGCTTTCTATTGACTTTAAAAGGGTAACTGACTCTGGTATTGGAATTGTTATTGAACTTTTACTTGATCACAAAAACATTCCAATTAAAGAGAAGGCTAGACTTCTCTATGATAAGTGGAATCTTTCAAGGAGTGATCACGTAAGTTGTTATGATCATAATAGAAGTGGAGCCAGTCAAAATGACCAGCATGGAGCTTCTGAGAATGTGCGCACAAGTGAAAATTCTATGAACTTAGTAAATCCAATAGTTGGTATTCCTTCATGCTCCACGGGTACTGTTGAAGAGAACTGTGAAGTGGAGCCTTCGGCGACTGAATTCCAGGTTTCTAATGCTACAGGATGCTCTGACAGTACCCTTCTTGATTCCACAAATATGGATGGGGCTCTAACATCAAATCAAGTTTTTTCTACTTCTTTGAATCTTGTTGGTTCAAATGCAGTTTTGGTAGACGTGAATTCATCGGGATCATACCTTGTTTCAAACTCCTGTCAGGAGAACTTGTCTGTCACAGAAGAGTCTCCTGTTTGTGTTGCTGTAGGAGAACCCTCCACTGGGACTTGTTCCCAAGATGGTCAGGAAAGAGATGGTCAGCACCATGCATCGGTGTCTAAAGTCAACACTGACAGTGTGAAAGAGATGAATGTGGATATCAGGGAAAGTCAATCATGCAAATTCAATCCAACAGAAACTTGCGGTAATTCTTCATCTTTTGCTTTTTCAGCTTCCATGAAACTGTCTGTGGATGCTGCAGAACAAACTATTTTGTGCAAGTTGGATTCTAACAATGGTGATTATTGTGCATCCAAGTCAATGGAAAATTTGCCAGAGGCTGGGACTTTTAACTTTGAGAGGGAAAAGTGCGTGATAACAGCCCAATCCAACCCAGCCGCAAATCTCACTGGTGGTTTTCAAAATATTTCTAGTTCTGCTAACTTCCTTAGCAGTGCAGGTGATCCTCAGTTATCTTGTCAAAGGGAGGGAGCCACAAGTGGTGTTGTTAGGGACCCTGATTGTGAGGTCAATTTGAAGACTAGCAAGAGCCATTTTGCAAGCTCCACTGATTTTTTAAGGGTTGTTGGGACCAAGGCCAATGACAAGACCAGTCAAAAGTTTCAACTCGGATTGGATTATTTGGATGATGCACTAGAGGTTGCAAGGCAAGTTGCTATAGCAGTGCAGCGCGAGGTAGTGGATTACAAAGAGCGATCTTGCAGCTCTCCTGAGGTTAATTTTGGAGAAAACACAGGTTCTCATAGCCCTGTTTCTGAAGAAGAGAAGCAGGATCAATCAGTAACCGAGGAGGTTGGTGGGAGTAGTTCATCAGCTGGAAATGATCATCACTCTGGGACCTCATCTCCTGAAAAGGTGTCAGAGATCACACAGAACATTTCTGTTCCAGAGAACTCTGAGCAAGATATAGAATCACTGAAGCCAAAAGTTCCTGCTCAAGAATTAGTTGGTAAGACCTTCACAAATGGATGCACCTTTGATCTGAATATGGATCTTTGCAGTGATGAACTTGAGTGCTTGATGAAGCCCATCATGAAAATCCCTGTCAGTGTGTCTGCTCCTATAGCTGTCATAGCTTCTTCAAAGGGAACTCCAGGGTTCCCTTTTACTCCTATCCGTCTTGGGAGTGAAACGGGATGGAAGGGTTCAGCTGCTACCAGTGCTTTTCGACCAGCATCTCCTCGAAGAACTCCAGATGGTGAAAGGACATTTTCTAGTTCAAAGCAGAAATCAAACTTTTTTGAAATTGATCTGAATGTGGTTGAAAGGGTGGATGAGGTGGCTGATGAACTCCTATCAGTGAAACAGGTGCCTGCTTCCTCTAGTCTGCCATCTGAAGATTCATGTGTCAAAGTCGGCTCAGGAAGAACAGAGAAGCTGAATCTGGATCTTAATCGCCTCGGAGATGAGGATGCCTCTACATGTCCATCCTCATTGTGGAAGTTGCACGTCCAGAATGGAGGGCGGCATCCATCTCCAGCTTCTTCATCATCTTCTAGACAGCCTTTGCTGAGAGACTTTGATCTGAATGACAACCCATGTTTCCCTGACACTGTTGGTTCTCACAACATTCATAAATCATCTTCTAAAGCCTCTGAATCCCGTGGAAAGGCAACACCTGATGGTCCGGTCATCAGAATTATGGGATCAAGAATTGCTGTTGAAAGGAAGGATAATACCAACCAAGTACAGCAGTCTTTTCCGCCAAATGGATTGCACATGGAACATACTGCAGTCGCGAATGCACCGGTTCCTTTTATAAACATGCCAACCCCTGCGTATGGGTACTCTGGACTTCCAACAGGACCTACAATGTCAGTTCCTCCAGTATATTATTCACCTGGGAGCATTTCTTACATGGTAGATGCTAGAGGTGCGACAGTTATACCTCATGTTTTTGTCTCGGGAGGACTTGGTGTACCATCTGCTAGGCCACACTTCCTTTTTGGTGCGACTAGCACGCACTCAGACGTGACTGGTTTTGGTTCTTTTCGATCTGGTTTTGACTTGAATGGTGGGATGACACCATTGGAAGGTGGGACCGGCGAAGGTGGTGGATTTAAACAGTTACTCCCGCAAGGGCATAGCAGTTGGTTGGAAGAACAAGCAAAGGCTGGTGCACATCCTAAGCGGAAGGAAGCTGATTCTGGTTGGGATTCGTATCCAATTGGTTACAAGAAGATGACATCGCGGCCATAGTGTTTCTACAACCATTAGGGTTTCTTTGTTATAAGAGAACGGTGGTTGCACACCTTTGCAGTGGAGGAAGATGGTGGGCCAACTCAACCATGCGGCATCGATAGATGGGCAAATAAGGTTAGAGTTAGTCTTAGTGGAAATTGAACGCCAATATATGGGTAGATTTGATTGGTTGCATACCTCCGACCTCATTTATTTTTAGTACCC
The DNA here is from genome assembly GCA_029747655.1 of Ensete ventricosum. Taxonomy (NCBI): domain Eukaryota; kingdom Viridiplantae; phylum Streptophyta; class Magnoliopsida; order Zingiberales; family Musaceae; genus Ensete; species Ensete ventricosum. The sequence goes on from JAQQAF010000003.1 coordinate 7,432,703, forward strand.
ATTGCACCCCTGGTGGAAGGTCCGTGCATTGTACATCTCATAAATACTCTTAACAACATAGAGAATGAGTCCTTGAGATTTGTTTTTGATTTCCTTGGTTGTCTTATTTGAAGTGTTTTGGTATCTTCTTGGAGCATGTGTTCCTTTAATGCGTTCCTACAGATGGTGATTCGTCTTGTGCCTCCATTTTTATCAGATGAACATTAGTTCACGGTACAAACGGTGCATACTGCCTCATATTTGATGCAGTGTGACTGTGATGTTACGAGATGCGTCGTTTCTCGTTTTCCGGGGATTCATATCGCTGCAGTTTGGTGTTCCTGTGGTTTTCCGGGGATTCATATCGCTGCAGTTTGGTGTTCCTGTGGTAGGTGTGGGATTAGTTTGAAGGGATCATGAGATTACTGTTAGTTAGTCGCAAGCTTATGTTGAAAGTTTGGTGTTCCTGTTCCAGGATGATTAGGACTTATGAGGAGATCAAATTTCTCGTTATTTAAAGGATTGCAATTTTTTGTACCTCCACAGACAGTCGGTTGTGTGAGAGTTTGATTCATGTCGATGCAGGTGGAATAGAAATGAGAAAAGTGAGGAAGAGGAGAGGAATATATAGAAATAGAGAGGGAGAGAGAGGAAGAACTCAAGAACTCAATTCAGGTCCCAAATGGGAGTGGTATGCCAGCCAACACCAGTTGAGCGAGGTGAAATTGAATTCTTGGTTCGACGGGAAATTGATCATTTTTTTTTTTTTACTTAATAACGAGTATCTTACGAGAATTTTGAAAAAGTTGAATCTCTATGAGATAATTTACCAAAGATATATTTTTTTTTTCAAATAATTAATCCAATCTTTTATCATCATTAATACTTCTTTATATAAAATAATATATTTATTTTATATAAAGAATCTCGGTATTATCGTTCTTCCTTCTCATCTACAACAATCACATGTGACATTCAACAACGTTGTCGTCCATCATCACAAAAAACGTAACTAGAATATTGAATTATTACTTTGTCTATTATTTTTGTGATTTCATCGATAAAATTGTCGATGTTACGATAAATAAAATTAGATATTTTAATTCCATAATTATACGTATTCCAATTGAAACCTTTTATGTCTAGGAACTGAGATAACCATCCTCTATATGTACTGTTTTAGAAAGTCGAAAGTCAAACATTCCATCAAATATAAAAGAAAAAAAAAGAGAACGATCAGCAACAGCGGGCTTTTCCTTGGAGACGAGATCTCAAGTTGAATGCATCTGCTGATCCGACATCAACCGTCAACCGCGATTCATATCGAACAGATCACATGATATTTGAGTTCCCCGATCTGTTCTGATATGATTGATATTGGTCTTCGTGGGACTCGATGATGTATATATTTCTACACATACGGATTCCACAAGTCTGATTCAGTCAACCTCAACGGGGGTTTGGGCTACTCAAGACACCACCGCGTGCTTGCGGCAAGAAATAGGTTTTTAGTGAACTGTTGTACATCGATATCTCAGTAAAGAACCTGCGAGTGCGCATCATCGCCTCCAGACTTCCACAGTTCAAAGATGTCGGCATGCGAACGTACCGTCCGCCTCGTGAGTAGGGAGCAGATGCCTGCCTGCATGAATGCCGGCGCTGCAATGGCCCAACACGGCGTGGCGTTCACGTGCATGATCGCAGGCAGAACGGGTGCCCTGGATGTGGTGTGGCGAGAGGTTCAAGGCAGGTGGAGCAGCTGCAGCGCCACCGCGACCGCAAAGCAAAGGAGGCCTCGGCTCGGTGGCCGACCAGCGCGATTCGTCGAGCTCAACAGCGGGGGCATCGTGTTGTTGATCAGCGGCAGGCCTCCTGCCATCTGATTCCCGTAGCCCATGGACTTGAGACTGCAATGGGTTTTGATGTTGTCAGACTCCACGCGTCATGTCATGAGCTCGGAAAAAGGAGGGAGGAGAGAGATGGCGGCTACCTGGTGGTGCTGGGGCAGAAGGTGACGGTGTAGCCGGCGGTGGCGGCGGTGGGGCAGGTGAAGGTGGAGGTCGCGTCGTCGTAGGCGTAGCTGTACGCCCGGGGGCACGCGTTCTTGAAGAACTGCGAGTACGCCGTCGGGCCGCACGTGCCGGGGCCGCCGAACTCGCCGCTGCAGCAGTACCTCGCGGTCCGGAACGCCTCGCACGCGCTCCGGCACGCAGCCGTCTCCCCGCCGGGCTGCGCCACCCGCAGCTCCGCGGGGCACAACCCGTTGAGATCCACCAGGCACCCCGTGGGCCCACAGCTACCCCCGGGGGACCCGCTCTGCGGGACCACCAGCATGGGCACGTTGGATCCGTCCACGAGGCTGACGTCGTAGAAGTCGGACCCGCCGCTGCCGCCCAGGGTGAACTCGGCGAGGGTGGCGGGAGGGGCCGCGCCGCCCCCGGAGCACTCCACGGAGCCGGAGCCGCAGTCGCCAGTGGCGCAGGAGAAGCGGCCGGAGGCAGGGTCAGCGGCACAGATAGTGCGGCCCCAGAGGCGGCCGGACCAGGGGACTGGGGCGTCGAGCGTGCGGGACTCGGATGGGGCGAGGGCGAAGCCTGTGGTGGCGAGCGGGGCCGAGCCAGCGCTCGCGAGGACGCCCGGCCACACCGTGTAGGCGCAGTTGTTCGTCACCGTGAACGTAGCAGAAAGGACACCCGGCGAGGAACAAGACCATAACACCAATACAAGAAGAAGGAGAGAAGAGGTGGATTGGCGAGGTGGAAGCATCGTCCAATTTCTCGTCGATAGACCAACCTGCATGTGTGTATATATATATATATATATATATATATAGAGGAGGTTGGCATCGGATCCATCAGAGCTTGCACCATAAAATTCTCATGGCCGGTGGAGTCGAGGACGAGGCGCAGAAATATTTTATAGCCATCTCGCCAATTATATATATTCTCGACTTGGTACTACTTACTACTTGGGAAGAGAGCAGGAGAATCTTACCCGTCTGATCGTCATCTGCTCACATCTCAACCGTGCATCAATTTTAAAAGCAGTGTTGTTGGATCACAGCGTATGATAAGGTGGATCTCGCAGAGACGTGAGGGAATAGCCACTGCACCGACGGACGCAGTTGGATTGGATCAGATGACACCTGAGGAAAAGCATACATACGTCATGTCAATGTTGACTTGCCCTTTTAGCAAAACATGAAATCATCCATCCATCCGGTTGGCTTCCTTGCCACCCAAATGGTTGGTTGCATATAGAAAGAAGAGCATGCATGTTAGAGGAAAAGATGGAGACATGGTGGTGGTGCCTTTGGCGGGGGAAGTTAGTGCTGCTTCAACTCGCACATTTTGGCAGTTGGATTGTTGCAAAAGAGATACATACCTTCTTTGTTTATGTTTGTCCTCATGCAAGTAGCTCAGACGAGGAGACGTCTCTTGTGCAAGTTTGCTAAATCTCTCGTGGCCAATCTCTGTTAAGGTGGGACAGGGGGTTACCATTGATTACCTTAAATGAGGTATCCATAAACAAGTAAGAACACGGCCAAGTAAAACGACAATTACACACAGTTTGTGATATCATATTAATAAATTTTTTTTAAAAAAATTCCATTTTTCGAATTTAATATTCTCTTACATTTTTTACAATGTTATTTTAACCAAAAAAAATGGGTATGATCATACAGCGGTGTTAGGAGTACATACCGAGGGTTGGTGACAGCATCATAGGAAGTGATGAGAGCGGTGGTGGATCATGTCGGCAAGTCTCACATGGGACGGTGCTGGATCTTGTGTAACTGCATTACACGTCAATCATTGTCACCAACGAAGCAAGCTCAATTTGCTTTTTAGTAGGATATTTGAAATGGCATCCTGTGTTATGTCAGCTTATTACATACATACTAACACATAGCACACTGTTAAGTATCAGGTCCTTTTTTGTAGTAATAATATTGCATCATCATATTGTAAACATCCTGAAATAAAATTGATGCTATAAGAAACAATGTGATGCTTACCTGGGCCAACTAGTCCATATTATTTATTGGGTGACTGGGGAACGGAAGCTGAACAATGGTGGTTACTTCTCTTTACAGATAACGGGCAAAGATTAAGCTAGCAGCAACCAGACTAAGCAAATTCTAGCAAGTTGGCAGATGAAAGAATTCCAAAATCTACCAAGCATATCAAATTGATGCATATTTATATACAACTCAAATTCGCTTCAGTCAAACTAGGAAATCAAATTCACTTAGTCAATTGCATATTTATATACAACTCAATATCTTAGGAGACACAATATTGGAAATAAGAGATGCTGTTTAACCACATCACACACACAAACAAAAAAAATGAAAGGCTCATGTACAGAGGAAGCTAAATCTTCTTAGATAAAGATCATGGAAACAGGATTTATAATAATTAGGTCTATGTATAAATCATGAGACTCTTACAGCATCTATTTCTGGTGTAACCATAAATGCCCGATATGGTTGCCAAGGGTGAATAGGTCACATGAAAGCCCAAACACATCTCAACTATGGATATAGAAAGCAGATTGATAACAACATTTAAAATAATACTTATATGGACGTCAACCATATTAAATGAGACATCTAATGAGAAACAAGTATAAATCAGATTTAAATGCATGATTTATGCAACAATAATAATAAAATCATAATTCCCAACTATTTGAGAGCGACAATATAGATCTCTTATTGTCATTAAGGCATGTAAAAAATCATGTCTAGTTACATTCAAAGTGCTTAAGTCTTTATTTATAGTTTCTATTAATACTTTGTTTAAACTGATTATATTATTTTTGTGTGATAGATTGATTGACATTAAAGGATATCCAAATACAATATAAATCGGATCTCAATTCCATTTGGGTATCCAAGACTAATTTTATAGTCTTATCAAAATTTGTACCAATATCTGGATAAAATGTGCACTATATACCAAAACTGATTTTAAAATATCTGAATCTGGCACCATCTAGATTTAAATTCAATTTGAAACTGATACTATCTGTGAGAAATAGTATTAACTATATTTGTGAGCAATAGGCTGATCCAGCTAAAGAAATCAGCCGTAAAATAAAGATAGAATAACTTGAAAAATCAACATCGCCAAGAAAATATCAGGAGATTACTTAACAGTCATTATGCAAGCCTAATAAGAAACAAAAAGATATTTTTAGCTGAATTTTGGTATTATCTCCTACAGATTTTTTTTTCCTGTACTGCAACTTGGAAGAATCAACAACCCAATTTTTCTATCTGAATACAAGAAAATGAAATCTTAAGGCTGTAACAAATGGATTTATGGAAACAGAGAACAAAGGTGGCACCGGAATGAATAAACCACTTGTTTCGAGCAAGAATGAACGGGAGTCATCGACTAGAGTTACTGAGCGATCTCCGCTCTATGACTCTAGCTTTCACTTCTGCCTTTTCTCTTGTTTCGAGTTTTGAGCCTTTTAGGGAAAGATGAGGGTATGAACTAACATAGTGTTGTCAGATTCTTACAACTAAATAGAAATAATAAGCTAGTCTTGTATCTACTACATATCATTGTTTAACGAAATTAGGCATAGATGGCAGGTCTCTTGTACATGACCTAAAAGAGAGAACCAACAGACGATACTCCCAGTCCATCTAATGTAGTGCAAGAACCTTAGTTGGAGCCCAAATCAGATTCTTATAACGATCACGGTAGAGCATATATTCTTTCTTCAGTAATCATGACTTTCCTATAACAATCACAGTAGAGCATATATTCTTTCTTCAGTTATCATTGACTTTTCTTAAAACTAATGCCACATAATAGAACACCAAAGTAATAAGCACACCAGTAAGAATAGAAATCAAAACAGTTCAGGAAAGAGAAGCAAGACACAACAACAGTGACAATAACAACAAAATCATAAGTCGTAGCTATTCGGGGTTGACTAAATGGATTTTCTGCCACTATTGAGATCGGTAAAATATCATATGCTTAGTTAGGTTCAAAGTACTTACATCTTTATTTATAGTTTCTACTAAAATCTGTTTAGGTCTTCCTCTACCTCTCCTCGTACTACTAATATTAATTATTTCAAGAAAAGGACAAGACACAACAAGCTCAAATGGAATTCACTTGACAGTATTTATTAAAACAATCTATACATATTTTTAAGTAAAAAAATTGATAATCATGTAACATTGCACGTGACAAATTTTTACATATTTCAACACAGCAGTAAATTTGATACTGAATAGCCAAAGCAAATTACACAAAAATATTCCAGCCACCTGTATCAGAACTGATTGGAGAAACTATGTTTCATGTTAAATATCAAACATCATGAACAAGCACAGCTGCCATTACTTAATGAGAACTCGTCTTAAATCACAACATGTCATGGTCTGATCTAATGAGGTAACTAATTCATTAACTTGATGAACATTTACCCAAGGTTCGCGGTATCATACTGTACGGTGTACCGAGCTCAGCTCGCTACAGTATGGTATGGGCGTACAGACCGGTATTCCCGGGTGTATCGAGCGGTATGCCTAAATTAATAATTTATGCCTCTGTAACGGTATTTGGCCATTATAGGATTAGTAATGAGCGAAATCGACCGTTAGTATCCTGTAATGATTGAAATCGATCGTTATTGTCCTGTAACGATCAAAACCGATCGTTCTCATCTTGTAACGATCGAGATTTCACCTAGCACAGGTCGATAACAGTCGATTCGCCTGGTACAATCGATAACAATTGAAATTTCGATCGTTACCAACTGTTACTGGTTAGTAACAACATTTCAACTGTTATCGACCTTGTAACAGTCAAAATCGACCATTACCGACCCTATAACGATCAAAATCGACCATTACGACCTTGTAACCGTCGATTCTGACCATTACCAATCTTGTAACAATCAATTCGATCATTACAGGGTCGGTAACGGTCTACCTTTCGAACGTTAACGACTGTACTGGGCTAAACAACGATACCGCCCAGAACCGGACGATCCCCGTAACGGTGTGCTGGCGAACCGATATGTACCACCTGTATCGGGTGGTACATAACAGTACAGTAGACCTTGCATTCACCATGGATCCAAAATACTTAAATTCAAGTTAATACTACTACACTCACTTAGCTCATTCATCAATTTAATTCTTCTCACATACTGATGCAAAACCAAACTGCAGCAACAATCTCTCTCACTTAAAAGGCTTGATGTCCTTGTCGAAGTCTAAACATGAAATCAAACCCAGGTAAGCTACACATGAGGCCTAGCCCAACAGAATAAGCTAGCTCCATCTTGTTATGTACACCTCTAACCTCATCCATGGATAAGTCTTTCCTATTTGGTTCCTCAAAATGCCCAATACTAAGTTAACTCTAATATTATGTCACGATCTAATCTGATGGATAAATGACTCACTAACTTGATGAGTATAAACCACCAACCTAAGGTTCTCATGCACAAGATAATACTACTAGACACATCCAGCCGATAAACTGACTGAATTTTTTACCCACATCCGATGCATCCAATGTATCTGATGTATCCGATGTAGAACTAAAATGGGATGCAACACAGAATGCAAGCACAGGGTGACAGTACGCATATTCATTCATACAATTCATACTTTTTAGCGTAGCTTGTACCACTCAGAGTTCCAGACCAGTTTTGTCCAATAGAGCATCAGATAAATGCATCAAGAGGAAGCATATTTAATTAATATAATATTTCTATTAGAATAATGCTACTGCAATATAACCTCTGATTCATAAGCAGAATGTACGACAATGAAACACCAATAAAAAGCTGACCGGTTATTTAACCCAGACATCACCAAACAACTTTATCAATGAAAATCTCCGTAACAACAACCATCATGACACAAAGGCATGACAGTAAGCATATCATCCATCAAGACAAGTAATCATCAAGAATTCCTGTTAAAGCATCCCACAACTTTACACAAAATATTATCATTGATCGAAAGGGATCCAACAACAGTTACATCATTCAAAAATCAAGAACAAGAGGTAACTTACAAGCCAAAAAGAAGTCACAGTTCAACTGCATAATGCAAAATCATAATGACAATAACATGACAGTTAAATTTAATGGAAAGAAGATGCAACAAGAATGATATATAGAGAAATGTAGCAAAGCAATTACACGAGCACATAAGTAAATATCTGAAAAATGAGGCAGAAAAACATATAATGCATCCGAATTTTGTTCAGTAAACCCCAAGGCAGGCAACAATCCATCAAAATCAACAGAAGAACAGAACACGTCCATATCCTTTGCAGATAGGGAAAAAACATTAAGCCAAGCACAACAAAAGAGTACTACCAACTATCAATAAAAGGTGGAACAAAAGAAATTTAAGGGAAAGTTTGAAAGTGATTAATCCTCAGTTCTTGCCAGGGTATTCCCTAGTGAAGTGCCCGATCTCGCCACAACTGTAACAGGATAGCACCTCCACCATCAAACTGTCCATCTCCGCCTCCGTGGCCACGATAGCGATGCCTAGCAAAATGCAAAGAAAGTAAGCCAAAGCTTGAAAGTGGTTGATCCTCGGTTCTTGCAAGGGCATTCCCTAGCAAAGCGCCCCATCTCGCCACAACTGTAACAGGACAGGTTGCCGCAAACACCTCAACTGCTAAACCTTCCATCGCCTCCGTCGCCCTGATAGCAATCCATAGCAAGATGCCGCCTCTCACCACAGTTATAACAAGCACCACCACCTTCGCCGCCATTGTAACAATCTCTAGCGATATGCCCTGCCTCAACACAGTTATAACAAGCTCCGACCGCCACCATCGCTAACCCGGTAGTCCCAGCATACCCACCCTCCAGTAGCAATCACTCCGGCAGCCGCCGCCACCTTAGATGTCAGATCCGCCGGGTCCGGTGACGTCGACGGCCTTGATGGGTCCATCGTCGACCTCGGAGACCACGAACGCTCACAGCGAAGGTCCGGTACACCTGGTCCTCAATGGAGTAGCGATGGACGAAGAGGTCCTCCTCTCCGTCGTCCGGCCAGACGAAGCCGAATCCCTTGGTGCCGTTGAACCAACTTCACTGTGCCCTTCGATCGGCAGCTTGCCAGCACCATCGGATCGATCGAGCCGATCTCGAACACGACGAAGGAGCCTCCCCTCGTCACTCCATCTCCCGGTCGCCATATAACGAGCGAGCGAGACCTGCGAGGCGAGAGGGACACCGTCGCAGAATGCTGACCGTCGGATGGGATAAGCGATGGGTGATGACGGGGGAAAAATAACGCCTTGATTGATGATGGGTTCTTCGAAGTGGCACGAAATGTCATTACATCAAATAGCATACACGCATTTGAATATAAGATTTATTACTTATATAATAATATACTGACCACCTGATATCTTAACAGAGAATTGTTTTAAGATTAATTTTTCATTCCTTTGTGAATTAACCTTATTCTACTAAAGAATACAGAATAATTGAATAATTAATTTTCCTACTTTAGATGCAGCATATCTTAACAGAGAATAGGGCTCTTCCTATGTTAAAATATTACATATGTCCTTTCAATTATTCTGAAGAAAGCTGCGATGCCTTCCACATGCTTTGGCCTGCCATGGTTCAATGAAGAGCGACAGCAGCTACAGTCGAGTTTTGGCCACCAGCAATGGCCGCCTGATACCTTTCTCATACACAGTGATGCAAAGTAATGGCGAGAGACAAGGAAGATGGAGGATCCCATGCCACGCTCACATGCAAACACAAGTGGGATTTCTCTTTTTCCCTGTCCATGGACATGCTCTCACAGTTTCTTGACTTGCTCATCTGTAGTATTGTGATGAGATTATTTGACTCTTAACTGCATTGTTCACCTACCAGATTTTATGGGATTATTTGCTTTTGTGTATTCCAATCAAAATGGTAGAAAGAAAAAACACTAGATTTCCCTTCCAGAATCAAGCAACTGCAGATCTTAGAACGAGGAGCAAAATGAACAAGAAAACTAAAAGAGGAGTGGCAAGATAAGGAAGCTTCTATTCCTTGTAACAACATTTAATTGCAGGACAAGGAGGGGAATAGAAGGTAGAAACTTGCAGGAGAAAACAGCAGATTAATCTGATCACCTGGTGCAAAGACATGGTAAGACAAATCTGGTCTACTTCTGTACCTAATATTACACTTCCATGGCTATGGTGTGAGTGGAAAAAGGAAACTAGAGTGAAGATACTGGATTTAGTGATCTCACCACTCCTGTGGATGTCTTGGTGTACTGTCTCATGATTCTTGGAAACCAGAAACATGACATTAGATTGTGCACTGACATAAAACAGCTCCTGATTTATGACTCAGTTTTAGATGAAAGTAATGAAGTCAAATGGCATCACAAGGAAATATTTCAGCAGATATATTATGAATAACGGAGCAAGTAGAAACTAAAGAAGATAGGAAGCATACACAGAAGGCATGGAAAAGTCTCTGAAATCAGAATCAATAATGAATTGAGCAAACTATATATCAAAAAATTGGGTGTCTGTACCTAAGACCTGTACAGAATGATTCACCACAAGAACCCAGCAAAGCCAGTATCATAATGATGTATTTATTACCTGATCAGATGGAGCAAAGCTGCATGCAATTTGTGTTTTCTGAGAAGCCAAGTCTGGTCAAAATTTAGTCTGATTTATTTGAAGAAGAGTGACAGATTGGCTACAGAGAAATCTGGATGCCTTTCTAGGAATTGAACAGCCAGCTTCGGCTGAGAGCTAAGACATGCCAAATATCTAACTTTTCTTTACATGTAATCAAAACAAATCAAAGATCATAATGATTCTAAGGGTTTAATATGAAGGCGAAGTGAGGCTAAGCATATGCAATATGGTCACATGACCCCCAATCTCTCCAGACCCCTAGTTAGTGAAACTCTGGAATGCTTAATTGGTCCATGTCATTAAACAGACTATATGGACAAATATTTCGGAAATAAAACCAGCATCCCCAATGGCCAATTCATGCTCTACCAAAGTTTCTCGATAGCTAGCATGCCCAAACAGCAAAAGAGTTTCAAGCACAAAAACAACAAAGAATTGAAAGCCCTCTCTGTCGAAGCTTTTCATGTCTAAATGATACAATATGCAGTGACAAGTTACAGAAAGGAAGAACATGCTAACTGGAAAACCTGAAGTCGTTTGATATGTAGTGGACATCATACACAGTAACAAAAGCTTCACTTAACATTAGTTCACCATTGAAAGCAGCTAATATACGTTATCAGGCTTGAAAAGTTAGAACATGCTACCTCCAAATAGTTATCTGCTAACACAAACCAATATGGGCTCCACTCTTTCAGCTGACGAAATCCTTGACTAGGGACAAACAGTTTCCCCACGACCAAAATTCCCAAGCTAACCATGAACCAAACACATTCAACCACTTTGATGAACAAGTTTACGGAATTCTTTGGTGTGACCTTAAGAATGCATATAGAAGCAACCTTGAGGCATGTTCATTCCTGGACCTTCAGAAAAGATGCACAGAGCTGGCCCTGGTGTTCTTTTTCCTCGCCCATCAAACCCTTGCAAGAGTGTTTTCCCTAGACTCAATGGTATCCTCTACGACTTCTTGATTGATAGAGCTCCAACCTGACCTTTGCCTCTGGCAATAAGCTATCCACCTTTGGGTCCTGAACCATGTACCCCTGTTTGGAAGCCCACTCAAGCACCGTGAGAACCTCAGCCTGCGCCAAATCCTCACTATCAGGCACATGAAGCGCAATGTAGCACAACAATATCAATGCCGCAATCTGAACCAGATGTTCACCAAAATACACCAGCTGAACCAGGTGTTTTGACCCTCCCTCATTGATGATGGCTTTTGAATGATCGAGGTGGAGGTAGTTTTCAGTGCAAGCAAATTTGGTCAAGGCACTGACAGCCTCCTTTGAGACGACCATCTCCTGCTCATCAAGCAACCGGACCAATGGCGCTATAATTCGGGTCTCTGTTGCCCGGAATGTCCTTGACAAGCAGCCCAAGGCCACAATGCAGGGAACAAGAAGGTCATCATAGTCAGCCTTCTCTACAATCCTCAGAAACTGGTCGACCACTGCCCGAGCAGCTGGGGAACTCGGCTTGAATGCTGAACGCCTGAGATCGGATTGCTGCTCCGCCACACGTGCAATTTCCATTAGGGCCATGGCCGAATTGTACTGGACTTCGTCCGTCCCTTTCTCGAGGAGCATTGCAAAACAGAGAAGAGCCCTGGACTCGGTGATGCTCTTGCAAATGGCCGGGTTGCCCTTGGCGAGCTGCCACAGGGCCTTTGCGGCCATGGCCTTCATGTAGGCTTTGGTGGCCGGGTCCTCAAACTCCCGGCCCTTGATGCTGGTCCCCGACAAGGTGACCTGACGCTGCTTGCCGTTGCTGCTGGCGTGCGGGTTGTGACTGCTGGAATTGTGCGGGACCTTGTTGGATTTCACGGCCATGGTGGACTGGATCACGGAGTGCATCTGATTCGTGTTAGCGTTCTGGTTCTGGTTGGCGGTAGGATGCTTGACCATACCTTGCTCGGAGCTGTCCATGGCCACCGACGCATTGGCGTCGTTCCTGGCGGCAGCGGTGCTGCCGCTGCTGTTGGCCATGACGACGGAGTGGATTGATATGCCCTTGGAGGGGATAGTGTACTTGCTGTGCTCCTGGAGGGTCTCAAAGGCGAGGTGGCTGACAAGGAGGCGGACGACGTGGTTCTGGGCGAAGACGTCCTGGCACTTGGGGTGGCTGGCGGCTAGCTCGGAAACGGCCCAGGCGACCATGGCCTGGACCTTCATGGGTCCCTCCTTGAGGACCTTGGTAAAGGTGGAGCAGACGCCGACGAGGACCATCTGCTCGACGCTCTCCGGGTCGCGGGCGAGGAGACCGAGTGCGTGGGCGGCGCTCTCCTGGCCGTCGAGGCGGCCCTCCTTGATGAGGCGGAGGAGGGGGCCGACGCCATCCTCCTCGATGATGAGCTTGCCGTAGCGGTCGTTGTCGCGGGCGAGGGAGACGAGACTAGCGGCGGCGTCAGCGCGGGCGTCGAGGGAGCCGGTGTGCAGGGTGGCGATCTGCTCCCAGATGAGGAAGAGGATGGGTTCGTTCTGGGCGATCGGTGGGAGGCCGAGGTGGATGTCGCCGTCACTGTCGTCGGAACCGGCGGAGGCGGAGGAGGAGACGCGGATGAGCCAGGAGACGTCGCCGATGGAGTTGTCGAGTTGGGTCGACATCTTCTTGAAGGCGGCTGCGGGGATGATGGTGAAGACGCGGCGGACGAGGCCGTGGGCGCGGCATTTGACGACGAGGGCGAGGGCCTTGTCGAGCACCTGCTCGGTGTCGTTCATGATTCGGCGAGCGGGCCGCTCGTACAGCTCCGCACGGGCCGCCTGCCGCAGCAGCCCCGCCAGGCGCTCCGTCTTCGCCTTCAGCTCCCCGCACTCCTGCTTGAACGAGTGCGCGAAGTCCGCCAACTTGCTCACCTGGTCCGCCAGCTGGATCGGCTTCGCCAATATCTGCTTTACCCCGCCATCGCCCATCATCTTCTCCTAGCTTTCCTTTGCCTTCCCCCTCTCCTCCTCCTCTTTCTGCTTCTGCGGATCAAATGACGGATACGATTTCACCAAAACGAGGGGACTTTTTCATGTCCCCTCCCTCTGTCAGTTCCTGTTCTTCGCCTCTGGTGTCAAGAGAGGGGGAACGAATTGGTACCGGAGGAAATAATGGGCGTTCCGGCGAGGTTGACGGGAAAAGACACCAAAGCCTTCGTCTTCTTCCTCCCCCTCCTCCGCCTCCGCCTGAGCCTACTTGTTTGCCTTTCTTTGCAGAGCCTACCGCGAATTTTGCTCCGCATCACAACCCATCCCCCCGTCTTCCTCCTCTTCCTCTTCCTTTTCTGCGTGCATTTATGGTGTGATATTATTAGCAGGAGGTTATTTCCATTATAATCACACCAACTTGCGGCTGTTGTCTATAAGCCTCCTTATTTAGATCCAATTAGAAGAGCCAACAAACCTAAAAACCAACCCACCTCTCTCGTAAGCATGACATCATAATTTTTTTTTTATTTTTTTAAACTTCGATTGTTTTAGTTTGTTACTGTATAACATCCTTATTTTCTAAAATATGAGATTTCCTTGCCTCTATTGTTTACATGATCACTTATGTCGATTATGTTTTCACCTTTGTCTGTCATATAGCCCTGTCTTCACCCTGTTTTATCATCCCATCATCAACTTGAAATAAAGAGAATTAGTGATCGTGACACATCGTGTTAGGTGTCACATATGCCTCCTTCCCAAGTTATCATGCTCCTTCAGCGTGGGGAAAAGCGATGGATTGTTCCGGAGTTATCATGATAGTTTTTTATTCTTATTTCTTGTTATTATTTATGCTTTCTTGTATGTAATATATTCGGGGTACAAAACACTACCATCAATTTTATTTTTATTTATTGTTGGTATTTTTATTTTATATTTTTATCATGAACACTCATAAATATTTTTGGTTGTGCGACAATGTGCAAAGGGATAATAGTCAAAAATAACCTTATTCTCATGTACGATGGATTGATTTATAGTCGACAACTCAACAATATGAAATGTTAGTCGTATCGATACTTTAGAACCCCTTAGGGGGCACCAGATGGATATAGCTTTGGGTATATGTGAGAGGGGTGTTGCAACATATTTAGTGTGTTCGCTTTCTATTCAATGAAAATATTAGTGAATATTACGCATTCATCTATATTCATAGCATCCTTTGTGTGTACAAACCGTTTTAGAGACCCTTTTATGCCTAATAAGTGCTAGTTATTTTAAATCTCATTTATCTTATTTTTTTCATAAATTACTCACATGTTCATCTTTATACTTTTTTCTTCATTTTGCATGTACTTTGTGGACTACATGGCACCAAGGTCTATGCTAACTCTTGCCAATAATATTGCTCAAGCTTAGACAATCCTAACTAAGAATATGACAAGACTAAAGAAAACGATGACCCCTTTAATGCGAGGGGTTCAAAATTCAAGAGGTGGAAGACGAGATGCCCTACTCAAAGATGATAAAACAAGAGGCATTCAAGGTGAAAGTAAAAAGCGATATGATAGTTTAGTTATAATATGGGATGTGGCAACAAGGGGGAGGGCCTTAGTAATACCTCAACAATAATAGATGAAAATAAAGATGAGGACATGAGAGGAAGGACATGAGTACTATTATTTTTAACAAGATGTGATTTATGAAAATATTTAAAAAAATTAAAAATTATGTTTGAAGAATAAAATTGAACTAAAGCCGAGATCAAGTATTATTTCTAGATTTTTTTTCAATAATAAATCGAGGCCGAGAATAGATCGATTTTTTCTCATCCCATTAGTCTGATCCGATCCGGTTAGATCGTGGATCCTCTATTTGGAGGAGGATAATAATAATAATAATAATAATAATAATAATAATAATAAGAGTACTGAAATTATATTGAACCATCCTCCGGCTACTACAAATAAATTATTATTGGCATGAGTTCGACATTACAATTGCTGTCATATCATAATAAGATCAATTCAAAATTTTAATTCATACTTAAAGTCGAAAACATGAAAATTATTGAAAAACTTCTGGAAAAATATGGTGTGCATAAAAAAATCATAAATCATAAAAGAGAATAATAATAATAATAATAATAATAATCATCATCATCATTAATCTTTCTAATGACGTTCTAAAGAGAGTTGCCCGCAGTCGGTGATGAGGACCTGCGTCTTGGTCTCGTTGCTCGTGAAGCCTATAGAGTTGGTCGTCTTCACCATCGTCATTCTAGCATCCCTCATTTTTTTATTTTTATAAAACTTATTTGTAATGTAAGAAATATATTTTATGTTGTTTATAAGACTTAGTTATAAAATTTAAAAAATTATTTGTAAAAGCCAAAGGACCTAATCGTAAATATTAATAATAGAAAGAATAAAGTATAAAATACACTAAACAATAAATTTTCACGGCCTCTACATTTCTTACTTCGTCCCTTAGGAAAACACAATAAGGCCCAAGTCGGTGAAGAGAAGAAAAAAAGAGAGAGAGAAGGAAGAGGAGAAGAATTGATTTGGGGTTTAGGGTTTTATTTGCTCAAGATCCATTTATTTTAGATCAAAATATTTTAATATAAGTATTCTATCCTCTTTTTCTTATTAATACTTTATCTTTGTTTTTTTGCCTTGATTACCAAAACTTTTTGAATAATTCAAGACTTGCAAATCCAAAATTTAGGATTTTGAAATATCTAAGTTAAACTTATATAACAATATTAACTTGTGATAATTTGTTGGTTTGATGATCATATATATTTTCACTCGTGTGAATTATGTTATGATTATTATTTAGTTGAGTTAGTTTTTAAATTTTATGAATCATCGAGTGATGTGATGTATAATTATAAATTGTACATATTTTATGTATATGAATTTTGAAAGTTTTAATGTTTCTAGATGTCCTCGAATATTTGATTGGATCCTGTATTAGAATTGATGATTATAATATTATATATTTTATGATTGGGTCACACCTCCTAAATGTGAATATTTGGGGGGCGTGATAGAGATGATATCAGAGCCCCCAACCTAGTATTTGGGTATGGTGAGAGGACCCGAGTAACAAACGATTACTTGTAGTTGAACATTTTGACCAGTGGTTAATGAGTGTACTATTGGTAACTTCCGACTCGAGTATTTTAATCGATGATTGAATCAAATTAAAATTATCAAGATAATTAGCTCATAAACCCGGATCGTGATAGTCATCTCCTCCACTACGCGTTCGAAGACCACCTGCTTGCCGTCCAGCCACGGCGCCTTCTCCATGCAGATGAAGAACTATTGTCCGTTCATGTCCCGGCCCCCGTTCGCGAACTTGCCGCCGTAGATCGACTCCCACTCCCGTGCCGTCGTTGTGGGCGACGTCGCGGCCCTGGCACATGAAACCCGCCGGGGTGGTCACCCGGAGGAAGCGCGTCCCTTTTGTAGAGTGCAGCGGCTTCCCGGTGCGCCCCACGCCCCTCTCCCCGGTGCACAGCGCCCGGAAGTTCCCGGCCGTCTTCGGCACCACGTCTGACCGGTGCATCGTTGTACCGGTGACGTCGAAGACCACGCGAGGGCGACGGTTCACCATCGGAGGAAGTAAAGCAGACCGGATCACTTGTCTGTCGTTTTTGTCTCGATGGCGTTCGTTTGGTTATCATACTCCCATCTTCGAAAACCCTTAATAAATATAAACTCGATTTAACCCAACGCTAGTAACTCTATATTGAGGCTGTGTGCTAACACAGTTACCATTTGCACGCTCCTCGCATGGATGCCTTGGGATTCCAAGTTGTCTTATTGCATCGAATCGCAAACTCCAACATGCTTTAAATGAATGATGTGACTTTGTCACTTGGCTTGTTTTGTTTGACATCAGTTTCCATCCTCGTGAATAAATGTGCTTTTGGGGTGCATAATTTTTTTAGATTCCTTTTTTTATTTATAATTTCTCAAACAATTAGTAAAAAATATTATTTATAATCCTTTTAATTCTGTTTTTATCTTTTTTTACCTTTTTTTTTTGCCTTCTGGTAACCCCCCATATTACCTTACTGTTTTTGCCTCTTCTCTACTTAGCAATTTATAAAGACTCGAGATGTGATATCTTTTAGGTTAATATGGTTGACTAAAAAATTATATCTTCTGAACTACATAATCTATTTAACCTATGGTGTCAAAGTTTGAAATAACATATTTAACCCTCTAAATTTAAATAAATATATATATTAAAAAAATAGGTTTGACATATTGACCTTTTTTTTCACTATTTAAGTCAACAATTATCTGATAAACTCAAGCTAATCACCACTAACCATGATTGTCAATGAATTTAAAAATATATTTAATTTTTATATGTCCATTTGCAATTTAGGAACATAATTTAGAGGTTCAAATAGGAAAAGTAACTAATTTACAGTGTATATATATCTATTACATATGTAACATTATCAACATAGTTAGTCAAATGACAGACACTAACGACAATATTATACTTGCAAGTTTTTCAGTTTGCTAGATGTATATTAAAAGGTATAAGTATAAATATACTAAAATTTGAGGTGTATGTATCTATATATGTATATATTAAAATTAGATTAAAAAATAACGATAAAACTGCCAAATTTTGAGGTGTATATATCTTGTCCAAAAAAAAAAAAAAAAAAAAAAACCCCGCAAAGAGGGTGAAAAAGAGCATTAAAGAGGCGTGCCACATTAAAGTCGTCTCTTTTCCTCTGAACCTGCTGATGTAAGTGAACGGCACCGCATCGTATCTTTTAAGTCTTCCCCGTCTTCATTCCCCCATCCATCTCCGTCGAGCGACGCCTCTCGTTTTCTCTTTGTGAGATCGGATTGCGAGAGAGAGAGAGAGAGAGAGGGATGGAGAGCAAGATGAGGAAGGGACGGGCGCGGCCGATTAGGGCGGTGGTGGGATGGGTGAGGCGGCGGTCGCCCAAGGTGAAGGCCTCACTCTCCGTCATCGCCGGCATGGCGACGCTCGTCTTCCTTCGCTTCATCGTCCACGACCATGACAAGATCTTCGTCGTCGCCGAGGCCGCACACGCCCTCGGCATCTCCGTCCTCATCTATAAGCTCATCAAGGAGCGGACTTGCGCCGGTGCGCCCTCCCTCCCCTCTCCCTCTATGCCACTTTCCTTTTTGTTTGATTCATGCGATCTCGAAGCGGTGAGTAGGTAGGTGTTGGACATACTCAATTTAATTAGAGATACACTACTCGCGATAATTTGAAATGCATAGCAGATTTTAGTTGGGGTTTTAGTCTGACCAATTTATTGATGATGCTAGGGTGTCAGTCTGAAGCTTGGAGGAGGTAATGATAGCCATTGTAGTTGCCTAAAATTTAGCAGATCATGAGGTTCAGGAAAGCTTTGCTAATAGGTGGTGTATATTTTGAAACCTCAAGGAATAAGTGTGACAACCAGTTGTGGGTTACATGGCTTAGTGGATCTATCTTTATTAATCTGGATTTTAAGCATTTTTAGTTGGTGGTTCAAGTCAATCAAATTAATAGGTCAGCTATTTCATCGGCAGGTCCGATCGTGATAAATAGTGGACCTAGTAGGCAAGTGGGCAAGCAGACACTTGTGAATGAGGTTGGAGATGCTAGATATCTCACCATGGGGTTGGATCATAACAATAAGTTGTTTGAGTAACAAGATATGCATGATATAATTTGTGAATCAACAATTGAAGCATGTGAAAACTGCATCCAGAGGAAATGGTTTTGCCTGTGAAACTTCATAGCAGTGGTTTGCGTATCAATTTAGTGAGGATTGTTATCAACATTTAAAACAAGTGAAAACTTAAAAGGATCATCTAAGGAGTCAATTACTAAAAGTGACGATTCACTTGACTCAACGAGAAAGACATTGTAGTTCATAATAAGCTTTATTTCTTTATTTCAACTGATCTAGAAGTCTATGTTGCAGATTCCATTCTATTCATTGACAAGTGAGCAAACTTGGTGCTGGACTTAGATCCTGGGAGTCCATTATGCATATGCTGGCAGTTTATATCCTAGTATTTGTTGGGTAGATTGCATGAGGTGGAACCAATCACTAAGAAAAAAAATATCATTTAGTGGTTGCAGATAAGTATATCTCAAACACGATTGACTTTGTTTCTGAGTGAAGTTGAGATGTATTTTGATTTTTTAAACAATTCTTTGTTTAAGTGCACTCAAATTAGAAGGCAATATTAAACAGCACAGCATGTGTTTGTCTAAATTGATATTTTGTTTAATTTTTAATTTTTTAATGTTGCAGGACTTTCGCTTAAGACTCAATATTTGACAGCTTTGTTTTTAGCTGCCAGACTCTACTGCAGCTTTGTCATGGAATATGACATACACACAGTGCTAGATTGCGCTACACTTGCAACTACTCTTTGGGTTATCTACATGATTCGGTTTAAACTAAAGTCAAGTTACATGAAAGAGAAGGACAACTTCGCAATTTATTATGTGGTAAGATGTTTCTTTTTTTTATTGTCTCCACCATGTAGTAGAGTCAACCATATATCTCTTAGTGGTACCAGATTCCATGACTTCTAACCTAGACTTTTGTATCTTTATAATTCCGATAATCCTTTTCCTGTGCTCTCTAATAATTTAATAGTACTAGACATTGTTGAGTGACACCACTCAGAATAAACTATCCATCATTCAACTGCAATGATTGATCATGTAGCTGTTTCATTTGTGTATGAGAAATATAAAGGAAACTTGCTAAATATTTTTTTTCAGGTGTACTTGGTATAGTCAAAGTTAGGTCTCGTGCTGAGTACTGACAAACCATCAAAGTGCCAGTAGTTTCTTGATTTAGTGCTTCTGCTTTATTTACGGAATCATATCTTTAAGAAACAAATCTGGCTCATGAGATGGAGATATCACATACTTAGTGAACCTTTTTGTTGCCATCTGCAAAGAAGATTCAGGTTCAAATTAAAAATTGAAAGTAACACGAGACTTCTTTTTGAACCTTGGAAATCTTGATCCTTCTCCCATGTTGGATTTATTTTTCTCTTTATGATATGTTTAATATGTAACACATGTTAACTAGTTAAGTCATTTGTACTGTGAAACTAGAAAAAGCTTTTTTGAGGTTATTTAATGAACCATGGAAGTCTTGATCCTTCTTCCATGTTGGATTTATTTTCTCCTTATGAAATGTTTAATATGTAACAGAAATTAAGTAATTTGTAATGTGCAACTTGGAAAAGTATTTTTGAGGTTATTTAGTAACTAGTAGTGGCCCTTCATGTCAGCCCAATCGAAGAGTTCTGATATCATTCCAGTCATGAATTGACATATCTTTTTGTGTATACAAAAAGACCAACCACCACAGGTGCCCGAATGATATTTAATGAACATCATCTTGTAAAGTGATTGGGAATCTCATTAGTGACCTTGGACTTTGTTTTATTGTTACCATTGATACATGACATTTTTTTTATTGATTTTAGATATTGCAAACAAAGAGCTTATCAAGAAGCCATTGACTTGTCTATTACTCGTCTTTGGCATGTATATGTTCAGATCATGAATTTTCTTTAACATGGTCACTATGAGTCACAAATGTGATCATGAGATATCAATGCAACATGATACAGATATGCCAATATGGAAGTATCCACAAAAAACAGGATACAATATAGTATGGCACAAAGGCCAATAACATATATGACAAAGCTTGACATTTGTGTTAATACGTAAATTCTATATTGATAATAATAATAACAAGCAATTAAATCCATAACCATGTCACTGGAAGAAATTATATTAAGTAACATAGGACTCATAATATTGCCAAGAAACCAAGAACTCGTGCTGAATGATGTAATCTCATAATTTTACTACATTATCATAATTGATTATTTTTTCTCAATAAATATCTGTGATGTATCTCTTTACTATTTTAGAATATTTGAGTTTTCAAATAACTACATGAAAAATGAAAATTTTGAAGAAATATCTGACATGCTTCTATGAATATCATATAAATGTTATTTCTGACATTATCTGATTGAGCACCATTTTTACATGATTGCAAGTTGTACTTCAAAACTAGTTAATATGAAAATATAGATGAACTAACACTCTTTATGAGCTCAAACTACTACCTATTTCTGGTTTTGTTTGTTTCAGACAATATTCAATTATTTCATGTGGAAGTTTAGTACATAGGGTAAGATCAGTGCATTCAACCATATTGACTTTTTTTATAATTTAATTAGTTAATATCACAATATATGGAAAGATATCCCTCATCTATTCTAAATCGTCGCTGCTGTAATCTTTAAAAAATTGATTGGCTTAATGTATAGGCATTCAGATCAAGTTATTCTGGTCACAATTTAGAACAGAGAAACCAGCAACATTAGATTGTAAAATATCAAGTATTTGGTTCATATGTTGACATGAATGGCACAAGTTCTACACTTCTACCATTGAGAAATTTGATTGACTTCAGAGTGTGCCTTTAGTTAGTGATACTTGAAATCTTTTTACGATGACCTTTTTAAATCAAAGTATTACTTTGGAGTTAAGGTAGTCTTACAGGATTTTTTTTTACTTTATTCAGTATAATACTGAGATACTTTTTCATTGTCCTTCAATTAATAGGTTTACGTTATATGCACTTGCAAGCAAGGTTTGCAATTTCGACCTGTACCGCTCGGTATGGGCGGTACATATTGGTCCGTCAGGTTACCGGTACGTGGACTGCCCGCTACCGGGCGGTTCCGCCAAAAATCGATCGTAGGCGGTCGATTGAGGAAGAAAAAGGGAAGAAGAGGAAACGAAGAAAAAAAAAGAAGCGGATAATACCTCGCCCGCGGGTCGCTCGCGCGCCATCGCCGCCTGTGGGTTGCCGGTGCCCGTGACTGCTTTTTCTCCCGCGCGAGGAGACGGAGCGTCTCCCCGTGCGGGAAGAAAGATTGAGGCCGACGTCGCCCCTTTTCTTTCATTTTTCTAATATTTTAATATTATATTATATAATATTATATTATTAAAAAAATATATTATATTTTAATATCGGGTGGTATGCACTGTGCATACAGTCTGGTACAAGTTCCGTACCGATACTGACAATATGTTGGTACACCGGTACGGACCGGTAAGTCAAACGTTGCTTGCAAGTGACCAATTAACATCTTTCATACACAATATTTTAGTTGCGCCGATGGCCAGTCATCTTCATAAGATGATAGTTTGATTGAATTATATTTTCTATTTGTGTAGGTTTTGCCTTGTGCTATATTGGCCTTTGCAGTTCACCCTTCAACGACACATAATTTTATTGATAGGATTTCTTGGGCCTTTTGCGTTTATCTGGAAGCTGTTTCTGTGTTGCCACAATTACGTCTGATGCAAAACACAAAGGTATAAGCTGAAAATTGAGAGCATCAAATTTCCAAATCTGTTTTTTTCTGACTACACTATATTCATGGTTGACAGATTGTTGAGCCATTCACTGCTCACTATGTATTTGCATTGGGGGTTTCAAGATTTCTGAGCTGTGCACACTGGATCCTTCAGGTTTGATCCATGGATATTTGTTGGTTCATAATTTTCTTTTATTTTTAATTTTATTGCTTAATTAGTTTCATGAAATTTAACTTGGTAAATTGCTTGCCTCTTTGTATCTATATTGCGATTGATGTGTTCGGAGCAAAAGGCTTCTTGCTATTTCCATTTCCTCTATAAAAGGTGACTTATCATGCAGAGATTTATCAGTCTAAACATCGAACTTTGGCATCTCGCAATCTTGCACTAGAAAGATATATATGAATGATGAAAGGGTGGATTGATGTTAGTCCCACAGGAATGGGGCCAACATTTTTTTCTTGTCTTTGTTGCATTTAATTGTGCGAGGAATATGGCATCATTATTTGCATAACTTGATTGGTAGTATATCATTCTGAAGCAAAATTTGTTATATTCTTCAGGTGTTGGATACTCGTGGACGTCTATTGACTGCTTTGGGCCATGGGTTGTGGCCGCCCATGGTCCTTCTTGCTGAAATTGTTCAGACCTTTATCCTGGCAGATTTTTGTTATTATTATGTGAAGAGGTAACTTTTTAAGTTTCAGATGCAACGCATCGATGAGAATATTTTCTAATTCTGATCCCAATTCTCTTTTCTTCTTTTGCTTCTTCTCTGCTGCAGTGTTGTTGGTGGACAACTGGTGCTAAGGCTTCCTTCTGGTGTTGTGTGATCTTCTGCTTAACTTCCATCCTATACCAAAACAATCGAAAGTCTCTTTTTCTTTCTTCAGCTGCAGCTCTCGTGGCTGATTTGTGATACAAGTTCAAGCAGTTATGTCAAAATTTACCGAGATTTAGAGACACTGAATTCGGCAGAAATAATTTCTTATCTAACCAGCTCTACGGCAAAGTAAAGCATAATCTGAGTTTTATTTAAGACTACAAATCTTGATCACATTAAGATTGGATGGTTTATTGTAATCTCTTTATGCCTTTCTTGAAGTCTATATCTTTCTTCCAAATGTTAGTTTATACACTGCAATCCTTAAAAGAACATGTATTATTAGATTGTAACTGGCCTTCACTGTTGGCTTTCCACCTCCCCTGGCTGGAAGTGTGTGAACCTCATGTGATCTCCAATAACAGTATAGAAATACACCTACCAACATGTCATTCTTTTCGCCATTGTGTATTCAATGGGTTAAAGATTAATACCTTATGATGCATGTGTTCAAAAGGTTGAGATTGATAGATATACAGTGGTTGTTTTCTCGACTCGAATCATAAATTTGGTATGAAGTCCTGTTGTTTTTAAACTCCCAAGTGCAATTAAGATTCTTTCTTTAATGGTATGAGAGGTGTTTAGTAATGGAAGTCTCTTGACTTGATTCTATGGACCATTGCCCATATGAACAATGGATTTTATGCGTGTAAGTCTAATGCATAATTCTCCAAGTCTAATCAGTGCTACTGAGATCCCAACGAGGGACTTTGTTGTGTCACGTTTTTGGGAGATGAACAAACACACAATATAAAAAAATATGGTAAATGCACCAACATTCATCCAGATGAAGAACTCATCTAAAATTGAAGACTTGTGAGAGTGAATTGAAGAAGAGTGGCTTTTAGGTAACCATTAGGTTCTTCTTAATCTATGATAATGTCCAATGGACACAACAGCAGCCTATTCACCTCCGTTGCAGCCACCCTCGGCCAATTCTCTCGTAGGATGACACAGAAGATACATATATCCTGCACAGATTTGCATTTCTTTGCCAGCATAACTTATAATAATAAAAGAACCCATGAATAGAATTTTTTTTTTTTTTTTTTTTTGCTCTTTGAATTAAATTTCATTCGTACGGGAGGGAATTTATGGTCGGAATCCAACAAGAAATCAAAGAAAGGGAGTAGTCGTCAAGTGGAGGAGGAAGCAACGTAGCAATCATCATCACCTCCTCGATTCAGTCGGATCCCCTTGCTTTCTTCTGCATCTTCTTCTCCCGCTGTATCTCCATCCTTCGCTTCCTCGCCAACCTCGACACCTCCTTCCTGTCCGCGCTTTGTTTCCGCAATTGCAGCTCGCATCCCCACCGCAACGCCGCGGCCGTCTCCCCCGGCGGTCGGACGCTGGCGAGCGTCGGATGGTGGACCGGCGCCGGTGGTGATGGCTGGCGGAGGCGGAGTTCCAGGTCCAGGCTAATGTGATGAGCATGAGCAAGAGCAGCCGCCGCCTTCTCCAGCTGATGGGAAGTTTCAATCGCGGTTAGTAGCGGAAAGGGGAAGAGAAGGTAAGGTAAGCGAGACTAAGAAGAACTGCTTCCCTGCTTTATTTTTTCTTACCTCCTTGCGCCGCCGCTTGGGGTTCTTGAACTGCTTCCCCCGAGGCAAGGGGGCCGCGCCTCTCGGCCCGGCGTCGTTGTTCTCGGAGCGATTCCGAGGGACCGAGAATGGCGGCGCGCTCGGCCCGGTGTCGCCGTCCACAGTGTGCGTCTCCTGTCGCGAGGTCGCTAACTCGCTCGGACCGACGTCGTCGACCACAATATGCCTCCCGTGACCCGAGGTCGCCAACGAGTCGTTGTGGTCAGGACGATTCCCCGGAAGTGAGGGCAGCGCGGCGCTCGACCCGAAGTCGTTTTCCACAGTATGCCTGCTCTGACCCAAGGTCGCCAACGCGCTCGGCCCGGCGTCGTCGTTGTCGCCGCGGCTCCCAGGAAACGATAATGGAGTCACAGGGCTGGAGGAGCGCGGGCCTCCGCAGCCGTCTCCTCCCCCCTCGTCGGCCGTCGGAGGCGGAGGGGGAGGGACAGAAGGTGGAGTAGGAAGAGTAGAGGGAGGCCCGGGCGGTTTATGACGAAGAGTGCGGGGCTTCTTGGTGCCCCAGCTAGACATGCCGGCGACGAGGGATAAGTTGCTGCGGCGGAATTCGTCCTTGAGGATGAGTTCCTCGAGATTGCACAGAATGCCAGCCACTTCGAGCTCCTCATCAGTCGGCGGCTCCCGCAGCGGCCACATCTCTCGCTCGTTCTCTCTTGCTCTGCCTTCTTCTTCGTCTGGGCGGAGATTTGAAGGGGGAATACAAGGTGGTGGGGATCGGCTGTGCATGGGCAAGGGGAAGGGGGAAAACTGCTTATATAACGAGGAGGACGCCACCCTGCCGCCCAACTGTGGACTGAATGAATGAATCAATCCTTGTGGTGGTTGGTCGTACTCCGACTCGGACTCCTCCTTTCTTTGTCCTTTCCGTGCTCACTTCGGATTACTACCTTCCTTCCTTCCTTCCTTCCTTTTTATCTCAACCCGATAACGAGAATTATTGGATTGGGCAACCTTTTACGCCTTTTCTTCTTCCAATAATAAATACCCTTTGAAACCCTCATTACCCGTTTGCCACGTGTTCCGATGGACGCATCAGATTCCTCTCGACTTGCCCCTTTTAACCCAACCAGACGAACGCCTGCAAGACAAAAACGACATAGAAGACGACGATTCCCGTTATATAAGCAGTTCCCTTCTCTTTCCCATGCAGTCGATCCAGCTCGCCCTTGCCCTCTCAATCCCCCCTTCTGTTCCCTCATCTTCGCCAGCCTCCGCCGCCCGGAAGAAGAAGAAGAAGAAGAGAGAGAGAGAGAGAGAGAGAGAGAGAGAGAGAGAGAGAGAGAGAGAGAGAGAGAGAGAGAGAGAGAGAGAGAGAGAGAGAGAGATGTGGCCGCTGGGTGAGCCGCCGACTGACAAGGAACTCGAGGTGGCTGGCATTCTGTGCGATCTCGAGGAACTCATCCTCAAGGACGAATTCCGACGCAGCAACTTATCCCTCGTCGCCGGCATGTCTAGCTGGGGCACCAAGAAGCCCCGCACTCTTCGTCACAAACCGCCCGGTCCTCTCCCTCCCCTTCCCCTTACTCTTCCAAGTCCACCTTCTATCCGTCCCCCTCCTCTTCCAAGCCCACCTTATAATGTTCATCCTCCCCCGTCTCCGACAGCCGAAAAGGAGGGAGGAGAGGGCTGCGGGGGCACGCGCTTCCCCAGCCCCGTGACTCCGTTGTCGTTTCCGGGGAGCCGAGCCGGCGGCGACAACGACGACGCCCGGCCGACCGCAGTGGCGACGACGGGTCATGGCAGGCATACGGTGGAAAACGACGCCGGGTCGAGCGCGCCGCTGCCCTCACTTCCCGGGAATAGTCCTGAGCACAACGACGCGGTGGCGACCTCGGGTCATGGGTGGTATACTGTGGACGACGACGTCGGCCCGAGCGCGGCCGCGCCCCCGGTTCCGGGGAATCGTTCGGAGCACGACGACGCGTTGGCGACCTCGGGACAGGGGACGCACACTGTGGACGACGACGCCGGGCCTAGCGCCGCCCCGCCCTCGGTCCCTCGGAATCGCTCGAGAACAACGACGCCGGGCCGAGCGGCGCGGCCCCCTTTCCTCGGGGGAAGCAGTGCAAATACACGAAGCGGCGGCGTAAGGAGGTAAAGAAGAAAGAAAGAACATGTGATCATCTCTTGCTTTCGTATTCGTGACGCCTTCTTGATGAGATGATGATTGGCAACGGTTGTGGATGTGAAACAGTGTATGGAAGAACAGCGCGCCATGATGAATTCGCTTCTTCTTAAAAGAGTGAGTTCTCTCTATGATCCTTTTCCATGATCTTGAGGAGGCTCTAACAGTTCTTTTCTTCTGTCATCTTTCCTCAGGAAACAGAAGCTTACAGAAGACGACTCGAGATACAGACAGCAAGCAACTCCGTGCTCCAAGAAGTGGTTGGTGGACTCTTCTTCTCGTTTTGCCTTGGCTTCCCTCTCCGAGGAGGATTCCCACTAACCCTTCATTGAAACTTTCGGCCGGAAAAGGCGGCGGCTGCTGCTCCTGCTCATCACATTAACCTGGACCTGGAGCTCCACCTCCGCCAGCCATCACCACCGGCGTTGGTCCACCACCCGTTGCTCGCCGGCGTACGACCGCCGGGGGAGACGACCTCAAAGCGGCCGTGGGGATGGGAGCTGCAAATGCAAAGCGCGGACAGCAAGGTGGCGTCAAGGTTGGCGAGGAAACGGAGGATGGAGATACTGAGGGAGAAGAAGATGCACAAGCGGCGAGCAAGGCGATCCATCGACTGAAGCGGAGTGGTCTTAAAGATTGCTAAGTTGATGAGTTCTTTCATGTTTTTTTTAATGCCGGCGAAGAAGTGCAAATCTATATATATATATGCACTCAATTCTCATGCATTGTAAGTTGAAGGTAACCAATCTAGTCTGGCCGACTGGTTGAGATGTAATATGGAAAACAAGAGCCCAATCATCCCTCATAAGTACTAACGGTAGTCCACGAGGGATCATATGAGTCAGCCAGATCCGCCTACGTGGACAATAATCTACAAGTCATGGGGAATGACGTTACCATCATTAATTACGGCCCTATCATCCCCATGAATAGATTATCAATGAGAATATGTTATAGTCGTTAAAGGTCTACTACCCCCAATTGACGGAACTTCGGAGGGAAGATGTTGAGATCGTTATAAGTATATCGTCCTTATTGATGGAATGTTAGTGGAAATATATTTAAGTCCAATACATATGATTCCACCGACTTAATAAGTACAAAAGTCGACCCTTGGTGTCGGTCTTGGGGGTCGGATCTATTTGTGACTAACTCTTTTATATTATAAAACCACCCGAAAGCTAACTTAAGCGTCAGAGGCGTTGTGTTGGGAAACACCCCTAACATTGGCCTTTTGTGTAGAGACTTGTCGACGAGCTAGGATCCTCCTTGACCCACTCTCAAACCTGCCTCAGACGCTTGGACTCCACTCAATAGACCATTTTGATGCCACCTCATCTACGTCGAAGCTTGATCGATTGTCTCGAAGAACTATCATGTGGGTTTCTCGGATGCCCTATGCCTTCAGGTTCGGATCGAATTGGACCGACTTACGATCGATGGTACGATCCTTAACGACAATTCTCCTTTTTTTTTTCCCAAACATTCAAGTATAGGTGTCAGTCTCCTCTCCAACACAACGGGTTACAAAATCACTGAAGTTAGGTCAAGCCCCGAGACTGAGGTCAGGGTTACATGCAGAACATTCATGCCGACCAACCAAAAGTACCAAAAATGACAAGACTCTCGATCATTCCTCGAGAGGGACGGAGTCGTCAAATTCATGACGAGTCTCCATTGGAATCGAGCTGTCTTCGGACTGTTTGGTAAAGGGGTCGCTATCGACCTCTAGGTTGGGATACCGAGCCTGGAAATGAGCCAAGGTGACCCGATACCCGTGTTCATATGAAACCTGCCCCATCCGTCGCAGCCCCCACTCAAACCCGATCGACTGTTTGTAGTCGGCGATGCTTTTGCCTAGCAGCTCGGCCTTGAGTAGTTCATCGTTCACCCTGCGACGATCTGCTTTCTACTCTTTCATCTGGCTCTCCGCCAAGTGATGGGAATAAAACAGGAATCAACTTTGTATACGAACAAATACTAGCAGACCGTCATGCACAGCGGAATGAAATGGAAGTCACAATCAGATGAACACCAAGATTTACGTGGAAAACCCCTTCAACTCGAAGGGTAAAAACCACGGGACAAGCCAGAGAAAATCCACTATCAAAATAATGAATATACAGATCTCAGGCTTCTTGCCCAAGCCCAAAGCAATAGCCACAAGAGAATCTCAGGGATACAAGGACTATAATCCTAAACACAATATCCAAAACCTTCCCAAGAGATCACATCAAGAATCCATTGCAAACTGATCTAACCTGAGATTTGAATGATTGAGAATAGTCTTTTTCTGCCCTTGTCTTCTTCCCTTCTCTGGATCTCTTGTTTTCTGACCTCTACTGTCAATCTGCAGTATGCTTTCTCTCTCCCACGTTTTCAGCCGCCACTGCTCTCTTAATCTCAACCTTAGCCACCTAATCTAGGTTTTAGGTTAATATAAGTAAGGTTCTGGGCTGTGGGCTTCACTAAAGCCCATTATGGGCTGAATATGAGCCATCTGCCCAACAACCTCCCCCTTCAGCCCATAAGGGAGGTTGTCTCACGACTCCTCAATGTGAAGCCATGCCGACCAACTGTCGGCACATCTCCTGTCTCTTTTTCGGTAAAGCCTTTGTCAACATGTCTGCCCCATTATCATCTGTGTGAATTTTCTGAAGCTGTAACTGCTTCTCTTCAAGCACATTTCTGATCCAGTGATATCTGACATCTATATGTTTTGACTTGGAATGAAATGTTGGGTTCTTGCATAAATGGATGGCACTCTGGCTGTCACAATACACCACATAGTTTTCCTGTTTCAGCCTCAATTCTTGTAAGAATTCTTTCATCCATAACATTTCTTTGCAAACCTCTGTAGCAGCAATATATTCTGCCTCTGTGGTGGAGAGTGCAATACACCTTTGCAATCTGGACTGTCATGACACAGCTCCCCCTGCAAAAGTAAGTACAAAACCTGATGTGGACTTCCTTGTGTCAATATCTCTTGTCATATCTGCATCTGTGTAACCTGTCAATATAGGTGGTCCACCTCCAAAGCTTAAACAAACTTTAGAACTTCCTCTGAGATATCTAAAAATCCACTTCACTGCTGCCCAATGCTCTTTACCTGGATTTGCAAGAAATCTACTAGTAACACCCACTGCATATGCGATGTCCGGCCTCATACATACCATTGCGTACATTAAACTTCCAACTGCTGAAGCATAAGGAACCTTTTGCATTTTCTCCTTCTCCTCATCACTTGACGGACTCTGATCTGAGCACAACTTGAAGTGACCTGCAAGAGGAGAACCAACTGGCTTTGCATTACTCATACTGAACCTATCTAATACCTTCTCAATGTATTTCTCCTGTGACAACCAAATCTTTCTCTTTCTTCTGTCACGAGAAATCTGCATGCCCAGTATTTGCTTTGCTGGCCCCATGTCCTTCATTGCAAAAGACTCACTTAGGTCCTTCTTCAACCTGTCAATCATAGACATATCTTTTCTGAGGATAAGCATATCATCAACATAAAGTAAGAGAATAATAAAATCCTCACCAAACCGTTTGATGTACACACAATGATCTGAAGCTGTTCTTTTATATTCATTTTCAATCATAAATGAATCAAACTTTTTATACCACTGTCTTGGAGCTTGCTTCAGCCCATACAAGCTCTTCTTCAACTTGCAGACAAGATTTTCTTTACCTTTGACTTTGAAGCCTTCTGGTTGCTCCATATAAATTTCCTCCTCTAAATCACCATGAAGGAAAGCTGTTTTCACATCTAACTGTTCAATCTCCAAGTCTAAGTTAGCAACAATACCAAGAGCAACACGGATAGAAGACATTTTAACAACAGGAGAAAAAATTTCTTCAAAGTCAATACCTTTCTTTTGACCAAAGCCTTTCACAACCAATCTAGCTTTATACTTTGGTTGAGAACAATATTCTTGAGTCTTCAACCTGAAAACCCACTTGTTCTTCAAGGCCTTACTTCCCTCTGGTAGTTGCACTAAATCATATGTGTGGTTCTTTTGCAGAGAATCCATCTCTTCCTGCATAGCAATAAACCACTTCTTTTTCTGCTCACTTTCAACTGCTTCCTGGTAACTCTCTGGTTCACCTGCATCAGTAAGCATCACATACTCATCTGTAGAGTATCTTCTGGAAGGTTGACGTTGTCTAGAAGATCTTCTTAATTGAGGTTCTGTGGGAACTTGCTCTCTTTCTTCTTCTTGCTCAACATGTCCTGCAGGTAGATCAACATCTGGCTCTGCACCATCTTCCTGCACACCTCCCCCATCACCCTGATATACTGGAGGAATAACTGGGTCACAGTCTACAAATCCCTCTGCAGAAGTCTTAGCTGGTGCCTCATTCTTCAAATCCTCAATGGTTTGATCCTCAAAGAAAACAACATCTCTGCTTCTGAACACCTTCTGCTTTTCTGGATCCCAAAGCCTGTAACCAAACTGATCATGTGAGTAACCAAGAAAAATACACTCTTTTGTCTTACCATCCAGCTTGGACCTTTCATTGTTTGGAACATGTACAAATGCACGACAACCAAACACTCTTAAATGCCTATAGGAGACATCTTTCCCTGACCATACATGCTCTGCAACATCACCATCTAGAGCTATACATGGTGATAAGTTGATTACATCAACTGCAGTCCTCAAAGCCTCATCCCAAAACCTTTTGGGTAGCTTGGCCTGTGAAAGCATACATCTGATCTTTTCCATGATGGTGCGGTTCATCCTCTCTGCAATTGCATTATGCTGAGGCGTACCAGGGACTGTCAACTCATGCTGGATGCCATGTGACCTGCAATAATCATTAAACAATCCTGTGTACTCACCACCATTATCTGATCTTATACATTTTAATTGTCTTTCTGTCTCCCTTTCAACTCTGGCATGAAACTCTTTGAAGTTATTAATAACCTGATCATTAGTCTTCAAAGCATAGGCCCAAACTTTCCTGGAAAAGTCATCTATAAAAGTAACAAAATAAAGTGCACCACTGATACTAGGAACATTAACAGATCCACCAGGAGTTTTTGTCCTCAAAGGACCACACACATCTGTATAGACACGGTCGAAGACATGCATTTTTCTAGATAAGGCAGGACTAACAAAGGAAACTCTATGTTGTTTACCAGCCAAACAATCAATACAAGGGTTCAAACGTGTACCTCTGAGAGATGACAATACCTCTCTTTTGGAAAGTTCTTGCAACCCCTTCTCGCTCATGTGTCCTAGTCGCCTATGCCACAACTCCATGCTGGAGTCTTTCTCTGTAGCATTCAACTGCCCACCACAAGCTTTAGGCTGCAATCTATACAATGTATGACATTTCTTTCCATTAGCTACAATTAGAGAACCCTTACTGAGCTTCCACTGCCCTTTATGAAATCTGACATCAAAGTCTTCATCGTCCAGCCTTCCAACTGAAATTAAATTCAGTCTTAAGTCAACCACATGCCTCACATCCTTAAGTACCAACTTGCAATCAAGGTTGGTCTTTATATGGATATCTCCCATGCCAATGATGTTTGCTGTGTCATAGTTGCCCATCTTGACAACACCAAAATTTCCAGACCTGTAAGTAGCAAAGAACTCCCTCCGTGGTGTAGCATGATAAGAAGCACCTGTGTCAATTATCCACTCGAGATCCTGACACACACAAGAAAAAATATCATCAGAAGTAGACAAAATCAAATAATCACCACCTTGTACTATAGCTGTGATATTCTCTTTTGACTCTGTATGCTCCACTTCTTTCCCCCTTTTCTTGTTCTTCTTAGGTTGCTTGCACTGATTCTTGTAATGTCCTTTCTCACCACAATTGTAGCAAACAATATCTTTCCTTGACCTTGACTTGCTTCTACCCACACGTGAACCACTTCTATCCTTTGACTTTGACCTTCCTCTGTTCTCTGAGACAAGTGCTTGTGAATCAATCTGAGAAGTTGCTGAATTCTTTCTCCTTAACTCCTCATTCAACAAACTACTTGTTACTTGACTCATGGTGACAATACCATCTGGTGCCGAATTACTGAGAGAAACCACCAGTGTCTCCCAACTTTCTGGCAAAGAACTGAGAAGTAACAATGCCTGCAACTCATCATCAAGAGATATTTTCATAGAGGATAACTGGTTAGTAATACTCTGCATTTCATTTAAATGCTCAGGAATAGAAGTACCCTCTTTATACTTCAAGTTCACAAGTTTTCTGATCAGAAAAGCTTTGTTGCCAGCCGTTTTTCTTTCATAAAGACCTTCTAACTTTTTTCAAAGAGAGTATGCAGAACATTCAGTAGAAACATGGTGAAAGACACTATCATCTAGCTATTGTCGAATAAAACCAACTGTTTTTCGATCTAACCTCTTCCACTCATCATCTGTCATAGATGTGGGCTTTGCACTATCTCCTTGCAAAGGTCCATACAAATCTTTGCAATACAAGAGATCTTCCATTCTTGGTTTCCATATCATCCAATTGTTTCCATTTAAACTAATCATGCGAGAAATATTACCGGTCTCCATGTTCAGATACAAAAGATTAAATACCACCAAAACCCTGCTCTGATACCAGTTGATGGGAATAAAACAGGAATCAACTTTGTATACGAACAAATACTAGCAGACCGTCATGCACAGCGGAATGAAATGGAAGTCACAATCAGATGAACACCAAGATTTACGTGGAAAACCCCTTCAACTCGAAGGGTAAAAACCACGGGACAAGCCAGAGAAAATCCACTATCAAAATAATGAATATACAGATCTCAGGCTTCTTGCCCAAGCCCAAAGCAATAGCCACAAGAGAATCTCAGGGATACAAGGACTATAATCCTAAACACAATATCCAAAACCTTCCCAAGAGATCACATCAAGAATCCATTGCAAACTGACCTAACCTGAGATTTGAATGATTGAGAATAGTCTTTTTCTGCCCTTGTCTTCTTCCCTTCTCTGGATCTCTTGTTTTCTGGCCTCTACTGTCAATCTGTAGTATGCTTTCTCTCTCCCACGTTTTCAGCCGCCACTGCTCTCTTAATCTCAACCCTAGCCACCTAATCTAGGTTTTAGGTTAATATAAGTAAGGTTCTGGGCTGTGGGCTTCACTAAAGCCCATTATGGGCTGAATATGGGCCATCTGCCCAACACCAAGCCTGCCCGAAGCTCGTTTAGCTCCTTATCAACTTGTTCTACCCGATTGGTCAACTCGTCCAATCCCGACCTCAGATTAGCGTTGTTTGCCTGAGGCTCGTCTGCCTGCTGTCGAACGGTGGCCAACTGCTCTGGATCCCTCACTATCTTCAACTTTTAGATCTCCGCCTCAAGGAGGGACACCCGGTTCCCCATGTGGGTCACCAGATGACCTACCTCATGAACCCTGTCCAAAAGGGCCATATGGTAATAGTAACCCTGCCGAACGCAAAGAGAGGTCAACAAAAACAAAAGGGGGAGAGAGGGGGGTAAAGATGGTGGATCCCGAGACGTGATTAACCAACACGATTTGCTTCTCTGCCTGCGCCATGAGGATCTCCGAGGGCAAGGTGTAGAGGTCCTTGGCCAGGTTCGGGTGCAACACACCCTGACCGAACTTCGAGGCTGCTTCTGGGTCATCCCAGACTTTCGTCAGGTACGAGAGATTCGACCACCGAGCTTGCATCCCGGCGCTCGGATCCCTCAGGGCCCGATCGACCATCTGAAGGACGTAGTAGCCCTCATCATCTTTGCGGACCTGCATACCGCACAAATCCTTCATTGATCTTAGTCAGCGGTAGGTGGGGGACGAGTCCTCCGCTGAAGCCTCAGGTTCTTTTTCCCAAGCCGCTCGCCAGGAGCTCCCCTCACCGTGACGGGACTTGTGCTTCCTCACCGCTACCTTGACCCACTTCCGGGTCAACTAGCAGCCGCCTGGTCTGGAACCGAACTCCCGACGGGCCTCTTTGCCGAAGTCTCCACGTGGATTACTTCCACCTCCAGATGTGAACTCTCGGCTCCAGCAGTTGGAGCACTTTTCCCGCTCGACGTCCCAGGCTTCTTGCACAGAACGTTCAAATCCATGGCACCTGCATTCCGACCAACCAGTTAGGGTTTCAATGATTATGACATATGCGACAAGAATCAAAGAGCGGGTATACCCCGAGAAGCAGGACTGAGCCCAACCTCGACCAACCACATCTTGGTCCTATCCCAGATTGCCCGGGAAAGGGGAATAATTCCCCTTAGCCTATTGACCATGATAGACTCCTCCTTGGATAGTAAGGGGGGAACATTGTTAATTGGATGAATCGACCAGTTAACTCTGAAGCCCCAACTCGGATCACTGACAAAAAAGTACCGAGCGTTCCAACCTTTGTTGTTGGTCGACACACCGCTGACCTTAAAACCAGCCCAAGCTATCAAATAGTAATCGCCTTGACTCTTACAGAGATGAAAACAAGTGAAGAATAAGGTTCAGGTAGGAACAATATCGGCACCCCGACACTCACCCAGGAACATAATGAGGTAGCACCACGAGTTGGGCGCCATCTGACTCGAAGAGATCCTCCACCACCTAAGGCACTCCACGATGGTGGGATGCAAAGGAAAACGTAAACCAACCTCCAGCGCATCCACCAAGATACTTATCTCAGAGGGTCCAGGTTGGTAGGGCCGCTGCTCGGGCAAAGGAGTCCGAAGCATGTATCCCTCGGGGATGCTATATAGCACTCCCGGATGGACTCGAGGGCCTCCTCGTTTATGACCGAGGCAACATCATGACAAGACTTCATAACCTCAAGATCTCTTTGTAACTGGGCGTTTGTCGGGAAGGTATCCTCGAACACAATGACCCTGAGACACTAGCCTTAGGACCCTCCGACTGCGTTCCTTCCGAACTGGCAGAAGGAACGACCTTGACGCTAGACGAACCCGAGAGGACATCCGACCTGATCAAGGGGATGAGGGGAGCAAAAGAAGAGGAACTGCAAAAAATTGAGACGAAAGCAAAGGGGGTTCAGGAGCGCAAGTAAGGTCTCTAGCCAAGGGAAGCAGGGTTATAAAGCCTCCGAACGTTGGTTCGCATGCCTGAGGTAGAGAGAGAACTCTACCTAGGGAACCCATAATATCAATAAAGACAGATATACGTCGGCCCTAACCGGCTATTGCCGGAATTACCCGTGCGACACGCGACAGTTTGAAGCGTGAATCTGCACGCATGCAACCTACGAAGGCCGAGATACCCACGTGCTGGGCACGCATGGTCTACTAGCATGTACTCTTGAGGCATACCCTTGGCCGCCATCAGTCCAGTCGTGCTCGAGTTGCATCCCTCGGCCACCATCAGCCCAGTCGTGCCGGAGTCGCATCCCTCGGCCACCATCAGCCCAATCGTGCCCGAGTTGCATCCCTTGACCACCATCAGTCTATTCATGCCCGAGTTGCATCCCTCGGCCACCATCAATCTAGTCGTGCCCGAGTTGCATCCCTCGGCCACCATTAGCCTAGTCGAGCTTGAGTTGTATTCCTTGGCCACCATCAGTACAATCGTGCCCGAGCCGCATCCCTCGACCGCCATCAATCCAGTTGTACCCGAGTTGCATCCCTCGGCCACCATTAGCCCAGTCGAGCTAGAGTTGCATTCCTAGGCCACCATCAGTTCAATCGTGCCCGAGTTGCTGGGTCATCATCAGTCCAATCATGCCCGAGCTGCATCCCTCAGCCACCATCAATCCAATTGTGCCCGAGTTTCATCCCTTGGCCACCATTAGCCCAGTCGAGCTCGAGTTGCATTCCTCGGCCACCATCAGTCCAATTGTGCCTGAGTTGCATCCCTCAGCCATCATCAGTCCAATCGTGTCCGAGTTGCATCCCTCGACCACCATCAATCCAGTCGTGCTCGAGTTGCATCCCTCGTCCAATCGTGTCCGAGTTGCATCCCTCGACCAGCGAACAGTGCCTCTGACAACTAGCGGCTGGCAGCATGGTAGTCCCAACGCGATAGACCGACCAACCAACAGTGCCCCTGACAGTAGGTGGTTGGCAGCGTGTCAGACACTGCAGCAACGACATAGCCCACATATGACGAGCTCGCCTATGCATGTGTAAATATCCCCTGGTCTCTAGGGGGGGGGGGCAAAATAAAACTAAGATAAGACATTTTCATTTAATCATCCTGACCCCTGACTTGATCGTCGGAGGGACTCGACCGAGTACCAACAATTTGGTTAGGGTCTTCTTGCAAGGGGGATGCATCGTCTTCAGGCGGAGGGGTCGACCAGAGATCGAGACCGAGTTGCCACGTCGCTAGGCCACGAAAGCGAGCTTGTGTATACAAGTGATCTCATAGGAGTGATTCATCATCCCACGTTAAGTGACGAACCCAACATATATATATATACATATTACAGCTAATTTTAGTCCATCTAGAAACTTTGTTGGGATATTACGGTTTGTTATCGTCAGTAAAAAAAAATTTAATTTACTAAGGATATTAAGATTATTTTTGGAATTTTCCTATTTAATTTATCATTATATAAGAAACATAAAAATGGATATAATTATAACTAAACACCTCCTAGTCATCATTATGTCAATAAAAAAAATGATCCAATAATAAAAATACGATAACTTCATACATCAACAAATTCAACACCTGATTTGAACAATAAAGTAAATTCATCCAATTTGTAGTCATGGGGGCTATGTATTTTTAGATTTTTGAATATAATATACTTGGAGGGCAGGTTTATCTAAATAAAAAGAGTTTTATGTAAAGTAAAGATATCATAAAAATTGCCATTTAATTATGCTCTATATATACATCTTCTTGGTTTCCTTCGGGATCAACTTCTTCTCTGCTACCGAATTAGATAGACTTAAGGGTGCGAGGTAAGAACAAAGAACACATCTCATCGTCATCACGTATTCTTGATAATGATTTGGTACGGTTGTGCATCTGAAACAGCGGATGGATGAAATGCGCGCGACGCTCGATTCGCTTTCGGAAGAGCAAGCAACTCTTAAACGAGTGAGTGGTTTCTTCTTGTTCTATATGATGCCTTTCCATGTTCTTGATGAGGATAATGGTTCCTCCCTCCTCAGGAACTAGAAGCGTGCAGAAGTCGATTTGAGATTTTGAAAGAAATAAACTCCATGCTCAAAGAAGAGGTTGGTGAATTCTTCCTTCTTCCATTCTTGGTTACCTCTTCTCTTCCTTTTTCCGAAGAGGATTCACCTTCGCCGAGATCTCCCTTCAGCTGGCAAAGGCAGATGCAGCTCGCCGTGAACCTGGAACTCCATCTCCGCCAGCCACCGACAGCCGCGTCAGCTCGCTAGCGTCCGGCCAGCAAATGCAGAGCCCGGGACTGCAAGGTGGCGTCAAGAATGGCGAGGAAGAGCAGGGTGGAGATAGATACAGGAGAGAAGAAGATGCGAGCAGGAACACTTCAAGTAATGAAGCCGATGAATTAGCAGAACTGATTCATACCAATAGGTTGTAATTTTCCAGCAATCGTCTCAACATAGCAAAGGTGTCAGTGACTTGGGACTTCTAAACTGTCAGAGATAAAAATGAGCTGCATTGCCAATTGTTCATGTTTTTTGTTGGTGTGTGAGGCATCGGGTTCTTGAAAGACAAATTAGAACCAAAGCAGTCAAACAATTGTTCTTGTTTTTTGTTGGTGTGTGAGGCATCAGCTTCTTGATAGACAAATTTGAACCAAAGTAGTCAAACAGTTGTTCTTGTTTTTTTATGGTGTGTGAGGCATCAGCTTCTTGATAGACAAATTTGAACCAAAGTAGTCAAACAATTGTTCTTGTTTTTTTATGGTGTGTGAGGCATCAGCTTCTTGATAGACAAATTTGAACCAAAGTAGTCAAACAATTGTTCTTGTTTTTGTGGGTGTGAGGCTTCTTGAAAGACAAATTTCAACCAAAGTAGTCAACACTACCACCAGATATTACTTAAAGCTACTAAATTAAATTACTCCATGTTCAGATTTAAATGGACAACACCATACTCTAATGCTATGTAAAGATTATTGAATGACAAATTTGAACCAAAGTAGATGAGACTATCACCAGAAAACACTTGGAGCTAACTACAGGTAATGAAACTAACTATATACTGCCACAAGTAATGTTACAAAAATGAATAGTCGATTACTGTGATCATCAGAACCTAACTACTAGAATATTGTGCGCCATTGTATTTTGAATCCTTTTATTGTGTCTCAAAACCCATATCAAAACACAAATTTTAAAATTTTCCAAAAGCAATTACCAACTCCTGTTCACGCACATAAGAAGTTACCTAGATAACCAATAAAAAACGACACAAAGAATGTCCCTGATGCTCCAATAAAAATCCACTTAAAACAAAATGCAGTAGCACGCAATAGCACATAATTCAAGTTAAATACATGTTACAAACCTGCCACAGAGAATAGGAGTTTGGCAGTGGGATTGGTGTATCTTAATCCAAGATGCAAGCAAACTTTACATTGGTACTCATGGTCCCCCTACGAGAACAGAAGATGGGGACTCTTCACTGTGTGAGCAACTTGGAGTCACAAGCCACAATCTTCACTCTCTTGACTTGGTCGTGGCAGTCCTCGCTTTTGAAAACTGCATCTTGCAGGATGAATGTCCACACATTGTCACAGAACCTATAGGTGTGCAGATGACCCTGTAGAACAACAGTCTTGAGAAAATAAGGTTTCTTGATTACCAGGTTTAATCAGAAAAAAGGCAAAAATTAAACATGAGGGCATGATAATGGTTTGACTTTATTCTATAACATCCGGAATATTGGTCTACCAGTGGGAGGTTAAATATTGAGCAGAGAATAGGGAAGCCAACTATGGGCATCCCTGGCATCTATCATGGGATTTGGCTAATAGAAAGTGCAGAACGAGCATGAGATAACACATAGCCGATTATAATGTTAATAAACTACAGAATATTACTTAAGGATCAAAATAACCACCTAATGATTGGATAACTCTAAATGAAATAAATCTTCACATGATAAAAGGAACTGATGGACCTGAAAGATCGATAAGGGAAAAAAGGAAACTTCAGGTTTAAGAGGCAAGCAGTTGTACATATAAAGCAAAGTCTGCAGGATGGGAACTCCCCTTTCGATAGTTCCATATGCATAATTTAGTTAATCCAGATAAGATCAGAACTAAAATATGTCTTTTACCACTTAACTAGGATAATTTAGTCCAGAATTGGAGTATTGCATATTGCATGAGTGCAGGTGCACGGTGACCTACAGTATCTGCAGACATGATGAAAATAGTTGGTACTCATGACCAAGGTTTGAATTACCGGTCCATACCGGTATACCAAGTCCATTTCGGTACCGATATGGTACCGGTACCGAATGGTACACCCAGTGCATACTGTCCGATATATTAAAATATAATATAAATATTTTATAATATAATATTATATAATATTAATATATTAAAAATATTGGGAAAAAAAGAAAAGGGGCGACGTCGCCCCCGTGCAGGAGAAAAAGCGCCCGTGACCCGCGGGCGAGGACGACGTGCGGACGCTAGGTATTCTTTCTTCTTCTCCTCTTTTCTTTTTTTTCTTTTTTTCCTCTTCTTCTTCTTCTTCTTCTTCTTCTTCTTCTTCTTCTTCTTCTTCTTCTTCTTCTTCCCTTTTCTCGCTTAATCGACCTCTGACGGTCGATTTCTCCCTCAATCGGCTGCCGACGACCGAAATCGACCGCCGACGGTCGATTTTTGGCGGAACCGCCCGGTAGCGGGCGGTCCGCGTACCGGCAACCTGACGAACCAGTATGTTCAGTCACTAACTTTCCATTCTGGTAGACTTGAATAAGCCAGATCAACTCATCTTCAGAAAAAAATCATGCACATTTCAAGAATTTAGAAGGAAAAGAAAGTTCTGAACTAGTAGAAAACAGAAAGTCATAACAAAGTTTAGCAGCAAATCAGTTGATTCATTATATGCGCTGAATACATGCATATATCACAGACAACTATTGAACCATATATATGAATTACCCAGAGGTAAGCTCAAAATAAGAGACAGAATGTACTCAAGTACCATAACTTTGATCCAATAACAATGACACATATAGATATTATACACATCATTATTACCAAACAAACAAAAATTCACTTGCCTAATGATATTTTTTTTTCCAAATTGCTAATAAAATGAAGAAAGATTGTTTTCTCAGCCTCAAACAACCTGGGGATAAAAGATACAAGAGAGTACAGGGTAAAAGGACTTTATGGGTCAATTTACAGCTACCTCTGATCTAGAATTTTTCATGGGATTTTAGAGTGTCAATTTTAAATACAAAAGTAATGTCATGAAGTGATCAAGGTGAACAATGAGAATGAGAATGAGAGGCGTAAAGTTTGCTATGGTAGCAGTGTACACTTCCCCAAGTTGATTTTTGAATAGGTTCTTACTAATTCTTAAAAAAAATGTCTTGTTTGCTTCTACATTTACAACTATATTTAATGCAATTTTGCTCTTCAATGGGAGGAAAGGACAAGCTTCAAGTAAATTTGTGTCTTTTATCTACCAAAATTTATCTGTTGGAAATTTCAGGTTGAGTAATAGAATGTAACTCATGCATACTTTGTTTGAATAAAAGATTGTTAACAACAGATGATGCTTCAGCAGCAAAAGCATTTGGAATGAGAAAAGATCTTTCCTTGATATAATATTAAACTGGTCTTCATAAGACCCTTGGCCACAAATTAAGTTCCTTCGGTCCCTATTAGTCGCAATTAACCGAATTAAGGCATTAGACTAATGGTTGACATCCAATTTAATTTGAAAGATTTTGGGTTCAAATAATTGTAATGGTGATGTCCAAGAATTTGAGCCATATAATTTTAAAGCTTGAGTGCATCTACCACTCTCCAGTATTAAAATGAAACACAGAAACTCAATGAATCAAGACCTCAGACAGATGTCACCCTTAATATTTAATAAGATAATAACACATTGGTCATATGACATGATATTGAAAGGTTAAAGACAAAACTATTGTTAGAAAAACCAACCGTTGTCAATGTTAAATTAAAAAAGTTAAATAAAAATGAATTTTAAAGAAGCAACAAAAATAAAAGAGGCAATCAGAGGCACAAGCGAACTGGATATACATGACAAAGAATACGCCTTATAGCAAAAGTTTACCTTAATCGAAACCTTACTCTTCACTTGCGTCTCCAAGGCCTCAGTCATAGACTGTGAGGAGAAAAAAATCAAAGGAAAAAGAACTGAAAACATGACAACTAAAATCTTCCAAAGAAATTTGTCCAGGGTTTAAATTAATTTTACCTTATCAAACTGCATAAGGACTTGGATAGCTAGCTCCGGGCTCAAAGTACCACTGGAAACCATCTCATCTAGGGTTTCTGTCAAGCACATGCCAATGGAGGACCTTCGGTACAATTCAAATGTCGCCATGACCTATCCTAGCACTCCAATTAGCAAAGGTTATTTAGTAACAAAAGCTCAGGATTTCAAAACAAAGAAAAGCAAAAAGGCAAAAAAAACAACTAGAAACAAAGAATAGGTCAGCAAATTTTATTTTTTCTATTAAGTGGAGGTAGCAACCCTTTAACATATTATAAATTGAACTGTAACAGAAGATTAACATCATAAATAATCATAATAAAAACCACTGAGACTTGACACCAAAAGGATGCTTTATATAATAAATGAAGGCTTCGGAATAACTACCAGCTCAAGAAGGAAAAGTGATAAAAATTGTAAGATAGAAAGGGAGAAGTAGATATTGCACTTCCCTGTGCAATCAAAGAGGCACTGACATAATGTCAAGTAAATGTTCAAAACGGCAATCCAACTAGTAGACAATGTCAATTAGGAAAAGGTTTTCTAAATATATCTTTGATATAGTTGAATCATATTCCCAGAGTAAAGCACGTCAGAGCATAATTACTTGCCGAATAAAGTAAGAAAGATATGCTCTTTCATCCAAAGAATAAACAGAAGAACAAATCCCCTTTTACATGGTAAAGTGGAATGGAGATAAAAAAAAGTGCAGGAAACAAGCAATAGATCTTGAGTTTATTGACAATAAAAACAAAAAAAAAAAAAAATTGTGTTTTATCGCCGATTTTACAGAACATGTTTGGCAGTCACATCTTCAAAACAAGGACAAGCACAGCCTAGAGCTTCTACCTTTAATCTCCTTGTGCATACACGAATTATGTTTCAACAATCATTATGTACACATTAGCAATTTGTAAATCAAGAGGACAAGCAAATCCAGTTATAAAAATTGAAGTGATTAATAAAGATCCATGATGGACATTTTACAATGCAGACACCTGCACTTTTGAGTTTATAATA
Organism: Ensete ventricosum; assembly: GCA_029747655.1. NCBI lineage: Eukaryota > Viridiplantae > Streptophyta > Magnoliopsida > Zingiberales > Musaceae > Ensete > Ensete ventricosum. The sequence goes on from JAQQAF010000003.1 coordinate 7,476,675, forward strand.
GCAATTAGATAAGAGAAGATCGTATCAATAATGTCATAAAATCATATCAGTTCTGAAAATGTAACCACACCTAAGTCTAGACATCACAGAACATATACCACCATGAGGTTACTGAATATGAATAGGTGAAAATACTTGTTTGAAGTGGCACTTACTCCATCATGATAAAGATTATGTAAAGAAAGCTAGATAATATAAAATAAAATCTTCATCCTTCAATATACCATGTGCTTCGTCCTCTAAAAACCACTTATAAGCCTCCAGTCATCGCATGTCAAAATAGTAACCAAATAATGGCAAACCAAACAGAGACTTGAATACAATAAGGATCGCGCTTTCTGTGAATGAAGTATCACACGCCACGATCTCTCAACAAAGACTAACTCTATCGAGTCTAAAAGGAAACAGTGATTAACCTTCAAGTAGTCGAACGACACAAAGAACCACAAATCAAAGCTACAACCGAGACAACATCCGAAACCCAGCAAATCAAAGCAAAGTTGGCCTTTTTTCGGGTCATCCAAATCGAACTAACGCCAAACCAAAATCCACGACCAAAAGAAACAAAATAAGAACTACAACAAAGGGCTTCGGTTCCCGAGGGTAAGACGGAGGAAAAGGGAGAAGAAACGGAAGGAAATGACCTCGGATCGCGAGATCTCGGGCTAAAACTCGAATACCGAAACCCTAATCGCCTCGGACGAGGACGGGGGCGGATTCCCAGGGGCTTGCGGCGATGGTCAAAGAGAGCTCGGCACGAGGGCGAGCTCGAAGAAGGAGAGGAAGAGAGGAAGGCAGTGAGAGATCGGTGTCCAACGGGGGATTTCAAATCGAGAATTATATAGGCGATGGCATCGGAGAGGAAGAGATATATATATAGAGAGAAAAGGGACGCCTGGACGGACTCTTTAATTTCATTGTTCGCACACGAATTCTGTGCGGTGGGAAGATGAACCGTCCGTTTTAGTAATCTAATGGATCCTGGCCGTCCAAGCTCCGCGATTACGATCATGCGTGGCTCTTGGTCGCATGACTGCCAACCCGAGTCGGCCCGGGTCGACTCTGTAGCAGTGCTGCAAACTCGGTCGAGTAGGTCTATTCGACTCGGGCGTCAGTCCACTGTGGACAACAAATCCATAAATGTAGACCACAAGTCAAACTAGGTTTAATAAACACTTGGAACGAGTTCACTATACAACGGCTTTGGTGATCGCATGGTTTGTGTGTTATTTATTATATGCAAAACGCTTTGGACGAATATTATTTTATCATAGATCATCCAACTCTAATGACCACTGTGGTTTAATCAGATTTTTTTTATATAAAAAAAAAGAATGTCCTTTGATAAAATCAAATATAAGGGTGCTACACTAGATTTTTTATTTTTTTTGTTTGTTTGTTTGTTCTTTGGTAAATTGCTCCTTTTAGCTGCTTGAATACTGTTACAGACCACTCATCAATCATCGTTAGGGAAGTGTTGAGGTCTATCAATGGATTTCCTACAGACATCAACCCGCAAATAATCTCGCTCTGGGAATTGCCAATACCTAAATGCAGTGAACTTTCTTGTTGAAGACAACTGGTTTTGGATGTGCTATTGATATGGATGGAATAGCTTCACACTGGAACTTCTTCTGGAGTTGGAAGTATGTATGATAGAGAAGAACCAAAATGTTCCTTTCAGGTGACCACATGTTTACAGATCTTGCAGAAGCTGAACTCATGACAATTTTTGTATGAAATTTATTCATGTTCAAACGCAAACCAACCTTTTCTTAGATTTTTGTATGAAGTTGGAACTCATGACAAAAATGTTGCAACCATAAAACATCCATGCAAGAGTATGATTCAGGTTTAGAGTTTAAAAAACAGGTCTTACACTGAAAAGAGCTTATCTCAAACTATGTAATGAAACTATCTGCTGCCACAAGTAATGCTATGAAGATGACTAGTCGATTACTATGATCATCAGAACTAACTACTAGAATATTGTGCGCCATTGTATTTTGAATCTTTTTATTGTCTCAAAAGCCATATCAAAACACACATTTTAGAATTTCCAAAAGCAATCACCAACTCCTGTTCACGCACATAAGAAGTTCCCTACATAACCAAGCAAAACGACACCTAATGCTCCAATAATGATCCACTTAAAACAAAATGCAGTAGCATGCAATCACACGTAATTCAAGTTAAATACATGTTACAAACCTGCCACAGAGAATAGGAGTTTGGCAGAGGGACTGGTGTATCTTAATCCAAGATGCAAGCAAACTTTACATTGGTACTCATAGGCCCCTACGAGAACAGAAGATGGGCACTCTTCACTGTGTGAGCAACTTGGAGTCGCAAGCCACAATCTTCACTCTCTTGACTTGGTCGTGGCAGTCCTCGCTTTTGAAAACTGCATCTTGCAAGATGAATGTCCACACATTGTCACAGAACCTATAGGTGTGCAGATGACCCTGTAGAACAACAGTCTTGAGAAAATAAGGTTTCTTGATTGCCAGGCTTAATCAGAAAAAAAAAGACAGAAATTAAACATGAGGGCATGATAATGGTTTGACTTTATTCTATAACATCCGGAATATTGGTCTGGCTAGGAGAGCTTAAATCTTGAGCAGAGAACAGGGAGGCCAACTATGGGCATACTTGGCATCTATCATGGGATTTGGATAGTAGAAAGCACAGTATAGGCATGAGATAACACATAGCCGATTATAATGTCACTAAACTATAGAATATTACTTAAGGATAAAAAAAACCACCTATGATCGGATAGCTCTAATGAAATAAATCTTCACATGATAAAAGGGACTGATGGACCAGAAAGATTGATAAGGGGGAAAAAAAAGGAAATTTCAGGTTTGAGAGGTAAGCAGTTGTACATAGACAGCAAAATCTGCAGGATGGGAACTCCCCTTTCAATAGCTCCATATGCATAATTTAGTTAAGCCAGATAAGATCAGAACTAAAATGTGTCTTTTACCACTTAACAAGGATGACTGTCCAGAATTGGAGTATTGCATATTGCATGAGTGCAGGTGCACAGTGACCTACAGTATATGCAGACATTATGACACACAACAGTCTGTTAAGTCAGCCAAAGTTTTCAGTCTGGTGGGCTTGAATAAGCAAGACCAACTCATCTTAAAAAAAACAACCATGCACATTTTAGAAATTTATAAGGAAAGAGAAGTTCTTAACTAGTAGAAAACAGAATGTCCTGGAAACAAGGTTTAGCAGGAAATCTGTTGATTCATTGTATGTGCTGAATACATGCAAATACCACATAGAGGACTAGTGAACCATATATATATACCCAGAGATAAGCATAAAACAAGAGACAGAATGTCCTCAAGTATAATAACTTTGGAAGAATAACAATAATATATATATATATATATATATATATATATATATATATATATATATATATATATATATATATATATATAATATACACATCATTGTCACCGAACAAACAAAAAGCCACTTACCTAATGATATTTCATTTCCAAATTGTGAATAAAATGAAGAAAGATTGTTTCTGAGCCTCAAACAACCAGGGGATAGAAGATACAAGAGAGTACAGGGTAAAAGGACTTGCGTCAATTTATCAATTACTTTTGATCTAGAACTTTTCATGGGATTTTATAGTGTCAGCTTAAAATACAAAAGTAACGTCATAAAGTGATCCAAGTGAACTAATGTATGACTCCTAAAACATGTCACTGAACTACACACATCGAACATGTTGAGAGAGTATCATATCATAAATACACTAATCCTTTGGTTTAATGCTGCTTTAAAAGGTTCACGCTCAAGTTTCAGATGCTAACATAATCAAAGAAGTAATAAACAGCAAAGGTTTCAGGTGCTCACACAAACTAAAACCCTATTTGAGCTGAAAAACCTAAGCTTCAGTTCCTATTTAAGGCCCAAGACTTGACTGAAGACCAAGCAAAGAAAGTAACGTACATATCAGCATGAGCCTTGTCTACTATTTCTCATGAATCACACAAGTTCAAGTCTAAGCGATGCCTGAACAGAGAGAACGAAAGCTATGTGATTTCAAGAATATGTCCAAGAAGGTTCAGATTTCTTCCGTAAGAGTCCAGAGTCAGGCCCAATCCACCATATTGGACTTTTTATGGGAATGGCATGACTGGGAGTGCAACATGCCAAGTTCAATTTTGGTAGAAGTTGAATGAAAAAAGAAAAAAATTCATGACTTGCTCTTGGACTCTTATGACAATTCTTTTAGAAATATTGTCTAAGCCACAAATATACAAGTAATATAACAAATTACAGAAGAATACCTTTAGTAACAAAATTTGAGTATTCATTCAGTGATTTAAGTGACACAACTAGCAATTAAAATATGACATGACAACCGCTGATCGCCTTACTGGAGGAACAATCAATCTTGCGCAATGACTAGAATGATCCAGAGGCATATGTGCTGAAAAGCATGGAGAACAACCAATTCTGGATGATGATGACTAGCATGGTCCAGAGGCATATATGATCACAAGCATGGATTGCCTTACTGAGGTAATAACCAATTCTAGACGATGACTAGCAAAATCCAGGGGCAATAAATTAGCAATGAAAATATGTCATCACATACACAGATTAACTTAATGGAGAGAACCAGCACAGTATGAATTGCCAAAAAGAAAAGAGATACTTGATGCTTAGACAGGATGGAAAAAAGAAAATACCTAGAGATACTTGATGATTCTTTCCATGAGAATGAGAGGTGTCAAGTTTGCAAAGGTAGCAATGTACACCTTCCCGAGTTGATTGTTGAAAAGTTTCTTATTAATTTCTTAAAAAAGAGGATTCTTGTGTGCATCTACGTTTACAACTATTTTTAATGCAATTTTGCTGTTCCATGGAAGGAAAGGACAGGCTTCAAGTCAAATTAGTATTTTTTACCCATCAAATTTATCTGTCGGAAATTTTAGGTTGAGTAATATAATGTGAATGATGCATAATTTGTTCGAATAAAAAATTGTTAACAACAAATTAAGTTCCTTAGGTCCCTATTCATTGCAATTAACTGAATGAAGGCATTAGCCTAATGGTTGACATCCAATTTATTTTGAAAGATTTTGGGTACAAATAATTGTAATGGTGATGTCCAAGAATTTGAGCCATATAATTTTATAGCTTGAGATCCATCTACCACTCTCCAGTATTAAAATGAAACATAGAAACTCATGTGTCAAGACCTCAGACAGATGTCACACTTGATTTTTAATGAGATAATAACACATTGGTCATATGACATGTTGATATTAAAAGACTAAAGACAAAACTATTGTTAGAAGAATCAACTGTTGTCAATGTTAAATTAAAATATTAAATAAAAATGAATTTTAGAGGAGCAACAAAAGTAAAAGTGGCAATCAGAGGCACAAGTGAACTGGATATACATGACAAAGAATATGCCTAATATCAAAAGTTTACCTTAATCGAAACCTTGGTCTTGACTTGCGTCTCCAAGGCCTCTGTCATAGACTGTGAGGAGATAAAAATCAAAGGAATAAAGAACTTAAAAGCATGACTCTTAAAATCTCCAAAAGAAATTTATTCAGGGTTTAAATTAAAATTTACCTTATCAAACTGCATAAGGACTTGGATAGCTAGCTCCGGGCTCAATGTACCACTGGAAACCATCTCATCTAGGGTTTCTGTCAAGCACATGCCAATGGAGGACCTTCGGTACAATTCAAATGTGGCCATGGTCTATTCTAGCACTCCAATTAGCAAAGGTTATTTAGTAACAAAAGCTCAGGATTTCAAAACAAAGAAAAGCAAAAAGGCAACAATAAACAACTAGAAACAAAGAAGAGGTTGGCAATTTTATTTTTTTTCTATTAAGTGCAGGCAGCAACTCTTTAACATATTAGAAACTGACCTGTAGCAGAAGATTAACCTCATAAATAACCATAATAAAAACCACTGAAACTTGACACCAAAAGGATGCTTTATATAATAAATGAGGGCTTCAGAATAACTACCAGCTCAAGAAGGAAAAGTGATAAAAGTATAAGAAAGAAAGGGGGAAGTAGATGTTGCACTTCCCTATGCCGTAAAAGAGGCATTGACATAATGCCAAGCAAATGTTTAAAACAGCAACCCAATTAGTAGACAATGTCAATTAGGAAAAAAAATTCTAAATATATCTTTGATATAGTTGAAAATTATTCCCAGAGCAAAGCCCGTCAGAGCATAATTACTTGCCGAATAAAGTAAGAAAGATATGCTCTTTCATCCAAAGAATAAACAGAAGAATGAATCCCCTTTTACATGGTAAAGTGGGATGGGGATAAAAGCATGCATGAAACAAGCAATTGAACTTTGGTTTTCTTGATAATAAAAAACAAAAAAAAATAGTTGTATTTTATCATCTGTTTTATAGAACATGTTTTGGGGGTCACATCTTCAAAACAAGGACAAGCACAATCTGGAGCTTCTAAGTTTAATCTCCTTGTGCATACACGAATTATGTTTCAACAATCATTATGTACACATTAGCAATTCGTAAATCAAGAGGACAAGCAAATCCAGTTATAAAAATTGAAGTGATACATAAAGATCCATGATGGACATTTTACAATGCAGACACCTGCAATTTTGAGTTTATAATAGCAATTAGATAAGAGAAGATCGTATCAATAATGTCATAAAACCATATCAGTTGTAAAAATGTAACCACACCTAAGTCTAGACATCACAGAACATATACCACCATAAGGTTACTGAATATGAATAGGTGAAAATACTTGTTTGAAGTGGCACTTACTCCATCATGATTACAAGCATCATGATAAAAATATATGTAAAGAAAGCTATAGATAATATGAAATCTTCATCCTTCAATATACCATGTGCTTCGTCCTCTAAAAACCACTCATAAGCCCCCAGTCATCACATGTCAAAATAGTAACCAAATAATGACAAACCCATCAGAGACTTGAATAAAATAAGGATCGCGTTTTCTGCGAATGAAGTCTCCCATGCCACGATCTCTCAGCAAAGACTTAACTCTATCGAGTCTAAAAAGAAACCGTAAATAACATTCTACTAGTCGAGCGACACAAAGAACCACAAATCAAACGCTACAACCGAGACAACATCCCAAACCCAGCAAATCAAAGCGAAGTTGGCCTTTTCCGGATCATCCAAATCGAACTAACGCCAAACCAAAATCCACGACCAAAAGAAACAAAATACGAACTAAAACAAGGGGCTTCGGTTCCCGCGGGTAAGACGGAGGAAAAGGGAGAAGAAAAGGAAGGAAATGACCTCGGATCGCGAGATCTCGGGCTAAAACTCGAATGCCGAAACCCTAATCGCCTCTGGACGAGGACGGGGGCGGATTCCCAGGGGCCTGGGGCGATGGTCAAAGAGAGCTCGGCAAGAGGGCGAGCTCGAAGGAGAAGAAGATAGAAACGCAGTGAGAGAGATCGGTGTCCAATGGGGGGATTTCGAATCGAGGGTTATATAGGCGATGGCATCGTTGAGGAGCAGATATATATATAGAGAGAGAGGAAAACGAAGCCCGGAGGGAATCTTTTATTTCGTTGTTCGCACACGAATTTTGTGCGGTGGGCGGATCGGATCCACCATTCATTTTATCAATCTAATGGATCCTGGCCGTCCGAGCTCGGCGATTGCGATCATGCGTGGCTCTTGGTCGCGTAAATGCTGCGACCCCGAGTCGGCCCGGTTCGACTCTGCAGCAGTGCGGCAAACTCGGACGAGTAGGTCGACTCGACTCGACTCGGGCAAACTCTGCGTTAGTCCATTGTGGACAACAAAGCCATAAATATAAACCACAAGTCAAACTGGGTTTAGACATTTGTAACGAGTTCTCTATAACGGCTTTGGTGTTTGCATAGGAATCGTTGTCTTATTGTATGCAAAATGCTTCGAATGAATACAACTTTGTCATCGGCCCGTCCAACTCCGATTGACCACTTCGCGTGCCCACCATTCTGGTGGCGCCGGCGGTGATGACGATGGCAACGACCCGTCCCGCCTCAAGCAGACCCACACTCCGACCCCGTATTCCCGGAGGAGTTGGAGGAAGACGAGAAAGATGGCCTTGGTATTCCACCTGCGCGGTTGCCCCCGCCATTGGATATCCTACGTTCTCCCCCACCCAACCTGAGTGGGTAGGCGGAGGGACGCCGCCCCCGACCGCGCTCCGCACCATTGCCACGTCTGCGGCACGGCCACATGAGATCCCACCCAACGTGGAAGTGGCGCGGGGCGGTCCCGCCGTCCATGCGCTCGGGGTTCGAGCAAGAGGCCGCGGACTCCTTGCTCCTGCTATCGGGCGTGGGGATAGCGCAGCGGAGGAATGTACATCTCCGATGGGTGCAAGCAAGGGTTCGACACCCGGCAAGCACTCGGCGGCCACCGTGCAAACCACAGGAACTGGAAATGCTGCCACACAAGAGCCAAGGAAGTACGAAGGGGCGGCTCCAAGAGGAAAGCACAACAGCGGGCAGGCACCAACGGCGTCAGGAGGAGCGATTGAGGGGACTTCGAGTAGTACTAAAAGGAGGGGGGAGGAGCGTCCGGTGGATTTGAATTTGCCGCCAGTGTCATCGACCGACACCGGCGACGCGAGCTCGTCTTCTGCTGGCAACAGTACACCTTGGTTACCGTAATGGTTGCGGAGAATGAGCGTAACTTCTATTACTTTGGGTTCCTCGATCCACAAGATATCTCCTCATAACATCTCTTGATTGCACAAACTACACATTAACCATTCGGATATCTCCTCAGAATTGCTTTAGCTTTGGTATTCCAATCCACAATATAACAAGAAAAATGAGGGGCATTCAACTATACTTTTCATTTCACCGTGAACTTATCATAACACAGATCAATCTATTTCTGTACAAAAGCATAAAATCAATCTATTGCTATGCGATAACACATGTTTTTGTATACATTCTTAACAGAGATTAATGGCCCTGATATGATCTGTACAATCTCTTGGCTTAGCATTATAGGCATCTTTGTTGACCATCGACTATCATTATTGATCGATCACCTTGGTCCAGAAAGCTCAACAGCTTGTGCCAGCAACGAGGAGTCATCGGAGATGTCGTCGGAGTACCGTGCTGAGAAGGTCTCGGGCACCTTCAGCTTGTGAGCCTCCATCCTCTGAGAGGCCTCCCATCTCTCAGCAAGGCCATCACCTTCGAGCATGCTAACCACCTCAGACATCTTTGGCCTGTGGCCTGGAAGGTGCTGCGTGCACAGGAGCGCCACTTGGGTGATCTCTTCCAGCTCAACTCGGTCGTAGTTGCTCTTCAGATCCTTGTCAACCAGCATGTTAAGTTTCTTTTCTTGGTGAATCTTCCTAACCTGTAAGGAACCACAATTCATTCATCTAGATACTAAATTCTGAAGCACTTTATTATGAACGAATTGTAGAGCTCGTGAGTGAATGAGAAGGATGTATTAGGCTTTGATGCCTCTGGGATATGATAATGCCAAAAAAAAAGGGAATTCAAATAGTTCATATCGTGCATACCCAATCGAGCATGGCACCTTTCTGGTTTGATGCCTTGCCAAATTCTACGGCTCTCAGACCAGTAATCAGTTCGAGGAGGAGGATTCCAAAACCATATACATCTGTTTTCTCAGAGGACTGGCCCGTCGAGAGATACTCTGGTGCTATGTGTCCCACGGTTCCCCGCACAGCTGTAGTTACATGTGAATCCCTGTGATCAAGAAGCTTTGCCAGTCCGAAGTCTCCCACAACAGCCTCGCAGTGGTCATCCAGCAGTATATTGGCAGCTTTGACATCTCTGTGAATGATCTTGGGGTCACATTGCTCGTGCAGATAAAGAAGGCCCCTTGCAGCTCCCAAAGCTATCTTTTTTCTGGTACTCCAGTCTACTGTTGGTTTTGCTGATCAACAATGAGGAAGAAGAAGAGAGATTCAATGTTTATGTTATGTATAAAGACAAAACACAAATCATCAACATGATAGAATATAGGTATAAGCATGTAAAGGCTTTATATTTGTCGAATCTATTCAGGGCATCAAATTTTTCTACCATGGTTGATGCCTGGTTATATCCAAGTGTGCCATTATTAACCTTGGTAAAGCATAATTCAAAGGAGAGTCATTTGATAGTCAAGAATTGGCATGATCTAAACCACTAATCTTTCATAAAAGGATGAGTCTGTGCCCTATAAGTACACATCATGATATAGTGCTTAATGCATCAGAATTTCAAGATTATCCAAGCATGTACCTTTGAGTCGGGAAGCAACACTTCCATTTGACATGTACGGATAAACGAGAAGCCTTTCTGTAGCAGTCATGGAAAGACCAAGTAACCTAAGGAGGTTTCTGTGCACTGCTAAGCTGATCATTTCAACTTCAGTTTTGAATTGTTTCTCGCCGCCTGCAGCATTTCCATCCTTGAGCCTTTTGATGGCGACTAAAGTTCCATCTTGCAGCCTCCCTCGATAGACATTTCCAAAGCCACCATGGCCTAGTATGTTTTTGCTGCTGAAGTTATTTGTTGCTATCTGAAGCTCCCTGAACTGAAACCTTCTTAGATTACCGAGGCAGAGTTCTTCCTGTTGTAAGTCTGGAAAGTTGATACGTTAGTCACAAGGAGACACAAATGACTTCTTCATTCTTTTTAGGGAAAGTAACAGTTCGATTTTATTTGTGCTCAAATTTACATGTTGCAAATGGATCATGTTTTCCGCTAAGAAGAACATGTTACAAATTTATTGTTCTCTTGCTTATCTTCTTACCATTAACATCAAAGAATATCTGTTGGTCATGACTTTGCTTCCACCAGAGAAAAAGTCCGCAGCCAAGACAAACTAAGCAAATGCTCCCAAAGGTGGATCCAAATGCAATAATGACTTTGTAGCTTTTGGGCCTCACCAAAGCTGAAGCACCTTATGAAAAGGAGAATTATGATTAAGAACCAAAATTCAAATCAGTCAATGTAAAGAAGCTCTAACAAGAGCAATGTTCAGTAGAAAAAAAATTGAATTGGTGAATAAAATTCAGAATTAATCTATCAGAGTATCAAAATGGAGATGAAACATCACTTACGCATCTCAATTCCTTGTTTTTTTTTTCTGAAGTAATTGACGTAACATCAAGATAGCCACTTCACATGTCCCAACACTTAAATACTTGTTTTAGAAGTAACAACACTGAGCCATGTACATGACATTCCTGACTGAACAATAAGAAACTTGTTCCATGTTCCAATAACTCGACCAATTTATTTTAGGCAGCAAGATATCTGTCATGGACTTCACATAAGCTAGGAAATTTTGGCTAATACTTACCAAAAAAAAATTTTGGCTAATTACTTCTGATATCTTTCCACTTAAGTTGCTTGTTTCAACATGGATGACTTCTAGGTGACTCGCATGTAGTATTCAACATGTGTGACAGTCTTCTATTTCACACTTGGTACCATTCAATTTAGTATTCGCAGCATTTTATAGAATAACGTTAGCCAATTTCTGCATGTTCTCCTAATGGTTTGATAGTAAGGTCAAATTGTCGCAAAACTAAATGAACTAGGATAACACTCACATGCACAAAAGGGAAGTAAGACCAAGGCGAATACAGAAGAAAATAGGTAAAAATGTCAAAATACAAATAAACAAAATGGAGGACTTTACATGAGAATGATCACACGGAAATTGAAGCAGAGACCTCTATCCTACAACATCAAGTGTCGGTAAGACTTTTGTCACGCAACTTATTGTTGTATAAGCTTAAACTTTTGGATAGAAACTATTTTCTCATCTGAGAATGATTGTAAAATATTGCCGTAGTCATGTGAAAGTGTCATATAAGCTTAACTTTCAGACTAAAACTATTTTCTCATCTGATACTGATTGCAGAATAATGCCATAGCCATGTGGAATTTAGCACTCAAGTCATCAACCATGCAGTCTTAATATTTGCTGAGAAATAATATGGAAATAGATAGACAAGTTATGAACGATACTTTGTGAATTGTTTATGCCGAAGGACACTGGCATGGGCATCATTCCAAAGCATTTTTGCTCCGAAGCTGATGGACAAATTAAAGGATTTCCCACAATGCTGCGGAAACATAAAAGGAGCCACATAAGCATACCATAACTCAAGAGACTCAAATAACAAAGGCTTTTTCTAAAAAAGAAGCAGAAGCAGAACATGCTAAATCTAATTAATCTTAGACCAGGTAAAATCAAAAGATATTTTCATCTTAGATATTCTATTGCCCAAATATTCTTATAAACAAAGACGTTGAAAAAAATAACAGGCTATCAGTGACCATTGACAACATGAACTGTGAAGAATTTTGAAAGCCACCCTAAAGAATTTAGTTGATCAATCCACCTTTTCTTTCAAACACAGCACCAACTGGCAGCTTCTTAATGGGATGCATTAAAATTTGATGAACAACAGCGATATTGATGATAAACTAGTTTGCCGAAATCGTAAATGGATAGAAGTTGAATATGAACAGGCTATTAGCCCAAAAACAGTAGATAAAGTTCAGGTGCAACAGAAATTGTCTTACTTGAATGTTTTTGATGGAAGCTTAGGTACAGGGCCGCTGATATTATTGTAAGACAAGTCCCTGGAGCATGAAAAGCACAGTAGCATCTTCAGTGACAAGCAATCAACCATAGGAACATCCTAATAAGAGCATGGTATCTGGAGGCCAACAAACTTACAGAAAAGCAAGTTGGGAAAGATTGACCAAAGATGCAGGAAATGCTCCAGTAAGGCTGTTATTATTAAGCCTCCTGGTCTCAACCCAAGCAAGTAAAATCAAACTATCAGTTGGTAATCAAAAGCTCAAACTCAAAGACTTAGCATGGTTTTTGATGTTCACATCCGGCTTACATGTACTGAAGACCATTCAGATTGCCCACTGAGGCAGGGATTTTGCCAGAGAAGTAGTTGTTGGACAGATCAATGGTTTGAAGCTTGGAGAGCTTCCCAATTTCCGGTGGTACCGGCCCCGATAAGTTATTGTTCTGCAGGAACCTACACAAACAATCCTATAGAGTCAGGGTTCAGTGTGAAAATGAAAACATATTTGGGCCACATCGATTGTAGTCTGTTAACTTACAGAATTTGAAGGTTTGTCAAGTTTCCTATGCTTGGATTGAGAGTACCAGAGAGATACTGGCTTGGAGTTGCCCTGAAACAAATGTTCACAGCCTCAAATTTAGATATGCCTGTTCCTCTCTACATCATCTGAAAGCACATAGCTCCTAAAAACAAGGATGCAAATCCAAGTACCATTTGCCACCAGGAGGAAAATATAAGAGGAAGACGAAAGATGAAATCACGAGAACTATAATTGTGGTTAGTAGTGAGACACCTACAGGCCAATGACTAAGTTCTCAGGTGAACATGTGACCATGGTCCAGCTGCACGGATCAACAGAGTCCTGGTCCCAATTCTCGAGAACACCATGAGGATCCACAAGATAAGCTTTTATACCCATCAAAACTTGCACTGTAATAGGATTGTAACATGATCAAGAGGATAGTTCAAATGGGGCATTCCCACTGGAGATGGGAAGAAGAAGAAGAAAATGAGAATTCAGAGAGAGAGACCGATGGCACCTTCAAAGTTGACACCTTTGGGGGAGAGTGTAGCAGTTACGATAGTCCAGAGGAAGAAGAAGACCGACCAAAAGACCAGAGTGCTGCCCTTTTTGGCTCTCATCGAGCTCGGTGTGTGCCAGTCTCCAAATAACAGAGAAAACTTGAGCAGGCACGGGAGGTGTTCAGTTTAAGGCTTGCAGCGATGGGTTGATGGAGTCAGGTGGTGAAATCATTAATGGGATTCCTCTTCTACTCACGAGTCAGCCCCCCCCATTACAAATCCTCCTCTCTTGTGGCAGGAGACACTCGACAAGTCAGTAGCATTTGTTGTCTGGATGGAATGGAAAAGGAGAGTGAAGGCTGGAAGGAAGGGGGAGGGGGGGAGGCACAGACATGCTTGCCAGATGCAGCTAGTAAGAAGAAGCGAGATGAAATGGTGGATTACTTACTATTCCGATGAAAACAAAAGAAAGAAATATTCGGTGGGTCAGATGAATCACTTGCTTGGGAGGTGTGTCTGGCACACAGATTATGGAATGACAAGATGTTCTTTGTCTTTTGATGGCAGAGTTGCAGGACTACTTAAAGAGAGGGAAGAGAACAAGTTCGCTTCCAGCAATCACAAGAGGAGGAGGACAGCTAATGATGCTCCTCAAAGAATAACTACTATGTTAAAGATGGGCCTCAAAAGCGTCCATATGATGTACTCTAGTTTCCTAGACTGGCTGATGCATCCAACCCTAAGCTTCATTAGATTCTTCCCATGAGACACACATGCTTCCTGGTCTTCGCAAAGCCATTACCGATGGCATATGACAAAAAACGAAAAGAAAAGAAAACACTAAAGCTCCATTAGAGGAAGGAGAGTGTGGAAGGGGGAACACACGCGAGGAAGCAAAGAAACGGGCAAAGATGAAAAGGAAGGCGGTGGGAGGAACTTAGAATCCAACATTCCCTGGGTTTGGCCACCCATTAAAGTCACAAAGGCTTTCCGTTTGAGGAGGGACCAGTGAGAGATGCGTGTTTGTGGGGGGAGGGGACATATCTTTCGTTGGCCTGTCTTCTTCCTTCACTGCAACAATGCTAATTAACATATCCTTTACTGATTCCCTCAACCAAGCCACCCCTGTTTTGCCACCATAATCGCATTCCAAGCACCCCAGGAGAAGTCAGTCAGTTCGCAGCTGGTGCACCTAAAGCTGCCGTCGTCGGCTGTGGGTGGTGTTCTCGCACATCCGACGCTCCAAATGCTGCCAACTCTCTCTTTGCCTTTTTTTTTTTTTTTTTCTTTATTATTCCCCCACATTTCATACTTACCGAAAACAAAATCCCGAATGTTCGTTCAAGAATGATTAGAAAAGTTCAAGATAATAGCAGAAAATAATATATAATTTTTTTTTTAAAAAAAAGTTGCACCAAAAAAGATCCAAAACCCTCCGAGAACGATATAAATGGTTTTAAAGAATAATAAAAAGTCCCAAGTTTTCAAGAACGATGAGAAATCGTTTCATAAAATAACAACTGTACATTTCCTTAAAACTTCATATTATCTCTTCAAAGTCAAATTAAGGAGGGAGAGAGAGAGAGAAAGGGTAGGATAGCAAATGATGGATAAGTCTTTTGGGTCAAAGAAACAAATGAATTGTTATCGGGGTATATTGCTAGGCTTTGAAGTTTTGTACTTGAAAAAATGAAAAACATCAAAAAACAAGTATATTCACAATTTCAAACTACAAAACAAATTAAGTTCATAACATTAAAAAAAAAAACCTTTATAAATGTCAAAGTTTACACCAAAAAATAGAACTACTAGAATATCTTGATGATGGAATGTTGTATCAGAGAAAAAGGAAGGAAGAGAAGCAAATAAAGAATAATCCTTGGTCATTAAAAACACTAGAGGTGGATGACAAAGGTAAAGACAAAGTCAGTGGAGGTGGGCAACAGAACCCATCATAGGATCCAAATTGGAAGAATAGGAGCAATCATCCAATGGCTATCCCTCAGTGTCCTTTGTGAGCTATATATTATATGTGACATGTCTCTTCCAATGTGATTAGCAAGTCCAAAAGACATGAATTCCTTCTCTCCTAACCCTAACCACTTGCCCTTGCTGTTTCAAGGAATATATACCCCTAGTCATAGCATGACCTCACAAACAACACAATATTATTAAGAAATAATTTATTTTTAAAAAAGGATCCTCATTTGCTACTAACATGCTGCTGCTCATCTTGCTCAAAAGTTACCACAAGGTTTAATAGCCCAAGAAGCGTACCTTTGGCGACGTCCATGGCTGGTATGCAAGCAGGGAACCCCCTCTTGACCTGTGCCTTCTTGAACAGTGCAACCACATGCCTGTAAAAATAGAAGAGTAGCAATAATTCTAGAG
Organism: Ensete ventricosum; assembly: GCA_029747655.1. Lineage (NCBI taxonomy): Eukaryota > Viridiplantae > Streptophyta > Magnoliopsida > Zingiberales > Musaceae > Ensete > Ensete ventricosum. The sequence continues at coordinate 7,492,708 of JAQQAF010000003.1, forward strand.
ACAACTGAGTTCGAACGATCAAAAGCTTGCTCTCCTCCATGAATGGAAGGCAGTCCATAAAATATTGTTCCTTTACAAGGAGAATATCAGCATGGAGCACTATCCATACACTTCCATCCATATTGGGAAAATACTTTTGTGTGAGAATATTTAAGAGAAGATTTAAAAATGTAATCATTTAAGTAAATTTTCAAGACATGTGTTGAGTTTGTTCTACAACCTTAAAGTCTCAAGTCTTTGGATCCCATTGGTACCCAATCCCATAAATTTTAGTCCAGACTGGTTTAATTCAAACTTGTCTAATTAGAATTGTTAGCATGGTAACAGGTGAACAGAAAAGTGTGTCATAAAAGAGAAAAAAGAGAACAAGACGAGCTAGATAAATTCAGTTGACTAAAGTCAACTTACCCGAGTAACATAGATGAGTACACTGGTAGGTGGAAAATATTGCTGAATACAGGCAATCACAAATGGAGTGGATTCTGTGCAGATCATACCTCCACTAGTCTCCACAGATCATGTTCATCAGCTTCATTCCATGTTACAGCCTTTACTGCAATTTGTTCAATTATGCACAGCAACTTTCATCAGCACTTTGGCATGTCGAAGGCGAAGATTTGTTGCTGGTAGTGTGAAGATTATAGGAGTCTGCCATGGTAGATAAGAGCAACCTGTGGTTTGCGTTCTCCCCTTGCTTTGACTGGGAAGAACAAAAGTCTATTAAACAGGGTAAGGATCAAATTTTATCACATGTTAATGTAATAAGTTGTGTCACCAGAGAAGATCCAAACCAATCTTAATTCTGTACATTTTGAAATAACCAGACGTCCTGAAGCATTGCTAACTCGGGCAATGTTGTTGTCTTCATCAAATTATATGGTAAAAGCCAGAGAAACATTGTTAAAATTATACACTAGAGCATGCATACATTACGAGCAGGAAGCAATCGACATCTAATAACAAGCCAGAAGTTCATGAAGACCTTCCAAACAAACAGACATGTATAGTTATGTCTTCAAAATCATGGCCAACACATTGTAGCCGCTTTCGTTCGATGTGGCAGGATCCAAAACAAAAGGCGTAAGATTTTGATGATTAAGATCTATCATAGGGGGATTTACCGTGTGGGCCAAAAAGCTGCTCCGTAGGTCAATTTCAATTTATCTATGTATGGTGTTTCCATCACAAGGTGCCTCAATCCATATGGTGCTTCTTGTGTTGATCAATAGGCAGGTGGAGTCTGCCCAGATCCATATGTTGCTGCTTGTGTTGAACCCATAGAGTGGTGAAGCTGCTGCTGCTGCTGCTGCTCCATAAGATGGTGCATTTGTTAATCCATAAGGAGCAGCAGCGTTCCCCATGACTACCATCATATCCAGAAGCCACAGAGGCCTCATAACCAGTGCAGTGCCTCTAGGTCCATCATAGCTGCTACCTCCAGCAGCATTATAGGCTGCAACTCTTGGAGCATTGTAACTAGATCCTTTGAAAGCAGCATATGTATGCATGGCCTCTTGGGGCATCATGTAGAGCCTGTGCAGCGACAGATCCAGCTGCAGCTCTACCATACGAAACTGAACCAACAAAAGGACCACGCTCCTGCATTCCAACTAGGAGATGACTGATAAGAAACTACATTGTTTAGAATAAGAGCAAGGAAAACAAAATGTACAATCTGTAAAGCTAGAATTAAAATTGAAATCTAATGAACATTGACTAGACAACATCTCTTCTTTTCAGTCAAAAGGCAACTGCAAAAAGCAAATTGCCATAACAGTCACTAACTGAAGACAGTCAGCCCAAAGATAAGCTTATCGGAAACTGGCAATACTTTATGGAGAATAGCACATGTTCAAGCTTCCATATTAAAATATAGGCACCTAAATTAGATAAAAGTTACAACAGAAGCAGAATCACCACAATTGTAGCAGGGAATTTTTATGAAATGATAAAAAATGCTTGCAATTTCATGTTGCCAATTAACCAGTTTCTCAAAGAGCAGATCAATCAAAATAGCAATCTTAAACCATAGAAATAGTACAATAAAAACATGCAGGATAATTGGATTGAGAAACCAAGCTAGAATAATGATTACCTACGAGACTCCATAACCATCTTCATATGCATTTTATCCTACAGGATGGTGTCCAAATGCATCATTTTCCTTGTAAGCCCAAGCATTTGTTCCAAATTGCCCATCTAACATATTAAATGTTATAGAAATATTTGGGTTGTTCAATATAAAAAAAGATTCTCAATCTTTTAAACACCAATTATCTAGAAGGCATGAAGATCATGAAATGTGTACTAAAAGGCAACCATACCACTTCGGACAAGGTTAGTAGATTTTCTCAATCAAGCATATAAATTTTTCTCCCTCTATTACCTACGGAGACATAGTTCTTCTCCATTACTTGAAGTGACTCACAATGATCCATGTGCAGTTTCCTCTCATAATCATATGTGGCTCTACAAATTAAAAGAAATGAAGCTTATGCATTTTCAGTAGATAACAAGTTGAGACGTGCCTGAATATAAAACTGACGAGAGATTTATGCCTTGGAATCCTGATAAAGGACCTCAAGTTCCGACATCAATGATGGAACTTGCTGGACATTACCATGGCTCCTCTACAAATCCTCCGACAGCTGTTGTACTCTGGGAATTAGCTCCTGTCTTGCTACTACCAAGCTCTAAGCTTCAGCATGAACCTGCTGCAAATCTACTTTAACAGGTTCAGAAGCTCTACCAAGCTCTAAGCTTCAGCAAGAACCAGCTGCTGATCTACTTTAACAGGTTCAGAAGCTCTACCGAGCTTTAAGCTTCTGCATGAACCTGCTGCAGATCTACTTTAACAAGTTCGGTTCGGTCCGCTCCGGTCAGGTCCAGTCCGGTCCGATTCGATTCGGTTCGGTTCGATTGCACTATACCACCCCCGGGGGGAGAGAGCCCCAGGTCGTTGAACAGCCTCCAGTACCTGCTCGAGGTCTGAGATGAAACATTCCCATCCAGAGAGAGAGGGAGAGAGGCCGGTCCTCCGAGGCCGAGGACTGAGTGCGCGGCAGTCTCTTCCCCTAGGTGCTCCCCGCGGTTGGTCGGCTGCTGGCGCTCTTGCAACATCGGCCCTCCTTCTAGCGCCAAATATGTTAACGTGCTTTACGCCGTGGCCGATGAGTCAGCACGGCTTGGTCCGATCCGAGTGCGCAAGAGCGTCAACCGTAGCTCGAGGCCAGTGAATAGGAATTTAAGAGAGACCTAGTCGTGAGATCTCCACACCGGGGTCTCGTGACACGGAATACGATAGCCTCTTCCTCCCAGGTCGTTGTGCCCTGCACAAAGGCCATAGTCGGGCAGGGGGCCCTTTGACTCAGCCCCTTCAATGGTCAAGTTAGTGAGCTTCAGAGCTCAAGAAAAAAGATCATGGTAATCGAATGTGTGTGTCTAGGTCCCTTGATATTGTTCATCGGGGTGGTTTTTATACCTCATGTCAGGGGGGTCATCGTACGAGGATGTTTAATGACTAACGACGCCACCGTACGTGGGCATTAATGTGTGCTAGCGCCTCAGGAGAGTTGGACCATACTTTGGGCGTCAATGTTGTCTGGGCTACGTTGCGACCTATCGTGCTTCTCGGATGGTGGGAGGGACCGGCGACCTGTCCGCTGACACCGTCTGGGCTGCATCACACCTTACTATGCTTCTCGGATGGCGGTACGAAGCGGCGACCTGTTCTGAAGTCGCGATCTGAGCTGACTTGGGGGTGCCCAATTGGCTCCACTGTGGCGGTCTGACGACCCTCGTGGAATGGGCCAAGATATGTCATATCACTTATGAAGCGAGGTACATAATTCAATCAACCTAACATGAAACATAATAAAATCGCACTACCGTTCCAAACATAATGATCATAAGTATAAAAACAATTGAAAAAAAATATTCACTAAAAAGTTTATAAATACTTTACACCCAATCATTGGTACATGTGAGAGCCATTTAATGAAGAAGGCAGACCCAATTTTAGAACAAAAGAAAAAAAATATGATCTTTAAGCATCATATGATATGATATGAATATAGTACTCCTTTCCCAAGTAGAACTGAAAATTCTCATATTGTACATTTTACAATATTCAAGTTTTATTAGCACTGTAAAGTATTGATGTTCTAGGATCATCTCTACTGAGAAAAGTTTAGACTGTGCAGATCTCTTTGAGAAAAAAAAATCAAATAAAAAGAGTATGATTGTGACTGGATTCATTTATGTAGAGGTTGCTAAAATTTGGATGATATCTAAAAAGGCAGCCAAATGCAAATGTCTCTTGTCGATACCGGCAGAAAAGGGTCAATATACATAGACTTACCTTGGCAAGCAGGATGAATGTTGTTGTTACTCAAACTTTGGCTATTTAGATCGCAGAGAAACAACCTGACTCTAACACTAGAGCTCACCCTCGAATTTGGACAATATCTAGTTCCATAAATAAAGAATACAAACGCTTGAGGAAAAAACAAGATGTTATGATGTAGTATTTATTTGACGTAAGGAAAGTAATTATTATAATTTATAACTATAATAGCATTCCCTTCACAACTATGCAGAATGATAATAGATACCACGAGTGTAGAACAAATAGTAAGAAAATTTAGATTGCCTTTTCAAATCATTTAGCACATTTAGTATCCATGACAATCTATGCAAATTCTTTGATGAATAATAGGTGGAAAATGGGATCCAGATTTAGATGTGCTAAGCAGCATATAATAGCTTCACAAGAAAGAAAACAGCCCTGGTGCTAGTTAAGGAATTATGCAATTATGTCATTTGAGCAGCAATCTACAATGACCCTTAGCATAGATGCAGTCATTGTTTATCCAACAAGGACTTGCACAAGCAATGGTAAAGAAGATCTAGTTACAACTATATTTATTCAGAAACTGTTTGGTGAAACATGCATTTGAACATGCCAACTATCTAATATCAACCACAGCAACACTTGCTGTCATGGACCATCAAGTGGACAACTAAGTTTTGAGCAGCAATAACTTTTGACAGATTGGTACAATCTTGAAATAATTCGACCAAAACCAGGATTCAGGCATAGGGTTTAATAGTGATCTGGAAACCGATCGTAGCAGTTGCAACCTAAAGATGACGAGGAGGTGGTGGTGGTAGTGGAGCAGAGAAGAAGAGGACGAGAAGGACGAGACGTACTCTCTCCTCTGCTATCTAGATTCTTTTTCCATATTTTCTCCATATTTCTTCTTGAATTCATGTCGGACAACACTCAATCGATCAATAATTGAGGGTTAACCAGTGGTTGTTATGTGTTAATCTACCGAAATGCTTACGGTGGATTGAAAACGATGTCTCTTCGAAAGCCGATAAATCCACATCAATTGTCACACAAAAATGAGGAGGTTTTGGACAGATTAGGGCATAAGCACCTCAAAAAAGATCGATCATCCAAATCACATGCGTCAACTGAACTCAAACCCGCAGCGATCGAGATCGATACAAAACAAGCAAGCAATCCGAGGAAACAAAAGAGCGAAGAAACTTACAATGATCCAGATATGATGGAGGCGTTAGGGTTCGTCGGGTAAGGCAGCGAGAGAGAGAGAGAGAGAGAGAGAGAGAGAGAGAGAGGAATAGGCTTCGGGAGATTAGCGCCTCAGGCGGTCACATCGTGTAAACGGTCACCGGACTCCCTTTGCAGAAACTTGCGGCTCAGATCCGCAATCCTGTTTCGAGATCGACGGTGGCGATGTAAGTTGCAGGAAAGGAAGGGGACAAATGGCGGCGGGAATGGATATACGCACTAACGTTTTCCGCGCGTACCAAGTCGCGTCAATGTAGGCCCACTACTGGCCCATGAACCATAGTGGGGCCTTTACGATTTAAAATATTATTTAATTTTTTTAATCTTTAAATTTTATTATTACTAGAAGAAAATGTTATTGACGTCTTGGTCAGTCTTACATGATTCTAACATATGAGCATAGGATTATTCAAATTATCTCCGATGTGAAATGTCATACTCTCGAGGTATCATCTGTATGAAAATCAATATCGAAATAGATTTTTCGATTTGATCTATCTAATGCTCAAATTATTAATATGATATTCCCAAATGTAAATTCAATTAGTTAAAAATGAGTCTCTTGTATTGAATTTAGGATAATAAAGGACATGAGGATGACAAGAAAAAAATTATGATTATTTTTTTATCATAATAAATAGAATGAAGTCTTTATTTTTTTTATCTTAATGAACAAGGTGTATGTTGAATCTCATGTGACAATCATGATAATAGATTATCTATACTCATTTAAAAGCTAACTAAATATTATAAAAAGTAGACTCTTTATCATTCATGTAGGACAAATCATATATATGTATAAAAGGACTAACAATGGTACATAAAAAATCTCAAAGTCAATAATATAATAAAATCATAATATTTGTTTTAGATGAGGTAATGTGTGGTTCTAAGATTGAGTTATTGAATTAAATACGATTTGAGGTATGCATGGTCCTATAAGGTAGACGACACATCACTTAAGCTTGATACTATTTTACATTGGGTCTTGAGTCCAACATGAAATATGAGATCATGAAAATGACTTGTGGATGTGCACCATCTCCGCCTCTCTTGGATCCCAAGTTAACATTCATTTACCCTATCATTTTAATGTGTGCGAGGATAGAGATTATGATCCCTCTAACAACTTGAGAGTTGATGTCTATATGTGTTTATAGGGAGAGGAACATCACTCAAAAAGTTTTCATATAATATATAGGATGATAGAAAAAGACAGATAATATTATGTTTGCCAACCTATATGGATAATGATATAAAACAAATAATTATAAATGATTCAATTTTTATTGCTCTCATGGATAAAAGTTTAAGGAGAGATTATTTGAGTCGATTAGAGATAGTCTTGCTATAGGATATTTCATAAATATTTCATTTCTTTACGACTAGATATAGAAGTTCATCTTTAACATAACGAAAATAATAGAATCACTTTAATCATTCACATCCACACTCACACCTCGGGTTACTAACTTAGCGTTATAAAGACTATATTAGAAAACCTCTCTTAGACCTTAGTCTTCATATAAGTGGCACCACCAAAGTCTAGTACTTTCGATATGAAGGAATCTCAAATAATCCTACATACATAGGTCAAGACTACATTGAGTAGACCAAGACGTTAATGATCCTACAAGATTTTAGGTGATAGAATGAGGACATAATGTTGAAAAATTGCTTACCTACCAACCATCTCAATGAACACTGGAGCAAATATGTTTTACTATCGTCCCATGATACTTTCACCCAAGTGGGGCAGCAACCATTCTTTCTGCACATAGGTGCATTCATCTCGATGCAAATAGTGATGCAATACTTGTGTCTATTGAACAACCCAAGTCTCTCACTCCCAAGGATGACCCTTAGCCACCTACTCATTCTCATCGATATATGTTTAAATCTTAGCAATGACAGATGTTAATAGCCATGATAAAGGTCGTCCGCTTCACTTTTTCCCTAGTTAATCAAATAAGCGATGTCACTAGCTCAACCATGATCCCTAACTCAACTATCATGCGCACAGATACCCATCGAGGTTCTCCGACCTGACATGGTGCTAACTTCCTAAGAATGTCCAAGACTTGTCAAACTGTCAATTGAAAGGGCACTTTGGTCCCTAACCATGAAATCTAATGAATTATATTATTACTCTACCTTGCCTAAATTCAAGGTTGAATCAATGGATTTGATAGAGGATTCTCTACAAATCCAACTATAATAGATGGATCAATGTTTGAAGGAGATGCGATAAGAGTTCCAACAATTAAAAAGGAAGCGCTAGTCGACCCCACCTCGAGTCAGTCGTCATTCACCTACAAAATTTAAGATGAACCGATTCTAGTCAACTTTTCTCTCCCATTCTTGGAGGTGCTTGATAATAGTACCGATCAAATGGAGTACATTATAGATTACTATACCCAAATGTTATCGTATAATACTTTAGATGCCTTGATGTGTCGTACCTTCCCGACCACATTAAGATTCTTAGCACGAGAATGGTACGCTCACCTGAAGATGCTTTCCATCAATTTTTTTGTCCAGCTTGCGAGAGAATTCAAACTTCACTTCCTCGAGAACAAATGCATGTGGCATTCAATGATAACACTCCTTAGACTCAAGCAGGGGAGGAAGAAATGCTTGTAAACTTTGTTACTCTGTTCACTAGCGAGATCTGAGGCATGCTAGATGCTCATATGTTACTCATACTATAAACCTTCATAATAGGACTAAAGCCCTCTCGCCTCTTTTAGTCGTTGATAGAGATATTACTGACAACTGTACTAGAGGCACTTCAAAGGGTCAATCAATATACCGTCGACGAGACAATGATCTTAGGCAAGCATGAAGAGTCACGAAGAAGCTAAAGTAAGAGTGGCCACAACCAACCCTGACCCATAGGTTACTATAGCAAAGGATTACAATCATAACAAGAAGGATTAAGGAGCTTATACATGGGGAACACCTTAGGTGGTTTGTCCGAAAGTACTAAGAACCCTCACCTTGGATCTTAGGGGCCGATGGAAATACATATTGATGTTATCGGGCCGTAAGGCTTATACCCAAGCTATTATTAAAAAACACCCAAGGACGAAGGACGACTTGGAGATAACATTCAAGATGAAAAAGACGGAGTACCTCGACCCGAATCAGGATGATATCTTAGTGGTTTCTATGAGGATGATTAATGCTCCACTTAAGAAGTTCACAATTGACATAGGTAACTCTGCTTATATCCTCTACTTTAATATTTTTCAAAAACTTGGGCAATTAATATGATTACAAATCGATCGATACCCAACAAACTAAAGGAAGTGGCGTCAACCAAACCACATAGTGATGAATTTCTAAATAAAGGAGATCGAAATTTATCACCTCAAAACAACATAAAGCGAGTTGCTATCGAAAATATAATATATTATGAAATTTAAAGAAGTTCTATCCTTACGGCATCCCTTGAGGTCAGGTCAGGATGATTATATCCCAAGCATCAAGCATTTGCCTCGACAACAAGGCATGTGCGTCAATAAAACCTAATTTACATTATAAAAACCTACCATAGCAAAGACACAAGATAAAATATGCTTGAGGCATATGAGTTAGGAAAACCTGACCAAGTATAGAAGAAACCAGCCACAACGTGAGGCACAAGGCATAATGTGCTAGAGTCACATGAATTGGAAAAATCTGACTTGCATAAGAAGAAATCTATCATTACGGGAGGTAAAAGACAAAATATGTATGAGTCACATGAATTGGGAAAACCCAACTTGCATAAGAAGAAACAGATCATGATGGGAGACACAAGGTAAAATGTGCCTAAAGTGCATAAGTAAAAAAAACTCGGCCTATATAGTAAGAAACATGTCATGATGAGAGGCATACAATAAAATATGTCTGATATACGTGAGTCAAAAAAATCTGATATATATAAGAAGAAATTCATCACGGTGGGAGGCACAAGATAAAATGTGTCATAAGCGCTTGAGTAGAGAAAAACCCAACCCACATTATAAGAAACCTATCATGACGAGAGGCATAAGACAAAAAATGTTTGAAGCGTATGAGATAAAAAAAGCACAACCCACATAATTAGGAACCCACCACAAAGAATGGCACAAGATAAAATGTGGCCTATGCATGTGTGTCAGGAAAACCTAACCCGCATAACAAGAGACCCGCCATGCCGAGAGACATAAGGTAAAATTGTCCGAGAGGTGCGAGTTGACAAAACCTGACCCATGCAATAGAAAACTCACTATAATAGGAGACATAAGATAAAATATGTCTGAGATGCTTGAATCAGGAAAATCTAATTCACGTAAGAAGAAACCTACTATGGCGAAAGGACAAAGAAGAATATGCCCGAGATATGTGAGTCAGGAAAACTCGACCCATGTAAGAAGGAACCCGTCATGACGAGAGGCATAAGGTAAAATGCACCTAAGATGCGTGAGTCGAAAAAATCCAACCCATATAGTGTTGGGAAACCTCAACAGGAGCATCACATGCACAGCGGAAATCAAAATCAAAAACTAATTTCCCACGCAGATCAAATCGTTGTGCAAAAGATTGGGATCGCGAGAAGATCATAAAAATTGATAAAACCACAATATATGAGAGATTGATTTTACCTAGGGGGATCATATATCCTTGTATTCCAGATCCGAATAGAGAAGATGAAGGAGGTCAAGCGTCCTCCTCTCTGGCGGTATCCACACAATAGATCTTTGCAACAAAACTCTTTCAATCTGATCTCGCAACTCTAGTGCGGAGGAAGGGAGGAGAATATGAGATGATGGCTAAAGTTATAGTCTATTAATCATGAGTCTCCCCTCCTATTTATAGAGATTCATCAAAAACCCTAGGGCTCCTACCTTAGTGGGTATTTGATCTCTATCCAATTACCCACTAACATTGCATTATTTGATCTATATCCAATAATCTCCTTAGGTCTCTAATTGAGCCTTAATCAAAGAGCCCATCAGCATAGGGTCTCATCTAATGAGAATAGGGGCTAATTGGATCTTCATCCAATCCTTTATTCATTGAAGCATCCACCATATGTGTGACCCTCTAAGCCCGACACCGAGCTAGCCGTGAGTCACTCCTATTAGAACTCCTTCTGATATAGTAAATTATTATCCCCATAATAAGTCACTTGACTCATTGACTATGGACGTACTAGGCCACTATGTCATAGTCCCCAGACGGTGTAGGGGGATTGAATTCATCAGACCTGTTTATCTATAGTTACCGTGTATCTATAATCCCTCATCCAACTAATATCCCAAAGACCGTATATTGGACATGGTACTGTCAGGTCATACGAAATTCGTTATAGTCTCGCTCTAATCGGATTCCCCCGGAAAACTCTTTCTCTCTCAATCCGAATGACCCTGGCCAGGGATTTGTCTGAGCAAGCACATATGAGATATTTCTCTCGTGATACCGAGAGTGGATGATCCTCTATTGTCGTAAAATTGGCTACCAATCCCGATAACCAATTATACCAGATCTAGAGCTTTCTAAATCTGACGTCAAAGAAATGGGTACTCATACAAGGCATCCTTGGTGTCTCAAGTCAAAGGACTAGATACACAACTGGGTCTATGGAATCACTATCTGACATTAGATATCATCAATCATATAGCATTTTATAAGCGGATCAATCAGTAAACTCATTCTCCAATGAGCACCTGTACTATATCCTTAGTGTCTTCACACAAGTGGCTATGAGACCAGTCACTTCCATCATATAGATGAGTATATAGTACATCGATCTGTCCGATTATCTCAATGTCCATCTCAAGTAACCTATAACCGGAATTATTTAGGATATGTGTTTAAAAGTGAATTGATCTCATTATCGTGATCTCATCACGATCCGACTCTCATTGCAAAAAACCAAGGACATCACAATATATATGTAACAGATAATGTGAGAATATGCCAATGGATAATCATAAGCAAAAAGATTATACAGCGTGTCACACGTGTCATCACTCACGTAATTGGCTTGTAGGGCACCTGTAACCAGCATATAGTAAGAAACTCGACATGACTTGAGGCACATGAGTCAGGAAAACTCAACTAATACAATAGGAAATCTACTACAGTATAAGACACAAGATAAAATATGCCTAAGACACATAAGCTAAGAAAATTTGACTTACGTAATAAGAAACCTGCTATGGTGGGAGACACATGATAAAACATTCCCTAAGTGCGTGAGTTAAAAAACCTCGACCCATATAGGAAGAAACATGTTAAAATTGGAGGCACAAGGTAAAATGTGCTCAATATACATAAGTCAGAAAAATCCAACCCATGTAATAAAAAATCAATTATGGCAAGAAGTTCGAGACAAAATATATCCAAGCATATGAGTCAAGAAAACCTAACCCACGTAATAAGGAACATGTCATAGTGGAAAGCACATGATTAATGTACCTCAGGCATGTGAGTCAAAAAAACTCAACCCACATAAGAAAAAATATGTCATAATAGGAGGTATAAGACGAGATGTGTCCAAGACACGTGATGCAGAAAAACCTGATCCACATAAGAGTAAATGTACCACGTTGAGAGATACAAGGAAAATAATGTCCAAAATAGGCAAGATGTGTCCTAAGACACGTAATGTAGGAAAACCTGATCCACATGAGAGTAAATGTACCACGTTGATAGATACAAGGAAAATAATGTCCAAAATAGGTAAATTGAGCACCAACCCTTCCTTGAGGTGGGTAGCTCGCTGCCCAACATAGCCCATTGACCTGGAGGCCTATGAAAATAAAATAATAAGGAAAAGATGGAGATGTGAGCACCACAAGTAGAGACGACCGACGTGGGTCTCTAACGATGGGAGAGGTAAGTTTACGATGGGGGCTTCGTAGTATCCCCGTTGGACTCATTGCCTGACATGGGTCTCTCAAGGACTAGCAAAGTAAAGAAGAGAGGCAGGTCCACATCGCCTATAGCTCACCTCGACTCCTCTCACAATTCACCTCATAGTGAGCGAAAGGAGAGGGGTAGGTCAACAATTGGGGGCTTTGCAACATCCCTAATATGGACTCATTGCCCTATATGGGCTACTCAAGGATGAGAAGATGAGGAGCCCACCTCCACCCGAGGTGTGGAGGTCGGGTCCCTCGTTTGCCTGGGATATAGAGGTCGGGTCCTTCCTCCCTCTAAGGCATGGAGGTCGAGAAACCTGACCTTACTCCTAACTTAGCTTGAGCTATGGAGATCGAAAAATCTCATTCCCCTTCACCCGAGGCATGGAGGTTGAGGAACAACCCCCTCTTCCTACGAGGCATCGCGATAGGGAAACACGTCCTCTCCTCTACTCGAGGCATGAAGGTCGAAAAACCCAACAACAATCCTCACACCCCTCGCTTGCGGTCCTCACCGAACTTGGGAGATCGAGAAACCTGACCCCCTCTACCTAAGGAGTGGAGGTCGAGAAATACAACCCCTAACTCCACCCAAGATATGGAGGTCAAGCACTCGACCCTTAGTTCTCACTGTCGTTGAGCCACAAAGGTGGGGAACCAATCCCCTTCATTATCGACATCCACACTCGAAAGAAGGTTGAGTTCTGAATTTCAAGGATTGATCTGCTATTGAGGTGACTCGTCAGGAAGGGACAACCCCTTATTGATGGAGGAGGTCATCAATTCGAGGTACGGATTGGATGCCCCTCGACCTCGTCAACATTAGCCTAACACTCAAAATCAAAGAACAATCCGGAGGCCTAAGCTTAACATGTTGGATGAACTAGTGATCGCACTTCGGATCCCTCTTGTGAGAGCTCACGAAGCATGCCTTTGGGGGACAAATGATAGGGAGAGCATCGTCAACCAATAGTCTCCTAACACGTCGCTTTCACGTTGTATTCAAAGTAGAAGGAGAAGACAAAGGTTACCCTCCACTTATCTACCCACGTAGATAAGGGTCCAAGATAAACAATTATAAACGGTCACTCGTTGCATGCATAGATAAAAGACCAAAGAGAGGTTGTTAGAGGCGATTAGAGGTAGTCTTATAATAAAATATTTTATCCCTTTACGATCGGATATATAGTCTCATCTTCAACACAATGGAAAAAAATAGAATCATTTTTTGACCACTCATGTCACCTACCTCATGCTATTAATTTGGGAGTTGAAGATATTGGATTATGAAAGCTTTTCTGATCTTGATCTTAGTACATATGACATATTAGGAGTTAGATATTTCACTATAGAGTTATCTCTAATAATCTTAAGTACATAGATTCGGATTATATGATTAAGATATTGATGATATTTTCCCGTTATATGTACAAATAAATCTCACTATCTACATGATATATATGCTTGATGTGTGTGTGCGTCCAAAATAGTAGTAAACGATAACTTCCCCACCAGGCGTACGCATACGTCCTACATATACATTGAGTGATGTGCCATGTACGTAAAAGGGATACCTATGTTATACGACATAACTGTTAACCTTATCATTTCTATTAAACGCCGGGAGCTAAAACCTAATGGATTAGAAAGATAACTTCAATCCAAAATGAGTTGCATCTCCTCCAAACCATTTGCCGAAAACGATCTCGGCTACATGATCTTCTACTCCGACGATGTCAGATCAGCCGACGACAGCCCCAACCATGTCGTCTCGTCGGAACAATATCATCTTCATTTTGTAGATAAGCGACTGCCCCAACCGTGTTGCCATGATAATTGAGTGGCGACTGCCCCAACGGATGAAGAAGAAGGTGGATAAAAAAACATTGGTCCATAGGGAGACTTTGTGCATTGTCGCAACACCGATCCGAATCTATAGAGAAGTTGTGGGTGTTACTCGACCTTCTAACACAATGGAACAGACCTTGTTCATGGAGAGATGGCGAACAAGTTCCCCGATCCACAAGACCACTCGTGCTGCCGATGGCGAAAAGGCCTCGAAGGTACTTGGTGGCTGGCTCACTTTGTACCTGAACTCATGATGGCGATCTAATCAACTGCTTCCTCCCTAATGAATCGCTTCAATCATTGGAAGACCATGAGACCATAAGATCGAGATGCAAGTTTACAGCAGGTATTTATTATTGTTCGACCTTGTAAAGTTACAGTAGTTAATGCTTACCCCGTGGTTGTCATGGTGAACGACAACAAGGTCGGGGCGGTCGCCATGTATTTGCTGGCATTCAGAAGCCGAAGCTGTTGATTGGAACAATGAAGCCTAGTCAGTGCAGGCTCCGTCTCCTCAGACAAGCTCGAGAGCTCATCGGAGCTGACCCTCCCTGAGCGGCTCATCTTCATGGCTACAGCGCAGGCCCATGACGTCCATGACCATCTCCAGGTCTTCCCCCCTCGAGCTGGGCATCGCCTCTCGGCCGGCTTCTTGTATTCCCGGCCGGTGGATCATTGTGGGCCATCTACAAGCAACTGCGGAACTCGACGCAGGAGAGGAGGAAGGACAGAGGGGAGGACTCGAGGAGTGTCATGGTGGCATAGCTGAGTAGTGTGTGAGGGAAGAAAGCCGACTGGTCCTGCAAGAGAGACCAGCTTCTCCATGATTACGGGATGAGAGCGGGGGGAAGTAGTAGAGAAGTTGGATCGTCTCCTTGTACTGGTTTGCTGAGATGAGGGAGGGTGGGCGAATGGGAAGTATTTGTATCGCTGTGGCTGTGGTTGAGAAAATGAGGTAATGATCATTTTGCCATTGATAACATCGATGATAACTCTTATACGTAATAACAATTTAAAATTTCAATTTTTTTTATTTTATAATTATAAAAATTTAAGTATAGTGTTTTTTTTAAAAAAAAATTACGATACTAAGAGATCTATCTAAATATAAATAGTAGAGAGAAATATCTAAATAAATATCCGCCACAATCCAGTTTACATGGGCGGTTAGGCTGTCTCCCCCCAACAGTAAGGTGTAGGCCCTGAGGAGACATCCGGAGCTCAGTCACTGTGACTGGCTTCGTGAAGCGAGTCAAGTTACTGTGCCCAAAGCCAAAGCCGGAAGACTGTCACCTCCGATAAAAAGATTCCTTCCAACATGGACGGGTGAAAGCGGAGTTCTGCCCTTCTCCTCCTCCTCCTCTTCCTCCTCCTTCGCCTTTACTGTTGCGGTTGGAGAATCGTTGGGTAACGGTGCGAGTAAGGGAGCAGAGAGGGTCATGGGAAGGAAGGGGAGCAGCTCTTGGCTGACGGCGGTCAAACGGGCGTTTATGTCGCCGTCCAAGGACTCCGAGAGGAAGACCTCGGGACAAAGAGAGGAAGAAGAGAAGGTGTGTGTGTGTGTGTGTTGTGCTTCCTCCCTTGGGTCTTGCTTTCTGTGTTTCTAATGGTCACCTGAAACCTTCACCTTTCATTTCTTTCGTGACTTCGTCTTCTGGTATAGCGGAAGAGGAGATGGATGTTCCGGAAGTCGTCGACGCTCGAGCAGCAGCAGCAGGCGAGGCCGCCGACGGTAGTCACGCCGGAGGAAAGACACGCTATTGCTCTTGCCGTGGCATCCGCAGCGACGGCAGAGGCGGCGGTAGCGACGGCGCAGGCGGCGGCGGAGGTGGTGCGCCTCACCAGGCCTTCAGCGAGCTTCGTCAAGGAGCATTACGCCGCCGTCGTCATCCAAACCGCCTTTCGAGGATACTTGGTACCTCCTCCTCCCTCTTCTTTAGGTTCCTCGGCTTCTCGGGGAGTTGAGGGATGGGTTCTAAAGTGGATTTGGGTTTCGGGGTGGTGGGTGAAGGCGAGGAGGGCACTGCGGGCTTTGAAGGGGCTGGTAAAGCTGCAGGCCTTGGTTAGGGGGCACAACGTCCGGAAGCAAGCGAACATGACGCTGCGGTGCATGCAAGCTCTGGTGAGAGCTCAGGCGAGGGTGAGAGAACAGCGCATGCGCCTCGCCCAAGAGTCGGCGGCGGCGGCGGTTTCTCGAGGTAGCAACATGTCCTCCTTCAGCTGCGACACCTCTTTCTGGGACTCCAAGAACCTGCAGGAGCTCGCGGAGAGAAGATCCATGGTAACACATCCTTCGTCCTCCTCGTTGCTTTCTTCTTTGCTCATCGTGTGGATTTTGTCCTATCGGTTTTCTTCTCTCTTTAATGGTGGATTGAAACAAGCAGTCGAGAGATGGGAGTAGCTTTGCAGATGATTGGGACGACCGCTCGAGAACGATGGAGGAGATCCAAGCGACGTTGCAACGCCGGAAGGATGCTGCTCTCAGACGAGAAAGGGCGCTCTCCTATGCCTTCTCTCATAAAGTGAGCTCCCACCAACACGCTCATTTCTCCTCCTCCTCCCCCGCCGCCTTCTTATGTGATGTATATGCGACTGACATCACGTCTCCGGCATAACGGAAAGCTCTTGAGATCGGATCGGAGCTCGTCGCGCCTGCTCGACGAAGACGTGGACGGCGAGGTGGCTTCGGCGGGAGAACAGAGACCGAGCCGGTGGATGGATCGCTGGATCGCCTCGAGGTCCTCTTTTGACAACAGAGCCAGCAGCAGGGCGCGAGCCTCCGTTGGCTACCGGGATCCCATCAAGACCTTGGAGATCGACACCGCTCGACCCTACTCTTACTCCGCCCCCGCCAACCCTCGCCGCCAGACGCCGCCGTCCCCGCAGCCCGTCCCGCTCCACCGCTACCAGACCCACTCGCCCACCACGCCCTCGCCCTCGCCCTCCGAGATGCGACCTTTGCAAGTCCGCTCCGCCAGTCCCCGCTGCGGCCGGCAGGACCACGGGAGCAGCATCTCCACCGCCCAGACGCCGACCTACCACCCCGCGGCGTCGGTGCCGAACTACATGGCGGCGACGGAGTCCGCCAAGGCGCGGCTCCGGTCGCAGAGCGCACCGCGACAGCGACCGGGGACGCCGGACCGGGATCGGGCCAGCTCCGCCAAGAAGCGCCTGTCGTTCCCGGAGCCGGAGAACCTCCGGAGCCCGAGCTTCAAGAGCGCGGCGGCGAGGTTCGCCGGGGAACCCCGCTCGAACGTGTCCTCGTCCTGCAACGACAGCCTCGTGGGCGAAGCGTCCCCGTCCTCGACGACGGACCTCCGGCGGTGGCTGCGGTGAGGAGGTGGCGCCGGCGGTACAGGGGGGAGGGTGCTCTGCTTTCTTTTTGGTTGGTTGTGTACGTTTTCTGTGGCTTCGCTTTTGTTTTGGCAGTGGAGTGGGATTGGGGGACGCGAAAGCTATCAATTCATGTGGTGGCAGGCAAAGGCACGGGTGGGAAGTCTGCGAGGAGGAAAGCGAAATGAGACGCGGGTGGGTGGTGGGGAGTGCAGTGCGGGGTTTGGGTTCTTTTTCTGGTGATGGGAAATCATGGGAGGGGCGGTCACGTCTTTGGGTTTTGTGCTATGGCTCATCGCAGCCCGTGCTGCGGAAAAGGGGCAGGCAACTCATCATAAGCTGTAATGGCCGACCGTGATCTTATCAGGAACACATTTCCCCTCCGTCGTCGTCGTCTTTGGCTCGCCCATGCTGGCTGAGTTGAACGTCCTGCGCTACCATCATATAAAGACACTGAATATTATTAATTAAAATATGCACTTAATAACATACTAATATTCAATCACTGTCAATCGAAACAACCAATGAGGAAATAAATGCCATGAGGGCATCACAAGAGGGAAAACCATAAAAGATCATATCATATCATTGGAGAAGAGGGAAGGGAGAGACAGACTGTGACCACTTTCTTTACCTGGATGGAAGGATCACACCACCAACAGGGAAATGGAACAGCCACAAGAAGACTGCATGCACTGGCACTGCTCCATCCTCACTAGGAAGGCATCACTATCTTTTATGCTGCAAGTTTTCCTTCACCTTGTAGCTGGGATGTGTATGCTGCTGCTTTGCCCTGTAGCTGCTGTTGCCTGACATTTTACTAAGCAATGAAGAACCATCAGAACAAATCAAGATACACTACCTCATGTCATAATATCCTACATCTGAGTTCGACAAAAAGAAACTGTACACCAAGCAGTCACAAACATCACTTCATTGTGGACTATGCACTATTTCCATCTACATGAACCATTGATATAAAAATCCCAGCAGTGTGTGCCTCAATTCTCTTATAATTCCACATTTTTTTCTGGGGTGCCATATGAACTGAAGCTGATAGTGTAGGGAGGTTGATGTCTTGACAATTAGCAGCTGAGTAGTCCCACTGCAACTTACATGACAACATGCACTTTACATGACCCTATACAAGTTGACCAAGTACAACAAAAGTAGGGTTATACCTTTAAATGACCCATCCCAACCCAACCCAGTTCTGTAATCCAACCTTATATCAACACAACTTAAATCTCATAACTAGTGAACACTAATCATCTTCAGACAATAATTAAACATGAGTTCTACTACTTTCAATGTCTGGAACCAAAATATACCTACAATTCAAGATTCCAGGCAAGATGCATGTCGACAAAACATATAGATAAAAGTTTATTTGTGCAAAATAAGCTATTAATATATACCTTGCGTGTTCCAAAATGATCGGTTATAACAAAAATTTGACTCAGAATTAGAGATACTGATAAAGATCGGAACTCGGCCTTATGCATTATACAGATATTCCAATGGCTTTAACATCTTATTTTCCATTTAATTTGACTTTGAGATTGATTTAGTAGGATATTCAATATCAAATTTCAAATGATTGTTAAAACTTGATTCTTCCACACAGCATGGCAACACTTTTTTCTTTTTCTTTAATAATAATGACAAAGTACAGCGCACACACTGAAATATTACTAAAAGATGACATTTATTATTCATGCTGAACCAAAAGAAATCAACCTTTAGGAGCAAGCTTAAATAATGTCATGACCATACAGGATACAGGCCAGATAATCTCTTCTACTGATAGCATAACCATAACGAGCTTTATCCGACAGTAAATAATTCTTAAGCTACATTACTTATCAAAAGGAATAAGAAAGGAAGTGATGGGATTTGCCAAGTAAGCAGAGCCTGAATGAAGTTTCTGACAAAAATGAGATGAACAGTAAGTTGGAAACATACAGAATAGAGTGATGATTCTTATTCCACACAGATCGACTCGAGCAATTGTTCGGTGTCTTCACCAACAACCACATGCTCCATCTTCAAGCGATGACGCATACCAGGGCTACTCTTCCCAGCAGCTGCGTATGTCCTTATAAGAGCCTCAAACACCTCTGCCCCCAGGTCCTTCTCTACCGTCTGCAGAAGCTCGATGAATTTCTCAGCACCTGCAACATCCTTATTTTGCTCGAAGTATGCCATTAAAGTAATTATGACCTCACGGGGTGGGACCCAAATTCTACCATGGCTTTTCCCCTTCTTAATTCCACGATCGGCACACCGATATGCCATTTTCAGATCCCCTTTCTTTATATAATAATCCATAAATATCTCCCATGTTTTGGCATTGAGTCTTCCACCACGCATTTTCGCATGTTTTTTAACAGCTTCGGCTTTATCTAGCATTCCTTCATTAGCATAAGCTTTAATCATTGCATTCGCCACTCGGATATCATAAACTGAGAAGTTGGATTCCCATTCCTTAAAACATGCCTCAGCGCCTGGCAAATCCTTCAAATTCACCAGCACCTGGATCATATTCAAATAGCTCACATTTGCCATCTTTGGATGTGCCAGCTTTAGAGATCTCCATATCCGGTGCACTTCAACCAGGTTCCCTGTTCGTCCATACAAAGTGATGAGAAACTGATAAGCTACAACATCTTGACCTAGGTTCCTCTTTTCTAATTCCTTCAGAGCTCCTTCTGCTTTCTGAAACATGCCAGC
This sequence comes from Ensete ventricosum, assembly GCA_029747655.1. NCBI lineage: Eukaryota > Viridiplantae > Streptophyta > Magnoliopsida > Zingiberales > Musaceae > Ensete > Ensete ventricosum. The sequence goes on from JAQQAF010000003.1 coordinate 7,513,117, forward strand.
ATCTACATAAATGGATGCAAGATTACTATAAGTTGTCCAATCAGCAGCAACTCTCCCATCTCTTTTCATCTCTTCTATGACCCTCTCAACCCCAGATATGTCATTCATAGCAGCAAGAGATCTCATCCAGACATTGAAAGTAAAGCAATCTGGCATGACATCATCAGCCTTCATCTCTTGAATTATGCCAGGAACCTTTCCTGGTTGATTGGTTTTAGTATATAGGGTCATCAAGCTGTTGTAGGCCATCGGGCTTGACGCAAACTTCAATTCCTTCATTTTCTCCAAGAGGCCCTCTGCCTTTTCCGTCAGTAGTTCTTTGCAGTAGCAGTTGAGGAGTGCACCATATGTAAGGTGATTTTTAGCAGACTCTGGTAGATTGATGAAGTACTCTTCAGCTGAAGAAATGCCTCGGGATTTGGCAACTAGATCCAGACGGATTGCTTGATCACTCAGTGTCAAGTTCATGCCTCTTTTAGCCATGATCTCGGACAGCTACAAAAACATCAATATCATGTAATACTAATTTTCCAAGATCAGAGACAACAAACCAAGCTCGATAATGACACATGATATTTTAAAGCGTAACATTGCTTGCAATGACATGACAATCCCTTTTTGGCACCATAAGACTTGATCTAAGAAACTTGCTACTCTTACAAGAACAGAAGCAGAAAGAAAATGTAAAAATATGTTAAGAGTTTGGATATGTTGATGCCCCTTGTCTTGCATTTGCTTCCAGTAGTGTTTGATAATAAATAGCATGAGCTAGCATGATTATCTTTAGGGAAAATGATCTGCCTTTAAGAAATTACTTAATAGTCATGTTTGATAACAAATTATTTGATTCAGAAATTTGAAATGGATTATATACTACAGGAATTTGTTAACAATATCTTGAAGAGAACCTTAAACATAGATTGTCACAAGATCCAAAATAGGTGGTTTTATCTGTTGTTTATTTGCTGACACCATTTATTCTGTTTCAATCTTCATTGTTTCAATTGCAGTGGTCTTTTAACAAAAGCACTTGGATAATGTCTACCAAAGCAATAGCGGTAACAATTAGGAGAGGCAGAAGAAGAACAAAGAGTTGAAGACACAGAAGACTGGTAGAGATAGCCAGCATAAAAAGCTTGGCCTTTCAGCACATCAAGCCCACTTTTTAAACAACTAGCCATTTTGCTACTTGAAAATTAGGTTTCTTAAATCAATGAGCATTTTATGAATATTATTTTATATAAAACAAAAAGTTTCAAGCAACAAAAAGCCTTATCTAAAGACGCTTTCTTCTTTGAAACCAAATGGACATATATATGGGGACTCGTGTGATTTTTTTAAGGCAAAAGTAGGACTTTGAGCCAATCCTAAAAGAATAACAACTAGCAATGAAAATCCTTAACATAATAGAAAAACTAAACCAAATACCCATATGATTTGGATTGACTATACTCACACTAGTTCAACCCTAAAACCAACATAACTCAATGTAAGTCTAAGCATTCTCTAAGGCTAGACTACATCAATCACTTCTGCAAGACAATGGTTGCCAAATAACTTTTGAGTATCTCAGACTGTTGACACATAAATAGTAATGATGTGGTGATGCAATTGACCATCTATTTTATCCAGTTGATCATGTGATTGGAGAAAGAATAACTCGATTAATGAGCTTGTTGCTCCATATAGTTGGAGGTAGATTATAAGAATTGATGAACCATTTTTAATTTATTTTTGTTTTGAGTGAATTTTGTTAGTTTAAAGGGTTTCTTGTAAATGTTATAAGTTGTCATATTGCAATATCTTCTAGGATACCATATTAGTTACCAACATTGCCCAGAGAAAAAAAAAGAAAACCAACAAAAGAAAAAGAAAAGTGGCATATTAGGTTGATTTAAGATTCCAAGAAAAAAAGAGGAGATAAATTGGAGAATTGAAGGCTTAACTGAGATTAAATATCTATAAGGAAGTTTTATTATATCAAAAATTCAATAAAGAAAAAAATTAAATCAAGCACCTTATCAAGAAGGAAAATTATTTGTCAAAACAAATTTATAATTATATCTTCCCTAAACCAAAAAAGAAAGAATGATTGATAAGCCTAGATTAAGAGTGAATTTTTTTCTTCATGTCCCTTTCTTATTTTTTATATTTTTTCTTTTTTATCATGTACTTGGGGGTATATATGAAAAAAGAATGGATTGTGATATTAGATCATCACAGAATGCCTAAATGAAAGAAATATGCTTTTTCCACTTCACATGTGTGGTTGTGAGGCCATATTATTTCTATAATCGCATAATTCCACTATATATATATATATATATATATATATGTATATGTACACACACACACACACACATATATATGTGTGTGTGTACGAGACATCCATCGTTAAGAGTTAATGCTTGTGTTAGAGTGAGTGCGGTACTTACTCATTTATTTTCTTTACATCTCATCTAACAAAAATATATCTAGTCTTTGATCATACATCAAATATGATAACAAAGCTACTGTCCTAAGGATACAAATAAATTTTGTGCTCACTAAATGTTAATTTTTATCAGTCAAGAAAAAACCTTTTAAAAATTATAATCATAATTTCAATTACAACCTTTTGCATCTATATCTTCAACCTTCATATCATCTTATACTAATAGTTTGCTTCCCATTCAAGTACTTTATCATCACAAGATTAATGCACTTGTCCTTTTCTTTTCGTTTGGAGTTTGTTGAATTTATCTAATATTTTAAACAGACATATAGTCAATTGACGAACTAGCCTAAAAATTGAAATAGCAAAGTCATATTCTAATTAAGGTTTTCAATGCAATTCCATCATTCCAATGTTACCTGTTGCTCAAAAATGTTATAACCATATGACAGCCTTAGACACTGGGGTTCACTTGGATTCAAACAAAGGGTAGAACGTTACAATTTTGAATTTCTATTAGGGAAATAAAAAGCTATGATAAAAGGAAAGGATCTTACAAGAATAAAAAAACTGAAGCTAAGGAGATAAAGAGCAGAGATAAAAACAAATGGGCATAAGAAGTTCTGAATTAAGTAATTTCCCACTCCTATTTTTATCCAACAAGATGATCCGCTCCATAAGGTTTAGCAGTTCCTTTTCAGTCACTCATCACCACGCACAAAACAAGCAGCTAATCTATGATAGCTAACCAGTTTGGGAACAACGAACCACAATGGATCATCTCTCTAATACAAGCAACTACATCTGAGGCGACTTTGATGTCTACACCCTGCACCAAGTACAATCTAAGTTGTGGATTGATCCCAAAAAGGAAAAACACACTTCACTTTACTTGTCTATGAAGAACAAGATCAAGATCAGGAGGATCATGATCAGCACTTCATCAGCTGGACGGAAGGAAAGAGCAAGGAGGGATGAGATTGGAGGTATATGGGGGCTGGTTCAGGGTACCTTGAGGGCGGGGCGGAACTTCTTCTGACCGCGGAGCCTGCGGATGGAGACGTCGACCTCCCATTTATGGACGCGCTTGCGGCTCTTGAGGAACTCCTCGAGCTGTTGCCGAACGCTCTGCGGCTTGGAGCCCTCCCGGAAGAGCCGCTTGTAGAGCGGCTCCTCCAAGTACTTGCTCGACCGCTTCGCCACCAACTTCGTCCCCGTCGCCGTTGCCATTGCTCTCTGTCTCTCTCGACGGCGAGGGTTTCTTTGGCGGCTTCAGTCGCGCTCTAGAGGTTTAGGCCGGGCCGAGAACGGACTGCTTGATTAAATTTTTGGGCCCAACCGAGCCGCTTACACTGACCCAAACCCAACCCATGTAGAGTTTGGGACTGCGGCCGGCGGAGTCGTTCGAATCCCATTATGGAGATTCCTTTCAACTCAATTTCCACGTCCGAGCCGTCATTGTTAAGCCCACCACACAACAAAAACCACTTGAGCTGACGCGCGTTCCGTTTGTTTTGTTAATAGATCAGATTTGTTATTTGATCAGTTGAGAAAATTTTTTATTCCCGAATATGTGTAAATAGATGTGAAAAAAAAAAATTATATTTGTTTTTCATCTTCATTTTATATTTTAACATGGTATCATAGTACCTCTCTCTCTAAGAGAGATTATATTTTTTTTTCTTGGTTGTTTAATGACAGTTTCTCACCTAAGCGCTCGAAGCTTCACCAACCTCTATTTCTTATTTCCTCTGTGTGGTCACTAGGGTCGACGCATACGCAGAGACGATATGGTCGACGATCCTATGTGGTCACAACTCATATCTCCTTTCGCTATTGTCACCCCTAACAATGTCGTTGTTGCCTTCCGCTCCAATCGCACACAACAGTGTTGTTGTTGCTTCCCCTCTTGCCACACTCTATCCTGCTCGACCAAGAAAGGGTTGTCATCTGTCGAGGGCTCCTCTTTCTCACCCTCCCTCACCGCAGCAAGCACGACCTCTACAGCTGCTTGTCTTTTGTCTCTTTCATCGGCTTCCTCCTCCCCCGTCGAACCCACCGTCGTTGGCTTTCTCCTCCTCGCCTGGACCACTAACAGAACCCCCTACCCTCCCTAGCTTCCTCTGCCACTCGTCTGCCTTAGCTTCTTCCTCCTCTAGGCGGCAACACCGACACCCTCTTCCACGACAATCGACTTCTCCTCCTCTTTCATTGACGACCACGGCCTCTCCCAACCATTGCATCTATCAAATGCCAACAAAGATATTGGGTCTTAAAGTAGCCTTCTGCCGAGCTCTCAGCTTCAAAATGATCATTTTCCTCCTCTCTAGTTTCCTACCGGTCGACTCCCTCCATGGCAACCTCGACGCAGGATCCCCGAGCGACCTCTTAGTCCTAAACTCTAAGTCTGGTGCCTCCATTCTCTCTTTCATTGTCCAGTAATAGTTTTTGCTCCATCCATTCTGTTGCCCTTGGCCTATGCCACACCAACTTCATGTTAGGGCACAAAGGATCGATGAAGGTCTCCATCGGCTACTATCAAACAACAACAGCTTTCCCCATCCCGATGCCCCTCTCGTCGCCTCTCTTATGGTCTTTTGCACGACATTGAGTTGCAGCGTCTACTAAAGTTGTAGCCTCATCCAACAACACTCAAGTTTCTCCCCATATGTTGCAACTAGTGCATCAAGCAACCTTTGGTCTTCCTTCACCATCTACCCAAGTAGGAATCTACAGAGTGTCTCCTAGATTTTGCGATCCAAATTTTGCTATAGAGATCCAAGTTTGTCCTCACTATTCACTTCTGCGTTCGAAGCAAATTAGGGAGAGAGATAGAGAGGCCCTCCAGTCGTCGGCTACTCCCCTCTCCTATCGCACAAATTCGTGCATCTTATGTATTGTAGAAGCCAGAAGGCTATCCCCACAGGCATTAGGTGCCTCAAGTCACATGCAAAATGTCTGACTTCCTCCCATTCCAGCCTTGACTACGAAACCTTCCTGCATGCAGTTCCAAGCTTTGGTAGCCCCAAAACAAAAGAACTCACCAGTTTGACAAAGTTGCTTCCTCTATCTGCAACCTCCACCCTCTGAAGCCCATTGATCTGGAGAGCTTCCTCTTGTACGATGCTGGCAAATCATCGTCGATGTATTGCTGCACAAATCTTCTACTGGATCTCCTCCAGTTGTTGTTCCTGGTGACAAGCGATGCTAGTGAAACCTCTTTTCTCATCACTACATTGTCATCTCCACCTGCACCCTCCACGGTAGCTCTGTCTCTCTGTCATTGTCATATTCCTCGCTCTCTTCGTCATTGACCAAAAATCAATGATCACATCCAGTTGTGATAGCAGAGGGCACCCTTCCTGGAAGCTATCAGTCCTCAACAATGATCATCACTGACTGTCATTGCATGACATGTACAAACCACTCTGCCTCATACCTTCTCCACTAATGTTGATCTAAGTCGCGAAGTTCCTCCTTGCTAAGTGTTGTCATTGTTGCAATATTAGTCCTGCAAAAGAAGCACGTCTCCTTGTTGCAAATTGAAGTTTTTTTTTGCATCTTGTTGTTGCCTCTTCGGCCTTATCTTCTCAGTGAAGAAAAGGCACCTCTTCCACTAGTGAACTATGTCTGTTGTTGTTGAGCTTGATCTATTTGCTCTTGCTTTCTTCTACCTCCCATCAAGTTTTCTTGTTGTCGGCCTAACGATGTTAGCCTAGACAGTAGCTCTTGTTGTTAACATAGGAGCACAACACCTCTCTGCTTCTGCTTTGCTTGGGATAAAGCTGTATTCTCCTAGCACCCTTTTCAATGGTGTGCCTCTTGCCGACAGTCGCCAGAGCCATAGTACATCATCGTCATCACTTGCAAAAGGTTGGTACTGGCTTCCTACCCAATGCTGAAGTCCTACACGTCGGCATATGAGCCTACGATACTCGATGCTATGGCAAAATCTTCTCAATCTGTCTCCCTGTGGCACCTCTAGTTCGATTGTTCCTTAAATAGGCAGACATGCATAACAAAAATACCACCTTGGCGATTAAGTCAACTCTTACAATCTGGATTTATCGTACTTTTACTTCCAATGTCTTCCTCATTTACCTTTGACATTCCGACTCTCTTCCGTATAGGGAACTCTAGTGCCTCTTCTCTTACAAGCCTTATTTCAATCTTAGTTGTCTCTCTCATCCCCTTCAAATTATCCAAAGGAGTCAAATATCACGACATGCATAATTTTCTAATCTTTTATTTGGCTATGGTTTACTAGGTTATGATGATGGCTCCCTAAGTTGCCCACTAGTAATAAATCACATTTCAGGTGACCCGAGTTTAGTACCAAATCCAGCTCACACACTTTAGTTACGCCAAGACTGTCTTATTCTCCAAGTCATTCAAGTCTCCATTGCTAGATTCATTGCCCTGCTCGTCTCCTCTTGTGCTATTATTGCGGAAGCCTGAAACAAATTACAAACTACCTTAGCAAATCGCTCACATACTCACATGCTCGGGCTCCTCTCGAGTCTCATGAAATCAGAGCAAGAGGAAATTATTATCGCTGACTATCTATAACATATAAAAAGCATTATCGATGATCTGGCTTTGATAGGTCATTCCCTTAGTGAAGAGAAAGTTCTTGTCCACATGCTTAATGGACTTAGTGAAGAGTTCCAGGAATTGACACTAACAATTCGAGCTCGCGACTCCCCAGTCTCCTTCGATGAACTTTATGACAAGCTAACCGACTATGAGGCTACCTGAAGCATGATGATAGGTTGTCAAGACCTCCTATCACAACTTAGTTCAATCAAAAATCCAAAAGAAAAAGCAACAAATATAATAAGAATGCTTAAAAAGATGTGGTCAAATTTCCTCCTAACTCTATGGGCACCATTCAGTCCTTCCCTCCTCCACATCCTCCATACCTCAACCATCATTAAAGTGGTCCCTTCCAACTATGTCGTCCTGCTCATATGACTCAGCAATAAGTCGACTATCAGTTGTGACAAAGTCGGTCACTCTGCAAAAGTCTACCGGTCTCGACCTCGACTTCCTACTCCATCAAGCTGGCCTCAGGCAAATGTTATGACTACTCCGCCAGATAGTCAATCAAATCGGATCATGGACTCTAGTGTTTACCGTCATATCATTTCTAATCTCCAGAACTTGTTGATCCAAAACAATTATGGAGGAAATTAAGATATCGTTATCGGTGATGGTAAATGCATTCCTATCACTCACATCTACAAAGCTTAAATAAAAAATCACTTCTTTCACTCTCAATGATGTTTGGTGTGCCTTATTTTCGTCTCTCAATTCTGTAAACAAAAACATACTTCATTGAATTCTTTCATGATTATTTTCTTATTAAAGATTTGAGCATGGGGGCATCCTTGGTCTGAGGCCAGAATAAAAACAACGTCTATGAGTGGTTGTTTGCCTTGTATCTCACTCAACCTACTGTTAACTCTTCAACTGTTGCTCCAATCGATGTGTGGTATCGACGTCTCGGTCATCCCTCACCTTCTATCCAACAAAAAATTACTTTCTTGCTATTCTTTTCCTGCTTTTAAATCAAGTAATGTTATTACTCACTGTGATGCTTATCTTAGCAATAAGAGTGATTTTAAATCAATTAATGTTATTACTCACTGTGATGCTTATCTTAGCAATAAGAGTCATGAACTACTTTTTGGAAAATCCTCTTTGTCATGCTTTAAACCATTTGAAGTTATTTATACCAACATTTTGGGCCCTGCCTCAATCCTTTCTTTTAACAAGTTTAGATTTTATGTTATCTTTGTAGATTATTTTTCAAGTACATATGGTTGTCTTTGTAGTCTTCTCCAACTTTAGAAACTTGGTCGAGAATTACTTTCAAACTATAATTAAAATATTTTATTCTGATGGCGAGGGTGAATATCAAGCCCTCGCAGCATGTTTGTATGTTTACGATATTCAACATCTTAAGTCACCTCCATATACTCCTCAACTAGTTGGCTCTACTGAACATAAACATATACATGTCGTTGAAGCTGGTCTAACACTCCTCCATCAAGCTTCGATGCTACCAGCCTTTTGGTCAATAGTTTTTTAAACATAAGTACAAACTTAAGTTTATCTTATTAATTGTATGCCCACTCCTGTCCTATAATATCAATCACTATTTAAAAAGCTATTTCATAAATATCCTAATCTGTAAACATTAAAAGTATTTAGTTGTTTGTGTTATCCATGGTAACGATCGTATTTTTCTCACATAAAATGTAATCTAGATCTCAACTTTGTGTTTTCATTGGGTACTCTCTTGAACATAATACCTTCTGGTGTTATGACCCTCATACTACTAAAGTCTCTGTTTCACAATATATCACTTTTGTGGAGTTTATCTTTCTCTTTTACGATCACAAGCCACCTATCGTACCATTGGATCACTGCAAAACACAGTCAAACACATCTCCTCCGAATCCACACTTTGTTACCTCTGTTCCGCGGCTTCTTCCTCCCTCTTCCAGTTCTCTACAGGTTCCTCCTGTTTCTACACCATTGCCTCTAGCATCACAACCTTTATCTTCACCTCGATAAGGAACTTATGTTGTCTCTCAGTCTGACTTAAACTGTAATGACCCTCAGTCTTTACCACCTAATACTATTACAGCCCCCAGGCATCCTATGCAAACTCGTTCCAAGAGCGATCTCTTTAAACTACGACATGTTCTTGACTTACATGCTAGCTCCGAACCTTTACCCGGCTCTACTAAACCAACATCATTTACTCAGACTCAAAAATCTCGACATTGGTGTAAAGCAATGTGTGAGGAGTATGAGGCTCTCATTCATAACTCTATATGGACTCTTATTCCTTCTCACCCCACACAAAATATCATCAAGTGCAAAGTGGGTTTTTCGAACTATGCGGAACCCGATGGTTTAATTGCTTGCTATAAAGCATGTATCGTAACCAAGTGATTTCATTAACGACCCGATGTTGACTTCACAGAGACATTCAATCATATTATCAAATCTACCATAATTTGGCTTATCCTGAGTATGACGATTTTCAAAGGCCGGTACTTATGGTAATTAGATGTTAACAATATTTTTTTATAGGAGACTCTCACTGAAGACATCTTTATGGAGCAACCTCTTGGCTTTATACGTCCTCAATATCCATGAGATGTTTGTAAACTCCAAAAAATTATTTATGGATTCTATCAGGCTTAACGAGCCTGGTATACTAAACTTGGCATATTCTTGTCCTCTATTAGCTTCATCAACTCTAAGTCTAATGTCTCGCTATTTCTACGCCAACTACATTGAGGCATCATCTATCTTTTAATCTATGTAGATGACATTATTATCACGGGCGATAAACATATGAAGGTTCATATATTTATCAAGCAATTTGCCGACCAATTTTCTCTCGAAGATCTTGGAGATCTGAGCTATTTTCTCAGCGTGAAAACTACATTTATATCTTCTCGACTCTTTCTCTCATAGAGAAAGTACATTTAAGATTTATTATTTAAAACGAACATGCAGGACGTAAAAGTGGTTACCACTCCCCTATCTGTCAGTGCGTCACTTAAGTTATGTGATGATAGTCCTGCTACAGACCCTACTCAGTTTCAGCAATTAGTTGGACTCTTACAGTATCTAGCTCTTATCCGTCCATACGTCTCCTTCGCAGTCAATAAATTACCACAATTCATGCATTAACCGTCTACTATGCATTGGACTGCTGCTGAACACATTATGCATTATCTTAAGGGGATCATCGATCATGACATATTTTTTTCACAAACACTCTCCCCTTAATCTTCATGATTTTACTGATGTTAATTGGAAAGTAAATATTGATGATAGAACTTATATGTTATGGTATCTTATTTTTTTAATATACTAATCCAATTAGTTAGAGTTTCAAAAGCAAAACATAATTGTCCGATCTATAATTAAAATTGAATATCATGTTATTACTATTTTATTATCCAACTCAATTGGATTAAGAATATGCTTAAAAAGATATTCATATTTTCTTACATCTACCATTTATTGTAATAATATTAGTATTACTTAACTTTGTGTGAAGTATGAGATCAAATTTTAAAACGATAATTTTGTGTTTCTCCCGTACATACAACAATTGATCAACTTGTCGAGCTATCTTGCGCGGCACGTTAACAAATTAGATTTTCTTAACTAGCGCTTTTCATCTTCACCGTGCGTCGGCGTTTGGGGTTGTTTGCTGAGATCCTTCTCGCGAGGAGGTGGGTGAATCTTCCGATCTAATCTCCTTTCCAAATCCCAAATTGGTGACGCCAACTGCTCCCATGCTTCTCATTTTTGTCGTAATATCTGTTTTCACTCTGTGATTTCGTTGTCTTTTGATCTCTGGCTTTCTCTTTGACATTGACGAACTACTTCCCTCTCGATTGGAGTCGCCATGTCTTTGCTTTCTTGTGTTCGGAACCCTAGATCGAGTTGATTCGGATATCTGTCAAGTTCTAGTTGAATTATGCTTAAGGATATTAGTTCTGGGTTGGATCTGCTGCGAGTTACGGGTGACAAGGAAGAACGGCGGGTGGTAATATGGAAGCATTGATCGACAGTGGATTGAAAGTAAAGGTGATCTGAACTTTACATCTGGTTCTTTGCAGCTTGACGACCTTGCTTGCCTTGTTGGTGTAAACATTACGATGTCTTCTTGTTATATATACTGAAGTAGGGATGACGATGTTGTCTTGTCTCGGGATCCCTTCATTATATTACTGGGGACGGAATGAGTGTAGGTTGTATCTTCTTTTCTCGTGATCTCCCTTATAATCACAACTCGGTGAAGCATTATAGTTGAGGCACTAGAATAAGCATGAGTTATTATTACATGGTCCCAAAATTAAATTCCTAAGTGATATTTATGTACATTAATATAATATTGAGAAAAATGCATGTCCACGCTCACAGGATGACCACCAAGCACCTTGTGTTTGTAATATTCATTATCTGAATGGTGATAGTGTTTATATGTACAGACATGACGAAAAATAGGGTGAATGAGGCTTCAGTGACAGTGTATTACAGGTTAAGTTGCTATATGCATCCTTGCATTTTGTTTTTCATGTGTATTTTTTTGTTGTATCTAACCTACATTTGCGATGCTTTGTTATGTCAATTGGTGCAAACAATGTAGTATGCTCGTAGTTTAATGGGATTCGGTTTCTTTGTATGTTGTGATTGAGGAAATACTGCGAGTAGGTTCTTGAGTTTTAACAGTATCGGGTGAAGCATCTCCTTTTCTACCCAAATAAAAATGTAGTATAAAGTTCAGACACTTGTACAAGCTATTGGTAGTTTCTGTATTATAATACTAGTTTGCTCTGATCACATGCTTATTATTTTTCAGTGTTTTGTTCCAAATCGTTTACTTGTCTTTCTTGTAGATAGCTTTCAACTTGTTTCTCTCCAAAATGAGGCCCATTTTCTGTGGGAACTTTGAGTATGATGCCCGCCAGTCAGAATGGGAATGTCTTTTAGGCAGATATGGGAAGGTTGACAGGGTAGATACGAAATCAGGTAAGTCTATCCCTTTTTAAGAGATAATGCTACAACTCTCATTGACCAATTTTTTAATTGTTGTCAGTGTTTATCTATGAGATAATGATACTTTCTCTGGTAATGTTGCTTTAACTGAATGATTTGGCTTGGAACATTTTCCTAGGAATCGGTTTCTTGGAACTATGAACATAATACTTGGTGATTTGTCATCACATAATCAAACCCAGTGATTATCTTCTTCATTGTTGCTCTTTTATGAACATACTACTATATACTTGCTGGCCTTTTTAAGGCCGCTTTGATCTGCAGTGTGGTGGACAAAAAACTTGTTTCATTCTTTTCTGGCCTTTTTTCTTACCCTTTTCACTTTGAGTATGGAAAGTTAACCATTTAAACTTGAAATTTCTTTGTAAGCAATCGTTTGTCAAGTTAGCAAATGAGACCCTATGTTCCCATTAGCAAATGGAACATCTTACACTTTTCACTGCATCAGGACCCTCTGTTCCTGTATTGCAGCAGTGCCGGGATGGTATAGCTCGCCATTGAATCCTTTGTTCAGTTTTACTGGGGAATCAGAATGCAGGATAAGTTTAGTGAATGGAAATATTTGATTTTAAGGTAATCCCCTGTAAACAATTTCTTTGGTGCAGGAATATCATGGAGCACCTATTTTCTTCCTGGCTGATGGTATGGCATCACCTTTCCTGCCTGAGCCCGAGCCTCATCTCCTTGTGTAGTTCCAGGAGCTGTTATGATCCACCATACTTTGTGGCACTGTTCACCTGGAAACATTTCCCCATGAGGCCATTGCCTTCTGAATCCTATGAATTTTGCCCAATTTCTCAATCCGCTCATGTTCTCCATGCCATTCTTACTGTTAGGCTGGAGAATAGATGGAGAAGACAATCTGTTCAATGGCCTACCACATCAGACCTTCTTATTCCTTTTTATAGCATCACATCATTTAGTTCTACTTCGACATGAGGTCTGTTCCTGATTTTTCTTGTTTGTCAATCTCTTTGTAGCTTTGACAGAAATGGGTTTATGTTTCTAAATAGTTGGTGAAGATTAACTGAGGCCACTAGAAAACTAAAGCGTTAGTAGCCAAATGGTTCTTTGTGCTAAGATTAATTTGTTTTTCTAGTTTAATATCTGCAGGATTTGCATTTATTTACATGGATGATGAACGAGATGCAGGGAGTGCAGTCCGAGCCCTTGACAGGACTCAGTTTGGCAGACACGGGCGATGGCTTCGCGTTGAATGGACAAAGATACACAACTCAGTAAATTGTGTATTTTTGGTTTCATATTCTGTTTAACGTTTTCTAGATTGGTGCACAGCAAGACCGTGTGGTGGTAGGACGATCTGGCAGTTTAAGGTCACTCGCTAATATGAGACATACAAAGACTTTGTTTGTCATAAACTTTGATCCAATCGATACCAGGCTGAGATTTTTGAACTTGGAGAGGCACTTTGAACCATATGGAAAGGTCTTAAATATTAAGTTAGAAGAAATTTTGCCTTTTTTAAATTAATTATGCCACAAAAGACTGGAAGCAACCAACATGAGGTGCTTCCTTTTCCCCCAATTTCAGTTTATAGTGCCAGTAGTAGTGTATCTTTTCATAACTGTAGTTGTTTCGAAGCTATCTGCTTCTAGGATTGATTTTATGATGATGCATATGAATTTCACACATGAAATCTGCTCACCTGTTTTTTTTCATTGTATGAAAGATGATTTAACATTTAATGGGAGTATCGGTATCCATAGTGTGATTATTTTGATTAACTTTCATCTATAGGATTGATTTTATATCTTTCGCTCTCCCTTGGTCATCTATTCTGTTATTACCTTTTGGAAGTATGAAAAATTTTGTTAAATCTTTCCATGTTTCCACTTTTAGTGACATGGAAAGATACAATAATTCTGCTAGGCATTCTGTAGTTTTTTGAACACTGGTTAAGAAAAAGACTAGGTATTGGCTAATGCAAGTCGGTAAAATGAAAATGATTTTCTATTCTTGTAGATTATTTGCCTTGTGGGAGAATATTTCGGTTATCCTTCTTCTCATCAGAAGAGGCTGGGCTTTGAGGCCATAATTTTGTCAAGTAAAAATTTGTGAACACTGAGGTAGCTTCTTGGCCAAAGATATTCTATTACTTCTCAGCAGCTACTAATTTGATTGCACAAGTGGATCTAGTAGCGGGAGGCATAACTGCCAACTCTTCATGTGTTTATAATGACATTACCTGAATATATTCCTATAGTATGACTAGTTTTTTATTTTATTTTAATCATTATAGTATGACTAGTTAACTGATAAGAGGTCATGACAGTGTGGCTTGCTTCATTCCTTTTGCCTTTCTCCTTGGATTTTGGGCAAGTTGATGGATCGGGTTATTTCAGTGGGAGTATGCTCTTCGTGATGATGATGATGACACAAGAAATGGGTACAGCCCTGAGAGGAGACGTACGTGTCGATCCCTAGCGAGGAGGGGATGTGACAGTGGACGTACTCCAAGCCCATACCTCAGAGGCAGAGAGAAGGATAGGCCGGATTCTGGGCGTGGTCCAAGTCCATACGACAAACCTGAACACAGGGGTACCCCTAATTATGAAAGAGCTGAAGCTCCTGGGGCATGAGAGGTATGTTCTGCATTATTCTGAGATTTTATTTTGTGTTACTTCCATCTCTTATCTGTCATGTCCTAGTAGCTGTTGTTGTTTATGCAGTCCTTCACCAAGGCAGGAAAGAGAATGAGATTATTTTACACTCTGTAGTTTGTGCCATAGCAGCCCTGATGGCTCAGGTACTTGCTTTTGTTGTGTTGTTATCATAGATCTGCATCGAACTAGATCCCAATTGGACTGTTGCTGTTATTGCTAGATGATAAAATTGTATGTACCAATTGCAGTACTGCAATTGGTTTTAGAGCCTCTATGAATACAAACAAGTGAGGTCTAACCCAGAAGAGTGATTCCAAAGACATTGTAACTGCAGTTGTCAACTACAGTGCTAGTAGTGGATAGGTTTTACATGATGAACCTTTTTCATGGATGGTTGGTGGAATATCATCAAGTACATGGACAAGGGTTTTAGAATATTACCAAATGGCTACAGGAATATTTGTTTTTGAATAATTTGAATGGCCCTTTTTTTTTTTTTTTTTGCAAGATCTATTATAGTAGTTAACAGATGTGGGTGATGGTTCCTAAGGAGGAAACTTTTGCCTGGCCTAGACTGTGCAAGTTCAATAGTAGAACTCCACAAACATAAAGAAAGTATTAGTTGGATACAAGTTTGCTGGAATCCACTGATGAACTTGACAGCGAGCCCTTTGGCCATGCTTTTTGCTTTATGGTTCAATCTCTGATCCATGGCCATGATTTGGTTCATGGGGAAGGTACTTACTATAGGTGGTAGATGCGGTGACATGCTTGTTCTTCCAATTTGTCAAAACCACATTAGAAATCTTTGGATAAGGAAAGTTGATGGATAGTTTGTGCTTTTGACATCATTCATATTACGTCTCATAACAAGCATCTTCATCATAATGGCAGGTACGTCGCTCTCCGAGTTGGCTCGATTCATCTTCTTCATCAAGTGGAAGACAAAATCCGATGTGAAATGTGTTATTATTATTGACAGAGTCGATTCAGCCGGAAGCTTTTGCAGTGATTCTTCTTCTCCACAACTCGACAAAGTTTTGCTGGGGAGAAAAAGGGCGGCATCAAATTTGGAGACGTCATCGCCTTGGCGGCAGCAACAGCCAGCCAATCAAATAGTGGACGACACTGTTGGTCGTGGAGTGATCTCTGCTGCACAAAGCCTCCTCTTCCCCATCCCCACTCCCCGGGATGTGGCGACACACACACTGATGGCCTCCATGGTTTCACTGTGCATGTCAATCGTATGAGAGAAAGCCAAGCTACAGCTAGCTAGCCAACAAACAACTGCTCCCAGTTCTCGAGTACAATCTTCCAAAGTCTTGACTTCGATTCCCTGGTGGATTCAAGTTGAAGTCCGGGTGATCAGAGGCTGTATCTTGTGGTCCTCCAACGTGGACCACAAGAAGATGAGAGAAGAAGACAAAGCGAGTGGTCTGCTTGCGGCTACAGGCGGTCAATGAGAGGCGTGAGCTGAGGCCACATCCACCACAATGGATAATATCCATTATTGGTGCATCAGAATTCACTGTCCAAAGAGGATAAATGTGGACAGCAACTTAGGCTGGAAAGAGCTCAGTACTACTGCATCATTGTAGAGGACAGTTATCTATATACGGATGGATATAGATCACATGGACAAAAGCAGTCTCCAAAATGCTACAGGAGAGAGCTAGCCCAGTAGTGCTGCTGTCATAGTGGGGTTCTGACATAAACAGGAATGAAAAGAATGGTTTGGACTTATCTTATGTTTGTACATTAGTGGGTGTCCTGCAATCAGGAAGCAATCATATCCTCTCCAGAGGTTTTATTTGATCTTAGGGAGTAAGTGTGACAGGTACAAGTCATCACAATAGAGATCCAAACATCACATCTTTAGTTGATTCAGTATGATTTGTGGGAACCCCACACACAGCATCGTCAGGGTAGATGCAGGATCGTTGAGGGCTGAAGATCATACGGTGGTGTAGTATTATTGTATTGTAGCGGAGGATATCAGTAACATTAAAAAAACCTGAGATGATCAATCTCTGCCATGCAAGTATAAAGTTCCCCCTCCCCTCGGAGACCTTTTGAGGGGGATTTTTCATTCTCTTTTGTATGGTGAAAAATTCTCTACATATAAGATTTCTATGATCATCTCGGTCGGGATATTGACTTAATTGTCGGAGGGGTCATCTCGGATACCCTCACCTTGGTATGGCCTTTGTGCAGGATTCCTTGGTCGACCCAAGATGAGCCTTGGAGCAGACGATATTCATCCGACCCGGGGTCCAAGCGCACACGATTGATCTTTCCTCCAGCTCCATCTCCGAAGAGATCGGCGCGGACGAGCTTGCGCATATTGACAGAACCTAATCGTGCTAACTCCGAATTCACGACACAAAGTTTCATAACATTACTCCAGCCGTGAAGTAAGTGAATCGAGTAGATGATCGACAGGATTAGAGGCATATCCTCCTACTATAACTAGAGTTGATATTTTATTTTAATTACTAATTTAAGGCTGTTAGATTAGTAATTGTTTGATAACATATTTAAAATATGAAAAGTTTTCCTCTTACATGTAGGTATAAAGGTCCCCCCTGGACCTTTTGAGGGGACTTTTCCTTTTCTTTTTGCTCGGTGAATAATCCTATACACATAAGATTTCAATTATCATCTTGATCGGGGTGTTGACTTAATCATCGAAGGGGTCACCTCGACCTTGGCCTTTGTGTAGGAATCCTCGATTGACCCGAGCTCAAGCAATATCAACTCGAGACGAGTCTTGGAGCAGACGACATTCATTCGACCCGGGTCCAAGCGCATACGGTTGATCTTCCCCCTAAGCTCCATCCCCTAAGAGATCGATGGGGACGAGCTTGTGCACACTGACGAAACTTAGTCGTGCTAACTCCAAAGTTACGATACAAAGTTTCACAATATTACTCCGGTCGTGGAGTAAGTGAATCGAGTAGGTGATTGACGGGATTAGAGGTATATACTCCTACTATACCTTTGAGTTGATATTTTCTTTTAATTAATAATTTTAGACTCTTAGATTAGTAAATGCTTCGTAACACATTTAAAATATGGAAAGTTTCCCTCAAAACATGAAAACAACATAAGCCAATTTTGTAGCAGCAAAGGTATAGAGTTTGCTGGATGTACTGTTGTTCTCCACGTACCCACTACTAAAGGGACACACGCAAGTCAAGTTTCCTCGATAAAAATTGGGGTAAGGGTTTGGATATAAAAAAAAAATGGCTGCCCATCCACATATAAAAAGAAATTGCCTCCTTGGAACCCCTCAACAGACATCGACCCTCTCTCTATATAAGCTCTGCCATGGCCGTTCCCTCATTCATTCTGCCCCCATACACCACCGCGGAGGAGGAAGAGGGTAGGGTCTCTCCGAAGAAGTTGGCCTTAACACCGAGTTCAGGACTAACTCCTTTGCCGCTCTCTCTTCCTCTCCATTCCCTCGTGTGTACTTGGTTGTAGTAGAGCCAAAGCAAGGATGTGGTTGACCGAGCCATTGATAAAGAGCGAGTGGCCGAGCCCGACCGAGTCACCACCAGGCCTGAAACCCGAGTCGCCAAAGCACGTGAGCGCGGCCCTGGTGGAGGCCGAGTCCATACTGTCCCTGGCCTCCCCCATGGCGCTCACAGGCCTCCTCCTCTACTCCCGGTCCCTCGTCTCCATGCTCTTCCTCGGCCGCCTCGGCCGCCTCCCCCTCGCCGGCGGCGCTCTTGCCATCGGCTTCGCCAACATCACCGGATACTCCGTCCTCTCCGGCCTCGCCATGGGCATGGAGCCCATCTGCGGCCAGGCCTTCGGCGCCCGCCGGCCCGCCCTCCTCGGCCCCGTACTCCACCGTGCCGTCCTCCTCCTCCTCGCCGCCTCCCTCCCCATCGCCGCCCTCTGGGCCTCCATGCGCTCCCTCCTCCTCCTCAGCGGCCAGGACGACGACATCGCCGCCGCGGCCCAGTCCTACGTTCTCGCCTCCCTCCCGGACCTCCTCCTCCAGTCCTTCCTCCACCCCATCCGCATCTACCTCCGCTCCCAGTCCATCACGCTCCCTTTCACCTACTGCGCCGCCGCCGCCGCGCTCCTCCATCTTCCCGTCAACTACGTCCTCGTCTCCGTCCTCCGCCTCGGCATCCGCGGCGTCGCCCTCGCCTCCGTCTGCACCAACCTCAACCTTCTCTTCCTCCTCCTCCTCTACATCTACTCCTCCGGCGTGCATCAGCACACCGGGGCCCTCAACTTCACCGCAGAGTGCCTCGGGAACTGGAGATCGTTGCTCAACCTCGCGATACCCAGCTGCATCGGGGTCTGCCTCGAGTGGTGGTGGTACGAGATCATGGTCCTGCTCTGCGGTCTGCTCCTCGACCCCAAGTCCACCGTCGCGTCGATGGGCATCCTCATCCAGACCACCTCCTTGATCTACATTTTCCCCTCCTCGCTCAGCTTCGGGGTGTCGACGCGCGTCGGCAACGAGCTCGGCGCGAACCGCCCCGACCGCGCCCGCCGCGCGGCCACGGTGGGCGTGTCCTGCGGCGCCGCGCTCGGCGTCCTGGCGTTCGCTTTCGCGGTGGCTGTCAGGAACGCCTGGGCGCGCATGTTTACCGCGGACGCGGCGATCCTGGCTCTCACGGCCGCGGTGCTCCCCATCGTGGGCATCTGCGAGCTGGGGAACTGCCCGCAGACGGCCGGGTGCGGGGTGCTGCGGGGGAGCGCGCGGCCACGCACAGGCGCCAACATAAACATGTGGTCGTTCTACGGCGTGGGCATGCCGGTGGCGGCGGGGCTGGCGTTCTGGGGCAGACTGGACTTCCCGGGACTGTGGCTCGGCATGCTCGCGGCGCAGGGGACGTGCGTCGCGCTGATGCTGGTGGTGGTTCGCCGCACCGACTGGAAGCTACAGGCCGAGCGGGCGCAGCGGTTGACCGGCGGCCCTGTCGACGCTGACACAGCAGTCGTGGTGGTGGTTGTAGCCAACGAATTCGACGAGAAACAAGCAGCAGACGGCGACAACGCTGACATATGTGATTCCTTTGATAGCCTAAAGATCGCTCAATTGACTGCATCAAGTTGATAAGCTTAAAATTGCTCTTCTTCTTCTTCTTCTTCTTCTTCTTGTGATCACAAACCCATCTACCGACTGAACTGGTAAATCTCATGAGGCAGAAAGGAAGAAGGCACAAAGAACGATTCAAATTTCACCAATAAAACTATAATTGGTTTCGGAGAAAATAAATCAAATTATATAAGAAAAAAAATAAATCCACAGTATGCATATTTATTTATGATTCCCCTTATCGACAAAACTAAACCTTAACTTTGCGGTCGGAGCAATTTGAATCCCTCCAAAAACACAAGTAAAAATTTGGCCGCTGGAACGTGATGAAACCAGTAAAAGATCAAAGCCAATACACGCCCATGCATGCGCTAATAAATTAGAACACCACATTGCGTTCCAGAGAGAAGGGCGATCTCATGCGCTAAACTAATGCTTCCCCACAGCCATCCATACGTGGTCGGGCGAGATGCAGGCAACGGAGCCCACAAGATTCCTCCACCATTTTTAATTCTTCTTCTTATTACTGTTACTATTATTACTATTATTATTATTATTATGAAACACTACCGATTGAAGTGTTTCTTCTCCAATTTATTACGCTCTATCTACCGTCCGTCTTCTCCTCCGAAGTGCACAGCGAATGGCATCAGGCTTGCGTGACAAATACACAGGAAACAGCAGTATTGTAAGGAATGGTTCATCAGCACGCGATGCTCGGTCATGCAAGAAAGAACTAGTCGCTGCGCACGCCAACGTGCTACTCTAATGAAAGCATTCTTAATCTGGGATCGACCGGTTTATGAGGTACTTATTTGATTAGTTTAATGAGTGTGAGAACCTGGAGGAGTCCCACTCCCAGCCGAGAGAGAGAGAGCGAGAGACGCCAGACTCAACCCAGGCCTTTAGCACCTCCAAGAGTCACAAGAACACCGAAAGAAGGGATGTGCTAATGGCATCCCAAAGAACGTTAATCCCTTCGATATTACTCTAATCATTTCTAGCTGGCTGTCTCACAAAGACGACTGTTCTTGATTGCTGCGTCTAATGCACGCATGCACTGGTGATCGTTTCTAAAGGGATGACAACCAACTCGCAACTTTGGTCGGCTCGTCGGATGAGCTCGTCGAATCGAAACGAGGGATTCGAATCCGTCATCTTCATTTGACTTGAGCATATTTCCATTTCTTTCGGCCATATTCTCGATATCCTTTTATTCTGCAGCTCATCATCCCATTCGATTCAAGAGTTCATAACATTTCAGTCCAAAAAGGAATTAATTGTTTTAATCAAATTAATAAACACCGGTCGACTGGGTAATGTTGATCTTGATCGATCGACAACATGAACTCTGAGCTCTGTTGTCTCAGCTCTCATCGGCAACCACCACCGCAAGCGACAGCAAAGCACAGTACTACTGCATGCAGCTCGAAGCTCGCGCTCGTAAGCAAGTACTACTGCTTATAATATCCGGCGCCAGTTCATTCTTGGCCTTCCACAAGCAATGAGGACTGTCACAGTCACCATGGCTCTCGAGATGGAGAGGGGGGAGTTGCTAAACGACCCTTCGATGGAGAAAGTGGCATAAGGCAGCGGCCTAAATTATTGGCGAGCACAACCCAAGATCCCGTGGCAAGGCAGTGTAGGCAATAAACAAGCTCTTGACAGCGGACCCTTTGGAGATTTTGAGGAGCCATTAGAGAGGCCAGGACAAGCAAGCTCCTCCTCAACTCCCTCCCTCTCGTTCCCCCAAAGGGGTGCTTGATTTGCCTCGAACCGAGAGAGAGAGAGAGAGAGAGGACAACAGAAGGTCGTTGTTGTGTCTCCTCCAGCTGCCATGAACCAGTGGAGAAGAAGACCACCTGCAGAAGACTGCATTTGAGCCAACCCAGTGTGTACTTGTTACTCGTTGTTTAGTCCTCGCCGATTGAGATCGCCGGCGGGTCTGATGATGACGGCGACTACTTCGGTGAGTGATTGTGTAGTGCAGCAGAAGAGAAGAGGGAGGAAGTCAAACATGAGTGCTATCCATCTCTTTTTATGCCCCACAATAAAATAAGATATATATATATTTTTTTCTTTTAAGAAAATTAAGTAATGAGATTTTATATTATCTTAAAAATTTATGGAATGAAATTTTAAATTATTAACCCTTGTTGATGAGTCTCGTACATCACCAGTATAAAAAGATAATTAGAGAAGGTGTCAAATGGTCAACCTAATAATAACAATTAAGTTGGTTTGCTATACTATCATTAGATCAATGTTCTTTAACCATCGATAAATTTGGTGCATTGGCATCTATTAGTAGAATGTCGAGTAGCACTTGCTAGTGTTACTTTTATCCTCGATAAATCTCAACTGTTATATTTTTAATAAAAATATTAAAAAATTTAAGCCATTAGCATCTGTTGTATTTTAGAGGTCTTTCTATATATAGTCTTAATTAAATGATGATACTTAAACAAAGACTAATACTATTATTATACTCTTCAAATTCTTATAAAAAACATTCAGTGAGACTAAAGTTAAAAATATTATAATTTTAAAATTTTTAATCTTGTCCGATTCAATTCACTTAAACTGTAACAAGACATTTAATGTAAAATTTATAAAAGAGTTGATAAAAAATCAAATAATGTAAAGGAAGGAGAGAGAAAAACTAAAGTTCCATCAATATTTAAAGGAAGGAGAGAGAAAAACTAAAGTTCAAAGGAAAAACAAAAAGATAAAAAATCAAATATTCAAAGGAAGGAGAGAGAAAAACTAAAGTTCCATCAATATTTACATTTAATGTAAAATTTATCTGAATATTCTATTATGTATATTAGAGAAGAAAATAAATATACTAATTAATTGGCTAATTTTGCTAGATGTAATAAGGTTATAGGTCTTTGGAAGCAACATTGGTTAGATGGCCTATGCACTCTACTCTCTTTCCACCAGTAATAAAACTCTAAGATAATAAAATTTATTTTTTAAGAAAAAAAAAAGGAGAGATTAGACAAAAAAAAAAAAAAAAAAAAAATCAAATGTTCAAAGGAAGGGGAGAGAGAGAGAGATAAAGGCACCCAACCATCACCAACCTCAGCTGACAACGACGACTGTGTGACGACACAGATAAGATAAGCCACCATCAGCATAATAATGTGGAGAGCAGCAGCAGCAGCAACAGCGGAGGAAGAAGAAGAAGAAGAAGAAGAAGAAGAAGACTGCTGCAGCTCTTCGTGAGGCCCAAACAAGACTCAACTTTTGCGTTGGAAGCTTACCGTATATATCTGTAGCTACAGCTTTCCAGCCCTGAGAAAACGACGATCCCATCTTTCTTATCTCCATCCCGCCATGTCTTCCACAAGTGCTTCTGCACGCTGGGTTGATGCTGAGACTGTAGTCTTGTCTCGTTGGTATAGGATGAGATTATTATGGTATATATAGCAGCATGTATGCACGAACGATCACAAAGTTAGAAGAGCATCGTGAAATGATATCATGGCTTTGGAATCGAGACAAATCAATAGGTCACTGATGAGTTTACTATCATCAGTAACCTGTGACTAAGTATTTGAAATTTGTAGTTCAATAGGTCAATTATCCCATTACATCGATCTATTATAACATTATATCTGACATGCTATCGACAGATGTGTGATATGAACCAAAATACGAAAAAATTATGAATCTCATACGTTATATATGTAAAAGAAATAAAGGAGTTGCACGAGACTATTAACAAATCAAGTTTTCAAAAATATCAAACCATATTTAGTACAAGTAGCTACAGGTTTTGTTATGATCTTTTACTATCGTCCAACCATTGCTTGGGCTTTTTACTCTGTTCAATACATAATGATTGAGGTCAACTTTGGTTGGTTAATCCAATCGGTTCAACAAGTATAATGATTCTAATTATGATCCCACATATATTTCGTGTTTACCTTACAGGTGAATTTAAAAAAACCCCACGAATTAACTTGGGTTATAGGCCCAAGAAAAATCAAAAATTACATTAAAATACATCTATATGCTCATATTATATATATATATATATATATATATATATATATATGCAAGTGTATTTCTTGATGGCCCATATTAAATATCTAATACACTCAATCCAAGACAAAAGAAAAAAAATTTGATTGTTTAAGCATAGAAGACCTTGTTGAGGTCACTTTGGCAATTCCCTACCAAATGGGAATTATAAGTGTCCACTGGTTGAAGAGAGAAGTCAAACAGAGCATTATAATGAGTTGCAAGAGAAAAATGAATTCAAATACCCTCCCAAACAACAACAACAACAACAATGCAGAATCCAGAGTTTGGATTGAAGCCAAAGGAAATAGACAAGAAGAGAGAAGTCAAACAGAGCATTATAATGAGTTGCAAGAGAAAAATGAATTCAAATACCCCCCCAAACAACAACAACAACAATAATGCAGAATCCAGAATTTGGATTTAAGCCAAAGGAAATAGACAAGAAGAGAGAAGTCAAACAGAGCACTATAATGAGTTGCAAGAGAAAAATGAATTCAAATACCCCCCCAAACAACAACAACAACAACAACAACAACAATGCAGAATGAAAACATCAATCAACATAGGAGAGCCTCTTGAACATTTACACAAAACAGCCAAGTCCGGATCACAGTTCAAAGATTTCTGAAATGGCCAGAGCAGAAATGATATTACAGCTTCAAAACACAGTGGTTTGTGTTTCAGAGACGGTGAAACATAGGAAAGCCCACAAGGTCTATAGATCACAGAGATCGGACTTCCGACCTATTTCCTGCTAAACAAGCTCCGCAATCTGCCTCGTTCCAATCGCTCCAGCAGCTTCTTTGCGCCTGGAACATCCATTTCAGTCAGCTTCTTGAGGTAGCCGATTGCACCGTAGGAGATCATCATCTTCTTACACTTCTTGCTGGATGACAGAATTAGCAGGCAAGACACTGCGTACTTCTTTGCTGTGTTCTGAGGGCTGGGATCCAGCGACTGAACCAGGTTTGGCACGCTCTTCTCATCCTTCCTTACTTCCCTGCCATTGTGCTGATAGGTCATCAAGCTGGCGATTGCTTGTGCAGCGACCTCCCTCGCGCCATTGCTCTTGGCCTCCAGCATCTTCACCAGCAAGGGAATGAAACCAAACTCTCCAACGATTCTCTTGGTCTCTGCCGTGCTGGAGAACTTGCAAACGGAAGCTGCGGCGGCCTGCTGCGCCCCCAAAGATCCAGCTTTCAGCACATGAACGAGGCAAGGAAGCAAGCCGAGCGAGATCAAGGTATCCGTGGGTACAGAACCAACCAGGTTCTTTAATGCGCCAACTGCTGATTCTTGCGGCAAGGGTCCTTCGAGGTACGCCACAAGGCTCCGAATCCCTCCCTCCGACACCACCGACCTCCTCAAACTCTCGTTGCTGCATGTCAGGTGCTGCAGACACTCGGCTGCATACTCCTTCGATCCCAACACAATCCCGCAATCAAGCAGATTGATCATGATGCCAATGATTCCTTCGTCTACGAGACTCTGCCTTACCTCCGGCGCCGCAGAAAGGTTCTTCAGCGCACCCGCGGCTGCCGTCTGAGAGATTGAATCGCCCACCCGGCAGACTTCAATCAGCGGGCGAATTCCACCATGGCCGGCGATCGAACGGGCGGTGTCAGCTGACATGGACAGCCTTTGTAGGGAGATCACCGCCTTTTCTCGGGCCATTAAGCTCCCGGAGTCCAAAATCCGGATCAGCGGCGGCAACACCCCTTCCGAGACCAACAGGTTCTCGCAGTTCCCTGACTCGGCGAGCAAGCAAACCGCGGTGGCCGCCTTCTCCCTGACCTTGAGAGATGTAGCCGTCATCAGATGTATGAGGGCGGACACGCTGCTCCGGCCTAAGACCGCCATCACGCTCTTCTCATCCTCCTTCATCGCCCTCAACAGCCCATCCAGTGCCCGGTGCTTCGCCTCGGCGTGCCCGATCTGGAGGCGAGCGAGCAGCTCTTGGAGATTCCAGCTGGCGAACTCCGTCTCGGCAGGCCGCGCGCCGGTGGCGGAGAGGGGAGGGAGCGCCGCCTCGCCAAGGATACCGATCTTGACGAGAAGCCCGCAGTCCCGGACACTTAGGTCAAGCTTTCCGGAGAGGGCATCGAGGTCGCTCTGCATCTGGAGCTTCCCGACGGAGGCGCCGTCGTCGCAGCGGCATCGGTCGGCCAATTCGACGGCCTCGGAGAGGGTAGCGGCGACAGACTGGACCAGCTCGCGGCAGAGGACGTGCCGAGCGAAGCAGGGGTGGCTGGAAAGTTCAGAGAGGCAGGGCGGCACGCGCTCGAGCTTGGAGGCGATGGACTTCCACCTCCCGGGGAAGCCCTTGGCGGACCTGGCCTTGTCCAGGGCGACGGGGACGAGGAGACGAGCGCGGGAGAGCCAATGCTCTGCCGATCCAGCGGCCTCACAGTCGTCCACGGCGGCGGCGATGGGCTCCGTCTCTTCCACCATGGCTCGCTGCTGCAGTTGATCCCACCGATCTGTGCGAAGAAGAGAACAGAGACCGTTTCATCAAAAGAAGCAGAAGAGAAGGAACATGATGAAGAGATGAAACGAGTCACGGGGCCGAGTCGACCCACGCGGTTGCATCAACGAGTCGGCGGTCGCGCGTTCACTTCACGTAAACATCGCCGTAGGAAATGAGGTATACCGAGCCGCACGTGCGCCGGCGAGGATGCCGCCTTTACCTTGTTCTCTGCTTTAAGGAACAGATAGGGGGTGACACGGTCTTTTCGTGTTATCCGCGGGCGCCGTGCGGCGTAGCTTTCAAACAAAGAAGCTTTCTCTCGGCGTCGACGGGAAGGCAGTGAATGACACAAATGCCCCCATCACAGCTCGATTAGCGTTCGAATTGTTGCACGAAATCGAGGGTAATTCCGTCACTTAACCCACTCCGGCCCCAGGTCAAGCCGAATCCCGACGCTTAACGAAGACGAAAGAGTCGGAACGAATGTTACCTCGACGAGGCAGCTAAAAGGAAGAGGCTTTGGCGGCGCCGACGGGAAGGTCCGAACCCTCCTTCTCGGTCCTCGAGAAAAAGAACCAGAGAATGGCAAAGAGGAAGAGAGCAGCGAGGAGTAAGGAAGAGCCGAAGACGACCACCTTCCCTCGTCTCGAAGCAGAAAGAGGAGGAGAAGAGTGACTTCGCCGCTCCGGTGGGAGAACGGGAGAGGGGGAGGGGAAGGAAGGCTTCAATTTCCGTGCTGCGATTTATGGGCGTACCTTGCGGGAGGGGGCCCGCCCATCTGACGGCTGGTACGGGGGATTGATCGGACATCAGACCGTTACGGTGCTTCAAATTTGAAACTTGAACGAGACGGGCCGAGTTGGGCCGGCGGGTCCAAATCTTGGTGGGCAATGAAAAGATCCATAAGCTTTAGGGCGTCATATGGTGGTTCTAAAATAGATTTGGTCAGAGCTTGTCTTCTCATATATAGATAGCACTCGAATCTTAATGACAGCGCACCTTCTCATCTAGACGGTATTCCCTTCGGGTGCTAAACAAATATCACAGATGTAATGATTGGCATGTATTATTTAATTGGCAATTGGCATCACTAATAGATGTCTAAACTCGGGAAAAGCCAACAGACGAGGATAAGCTTGCCAAGAAAAAAAGAGGCAGGGGATGATGTTTTCACACATAAAAAGACGACTCCATCGATGAAGACGTACCTGCCAAGGAAGAATCTTAGCAGCAGCAGCAGCAACAACAACAACAAAAGAGACCTTCGAGCGTAGGCCAAAAAGCTTGGGATGCCAAAACATTTAAATTTAGAGGGACATATGTGTAAGGATGGATATATATAAAACACTCGATTCTTATGCAAATATAAATGTCAATACTACAATCATGCCTATCTTAACATCTCAATTATCCTTCCAACGCAAGTGATCCAATTCCAATGTGTATTTTGATTTCTCAGAAGGCTAATTATGTTTTGGGGGTTTTGACTGGTCACAGCCGGTAAGCTGTGGCCGCCGTGGCAGTCTCAGCCGGTCAGACCGCCTCTTCTGGTGGATCCTGTCTTCTCCGGGAACACACTCCGGAGGCGGGAGCCACCCGATCGACGAATCTTGACCGTCGATTAAGGAAGGATCATACTCGCAGTCCGTGGGGACCACTTCTTGGTTGGAGCAAAGAACCGGCGCTATGGGAACTGGAGCTGTCCGGTAAGTGTTGGGTCTCCTGACCTACTGGCCTATATATGCGATCTCGACGGGCGGCGGCGCCGAGAGAAAAAGGGGCGGGTGGAAGGGGTTAGATTAGGGCGAGAAATCGCGTCGTCGATTAATCTGCTTCCGTGATCCTCTTCCTGGTCATTTCCGGGCCGATTCCGGAGGTAAGGACGAGTCAATCTGTTGGATCTCGATCGGTTCCTTTTGAGGGTTTTGTTTTGTTATTTTTTACTATTCTTGTTCGATCACTGAAGCTTCGATTTTATCGGACTGTTTTTTTTTTTGTTTTAATGTTTTGTTCCGTTTTCTTGTGATCGAACACGAGGTTGTTGTTGTTTCATTGCGATCGGTTTGAGATTTTTTTTTTTTTTTTGTACTTCCGGTGCCAGAAAAATGCTTCCTTAGATTCGAACTCCTCTTTGATGGTTTGAAACGCTTCGTCGTCGGGTTTTAAGGTGATTACGGTTCGATCTTTCTTTGCTGATCGGTCCAATTCCCCACCCCCCCCTTTTCTTGTTCGGTCGTATCTTTCTTTGTATCAGTCTCACTTGGTTTCAACCGCTGTTGGCAGGAAAAGATCCTCCTGTGTTGTATTTGCTGGGATTGGTCCTGTGGTTCTTCCTCCGGGAGATCTCTCAAGCGAGAGGCTTGGCATCAGATAGCTTCCTGGATTCCAGCCGTCAGTTGGGGCCCACCCCCCAGGTGGCCCCATCAAGGATCGCCGGAGGTGGGGGGCAGTCGCAGTCTTCCTCCGCCTCTGGGATCTTCTTTCAAGGTGATGGCCAGAGCCAAACCGCAGTGAACTCTATGACAGGGAATGGGCGCTCCGGACTCGGGCCTGTGTCTGGTGACATGAACCCTGGTGTTCTTAACAGCACCGGAAACTCCTCTGGACCAAGCGTTGGAGCGAGCTCCCTCATCACTGACGCCAACTCTGCTCTCTCTGGTCCGCAGTTGCGGCGCAGCACCAGCATCAACAACGAATCCTATATGCACCTCCCAGCCTCACCCATGTCATTCTCGTCGAACAACATCTCAGGTTCTTCAATGATGGATGGCTCCATCATGCAGCAAAGCCTTCATCAAGAGCAGGCGTGCAACAAGCAAGGGGCGTCGAGTGCCACATCTGATGCAATGGCGCAGGCGCAGGAGCCTGTCAATTCAACTAATACTTCAAAGAGAGCCAGGCTTGATTTCAAGAAGGACAATATCATGCAGCAGCAGGTGATCCAGCAACTGCTGCTGAGACCGGAGCCAGTGCTGCAGGGGCATCAGAATCCTCAACTGCAGGCCATATTACAACAGCAGAGATTAGCACAACTTCAGCAGCACCATCTAATGCAATCTTTACCTCAGATGCAGCAAGCTCCAATCACTGTTCAGCAGCAACAACAACAGAGGCACCATATGCAGCAGCAGGCTGTAGAGGCAGTTGCCCCTGTAGAACGCTATGTTGATAGTGTGATAGGTTCTCGTCGGCTCATGCAGTATTTGTATCATCAACGACATCGCCCAGCTGTAAGTTGCTTCGTTTCTACAGGTTGTTAATTCCATTGGCTTCGACATGTTATATGATGTCCTAACACCAGTTACTCTATTTATAGGCTAATTCTATACTGTACTGGAGGAAATTTGTCACGGAGTATTTTGCCCCACTAGCTAAGAAAAGGTGGTGTTTATCATTGTATGAGAATATTGGCAACCATGCTCTTGGTGTTTTCCCACAGTCTGCTAAGGTTAGCATCTGATTGTCCTAATTCTTGAATTTTTGTGTAGCATATTTTCCTCAACATAATTTTCTGCATATGTAGTCGTGTCTAACATACTAAATTTTCTGTATTTAGTAATACAACATGATCTTTTTTTGCATTCTTTTGCTCGTTGCAGGACGCGTGGCAGTGTGAACTATGTGGTTTGAAATCTGGAAAAGGATTTGGTTAGTGGATAATTTTCAATAAAATCTATTAGAAAATTATGCTTATTTCTTGAACTTATACATTATTGTAATTAGTGGACATTTCCTATGTCATCGGTAGCTTTTCCGTGGAAGCGTTTCCATTCTAGTTGGACAAATATGCTGTGTCATTTTGTTAGAATAAAGTTCTATTGTCAACAAGTCCATATACGACATTAAGCTGCAAGGGAATTAATAAGTTTAGCATGTGTTTCTCAAAAGTTAATATTGAAGATACAGGTGCCAATCTAGAAAAACAGGTTTAGGTTTTACTTCTCCCATGAGTTTATATAACTGTACATGGCTCTGTGATTATGTGTATGTCATTTACTGCTTGTCGATGACAACTTTTGTAAGTAATTGGATTCTAATGTAGTATACTGAAAAGCACTAACTATATTTGGTTTGGAGGTCCATTAACTATGATTGCTGGTTTTTATGGTGATTTTAATTTATTATTTTTCATGCAAACTAAGTTTTGGTTAGTTGCAAGTTGATTTGGTTTTGCATGTTACTATTAACTCAGTAGACAAATATTGCATTTTTAATAGTCAATGTTAATATCTTTGATGGATAATGATATATTTTCTTTTGGCAGAGGCTACTTTTGAAGTACTTCCTCGACTTTTCCAAATTAAATTTGATCGTGGGCTTATTGATGACAATCTATTTCTCGGCATACCTCGTGAGTGTCATTTGCCTTCAGGAATTATTGTGCTCGAGTATGAAAAAGTGGTTCATGAAAGTGTTTATGAACATCTACGTGTTGCTCGCGAGGGAAAACTTCGAGTGACATTCACTCCAGAATTGAAGGTTTCAAACTGAGTGCAACTTATCTTCTGGAAATTTGCTTTTGTCGCTTTTGTTTTACATATATTATTTTGCCCAATATTTAACTTAATAAATTTAATTTTATGATTTAGATACTATGTTGGGATTTTTGTGCTCGGCGTCATGAAGAATTTCTTCCGCGAAGAGTGCTAGCAACTCAGGTATTTGGCCATTGTTGCAATTTTTAACTTATTTATATGATAAATTAGAAGTTCCAAGACAATGGATCATCGAGGATTTTATTTCTTTTAGGTTTGTATATTAAATTTTTAAGTGTAACATGTTTTATGGGTATGAAATCTTGTATTTAGTTGATCCCTAGAAAGAGATTTCATGGAAGATCAATCTAAGGATATTCGTTTGCAGAGAAATGTGTCATTACTTATTGGTGAACGTTAATTTATTTACATGCCGTAGTGTCACGGATTTAGTTAGTTTTGCCTAAATTGTGCGACACCCTTGCATGTCCGTCCACAAAGGGTCAGCCTCTTTGAAAACTCTTATTGTCCCTTAGGACCTATAAAAGAGAAGACGGGTTAGAAAAAACATTTAAATTAGGATCCACAAACAATAATTTTATAAAACACTTTATAGCCGATACAAATTACAACTATGTACTTCACAATTTTTGAACTATCACAACAAAGGGTCATGGTCCATTACAGACCGAAATCCCTATAAGTGTCCATATGACACAACTCTCATTTATAAACTGAAAACAACCACAAAAGCTAACCAAACTAGGGTTGAAGCCTACTGGTAGCTCACTTGCTATACAAAACATGAACAAAAATCGAAAGACACGAACATACATGAGCATTATATTGATCAACTTGTTTATATCTTTGTTTGTGACATTCTACCCCACTTATTCCTTTGATGTCATCGTCGAAGTTGTTGCAAACGTTGCATCTTCTCGTCTTTGTTGAGTCTTTAATCTTATGTTTTAGCCGTAACACGTCTTTTAGCTCCCAACTGCTCTTCGTCGCTGTTGTTGAGTAGGCGAACTTTAATCCACCATGCTGCTACAACTCGCCAATGACTGACTCTACTGTGGGGTCGACTGAGTCGTGTTGAACCTTGTTGGTTCTTACGGATCTTTCTGATGAAGGAAAAAACCTTCCATGTTATTCGTCAATCGCTCAAACGTATCATGCTGCTTAAATTGGGTGAATGCTTTGTCATGAACTTAGCTGGTTTTGCCTAAGTCGTGCGGCACCCCCATCTGCAAAAGTCAGCCTCTTAGAAATCTCTTATGGTCTCTTAGGACCTACAAAAGAGAAAATGGGTTAGAGAAAAAATTTCACACGAGATCCACAAGCAACCATTGTCAGCAAACACTTTATATAGCCAATACAAATTACAATCATGGACTTTACAAGTTCTGAACGGTTGCACACAAAGGATCAAGGCCCATTACAGACCGAAGTTCCCACAAGTGTTCACATAACACAACTCTCATTTACAAGTTGAAACTGGGTATAAAAGCTAACCAAACGAGGGCTATCAAGCCTATTGCAAGCCCGTTAATTATTGTACAAAGTATGTACAAAAATCGAAAGACACGAACAAACATGAGCATTACATCGAACACCTTGTTTATATTTTTTTGTCTGTGTTCTCCCCTACTTATTCCTTCAACGTCCTCGTCGAAGTCGTTGCATCTCCTCGTCGTTCGCTGAATCTTCAATCTTCTGCTCTTGCTGCAACACGCCTTTTAGCTCCCAGCTGTTCTCTGTCGTTGTTGTTGAGTAGTCAAACTTTGATCTGCCATGCTGCTTCAACTCGTCAATAACTGACTTAGGTGTGGAGTCGGTTGAGTTGTGCTGATCGTTGTTGATTCTTGCGGATCCTTTTGATAAAGGAAAAGACCTTCCTTATTTTGCGCCAGTATTTCAAACGTCTCACGCCGCTTAAACTGAATGGATGCTTGTTGGAGCTTTAACGAGCATCATCTCGCAGACTTTGAAGTTTTTAAGGTCCTTTCACAAAATTGGCTCATCGATTTTTATTCAACCTAGTTGTTGCTTCCAAGTAGGTTTGCATCACTTTCGTTTTTTATTGACATTTTGTTGGGAAATGAAGCGGACAATCTACTCTCAGTAGCACCAATCACCAATGGTGAGGATTTGACAACTATTGTCTTACATTAGGTTTCTTCGTTGGGTCTTTAAACTTGTGCAGACTCTTCTGCTTGATAAATAAGAGAATTAGGATATTCGGTTTTGCTTATTCTCTTAGGAGTTGAGAAGACAAAGTTACTTGACTTCGCTCGCCTCCCCGAGATGGTACTTCATACATCGAGCTAGTTACTAGTCTTCCCCTGCTCTTTGCTCACACTTTCGAAGCACCGGAAGTGTTTGCACTCTTTGCGTTGAGTTAGCTACTGTGATTCGCCTTCTCTCTGCCATTGAACTTACGAAATGTATGAAGTTTTGCCCGAAAAGAGTAAAATTTCACCCCAACTTAGAGCAAGTCTTCGATAGTTTTGGTCGCCTTTAAGATTGTACCATCTTCTCCATCATCTTTAACGTCTACTCCTCTGAGTAGAAAAAGTACAGTACCACGTACTGCCTACTTTGTTCCTTGGTCAAGCACTCCTCCATTTTCGGTTATCTTGATAAGAAGCCCGTTAACATCGGTCTTATGTATCCTCCGTCCACAAAAGGTTAGACTCTCTGAAACCTTCTATTGACCCTTAGGACCTACAAAAGAGAAGATGGGTTAAGGAAATCATTCTAATTGGGATCCACAAGCAACCATTTCAAAAAATACTTTATAGGCAATGCAAATTACAATCATGGATTTCATAAGTTCTGAATGGTCGCACAACAAAGGGTCGTGGTCAATTACAGAGCGAAATCCCTACAAGCGTTCACATGATACAACTCTCATTTACAAGCCAAAAACGACCACAAAGGCTAACCAAACTAGGGTTGCCAAGCCTACAGTTAGCCCGCTACTTGTTGTACAAAGCATGAACAAATACCAAAAGACACAGACATACGTAACAGTAGACCAGACTATGATTCTGAGAGCTGTTTTTTGGTTGTTTGTCGATTTTATAAATGTGTTCTGCCATTTCTGTTCTTCAGACTCAATCATAAAGTTGGCAATTTCATTGTAGAAGGTACCATGTAGCCTCTCTTCCTTGTTTGTTTGGCAGGCCCATTTTATGGAACTTCCTGCACATCATTTTTGGCTTTTTGGCATATCAACTTAATTAATAGCTTTGGTATCATGTTAAAGATATTGGACCACTCAGTTACACAGGGTTGTACTGAGTTAGCTCATTAATTCTGTTCTGTCTATGAGCTAATGGATGGCATCTTTTTCATAGGTTAATCAATTGTTGCAAGTTGCTCAGAAATATCAAAATACTGTGAATGAAAATGGATCTGCTGGAGTCTCCCATCAAGATCTGCAAGCAAGCTGCAACATGTAAGTGTACTGATTCATTTCATGTATTTTTAAAATGAAATCATTTCTGATTCTTTTCATTATTAAGACAATTCAAGTTACAGTTTCTAAACAGGACTGCCATTTTATGTGGTTACTTATGAACATGTTACCCATCTCAAGGTCATGTGATGAAAATAATCTTAAAATTTTCGTGTTTTCCTTTTTATTAGCGAAGATTATATGCATACTTAATTATTAAGGAGATCCTGACACTTTGTATTGTATTCTAGTTCTGTGATTAGAACAGGATGAAATTGTGATACCAGATTAGCTGACCTTGAAAAACTAGGACTTCTAATGTAGAGATTTTAATGTTTTTGAAATAATTGGTGCCAGGGCTTACAAGCCATTTTAAGCTAAACACTGTAGTGACTTGAAAACATCATATTACCTAGGCATGTTCCTTTTCCTATCCACATATATTTTCTTAAAAAAAATAATCAGATAAATTTTCTTTACAAATGGAAAACCACTATAAAACTCTTGGAAGGTCATATTCAAGCCTATACAAATTGATCAAGAAATTGAGACCAGAGAACTCAGCTAAAAGGAAAAAATATTAAGATTTTTTTTAATATTATGCCCTGATATATTTTCTTTAATTTATTAACCATAGTTTCATGATCAATGAATGATAATTGGTCCTTTTGTTGTTGCTTTGACAATATGATATTTTTAATCAACATGGATCTATTTTTAAATTGACATTTAGCAAATAGAGGTTTTGATCATTTTATCCAGCTTACTGTATGCTTAATTTGTTAGTACAGCCGTCTTTGACATAAGTTCAATATATAAACACGTCATGACTTTCAGATTGCACTTCATTATATTATTTTTTTGATTTTTTAAATTAATTATAACTCATAAATGGAAACATCCTCAAAATATCTATCATTGAGATAATGATTAGAACTAGATTCTACAAGTTATGAATGAGTTAAAGCTGGAATAATTTAGTTGGGTTTAGAAATGTTGCTATCTGAATAATGTTTTCCGTTCTTTAGCATAGAAATATAACAAAGACTCTGGCGATGCTAATGCATATTCTTATAGCCTTGTTGTTAAGCTTCCTCCTACTCTATAGTTCCTTGACTGCTTTGGATATGATATGGTTTACTTTTGTAAGTCATGGCTTATTACAATTTCCTAGTTTCACTCCAAATTTGGTCCTTTTCTCGATTTTACAATAAAGGTGTTTATACAACTGTGGTGTATCAGTAGCTATGACCAAAATGTATGGGTTTCCTCATCATATACCATTTTTACCTTTTGTAGGTTTATAGCAGCAGGTTGTCAACTTGCAAAAAGTATGGAACCACAGTCATTGAATGAATTAGGGTTCTCCAAAAGATATGTACGGTACTTACAGGTAATCAAGAAGTTATTTTGGTGTTTGATCATCAATTCAAGAGGCTTTGATGTCCTCTCTTTCTTTAATTCGCCATGTTATTTTTTTATTGTTTGTGTTGACAGATATCTGAGGTGGTAAATAGCATGAAAGACTTAATTGATTTTAGCCAGGAGCATAGGATTGGACCAGTCGGTAAAATTCTTACTAAATTAGGCTTGATGGATTACTTAATTTTCTTAGTTACCTTCTTGGAGAATACATATGTTGAGAAATTTAATTGTTTCTGAAAACTTAGTTTGCTGAAAGTAACATTCAACTAGTGGCACAAAGTACTTTTTGCAACAGTAGCAGGGTCTCAATGTTTTTAGCTTTTCCATTCTGTTGCAAGATTGTTGTCTTGTTTTCTATCTATTATGTGATCTTTTCTCCTTCCGGTATGCACCAGACTCGTGAAGATTTATTGATGATTTCTTTTTTTTAGTTTTATTTTGCATACATTTTGTAAACTTTGCAGTGGCAACTTTTGAATTGGTATGCCTAAACTCAAATTGACTTGGACCTGACTTGAATTCTATTGTACTTGTCCTACTTATAACCAAAAACCAGTTATTAATTCACATAAATCATGGCCAACCTGACCAATTTTTTTATCAGAAAAATAAATAGCTAATTAAAAGCAGTAAATTTGAGATATGCATCTGTTCTCTATATATCCACTGCATTAGCATAGATGATAAGAGAACATATGTGTATCATAGTGTACAATGTGTAAGTATTTAGAAGGATCCATGTTTCATGAGTTGTAGGATACTTCACCTAGTTCACAGGATCTATACAAGATAGACCAAGGACAAAATGATCAGCTCGTAGCTGGTCTTGTGCCACTGTCACCACCATTATGGCACCACTATCGCCGTTATCTCCATGGCATCACCAACATGCCTGTAT
Organism: Ensete ventricosum; assembly: GCA_029747655.1. NCBI lineage: Eukaryota > Viridiplantae > Streptophyta > Magnoliopsida > Zingiberales > Musaceae > Ensete > Ensete ventricosum. The sequence continues at coordinate 7,549,600 of JAQQAF010000003.1, forward strand.
AAGACGGACCATGGATGAAATGATCAGCTCGTAGCTGGTCTTATGCCATCGCCACCACTATGGCACTATTTTACCAATACTGACCGCCATTATCTCTTAGGTGAGCCTGCGTACATGGGTCCTCCTAGACCCCATATTCCATGCGCTCGGCACGCCCTTCATTACCACCACACCTGCACTAGCATTACTACTTCCTGTAGACCTGTAGGTAGATTTGATATGGCATAGCTTGATCCAGCTTAAGTCAAATTTGAATCAAATTTTCAATTGGTGATTGGATGGTATGGTGGTAGTGGTTGGGTCATAAGTGAGTTGGCATTTGATTGATCCAATTATTTACTAGATTGGGTTTGGTTAGGCAGTTGAGTGGCTGATTGGAATTCACTGAATTAATAACCAGTTTAAATGTGTTCAGTGTGTCATTTCCTTGTTGTCTTGTCGATTGCATTATGTTCGAGACTTGTAAATAGGCCGATTTAAATTACTAGTTAGTTGTTTTGATTGTTTGTCGAGGCTGGATCATGTAGGTAGGTCAAATCTTGTTGAGAACAGGTTAATCATCACATTTTTATCATAATTTAATGTGACTTATTTATTAAAGGGGTTACACAGGCCACAGGTTGATTTACATGTGAATTAGGCATGTTTAGTTTGGGTTTGAATTTTTGACATGTTTGTTAAATGTGTATGGTTTGAATTGAGGGCTTTTTTTAGTACATGCATCTAATTAAACGTGAATACAATCCGATATAACTTGCTGACATGCACATTATTGTTAGTCATGGCAACAGCATTGGTGATGCTAGCAGTGATGGTGGCAGGGCAACAATGACACCAGCAATGGTGATAGTGGGTGGTGGTCATGATGGCCTTGGTTATAGGTAGGCTATTAGAAATGTTGCCAATGACAGTGGTGGTAGTGATGGTGTTGACATCTACAGGGCTCTATACCTAAGTACCAAAGGATAGCCAGAAGGAACCAAGTATGTTAGCTCAAAATTTGATGGAGACAACTATCATTTTTTAGTATTGAAGTTTTCTACTGTTTCCAAATTGTCTAAAGAAATCTAAACAGAAAACTAATTTTTTTTGTGACGTATACCTAATATTGTGATTTGGTCTTCCAGCCTGTTATCTGACCAAGATTAAGTTAATGATGCTTTGTTTAGATTGTAATTAAGAGAAAAAGTACACGGCAGGTGATATTTGCCGAATATATATAGTCACACTAAAACTCAGTTTATGAGGTAATTTATGCTCAAATTTGTTTTCTATGCTTTTAGAAATGTTGGAACAGAGCTTAGTTATTGTCATTAGACTTGAGGACGGTGGTTAGGCTTAAGCTTATCATGGAGCATGAATGGTGAATTTTTTTTGGTGTTGATCAATTTAAATAATAATGATGCTTTTTTTTATAAATTTTAATTAAAAATGCAAGTGCATGACAGGTGATACTTGAGGAACATATTAAATCAAACTAGAAGTTATCTGTATCTTATCATTAGCTAATTTATGTTGAAATTAGTTGCCTATGCTTCTAGAACTGTTGGGATAGAGCTTAGATAAGGTTATAGACTTGAGGAGGGTGATTGGGATTTTGTTTATTATGGAGTGGTAATGATGAGAATTTTTGGTGTCATCAAATTTTAAGCTTGTTGGGTTAGAATTTGGATGTAGGTTGAGATTATAGGAAACAGTGGCAACATGAGCTCCAGTTGCTATTTGAAAGATATCATTTCTTGCTTGCTGCCATCTATTTTGTACTGTGTCTTTAAGATACCTTTTTTTTTTTATTTCTCCTTTGTTTAAATGCTACAGAATGCAAGTTCTAGTTCAATGGCTGCTTGTATTTGGCGGGGCTTGGTGAAAAATTGTCCTTACTTTTGTATATAGAGGTAGCAGAAGAAAGCGAGCATTATTTATTTTTATAATTGTACAGTATCATTTGCTGCAGAAAGCATTAATCATTGTACAATTAATGATGATTGGAAGCATTTTTGTTTTACATGTATGATAATATTTGATGCAGATAGCTTGAAGAACTACACAAGTCAGGCTACGGCAAAGCTCCAAAGACAAAGTTTGCAGGATTCAGGGCAACTGATGGCGGCTGCTCACAGCCTGCCATCCGACCAGAGCATGCTGAGTAAAGTCATGGGCATCCAGTCAGGCTTAAACAATCATATGAACAATAACTTGGTAGCTAGACGTGTTCTTAACAGCAACCAACCGAGTGTTATGGCACTGAACAATTACCATAACCTACTGAGAAGTTCTCCCAATTCGAATCAGAGTATGCTCCCGCAGGAACAATTGGGTCTCATTAGTGGTCCCAAACAGGTACAGCCTATGCAATTTCAAGGTTCTGCTTCATCCATTCAGGCAAATGCCTCTGTTAACATTTCTGCACAGCAGCAAACTCCATTAGATCGTTGCTATAATCTGCATCCCTCCCAGGTGAACCAACACTTGCAGCAACATGTAATTCAACAAATGCTGCAACAAGTGATAAATAACAATAGGGGTGGAATGCAACAGTCTGTCAGTGCTCCCAATGCCAATGGTTTGGTAGCTCCAGTGGTACCTGGAGGTGGCATTACCGGCATTCCAGTCAGAATGAACCCTGGGTCCGTTGGAAAAGGTACCGAGTTTCTCAATATGCACGCTGACATGCCTAATAATTCCATGGGAATGGTGCCAAGCAGAAGCAACAGTTTTAAATCTGTTTCCAGCCACCCTAGCATCAGCGGCAACAATCTTAATTCTAGAGCGGACTCGACACACAACACGGATGTGCCAGAACTCGAACACATTGGTAAAGACTTTGAGAACGGAATGTTCAGCGGTGATCCCAGTGACGTGGGATACGGTTGGAAGGTTTAGTTGATATATTGTTCGACAGATGTATAGTTGCGATTTGTGATTCTCACTCTTTGGTATGTTTTTAAGCTTATGACAAGGAAGTTTCTTGAGTAGGCAATTTTTGTGTTTGGCCATTTGGACTTCCATCTCATTACCTTAAATGTGCATTCCGTGTTTATGCTATAGCTTGAACTTTTGATGTTGCTTTTGTACTCATCTAATACGTGTTAAAGATCCTGCCTGTTACTACCCTACAATGTGATGTTTTATGTTTTTTTGTCTTTTTGCCTGCAAGTCTAAATGAACATAAATGTAGCGTTGAGTCTTATGTTGTGGTATCGAAATGGTCTTGGTTGGACACCTGCACGCCATTTTAATAGTGACAAGATCTAATTGGTATTTATAATATAATTAAAATGTTTATTGATCGCTTGTATTATGTTTTAAAATTAAAGTTTTTTTTTATATTTTTGTATTTTAAAACTCGTATGAGTTATCTTTTGTATTATGATTTTGTATCAAAATAGTATTTTATATTATTATATAGACGTTAAATAAATCTCATCTCTTAATAAAAAAGATAATATTATTTATTTTTTAATATTAAAGGGGTCTATTAAATTTTAATATAGTTAAATTATATGATGTAAATTTAAAAGATTAAATATATTATAATATATTAATTAAATATTTTTTTGTATTATAATTATTCATTAAATTTATCCCTTAAAACGTTAATACATTGGTATTATGTGATAGAAAATTGGTTTTAACTTTTAGTATTTTTTTAATTTGTTTTACATTTTAAGCTTGATTAATGATAGTTTTTATTTGTTATACACTTAATTATTTTAAGTAATTAAAAAACAGATCTCTTCAAGATTTTGACGTGCATAATTGTTAAAATTATTTAGTTCTTTTAAGTGTGACTAAATTTTTATAGCATCTTCCTAAAACTCGAACCTAACCCATTTATAACCAATCACAAAATCTGTAAATAATAAAGATACAAAATAACCCTATAAATTATTTTACCTAGATATAACCTTATTTTTAATAAAGGGGATCAATTTGATATGAAAGGGAGGTCACTTATATAAGTTTTAAGTATAGAATATGACTTTGATTATAAGTTTTAAAGTACTAGATATGATTTTGATTTTGAGGTATAGTATGAAGGTTAACAAGAATTCATGTCTTATAATTTTGTTATTGTTGTTATTGTGATGATGATATTTATGGGGATCTTGTTTGTAATAGAATAGGAAGTGAGAAAGAAAAACCTGATTAAGTTTCTTGATTCATTATCCATTTATATAGATGAGGAGGAAGATCTCCCTTACTTGGTCTATGAGATTTTTTCATTCAATTGGGGAAATCATATCTAAATTATATCTAGATCATATCTTAAATCATATCTTCTATCATGCCCCCGTAAGATCGAGCTATTGTAAAGAATGTTGATATTGAATCGATGTTAATAAATTTGAAGGAAGGAACGAAAACAACGGTTGCCCTGTTTCGGTGGCTGCGAGCGGGAGGAGAGGGAGCAAGAGTCGACGCCGGTGGCAAAGGGCGAGAATGGCGCCTCTCTTGCGGAAGAACACGCTGGCGACCGACTTCCTCCTCCCTCGATAGATCCATCATCATCGACTTCCTCCTTGCCCGGACCCATTGCCAAACCCCCCCTCCCCCTCTCTAGCTTCCTTTGGTAGTCGTCCGTCTTTGCTTCATCCTCTTCTAGGCGACAACATCGACACCTTCTTCCACGGTAGTTGGTTTCTCCGCCTCTTGGGCGATCGATCCCCTTGGCATTGCCACCGCCGTGACGACCACGGCTTTGATACCATGATAGAATAGGAAGTAAGAAAGAAAAATCCATACTGATCTACGAAATTTTCTTATTTAGTTGAAAAAATAATATCTAAATTATAAATTATATCTTAAATCCTATCTAAATTATTTTTTCCTAAAATCTCTAAATAAAAAGATTTCGACGGCAATCAATATACTAAAGTCGCTTATCATCTGACGTGATCCACTCACTATGTCTATGATCCTTATCGTGAATTGTACATGCATGGAAGTGTACATGAACTCGACTTCCATCTAATACGACAAAAGCCCGTTCGATATTTATGACGACGGAGAAGCAAGCACACGTTGTTGACGGGGAGGGAGGGATAGCTCTTCTCATCAGCGGGACCAAACGGCAACGCTTACTTCCGCCCAATCCACTGCTTCGTCGCACCGCCGAACGCAACACGCGTCGGTGACTCGTCCCTCCTCGTGTCGAGGGCTCCACAGCCGATCTTTCCTGACGCTGCGCGACGACATATGCCCTCGTTTACGGCCACGCGATGCTTCGGCGCTCGTTTTGGCAAGTCCACGGATCAGCAGATCAACGCCAAACACGGGACGCCTCGACCATCCATAGTGTAGCTTCATCTCCCACGTGTCGACAGATCATCCCGGCTTCGAGCAGCCCGTGTGGGGGCCGTCGCAGCCGATCCTCCCTAACGTGCGAGTCACGAAGCTTCATTCCGGCCACCTCCGACGCGGCCACTTCTGTCTACTTCCAATGGTCAGAATCCATCCCTCTCCCTCTCCCTCTCCGTCCGATCCGCATCGTACGACCGGATGTCGTGAACCGGATGGGTCCCGAGGATCCCTCTCCCGCTCCCCGACGGCCGGCGTTTTTCCCGTGGCCTGGTGGAGTCCGTGCCGATCACTTCGTCCGGTGCAGCAACGCAGCAGCGGGAGGGAGATGGAAGGAGGACGAACGCCACACCATAAATCTCTGCTTTTTCCCTTCTTAAAGCTTCCATTTATTCTCTGCAATCAACAGTAGCGAATCGAAGTTGACGTTAAAGTTTCTCCTTTTCCTTCCTTCTTTCTCTTCTTCTCTCCGTTGTCTTGCTCAGGTCGTCGAGCCAGCGGACATGTCTGGTAGCGACTCAGAGGCTTCTGAGGTGACCAGAGGACCCGTACGAGCTCCGCTGTGGAATGGCCATGGCTCTGTGCTCGCTCCTCGCTAATGTTTCCTAATCCAGGTTACTTCTTCCTCTAAGGACACGTTGCATTCAAGAATGCTTCATTTCTTCGTCGTCATCCGTAGTGGCGCCAACACACTCGTGGGGAGGAACCATTGAGATCACCGAAGCCGGTGGCGGGCCTCGGGACCGCCGAGGAGGGGCTTGAAGAGAGTCTACGACAGGAGTTCGCTCCGCTACCTCCGGGCCAAGCGGACGAGGAACCGGCGGCGTTGCAGGATAAGTCGACGTCGAAAGCGGAGGGCCTCCGTTGGTGGAAGTTTCGACATGCTCGAGCTCTTCTCTGTTAGGATCTGTTAATGGCCGTCGGAATGAGTCGACCACATCAGGTGACGATTCGAACGACACTTCTCCGTCCGATTCGAGTTCATCGTCTGGTGCACGCAATTCTTCTGGCAATGTGACATCCCATGAGCCTCGTGCTCGTCCGGCTCCCGGTGGTGCTGAGGTAGGAGGTGAAGAAGGAGAGGGTGGCGAGACGGAGCAGCAGGGCCATGAACTCGTGAGCTTGCTCACGTCCTGCGCCGACTCCATCAGCTCCGGAAACTACGAAGCCATCAACTATTTCTTAGGTAGACTGGGAGACATGGCCACTCCGATGGGCACCCCTGTTCATCGCTTGGTCGCCTACTTCACCGAGTCCTTGGCGCTCCGAGTCGCAAGGCTCTATCCTCACATCTTCACCATCAATGCTCCTCCGAGGCGCCTCCTCGACGCCAGTGAGGAAGACGACGCCACAGCGCTGCGGCTCCTCGATCTCATCAGCCCCATCCCCAAGTTCGTCCACTTCACGCTGAATGAGATGCTGCTGAAGGCGTTCCAAGGTAGGGACAGAGTGCACGTCATAGACTTGGACATCAAGCAAGGTCTCCAGTGGCCGAGCTTACTCCAGAGCTTAGCTTCCAGGCCTAGTCCTCCCAGCCACGTGCGGATCACCGGCGTCGGCGAGTCCAGACCCGACCTCCACGCCACCGGAGTCAGGCTCGCGAGGATCGCAGAGTCGTTGCACCTCCCATTCGAGTTCCACCCGGTGGTGGACAGGTTCGAGGATCTCAGGCTCTGGATGCTTCATGTGAAGAGGGAGGAGTGCGTGGCCGTGAGCTGCAGCCTAGTGATGCACAGGGCGCTGCACGACGAGACCGGAAAGGCTTTCATGGATTTGCTAGGTCTGATAAGGAGCACGAACCCAGCGACTGTGGTAATGGCGGAGCAGGAAGCTGAGCACAACGAACCAGAGTGGGGGAGGAGGTTAGCAAGATCACTCAACCACTACGCAGCCATCTTCGATTCTTTGGATGATGTTCTCCCTCAGGACAGCCATGCCAGGATCAAGGTGGAGGAGTTGTTCGCCAAAGAGATCAGAAACATCGTTGCCTGTGAAGGAGATGAGAGGATCGAGAGGCACGAGAGTTTCGAGGGGTGGAGGAGGAAGATGATGCAGGAAGGTGGGTTCACATGGTTAGGCATCGGAGAAAGGGAGATGCTTCAGAGTCGTATGATACTGAGGATGTATTCCTGCAACAAGTACAGTATAGATGTGCAAGGAAGGGAAGGAGAAGGGGGAGGGGGAGGGGGAGGGGGAGGGGAAGAAGGCCATGGACTCACTCTCAAGTGGCTAGATCAGCCTCTGTACACAGTCTCTGCATGGGTTCCTGTGGGTGTTGCAGGCAGCTCCTCTCCACATCTCGGCCAAATCTGATGGCCGCCGCATCATTTCTCTTACAGATTCTTTTATACACTTACACACACGTCAAAGATTTGATCTTTCTATGTATGAAGGACTGCAAGATTAATTCTTTGATTGCTTTTGCCACTGAGGCACGGCATCAATGTAAGCTCAAAATTATTGTACCTGTTTCAACGGGAATTCAATGACATTGGGAATAATAATAATAATAATAATAATACTATAAACAAACCAAATGAAGTAAATCATTTGATATATGGATTCAAATAGCTATTTTATAGTAGTCAGAAATAACATCTTCCAAATCGAATGAAAAAGGTCATTTATTAAAGTGTTCAGATCACACAATAAAAATACTAACAAATATTTAAGATGATCCAAACTGATATTTGACTTTAATATCATACGTCTAAAAATATTATCTTATTAGTATAATATGGATCGACCTTGTGATACTTGGTCTCCAACTGATGTGTCGTTAGCATCTTAGATTGCTCATGGAGTCGATGTGTCGACCACATCAATTCTACTGTATCACAATGGAATCATGTCGAGAAGTGAAGTCAAATGCAACATTGAAGGTGGAGAATGAGAAAGAATGCATCGATTGACATGACCAAACGTAGCGGAGAACAGATAGAGAATGAGAAAGAAAGAATGCATTGATTGGCCAATACATTCGGGGTATGGCAGAGACCAATGGAGAATGAATGCATCGATCAACACGATTAGGCAAGGCAAAGGAGAACATATCGATCGACATAGCTTGAGATCAATTAATTAATTAATTAATGATAAAGCTAGAATCTGCTATAACAAGCAGGAGGGTTGACCATGTTCGACAACCATCATAATATGCTCTAATAAATTGATGCTACAAAGGGGAGCACCAACCATGTCTCATCTTCAACTTGGCTGCTGAGCCTAACTTTGACATCCTAAAGTACAATCCCCACCCTCAGTCCATGTTGGATTTTCCTAATGATCAGTGTATTAGTCAACCAAACTCTCAATTGAAGCTCGATATCAGCGTAATAATGGTTCGACAATTGAAACATATTCCAAGGAAAATAACATAAGAAAAATAGCAAAAATGAAATCATACATGCAATGATCTTTCACCTAAATAATGGCCTAGAGCTTTCGATTCTCATCGCTCGATGTGTACAAAAGGAATATAATATTTCATAACATATTATTTGGAACTATTAACATGTTAATTTTATTGGGCAGATGATCCAGATTCAGTTCATAATGGACTTTAGTGAAGTCCACACCCCAGAACTTCACTTATATTAACCTAAAATCTATATTAGGTATCTAGGGTTGAGATTAAGAGAGCACCGGTGGCTGAAAACGTGGGTGAGAGAAAGAAGACTGCAAATTGACAGTAGAGATCATAAAATAAGAGATCCAGGAAAGGGAAGAAGACAAGGATAAGAAAAGACTATTCTAAATCATTCATATCTTAGGTTAGATCAGTTTGCAATGGATTCTTACTATGATCTCTTGAGAATGTTTTTAATATTGTGTTTGGTATTATAGTCCTTGTATCCTTGTGATTCTCTTGTGATTGTTGCTTTGGGCTTGGGCAACAAGCCTTGAGATCTGTACATTCATTATTTTGATAGTAGATTTTCTCTGGCTTGTCCCGTGGTTTTTACCCTTCGAGTTGAAGGGGTTTTTCACGTAAATCTTGGTGTTCATCTTATTGTGTGTGATGGTATGCTAGTATTTGTTCGTATATAAAGTTTATTCCTATTTTATTCCCATCAAATTTGTTAAAATTTCACAATAACATTAAGTGGAGTCGCACATGAGTTGTTCGCCACCACTTCTCAGAGTCAATTTCCTCCTTTAAGTAGCTGATTAAGGAGTTCGAACTTAATTTTAACACTTATGAGCTCCCTACGAAGCCCACTACCTCCCTCCTAGCCATTAGGCAAGAAGAGGGGAAATCCTTGGAGAGTTATATAAGATGATTCAATGATGAGATTCACCTAGTTGTTGATCCAATACCATCTATCCACATTAATGCATCTATTAGTATGCTTTATCCCTCACGAATCTTCTACAAAGTCATTACTCAACCTTCGATCATATTTTTAAAACTTCTACAAGAAATAAACTATCATATAGTGATTGAATCTATAATTATAAAAAAAAGAAGGGGTGCATCAAAAAGGACGAAAAAGAAAGAAAGGCCTTACAATAAATCACTATAGAAATGCCACGAAATGATAGATTTAAGAGTGATTGCCTACCGCCTTGATGGGATTTCACCTCATGTAACACCTCCCACATGGATGTAATTATGCAAATCCAAGAAAATGGACTTTTACGAACATCCCACCCCATAAAAGCACCCATAGCTAAAAGGAATATGGCTAAATACTATCATTTCTATCAAGACCACTAGTATGATATTTAAGATTTTGTTCCTCCCTGAAGTGTTATTCCAAAGGGATATAACAGGCTAATAGGAGAGTCAGTGTTGGGGGATGCATATCCTTGTACATTCTCTAACAAACACAGCCAAAAAGTGCCAAGAGTTATATGTCATGTGAGTTAAAGCTTTTACAAAAAAAAAGTGGAGTCTCACCTCTGGAGCGTCCATGCTTGTGTAGAGCATGTGACATGACACATAGAGTTGGTTACCCAACGAAGCAAGCACTAGCTTTAACTCGGTTGGAATTGTCATGTCCCTCGAATTATCGCATTCGAGAGACGTGAAATCTATCATAAATCTATAATAATATAGTTCATCAACAATCTGAACCCATGTTCCAAACTAACATTTGAGGACACTGAGAAATATTTAAACTTCAAAATTCACATATATAAAATATGTGCAGTTTATAATCATACACCATATCACTTGATGATTCATAAAATCTAAGCCAACTCAACTAAACCATATCTACATCATAAATTCATAAGTATGAAAATCTATATAATCACAAAACCAACACTTACCACAAGTTCATATCATTATACAAATTTAACTTGACACCCCAAAATCCTAAATATGAGAGGTCCTTTAAATATTTACAAGCCATATAAGTTTAGATTTACCATCAATATTTTATTAGACACAAATTATACTATACAACAAAACCCATCATCAAATAAAGATTTGCCCAAAATATTTTAGTTTTCCTCTACCTTAACCCAATTCTAACTTTTTTCGTGAGTGATAAGCTAACCTGAAAATTTTATATAGAAATGAAGTGAGCATATAAAGCTCAACAAGCATTAACATATCCAATATAAAGAAGTATAGTCTTCAAAACAAACTTGATATCAAATAGTAAGGCAAGGGTATTAGAATTCATAGATTGCATCTCATTAGGTATATAATCACGAATCATTTCATTCGAAACATAATTTGATTATAACAATAGAGGAAGAATAGTTGGAGCATATAATTGGTGTGAAATATCTCGAAATATATTAATGTCATATGAAACAACTTGGAGCATATCAATGGAATGTGAAATATTTCGGAGCATGTCAATGACATATAAAATATTTTGAAGCATATCAAAAGTGTATGAATTATCTTAAAGCTTATCAAATGAATAAATAAATAATAAATAGAAACTCAAATATCATACTTGATGTAAAATTCATTTTATTCTTATCTAAAGCGCACAGAGAAACTCATAATCAATGCTTTGAATATCATATCAAAAAACATAGATTATGAAGTGGGATCATACATAATATGATCCATCCATTTTTTGAATGACCATCATACAGAAGTCTCTTACGTCTGGGAGCTCTATCCACCCACATCTGGGTAAAGTCATTAGGGGCCGACAGAGTATCGTAGGCTCTAAGCTTAACTCCCTTTATCATTTTTGGCAAAGGTTCACATTATCTCACAAACACCAGAGTACAAAAGAATATTGTAAACAATAATATAGCACATATCGGAAGTACATGTGGAACAACAAAATGTACATGTGCCAATATGAAACAACACGATACAATATTATAACATATGTAGGCATGCAAATAATCTAAGGATAAGAGCATACATTGATTCAAAATAATAATATAAGGCTCAAATGAAGAATAAACTTTAGCTATATCACAAACAGAATATGATATGATATCATAGCAATAAACATAGATGGTGAAGTGGGATCATAGAGAGAATATGATCCATTCATTTCTGAATGACCATCGAACTTCGTAGAGCATCGCAGGCTCTAAGCATAACACACTTTACCATTTCTGACAAAGGTCCATAATATCCCACAAACACCAGAGTATAAAAGGATACGTAAACAATGAAGTTAGTATATATATCTCAAGTATATGTGGAATAAAAAATATATATATATGTAATTATGAAGCAATACAGTATAAATATAAACATTCATACATTCAAATAGGCAAAGAATAAAAGACAAAAATATATAAGAATTTAAAAAATAATAATATAAGGCACAATTGAAAAGAGGATTTTAGCTAAAATCGATTTCCAAAAACTTGATTCTGGTAGAATTTTGGATGAACATAACAAGGAATATTTGGAGAATCACTTATGCTCCAAATTACTCAAGAAAGATATCATTTGAAAAATATAAATCTATTTTTATATGAATTAGAGTTTCTAATAAGGAGTTCCAAACAAATTAGTAACAAAAGGTTAAAGAATAACAATTTTATTTTACAGAATCCATAGAGTTAAATAAAATAAATATTTTAATAGCAATTTGTACATCAAAACTATCAAATCAAGTATGAAAAAAAAAAGATCTATGAGTCTAGTTTCTTATGAAAGAAGTTTTGCATGAATCATAGTTTTTAGCAAAGAGTTATAATTAATTTAATATCAAGAGGTCAAAGATTATAAAATCTATTTTATAAATTATTCAGAGTAAATTAAAATAAGAGTTTAAACATAACTCTAAAATTTTTAATTTTATTATATATCAAACTGAGATATAACCAAGGATGAATATATTATGTAGGATGGGGTTAGGACACTTACATTGGAAAATTTGATTCCTAAGTGTGAGGAATTGATCCAAACTCAAATTTTTCTCAGTTTTAGGTAAGTTTTCTCATTTATTTTCTCTTTCAATTACTTAAGTTTGACTAACACAAGAGTTGCTTAGTGGCAATCATGCATGAAAGATGATTAGGTGTTACTTGTGCACCATGCATAAGTGGCATCATATTTAAAGTAGCTAGTGACACATGTCTTCATCTTTTCTCTTTTTTTTTATAATTTAATATGAATCTTCCATAATTCATATCAAACTTTTAAATATCATATTTAGGTCCCTAGCAATAATATTTAAGTATAAAATTATTTGATTAAGAAAATTATTGATCAATTCTCATATTTATAAATAGGTGCTTATAAATAAATTTAAAATAGATCATTTAAAATATTTAAAAAATAAGAGATATTACATGAACGTGTTAGACCATCCAAAAAATCTTAAAGTCAGAAGTCAACACTATAGAGTCCAAGTCAAAAGGACTTTGCCATGAAGGGTGGAGCCACACCACACGATGTGTTTACCTTGGAGGGGGCAACCAGCATTGGCACGATCGACTCGACTCGACTCGATCCAAGGATAAATTTTATAGAATCAGTGAGATATCGAAGTCTTTAAAAGATGATGAGAAGGACCATATCTCGAACTTTGACCGTATAGGAGTAGAAAGTTGGAGTCAATTATACGACGAGAGTGTATGAGTTGAAGGTATAAGTTAAGAGCAGTAGTGGTCGATGACGATTCCATTGCCCATTCGCCTCTTTGGCTCCTGAAGCACAGCAATGGTAGTAGGGTGCATGAGTCTATTAGAGCACTCCAGGACATAGTGATAATTTAGATTATGTCAAATCCGTACAAACAAACTTCGTGCGACATGCGGTAATTGTGCTATGTCAATTTGTCAATAAACGGGTATGATACATGCCCGGTTGTCGAAATCACATCGGATCTGCTCAAATTTTCCCACCTGTCGAAGGAAGAGATGTGTCAATCGATTTTTTTTTTTTTTTTTTTGCCTCTCCACCACTTCCAGCTATGTTAGGCAGTGTATTCTCTATCGGTCTTCATAGGTCTCCACCCCAACCAATTGTACCTGATGTTGCACCTGATCACCCCAATTGTACTTCCCGACATGATTTCATTACTCTTCCAACTCAGGATGGGGGGGGGGGGGGGGGGGGGGGGGAGGCAGAATTGATGTGGCTAACATGTTGACTCTATGAGTTAACTTGCTATCCTAATTTGGTTGACATATTGGGCGAGGGAGACATGGTTGACCAACTGACCACAACGATCGACGCTTACAGCATGATGCAGTGGATATATCAATTCCAAATGACTGGTGAGCTAGTAGCTTCTTGCCACTTGCAACTACAATGATCGATTGTTTAGGTCATTTGTCCATCTTCCATGAGTGCCACATGGAGATGATCATTAAATCTCAAGTTTCTGTGTTGGGTGGTGATAGTTTTGACCAAATCTCATCGCCTCAATTATTACCAAATTGCATCTAACTAAACTCTCAATATGGACAACCAAAGGGATACAATACAATATGATGTTACTTATAATATTTTTTAATTAATTTATATTATCTTAATAAAATACTGTAAATATTGAAAATATTATAAATGAACATCAAAATAATTTTAAAATAGATAAATTCTATTAAAAATACTGTAAATGAGCTAAATAAAAATATTTAAATAATTTAGAATAGATGAAAAACACTGAAGAATAGTTTGATGTGAAGAGTTGGTAACGGATATTTTGAATTTTTTCCACAGTTTAGGAAAAAGCAAAAGGATAGTGAATTAAATGGCATAATTGCTTTTAGAAAATTATTGACATCACTCCCAAACCAAATGCACCATTCTTTCCTATCCTTTTTCCAACCAAAGTCTATCATCACCTACGCCAGTACGGGACGTGTGTCCCCGACTCCGGGAGTAGGAACGCCGCCGCGGGCGCCGCTGCCGGGATACCGATCGCCGTCACGTACCACCCCGGCTCCGGTGCGGGCCGCGGAGACGGTCGGGCCAGCCGCTCGAGGTGGGGGCCCAACAGGCGAACGGCCATGTGGATGACGCCGTGACTGTGGCCGCCGTGGCAGGGGTGGCGGAGGGCGTAGCTGAGGCGCCGCCGCACCGACGGCGGCCAAAGCCCGTCGACGATGTCACATGATGGTATCTCGCACCACCCGAGCCGCGCGGGCCCCCGAAGGGGGCGCTTCGAGAGGACGCTGACATGCACCGCGGCGCCGCCCGCCTTTCCCCGCCCCTGCTCGCCGCCGCGCAGGAAGGAAGCGTCCATAGGGGCGCGGAGGGTGTCGTGCCAGGTGGGGTGGTGGGCGCCGCCCTCGTCGACGCGGGTCCGGTAGATAGGCGCCAATTGTCCTCGGTTGCAAGCGGCGGCGGGGAAGGAGAGAATGACGTAAGGGCGAAGGCGGCGGCCGGGGAGCAGAGGGGAGGAGCGATTCCTTAGCGACTCAGCGGAGAGCACGGTGACCTCCAGCGCGAGCTGCTCGTCGTCGCCGTCGCCGTTCTCGGCGGCCGCCGCCATGCTAATCGCGATCGCGTTGTGAAGGACGGAGGAGGAGGCAATCTACGAAGCAGCCAGCAGCTGACGACGGAGGCGGGCGGATGGATCTTTATACACGCGTCTGTGTTCGACTCTTCCGACGCAATGTGGATGAGGACGGCGCGTGGAAATAGTAAGTAAGCCACGCAGGCCGTGGAAAACGATTTACTTCGAGATTCGGTCATCCGTGTGATTGATGAAATATGTTTGATAAGGACCGTCGTAGCAAAAAGCCACCACAGTACCACGTGACCAAACACAACACTCGATACTCCCTCGACCGGAAATCTTCTCGAATTAGTTTGGAGGTCAAAAAAGTAAGGAAGAAAACTACCGTTAGCTGCCATCAGTATTCCACGCTTTTGCCCAAGTGGACAGACACGAGCAGTAGCGAGTTACGTGTTGGGGGCTACAGTGGATAAGAGGCACGAATTAAATTAGATGAGACTAAATTAATTTAGGTGGCACGAATCTAAAAGAGATCCGTTCCAGCATCACGTATGATCCGGAACGATCTGCTCCCATCACGTGCGCCCTCCGTCGGGTTGCCCGGCATCCCGACCCGACACGTTGCACGACCTCCGTATCGGCCGAGGGCAGTACACCACCCACGACCGCTGATGGCGCTCCGGCGAGGTAGCTTCCTTCGAGTCCAGCCCAGGATCAAAAGGGTCCGGCTTCACAGCCGGCGTCGGACCATGGTCCATCTCCTCCTCCCGCACCCGTTTCCCCACAATCGAAACCCCGAACAGCTTGGGGTTCGGCCCCGCCGGCGTCCGAGGCTCGCTCGTCCGCTCCTCCGCCTTGATCACCGCTTCCTCAACCGCCGCCGCGGTGTCCGCGTCCTCTACCTCCTGCTCCTCCACCCGTGTTGCCGGCATCAGCTCCAGAACCGGCAGTGGAGGCCCCGACTCGGTCGTCCCGCCGCCGCCATCGGCCGCGTACTTGGACACCAGGACCGCGACTTGGTTGCATACGTCCGTTATCTGGGCGAGGTCCCGGAGGAGCCGCGCATTCTCCTTCCTCAGCCTCTCGTTCTCCACCCTCAGCTCCGCTGGGCCGCTGGATCCGGTGGTGGCCGGCGTCGGTGGGCCAGGGGAGGAGTTCGAGGAGAGGACCTGCTCCTCCCCCGAGTTCGACGGCGATACAGCCCTATTAACCAGCACAGCCACCGGGATCGGCGGGGCTGCGGCTGCCACCGGGTTTATCTTGCGGCGGTGGATGTCGGCAAGGAGGGGCTTTTCTCCCCTGCGAAAACAATCGTTAGCGAATTCCCATCGATCCGGCACGATCTTCCGAAACCCCTACCAAATGTCCCCAGAAAGGAAGAATCAACAAAAAGGATCCAAAATGTGCAAACAATTTAGCGAGCAAAATCAAATCTTGCGGCCGAGACCGACGTAGGTGTTGAGCTGACGAACAAAGCTGGAGAAATTGTTGTGCTTGAAGTACTTGGGGAGGAGGTCGCGGGCGAACTCGGCGGGTCGCCACACCACGAACGTCGATCCGTCCTCGTTCCACGAGACGACGTCGTCCACCGACGGGTCGTCCACCAGCTGGTACGTCTTCGTCAGGAAAGGCGTCGGGAGCGACCGCTGCCCCTCCGGGTGCCCCGCCGCAGCCGAAGTCGTCTCACCGGCCTTCTCCGAGGCCGGGGGCACGGGCGGAGGGCCCATCGCCACGCGGTCACCACTCGCTTGACGAAATGGCACCGCTTTCTTCGCAAGGATGGAGGAGACACGAAGGGGTGGTAGTGGCGTGACTTGAGAGGTTGTGGAACATTCTCACATGGATAAACATCTACTTGGACAGCGGACGAGGTTGTGCGCATCGGGCAGGCGAAACTGGAAAGCCATCGAAGGTTGTGGTGGAGCGGATCGGAAGGAAGACGATGCGTCGCATAGAAGCTTCTTATGCGCTCGTCCGTCCGGTGAAAGGCAACACATGGCGGGAGAGTGCGGGAAGCTTCCACCCCCCCCCGCCTCTTGAAGTTTCTGGACGCGTGTCCAGATCTGATGCGTGGAGCGCGAGGATGGCAGATAAGGTTCCCGGAAGTAAACGTCACTACCCTCATCGTCATCGTCTCCGCTCTCCTCTTGGTGATACGTTCTTTGTTTCCAGGGTTCTTCGTTCAGGCAATGATACCTGAAATCCAAGGCGACGACCATCTTGAGCATCGATTCTTCCCTTGTATGCAACTGTGCATCGACAGATTGGTCTATCCAAATCGAGTCTTCACATGCCTCTCCTTCCTTTGAGAAAGCGGGTACAAAGAAAGGAAGTCAAAAGGCCAAAAAGCCATGCTTTTGGAGCTTCAGCTGTAAGATAAAGGTCTTCTTCAGGTGCTTTGCCGAGCTTTACACAAGAAGCTGTGCCCATGTCGACAAAGACACGAACACGCATCACGGAACGATCAAGGAGGCCGAAAGCAAGGCAACTTTGGATGGGTTTCAGGCCTCGAAAGAAGAGCCATCTGGAGAAGAATACATTCTGAGCACCGTAGAACACATCCCTTGTTCTTTACCTCTCCTTTTCCGGATCGTCGTGTAGCTGCAGATGATCAAACGTTGACCATGGAAGCAGAAAGAAACGGACGAGCAGCTGCCAGAAACGGGCCATTCCTCAATAGTTTTATGAACAGCATCGAAGTGAGATGCTGCATCTGACGAATAGAAGTTAATTACCACTTCAAAGCATCAACTGCAACAGACGACTCCACAATCCACTGGTTCACTGAGCATAAAAAGTCTTTGTATTGAAGACAGAATTGATTAATGTCAAATCGCTTTTTTTCCTCTCAAGAAACCAAGTTGGTACTGATAAATAGAAATAATATATCATTGTTGCATGGATACAGAAGTCAACCACTGTCTGCCTCCACAGCTTGGGACCATCAGCCTGCTAGTAATCAATATACTACAGAGGCATGTCGAAGCATGATTTCTCTCTCATCTTAACCTCGCATCGATCTGTCTACGCGAATGGCATTAAGAAATCAGCCTGTTGCTACAACCAGTTCTATTATGAATTTATAGTCCACGAATTTAGGTAATTATATGCCAAGGTTAACTTCAGCAAGAAGAAGATTCAAAGCTTTGATCATGTCAAAGCCATACCTATGTCAACTATATCAGGCTCTCTTGATCCGTCGAGCTGATCGATATTGCATCATAAGATATTAGCTCTCTGTTCCTGTGATTTGATATGGTGGAGAGGATGAAAGAAAGCTCTATAGAAATATTTGGAGAGCGTTTGCAGATTCCCACTTATCACATCTCAGGTATAAGAATTCATTCATTCCGGAGTTCGTCTCAGAGCTCAGAGCAGAAGTCTCACAACGTTGAGTGCAGGAGAGGAGGAGAGGTGCGTTTGACTTGATCATCTCGGAGCTTAGCCTGTGCTATGGTCAGACATTTTGACCTTTCTCCAGCCGTAATTTCTCAACAGGCAAGCATTTATTGGCAAACTACGACTTTGTCGTCCCCCATCTCTTTCTTGTCCCTTTTTTTTCTTTACGGTTTACAGACTTGTCAATCTCTGATTGGTAAAAGAGATGGGCCCACTGTATCACAGGGGTCCCACGAATATATATGTTTAAAAGACTTCTTCTCCACAGTCAATGGTCAGCCTTCGGATTCCAGTCAGCACTTTTCCAGCCGTGCGATCACGCCCCGCAACCGGTGCTATTGCATCACATACGTGAGATCGATGAAGTCGAATGGCATATCCAAGCAGCCAAAGCTGGTCAAAAGAGATAGCTAAACCCACAGCGTTCCTGTGATCAGCTCCATCGATCAACTACGTGGAAGAACAACTACACACCCCGATCCATCTGCAAATGTTGTTGACCCTCCAACAATCTTCCATTTGTATGTATATCATCTTCTTCTTCCTCCCCAAACTTCTCTAGCTCGCTATCGAGAGAGAGAGTTGAAGGGAAGAGAATGGATGGCTTGGAGAACGTACCTCCTTTCTTCCTGTGCCCTATCTCTCATCAGGTCATGGAGGACCCTGTTACCATCTCCACCGGCGTCTCCTACGACCGTGCCAGCATCGACCGATGGCTCACCGTGTACGATCACCACACATGCCCGGTAACCAACCTGCATCTCACTGATCTGACACTCACCCCGAACGCCACCCTCCTCCGCCTCATCCTGTCCTGGCCTGCCTGCTCCACCGGATGCGTTGCTCCTGCGGTTGCAACGACGAAGCCTGAATTCGACGTGTCCGAGATACTTGGCGATCTTGGTGACCCTGCGGCTCGTGCCGACGACAAGGCGAAGGCACTTAAGACGATCAGGTCATTGGTCTTAGATGACGACGGCAACGCGGCGCACATGGAGAAAGCCGGCGTGACCTCTCTCGTCGCGTCTCTGATCGCCAGGTGCGAGCCATCGGAAGCTTTGAGGAACCTTGTTGACCCAGTGGTTCTGATCGACGAGGCCACCAGCGTGCTGCACCTCCTGAAACCATCGCCTGAGACCCTCAGAGAGGTTTCGGAGCACCGAAACGGTGAGCTCATTGCATCTCTTGCTTCGCTGCTGCAACGAGGTTCGCACCAGGCAAGAGTTCACGCCGCGCTTCTCCTCCGGTCCATCTACGAGGTCGCTGGTGACAACCTCAAGGAAAGGATACCTGCGGATCTGATCGAGGGGGTGGTGGAGATACTGAAGGACCAGAACGCAGACCGAGCAACGACCATGGCTCTGTTGACCATCATGATCGAGGTGCTGCCTCATGGTAAGAACAGGCTAAAGGCTGTGCAGGCCGGAGCAGTGGCGGTGACAGTGGAGCTACTGGTGGAGGAGAGCGTGGACCGGCGTAAGTGCGAGGCCATGCTGTACCTGCTGGAGCTTATGTGCGGAAGGGCGGAGGGGAGGGCGGAGCTGGTGGGGCACCCGGCGGGGGTGGCGGCGGTGGTGGCGAAGGTTCTGAGCTTGTCGAGCGGGGTGACGACGAGGGCGGTGAAGGTGCTGTGGTTGGTGTGCAGGTACTGCTGCGGGGTGATGGAGGAGATGCTGCAGGTGGGGGGAGTGGCCAAGCTCTTCATGCTGGTGCAGGTGGAAGGCAACAGGAGGAGCAGGGAGATGGCCAAGAGCATCTTGGGAAATCACATCAAGGCATGGGGCAAGTCCCCTTGCTTTCCTTCTCATTGCTTGCCATGAGAAGGGGAAGAAGCTTCAACCATGTTCACATGATTTCTCTTCTTTCCTCCCTCATCTCTGCCATGCTTTTGTCAGGTTTAAAGGTTGATATCAGAGGCCGGAACTGTAAAGAGACACAACAGTGGTCTGTTGAAACAATTATTGGTTTGATGTATAATTTGTGTGCTCAAGCTTTGTACGATTAATTGTTTGAATGTTAAAAATTAATGATTTGAATATTCTAAAAGTACTACTTATTTTAACCAATATATAAACTTATGAGTTAAATGTAACTCTTCTTTTTCTTTATTATTAATACCATGATATCGTTTACTATTAGGATTCGATATGAATTGGTTAGATCTCGAAAGTGTAAGGTTGTTGAGGGGCCTGATGCGCTAATTATTTGTCAAAGACAGATTTGGTGTTGTCTCGAGGTACACCTTATCCTTAAGATCCCTGTATAAGCGGTCAGTGTTTGGGGATGTTCTCGACCCGACCCCTCCAATAGTGAATTCAGTTGAGAGATAAAAATAGTAGAGATGCTCCACCCTTAGGCTTTCGAGGGTGGATTTTATACCCAAACTACCAAGGAAGCAAGGCTGACGGTTGGTGGGCACACCCCTCTGCTAGTGGCATCAGGGATGGACGACTATGAGAGTGTCATTTATCAAGATTGGAGCTAGCCTGGGATAAGCAAGGGATGATCTCCTATGCTAGGCATCCGAAAAGGAGTATTGGGCTATATCACTTGAGATTAATGCCTTATGAAGTCGAGTGTATGAGACTTCCCAAAATCATGATTGACGGGGGTGATAGATCACTTGTAATAGATAACCCAAATGAAAGAGGAAACCAAGGGAATAAGTCTCGCTACCGAGGATTAATGCATCCTGCGATTGACTTGTTCGACCCTCCCAAAGATCGAGATTGGCAAGGACCAGAGGTTCACGCTCCTGCTAGTAACTATAGGCAAGGGGCATGAGTTATTTCACGCACCATATCGCCCAAGTGATAATCAGATAAGTCAATAATGTAATGTTTACATTATTATTAAAAGTATATTTATAATTTGAAGAAACTAAATGATGATGAAAGCTTTTTTTTTTGGATCTATACATATATTCTGAATTTACTATAGATCACTATCGTTATAAAAATAAAAATAAAAGGTAAAAACAAAGAATGACATATCCATGTAAATTGGGTTTAAGATGGACAAATATAAATAAATATTTGATTTTGAGATTAATTTGAAATCTATTTATCATTTCAAATTTAATTAATGTAAAACTAGCAAATATCATATTTTTATCATTACATAGATTCTGAATTTATGACAATTTGAATAAACTAAATGATGGTGAAAACTTTTTTTTGGACCTATATATATATTTTTTGAATATATGATTGATCACCATCGTCATAACAAAAAAGAAGATAAAAACAAAGAATGACATATAGAGTCGATGTAAATTAAATTAGGTTTTGAGATGTACAAATATAAATAAATATTTGATTTCGAGATTAATTTAAAATATATTTATTATTTCAAACTTAATTAATTAATGTAGAACTATCGAATATCCTATTTTTATCGTTTCTAATCACTCTTAATTAAGGTTGAAAGAACAAAAATAAAAGAACAATAATGTTCGAATACAAGAGAAACAAAATAAAATTTTAGGTGAGGCAAAAATTTTAGTATACTATAAAAAAATAGTAATTGGCGTCGCCCGGACTCGAACCGGAGACCTTCAGTGTGTTAGACTGACGTGATAACCAACTACACCACGACACCTTACTCTTACATTTCATTATAATGTTTACTAAACATTAATTTCAATATGAATTAATATTTTCATTATATCAATATGCAGTAAAGACATTAAGTAGTTATTATTATTATTATGAGACTCAAAAGAAGCATTATTGGCATCAAAAGAGGAAAACCACCGCCGCACAACCTCGACCGGCTCCCTTCCGCCTCTTGTCGCCGCTCTTACTGAGATCTCAGGTATCAATTGGAGCGGTGGTTTTGTTTGGTCGGAAGGACGCGCTCGCGGTGGGCGGCGGATTCGGGATCTTGGAAGGGCGGGCCTTGGCGTTGGTCCATCCAACGGTGATGGGCGCTCTCTTGTTCTACACGCTGTGAGCGGGGTACCTTGGGCAGCCGGTGGCGGCGGGGCCGGACCGGACCGGACCATCCGAGGCAGATGTGGGAGCGCCGCCACCAACTTTGTCTCCAGTGACAGCGAAGATTCAGAAGCTCACCGGGGTGCTTGTCATCCTTCTTTCCGAGGGTTTTGGCAGATCTTTGTGGGAGAGGTCGGATTTCTTGTTCTCCTTGGCGTGCACAGGGGGCGTTAGGAGCGGAAGGCTTTGCAGAAGGGTTCTTACAGGGAGCGGCATTTCAACTCGGAATCCATACTACTGGCATTCGAGGTATTGGAGGCGATGGGAGCCCATGCTCTTCCCCATTCCTCGTTTGTATGTTCTTCTTCCCTGCCTACATTTTGTTGTTGCCTGGATTGCTGATCGACACTCTAACTCCACTCCCTTCACGGAGTTTGTGACGTTGAAAGAAATCAATGAATGTTGTACACACTCACTCATCTGGCCAAAAACGAAGCTGGTGATCAACTTTAGCTTCCAAGTATTGGGAAGTGACCAGTTTTAAGCCCTGTTCTAAACCAATTTTCCAAGTCCAGGCCTCACTTGGATTCTCAGGAGTGAGATCAACAGATCATTTTCTCACACCAAATTGTGCAAATTCACCATATGGAAGTGTAACCAAGGTAATAGTTTCACAGAGGAAGATTCCCAAGAACTTGAGGCAATGGTTACATGCAATCGGATGGATCTAACCTATTCTTGAAATGCACAACTTGCACACACTCCCTTTCGGAAACAAATGAATGCACCAAGCACTAAGATTTAATGGATTGGTTGTTATAATATCGGTGTTAAACCTGAGACCCCCCACGGGTGGCCGGTGGTCCAAGGAAACGAAAGAATCAATTACATTTTTCATGTGCTCCCCATTCTTATGGATAGGACTAACAAAGAATAAGAGTTACTTTTGTATCAATTCGCTTGCCTTATTTCTTTTAATTTGAATTCCAATTTATTTAATGGCAATAGTTTAAATCTAGTAATTTTATTTGTTTAAATTTTCTTTTTGTTTTACATGTTGTTGTGGAATGTGAGGAGGGTTTAATTTCATTTTATAGAACGAAGAAAGAGTTATAGCACTTTTGGTATATCAGGCACCTCGTTTTTAAACTTTAATTTCAATGTTGTAATACCTATCAGTTTGCCGTTTTGCTAGTTACCTTGATTTTGAGTAATTATGTCAAGATTAAAAAGATAGCAGTGGAAATTGTAGTGCAAACTGTCATCAGTTTTCTTGGATGCATAATATTTTCGAAAAAAATGCAGCGTACCAACGTTGCTTGCTGTCTGTAATATTGATATTCCTAAATTCTGGATATATGTTATATCTTATAGGAGTGACTGGACTTGAAAAATTAAAAGTAAGAATGTTGTTCTTTTGTTTTTCTTGGCCAGGTGATGTTCGAATGGATTTCTAGGCTTCCATAGATAAAATTCATATTCTTACACATAAGAATATATGTTCATGTGCGAGTACAGTCTCAGTGTTAAGATGATTGTTTACCACTCAGTCACTAATGCAAATTCTCATGGCAGCAATAGTCACCTCATGCAACAACCCATCAAGAAGACCCACACTTTCTTTTCTTCAAAAGTTGAACAACAGTCCAGCCATGGACTTGCGATTGCGATGTGTAAATGGGCTGGTGTCTGCTCTGAGTCGATCTATCTGGTGACCTTCTCCTTTCTTTTGAGTTTAAGATCAGTTTTTGCAATGGATAGGACTTAATGCACCTCTTGTTTGTCAAATACATTCCGTAAACCAAGAACTACCATGTCAATCGACATGCGTTACCCCCATAATTTATGTTTCCGGCATGGTCAATCATTGCCACCACCACTGTCCTCCCTTCATCCTCATAGCAGAAAGGAGATGTGTGAAAAAAAAAAGGTTATCAGAATATCATATTCCAGTCTCCTATCACTTATCCTGACTGTAGGGAATTGAGGTTGAATTCATGAATGATCATAAGAGAATGTACATTGTAATATGGATATGTTGTTGTTACAATAAATGAGTACTTGAGAATGCTAAATGCAAATAATTTCTCTTGTATTCCGGCAAACGACTTGTGTAACTCTTATCAAGAAGTGCATGAATGGCTGATAACAAGCAGTAAGTAATGATGATTTAAAATCATCTATATCTGAACATGATGCAAATTTGAAGTTGACCTCCTTGATTGACCATATGATCGCATTACTATGCTGTATTTGTTTACTGTGAAGAAAGGTTTCGATGTTTTTTTCTGCATTAATTGAATGGAAATTACAATAGATTTCATAGACATAGGTAACAATCACCTCCAAACACAAACACACACACACACACACACACACAAACACAAACACAATAAGACTCAGCAAAATCGAGTCAACATCATTGATATGTCCACTTCTTGTGCTTGATGTCAAAAAATGATGTGAACAATATTAAATCGCGATGATAAGGTGTTGATTGTGTTCCATGCAAGATGCTGATTACTTAGGTAGTTGATATTTCTTAAAAGTGATATTGTCTAGCCTAGATTACATGAAGCATTTACACACCTTCTTTACATTATATTTTGGCCCCTTTAGTACTCACACATAAACCTACCCTTTTGCAATTGCAGGTCCTACTTTTATGTTATTTAAGCTGTCTTTATGTGAAACTTGTTTTCATATGGACTTGACTATGATCTGTGAAAATTGGCAAAGGACTGATACTGTAACAAAGTAGCTATTTATGTTTATATGAAATCTTATCCAGAACATTACTTGGAGACAGTACTAGAATCTTGGTGTCTTTACTAATATTTTGCTCACATTGTAATAAACATTTAGCTGCAGGATGCCTTGGTGTGTTCTCTGTGATCATTTTTAGTGGTTTTACTCATCATTCTTAATGCGCAGGGCTGGATGGAATTTTGAAGGATGTCGAATCAATGGATGTGGTTTTTGGTAGCAGTTGACCAAGCTTGTCCGGAATGCAGAAGTGATCAAGCTTAGTGGGTGTTAAGCTAATAAATTGGAGTTCTTGGATCTAAATTAAGCTAATAAATTGGAGTTCTTGGATCTAAATTATGCAAGCATATGATCCAAATGCATTTTTCTTACACATCTGAAACTTGTCTATTTGAGCATCATCTCTAACAAATTGCAGATCGAGGTACGTTTGGTTGAATTAAATGCTTCCTTAATCACGCTTAAACAAATGTGTAGCAGATGTACAAATTGCAATAGACTGACAGAAGATTCGCAGCAGCATCTTGATTGCTTGAAGAGAACAAAAACAGTGTGTTCCAACTCCTTTTCGTTCCTTGTTCGGCATGGGTGGATTCATTCACTGAGAGGCCAAAACTCCCACCACGGTGAGTTGCTGCTGGGCGTCTGGGCTGCGGCCCGGCCGGTGGCGGAATGAAGTTGTTTCTCGGCCGACGAAGGCAAGGAGGCGGTTGCCGGTTGTACGGCGCGCGGGCCTGGTTCGTCCTCGCAGAAGTAGCTCAACGTCTTGTCGTCTTCTTCTTCTGTGCAACCTGCGAACTCGAGATCCGGTTCCTCTTTTACTGACGGCCTTGACCTCTCCTCTTTGCTCGCAGCATCTCGATCGTTCTTCTCCGACTTATCAAGCAGGTCGGCCAGCGCCTGCCGCTGCGTGGAATTCGAGAGAGGGCCACTAAGCAGCATGGAAACGGAGGAGGGTGTTGGTGTGGTGGATGTGTACCTGCTTGAGGAGGAGCTGCTTCTCCTTGTTGAGCGAGTCGAAGTGGGAGAGCAGGGCGTGGTAGTCGGCTCGGAGGGCGCGGTACTCCCCGTCGAGCTGCTTCGACCTCCACCGCGCCCGCTTGTTCTGGAACCATATGGCCACTTGGCGGGGCTGCAGGCCGATCTCCCGCGCCAGCTGCTGCTTCTGTCGGGCCTCCAGCTTCGTCTGCGCCTCGAACGCGGACTCCAGCGATCTGATCTGCCCCTCGCTGAACCTCCTCGTCCTGTCACCCTTGCTGCAGCACTCTCCTTCCTCCTCTCCTCCACACCGCTCCCCCATCTCTCTCTCTCTCTCTGTCCGCCAAATGCGGCGGCCAAGTGAAAGTTTTGTAGAAAGCGTGGAGACAAACTGGTCCGCGGCAGGGCATTACACCTATTGAGCGATGGGGACGATGGAAGGTTTGCATGACCGGTCGTGGTGCTTGCTCGATGGGACAGCCGTGCCAATGGCAGCCGCTGTCGTGGATAAATTAGCTTCTAAACATCTCTCTCTCTCTCACGCACACACACGGCCACTTCTTGGGGCTTTGGAGCATCCCTTCTACGCCTCAGGAATTCCCCCCTTCATCCATCTCACTTCACTGGATCTCGATAGCTCATCTGATTTGATTAAATGGATCTTTTAACCTAAGAACAGTGAGATGTGGGGGGTTTCACCTTCTTGAGGTTCATATATAAAGGTTATAGGAGTCTCGTAAGTTATGTCGGAAAGGGATGGGAGGATGGTTTGCTAATAAGGACAAAGTGGGGACATCCAATGGATTAGGAGAGTAACTAACCTATGTAGGCCGAGACAGCCATCGGGATTGCTTCTGTTGGTTGGCATATGTGGGTCCCAGCACTCGAGCGGGTTACATGAGAGGAGCTCGTCATGTGGGGCTCGGGGCCAGCTGGCAGGTGGTGGGTTCCAGTTGCGTGACGTGGCGGTAGCGGCTGGGATAAGCGTTGCTGTCCGTGGGGCGATCACCTGTGCTTGCTTTCATCCATCCATCACACACGCCCCCGTGGTCTCGATGGCGGTAAGCATCGGCCTGCGTAGCGTGGGTCCCTGTGGGACCCGGACCCGTTTGAAACCCCGCGTTGGTTGGGCCCAAACGACGGGGACGCGTCACCAACTCTCCCCCCCCCCCCCCCCCCCCCCCCCCCACCCCAGGACTCGTGCCTGCATTCGTTGCCTCGAGAGTCACGCAACAGCATCAACCTCCCGTCACTAATAACATCACTCCTCCTTCTTCTTCTTGTGAGCAGTGTCGGAGTTGGCTGTTGTGATTCGTCGGCATTTGGCTCATCCGTCGTCGTCTTCTTCTTTGTGTTGCTGTCGCTCTACCGTCGATTCTTGTATCGCAATTGCGTGACAGCTTCGGCTTGCTTCGTTCCCTTATCCACGGAAGCCTCTCGCTGCTTTTGTTCACCTGTTTTTGGAGTTCTTTGTGGGTCTCATTCTTCGATGCGCCATCATCTAATCCTCCACTCTTTCGTTCGAACACGACAAGTAGTCAATGACTCGAGAACAGTACGCTGCTAAGAAAGGAAAACAGGACTTGGCCATCCATCACAGGGTTAGCCCATTCAGCAGCTCACATCCACTCGTTTACCATATAATACGCATCATGAACTTATGAGACACCTCGGTCTTTATTTATAAAAAAAGCGCTCTCACATTGTTTGACATGCGAAATCCAACCCAAATGTATCATGCAAATCGATTAGAAAACCCAACGTGATTGGGTCACTTTACCTAAAAAATGAAGGCAACACTAAGGACTAATCCCACATAACTAAAAAAAAAATGAAATCAATCGGATTTAATATGATAGCATATAGAGGAGAGCATATCCTTCAACTTTTAGGTTGTGTCGGTGTTTAGGAACATATGTATATATATATATATATATATCTGTGTGTGTGTGTGTGTATAAAACATAATATTAGGAACATATTTATATGTGAGTGGGAAATCAGAACAAGAGTAAGAAATAGTTCTATATTACTATTACCTTCATCAACAAAGGAGAAAACCAGCTTATCAGTTGACAATTGGAAGCTTCAAATGCAGCAAAATCTAAGCTTATGTGCAGCCAAATAACCACCACTTCCAAGAAGAGACACGTACAAATGAGAAGAGCATAATGTACAAAATGCAGCAGCTGATGAGAAGAAGATAACAGTGGTGATGGGCAGTGTGACCATGATGTTTGAAGTGGATTTAGGATCTACAAGTGTAAGAAGAAGAAACATCTGCTGGCATGAGGTTGGAAATTAGAACATCTGTTTACACAGCATTGTCTGACACTTCCATATGCTTTCATTAGTTTGGTTGGATTAGTTGTGTGAAGCTAATCTGTTCATGTTGGATTCCCTGCAGTGGAGGAAACCGAGCACAGTCAAAAACCAAAAGGTCATCAACCAGGAGAGATCCAGAGAGAGGTGGAGGGGGTCTGTGTACCTTCCTTGGAAGCATACAATTTGATCACCAGCCCATGTAATGAAATGGTTAGTCCTGGGCATGCCAATTGCAGAAAGACCTGTAGGTTATTTATAGGTTGCACACTGATGAACTTTCTCAGACTTAATTACAAGCATCACAGCAGAAGGTCTCAAAAAGGACTCTATTATCAGCAAACAAACAAGTCAAAAAAGCAGAAGTAAGGCTTGAAGAAGACTATCTATCTACTCGAGCAAATTAACAAGAAGACTAAGTGCATGCAGATCTGCAAGGAAAAGAAGAGAGTCATATGTAATCCTCCCCCACCAGCTCATCCTTGCGAAACCACAACAGGAGGACCAAAGCAAGAGTAGGAACGAAGAGGCAGAACCAAGTCCAACACCGAAGAGATGGAAGCTTCGACTGGGGGGAATGAAGCCTGGTCCGAGACCTTCACATGGATCTGCAAAAGAAACGATGGATGATGGCCTCGTGCCAGACAACATTCCCCTCAAAGATTAAAAGCTTCCTTTTCCTCCTCCTCCGTTTCCTACCCTACATGACTGTCTCCTTCCTCGACTTCCCTCGTCTTGTATCCTCTTCTCCCCCGAGACTTCCTGCTTCTTTCAAGGGGGATCGATCGGAGGGATGACATGAGATTGGAGGCGATGATGAAGGAAATGATTACTGAGGAAGTGCTCGAAGGCTACAGGGAATAGTGGGGTGCAGTGAAGATGATAGAAGCAGCAGCCAGCAGCAGCATAAAGAGAGAGAGAGAGAGAGAGAGAGAGAGAGAGAGAGAGAGGTGTCTGTGGAAATGGACGTAATAAAAGACAAGACAGAGCGGCAGACACCCATCCTACAGCTGGGGTGTCCTGAGAAATGACCACGAATACATGCACCCTTCCTTCTTCTTCCTCTCTCTCTCTCTCTCTCTCTCTCTATTGACTCTTCACCTCTTTTTCTCCACCCTTCTCTGCACGTGATATGGGTAGTTGGCTTGCCATTCTCCTGAGTTAATCGCCATCGCCATGGCTTCGGAATCGCTGCTGCGTGATCATGAGCGCTTCCATGGCAAAAATGAGAGCTCGTGGTTGAGTTGCTCACAACTCTAGGGTTTCGGTATGACCACCACTTGTGTGTCATGCATATATATATATATATATATATATATATGCACATGCAGCGACAGCCATATCAACTATAGCTTAAGAAATATCAGGTAGACGAAGGTTTCTTACTGGGTTCGGATCTCAGTAGAGCCCACCGTCTCTCATTGGATTCGGATCTTTATCAGGTGGATCCGACCTGCTCTCGGCTGTCTATATCACATCAATATCCGTCTTCCCTGATCACAGTCGTTGCATCGCTATTAATAATAGTCGCTCTCTCTCTTTCTCTTTTCCTGTGCGTGGGTGGGTGGGTTGACGGCGAGACGACGGACGGAGAGAGCATGCAGCTTCTTCAGGGAGGGCGGACCTGCTACTAATATATGCATGAGACTCACCGACTTCTAAATCTTTGTGTCATCTCCCGGCTTCGATCTACACAGGCCACGGCGGGTACTTACGCCGCGTCCGGGGGCATCATCGGCGGCGACACCAACACATCCGCCGCCGGCCACCGTCACCGATGGTTCGGGGGCGTGGCTAGCCGCTTTGACCAACGAGTGTGTGGTCAACAAAAACAACCCTTCACTATATTTCTAACTTTTTGGTTCCATCATTATATTATTTGTTGTTATTTTATTATCTCCTTATCAATGATTAAATTATTATTTCAAATTAAAGAACACCAGAAAGGGGTGCTATAATTGATGGAGTTGAAGAGTGTAATATTAGACCTTTCTTTTTATTAATCAATAATAATTTTAAGCAGAGTATAATTAAATATTTAATATATTTTATACTAAGTTATCAAACTACTATTCTAGTTAACTCATATAATTGAACTTTTAAGGAGTTTTGAAACCAATATAATTAAATCAATCACTGAAAATAAAAAAAATTTAAATTACATGATTATAGAATGGAGACAGTTGCATGTTTCACTGCATATAAAATTAAATAAATAAATAACTATAATAATAATAAGTTCATACCAGTGATCCAAATTCGAATTCAATTTGCTAAAAAAATGTATATTTTAGCATCCTAATCAATTTTAAGATATATTCGAATTCCATTTACTAATTAACGTTACACTAATTTAGAGATAAATAATAATTAATTTTGGAATGCTATATATATATATATATATATAGTTTCGGACTCGTTGCGGTGGATAGATGTGGAGGGAGAAGCCCAGTGGATGGCTACAAGCGCCGTCGAGCCGTGGCTCCTCCGCCACCACAGACAGCCCATCGCTTCGCTTCCTCCTCGTATAATACGTTACGCTTCGCATTAGCTTTCTCTCGTCCTTCCCTCTGCTTTCGATACCTCCTGCTTCGAACGTGACCACGTCAAGTGGAAGAAGAAGAAATGGAGTTGGGTTGGGCGACGCTGTCTCGCGCCAACTCCACCATCGCCCCGTCTCTCCTAACTACCCCACACCCGCTCTTCCCCCTTGTGAGTCCCTCTTTCGCGTATATTCTTGTATTCGTAATGTTCTTTCCTCGCCTAATGAATGTTTGGTCTTCTCCAGGAACGCAATTCCAAGAAATACAGGGTCTTCTGTCTTAGCAGCGGCCACTCGGAATCCAAGGTTGTTGGTTTTCTTGTTCTTTTATTGTACTTCTTTTGGGTTTCACTTTCGTGGTGTATTCGGTAATCATGCGGTTTCTTTTGCAAGTGAGCAAGGGTCTGATGTTGTGTGGTGCGGTGACTTAGGAATGCTTGCAACCTGTTTGTGACATGTCCCCAGTGTAGTTTGTTGTGCTTTTGTTATGTGGTTTTCTTGTTCTTCTTCTGGGTTTTGTTTTGTGATGGATTGGGGACACCAGCGATTTCTTCTGCAAGTTCGCACGTTTATGTGGGCATGTGGTCCTCTAGTTTGGAAATGCAAGCAATAAGCTTGTGTCATGTCCCTAGAGAATCTGATCATTCTGTTTCTTTATCTTCCATTTCATCTCTGCATTTTTTTAGTGGAAGCTAGTTGTGTCAAATTTTGTTTGCGAATTTAGATATTCAGATGACATTGCTTGTCGCATTCTTTGTATTCATGTTTTAGACAACTGGAATGAACCTGTATCTTTGGGCAAAGGAGAAAGCATATACCTGTCTTTTTATCATTTCTTTCTAAATTACTTTTCTTTTGTGTTGATTCTGATATAAATTTTCATCTCAATTTGTTCCCAGGCAAACGAGATGGTTGTCTCAGTTACTGGGGCCACCGGTTTTATTGGTCGAAGATTGGTGCAAAAATTACTTTCAGGTTTCTCTTGAAGTTTACACAGTGTGAAGATCATTAGTAGTCATGAATGTAATTGATGCCATTTATGTTGATAAGAATTGACCATCAACATCGTAGAGTTCACACTAAATTCCTTTTTTACTTGGCTGCATTACTTGGAGAGAATACCTTTTTCATCATCAGTCGATTTGATCGAATACTTTCTTTTGTCTTATTTAGATGCCTCACCAGAGCAATATCCTTAATGGGTGTACATTTCATGAAACTTTGTTTGAGTTTCATCCAAGGACCTAGAGGTACATTGTGTTCCTAATACAAACAACTGTTGCATAGGCTCTTCAAGTGTTGGTAGGATTCTGGTCTTATGAGGAAAATCCAGCGAGAATACAGATGTTAGACAATATTGCAGTCTGTTTGGACAAGAATGGCTTGAATAGCAATTTTGGTGTTAGAAATCATGTCACAGTGTACTTTCTTATTAAGATTTACTGCAGACTTAGAGAACTTCCCCGTTAGCAGGCTTTCTGGATGTGGTTGGATCTTGTCTGTTAGGCTGTTACATATATGCTTACCTTTGTGTTTGCATTGTTTTCTTTTGTTATATATGAAAACCATGTGTGCTTTAAGTTTTGGTCTTTTCAGGAAAAAGAACACCGGCTAAAGATTCCTTTCTCTTGTTGATAGATGTTTGTAATGGTGTCAACAGATGGAGATGTGGTAGCCATATACTTTGCATTCAAATAAGAAAGGCACAATAGTAGCAGAATTTGTTTCTCTGATTAAACATTGGTAATTGACATTTTGTTCATAACTTCATATCACAAGGCATTGCATGATATGCAACTGCACGTGCTGTCAGATAAACAGATTAAAAATAAATAAATAATAATTCTTTTTTTAGTTGCTGCATAATAATTTGAATTAACTGGTAAAAGACGAAAAACTGGGACAGCAGAGGTAGTAATACCCATGGTAAGCAGTGTCAAGTATCTCAGTGACCCAACGGTTGATTTTTGATCATGTAGAAATTGTTGATGACCAAAACAAAAAATTTAAAGCTTCTATTTTGGTACAAATTATATAATAAAATATCTTTATTTGAACCTGATAATTGGCATCAGATTTTAAAAACCTTCTACATGGCACACTTAATGCAATTTATAGACCTGCAATAATTGCAGAGTTGTTGTTGCTTTGCATGTGATTTGATTAGTTGATTTGCAGGCACAAAGTGGTCATATATATATATATATATTTCTATGATATTTAGTGGAATTAGATGCTGCGTCTTGTGTGATTCAGTTCTATGCCCACTCAATAGTGACATACATGATCAAAGATTTTCATCCTAAAAAGATTTTAGCTGCTGACAGCCAAATGGTTTAATCTTACTAATAATTTTTACACAAAAAAAGTATGTTTTGTTTTTCTTATATTTAATCATTTATGAATGTTGTAGGTTTATTAGTATGTTCTCTAGGCTCATTCACAAAACATGCTGTATGAAGGATTTGCATATGGCAAAGCTTTCAAGATATTTGCCATTTGATGTATGATTACTAAAGTTTTATCATGAATTTTAATATGACTATTTCTTTTACTAATAAAGCTTCAATATGATTACTTTGATCCTTTGTGCAGATAATCACAAAGTTCATGTCTTGACACGATCGAGAGCAAAGGCACAGTTAGTTTTTTCGGGTAAGAAGGTAATGAAGATTGTCTTTACATAATTTAAAGATCTGCAATATGCTCTTGCATTGACTATGAAGTTTTTCTACTTATGGGAGATAAATGCTGAAATAGTTTGTTCAAGTGACTCAATTTGACCTTGATAAATTCGCACCAAGAATGGTTGATGGTTCACACTTAACAGCAACATGAATTATATATCATTTGGGTCTTTGCCTTTTTTTCTCCTAATGCATTACACTTGAAGGATGAGTATATAGTTGCAATGACTTGAGTAATGGTAGATGATTGTGACAAACTGTCATGCGAGGTTCAAGATAGGTAAAAAGACTCCCTTGCCCAATTTGACTTTTCAAGTACTTAGCATTGGACCTAAGCTTGTTTTTCACATCATGTGACTATTCTCAAACTTTGAAGTTACCTATATTGACAAAGCGAAAAACAAATAGACAAGAGTTCAGATTAATTCTTAATTTAAAAATTAGAATTGGAAGCCCTTAGTTTACTTCTGTAAGTACAAGCAGGTTGATTATACACCTAAACTGTCTAATCTCTCAGCCCATTCAGATTTTAGGTCTGATTCTGGTTGTTATAGTTCTTGACACTCACAGTTCATGTATGCTTTGTATCTGTTAATTAATTCTGAACATAGTATGCAAGCAGAACATGATTATATATATATATATATATTTGTATACACAGAGAATTCAATACTCTATAATATTAGTCATTAGCAGTTCTCTACTACATCGTTAAGCTTGTCATATTGTTCTAACAATGAACTGAATTGTTAATTACCTGGAAAGATTACCAACAACTGTTTTTCCTTGAGTTAAATTGGGTTGTGACAAAGTGCATATGGTATTAGTTTTGGATCATTTTAAATCTAGTCAGTAAGTGTGTAACCTGTAACCATGCTTTACTTAAGATGACATCAGTTGGAATTGTATCAGGACTATTTTTGTTGTGTGGAACAGAAACATGCAACATAATCCTAGTTGCTTGCAGTAGTACATTCATAATGTGCCTTAAATCCTAAACAGTTGGTCTATAATTATTTTTCTTTTAAAATTTTATTCTCTTTCTTGAAGTAGAAACATAAACAATTAACTCAGAGTATACTTCAAGGCTTTAAATGCTCTTCCAATGTGTCCAAAATTGACTACATTATGGTAGCAAGAATGAAGACATCTTTAATTAATTGAAGGTCAGGCACTTTTGAAACATAAACCGCCTCAATCCTTATTTGGAATATTGCCCTTATGCAAGGTATCTTAAGGTCAAGTAATGAAATTCCAATAGATGGTTAAGATCACTTCATGATCTTCTTTTTTTCTTTCTACAATTTTGTGTTATGCTTCTTATATTTCATGCTTTTTACTGTCCATTTTCATATTTTTCTCCCTATGCGGTTTATGAGTCGTGCTTTCTTGTATCACATGCTGTCTTTTTTGTGTTTCAGTGAAGGGCCATTTGGAAGAACATTAACTTTAAGTAACTATTTTAGATCTTTCCAATTCCTAAAAGCACTTGGCTCTATTAAATTGAGATCTAGCCATATAGTCAGTTACATTTGTGCATGATTATTTCACCTTCAACTACTTCCTCAAACTGCAACTGAGTATTTAACCTCAGTGATTCTAATTGGGAAATATTTTTTATACATTGTAGTTTTGGTAAATAAATTTTAATCTCTTTATTTATACTAATTTATTAATAAATGCAGCAGATAACTTTCCTAAGCTTGTAATTGCCGAGGAAAGAGAATGGCAACAGTCGATAAATGGTTCAAATGCCGTCGTTAACTTGGCTGGAATGCCCATAAGTACGAGATGGTCACCTGAGGTTGGTTGGTGTTAGTAATTTACCTTTTCTTTTTTATTTTCATTATTCTAACATGATATCTTCTACCATATGTCTATCTCATATTTCAAATGCATAGACATGTTAATGCATAAATTGCAATTAGTGCTTATTCTTCAATATTTGACAATATTGTATAACTATAACATACTGATTGAATCTTTTATATTGTATGCAAAGTGCAAAAGGGTGCTTTGTATATGAGAACCAAGCGGACATAATTTTTTAAAAGAAATATAGAAAAGGAAGCATAAAAAACTAAGGGCATTTTTTGACCATTTCTGCATAAAATATGTGTATAATAGCAAGGTTTTCCTTACCGAGCCGCCCGGTACATACCGGTCCGACAGTTGACCGGTACGCGGATCGGCCGCTACCGGGCGGTACTGCTAAGATCGGTCGTCGACGGTCGATTTTGGCCATTGACGGTCGATTTCCGCCGTCGATAGTCGATTTAAGGAGAAATCAACCGTGGACGGTCGATTGAGGAAGAAAAAGGAAAGAAGAAGAGGAAAAGAAGAAGAAGAAGAAGAGGAGGAGGAGAAGTACCTTGCGCTGCCCTAGCGGCGACTCCGCCCGCGAGCCGTCGCCGCCTGCGCTGCCCGCGGGTGGTTTTTCTCCCCACGCGGGAGAGAGTTCGAGGCGATGTCGCCCCTCTTTATTTTTTTTAAATACATTTTAATATTATATAATATTATATTATATTATACAAATATTATAATATATTTAATATACCGGCGATACGCACTGTGCGTACCGCCTAGTACCGGTACCATACCGGTACTGACAAAATGTCGGCACACCGGTATGGACCGGTATGTCAATCCTTGTATAATAGTATGAGTGTTCCTTGATTGCCAAAGAAAATTCTATATTCTACATTGACCCTCTCCAGACTTCGCATTGGCGAGAGTCTCGTGCACTGGGTATGCACTTAAGGAGGGTAGGAGGTCTTGGTACAATGGTAAGGTTGCTCCTTTGCAATTTGGGAGACTAGGGTTCGAGTCATGGAAACAACCTCTTTAATCATATAAAGATAAGGCTGTATACATTAGCCCTCCCTAGACCTCGCATTGGCAGGAACCTCGTACATTGGGTACGCTCTTTCATAGAGTTCAATTTTTCTTTTCAATATTAGTTTAGGTAATTATCAATTTCAGTACATGGTTTTTGTGTTTACAACTTTTTGTTTACTGTATACAGATCAAGAAAGAGATCAAGCGAAGCCGCATAAATGCAACCTCAAAGGTTCTTTCTTCTTTACTTTATCTAAGAAATGTTCACTTTGCAAGAACATGTTTAATTCTAGAGCTGCTATCGTTTTAAATAAATGCAGGAGTTGTCAATTATTAATTTTTCTCTCCTTTAGATTGATTGTTGATCTGAATACTGTAATTGATTTGTTAAAGGTTGTAGATTTAATAAACAATGCTAAGTTGGATCTTCGGCCTTCAGTTTTGGTCAGTGCAACAGCAATTGGTTATTATGGTATGTTGTTGACTGTTTTTGTGCCTGTTCTACCTTCCCCTTTGGCTTGTGCATTCAAGTGATCTGGGCATAGAAGATTTCCATTGATGTGGGAGACTTTGTTTGATTTTGCTACATGCCCCTGCTATTTATGGAAAATGTGCTTTCATGTCATACAATTGACCTTATCATTGAACCGTAAACCATAAATCCTAAATAAGCAACAAGTCCTGCAATATGAGTAATGCAAATATATTCACCAGAAGGAAAAGGTCTTGATGCAAGAGTTTGTGCATGTGATAACTCCTGCAATTTTCCATGCCTCCCTTTATGCTTTTGTATATATCTTGCTTCTAATTTGGTCCAGACTGTTATGTACCAGATGGTAGTTACTGGTCTGGGCTTGAACCAACATGTGGAACAGGAGTTCTCACCTGATTCATGTTTTTTACAATCTTTGACGAGTCTACAGATCCACGCCTTAGATCTCATGCCTGCTCAATACTTCTCCACCTCTCCTCCTAGTTTGTTCCTCTACTGTTCTTTTTCTTCTTCTCCTTCACCGCCTCCTCTTCTTCTTTTCCTCCCCCCCCTTTCTAAGTTTCGATCAACATGCTAGCATAGCATGTTTGGGGATGTCAATATGTACAAGATCCCATACCAATCCAGCCAGCGAGTCTGATACCAAAATTTTAAATCATAGCATATGTGATCAACAATTTACTAAGATGTAATTTGGTGTTAGGAGCAAGGATTGCAATTTCGATTTGTACCGCCTATACCGGGCGGTACATACCGGTCCACCAGGTTACCGGTATGCGGACTGCCCGCTATCGGGCGGTACCGTCAAAATCAATCGTCGGCGGTCAATTGAGGGAGAAAAAGGGAAGAAGAAGAAGAAGAGGAAAAGAAGAAAGAAGAAGAAGAGGGGAAGAAGAAAGAAGTACCTCGCGCCGTCCTGGCCCGTGCACCGTCGCCGCCCGCGGGTCGCTTGCGAGCCATCGTCACCCTCGCCCGCGGGTCGCCCGTGAGCCATCGCCGCCCTTGCCCGCAAGCGATTTTCCTCCTGCGTATGGAGATCGTCTCCTCGCGCGGGGAGAAAGATCGAGGCGAAGTCGTCCCTTTTTTTACTTTTTTAATATATTAATATATTAATATTATATTCTATAATATAATATTATAATATATTTTAATATACCAGGCGGTATGCACTGTGCGTACAGCCCAGTACCGATATTGTACCGGTACCGAGAAAATGTCGGTACACCGGTACGGACCAGTAGGTAAAACCTTGGTTAGGAGCATTATACTTATGGGTAATCTGTTCATCAGGGTGCAACCACATGCAAATCTTCTCTAGAGATTCATTGCATTGTAAACAGTGAATTTCATTTCTTAAAGCTACAACCCTAACAATAATAAATGTGACTTAGTTATGTTGTACTTGCATGTTTGGCTTATGACTATTTTAAATAGTTGCAATCTTCTTAGTTTCATGATAATAAATTTGTAACTGCAGAAGTATTTTCTTTTAAACTTTATCAGCAGACAACACAAATTTTCAAGTATGCTTCTGACCCTTTTTTGTATACTTTCAGGTCCGAGTGAAACTCTAGTTTTCAATGAGAATAGTCCTTCTGGCAATGATTACCTATCAGAGGTGACAATTCTTTTGTGGTGTAGGCAGTGCTTATTATCTGGTGCATTTGTGGATTATATTTATATCTTATCTTGAATTTCTACTCTTTTAAGTTTAGTATTAAATCATGATATAGTCCACTTTAGGCTGGGATGGAGATCTTGTAGGAAAATGGATTAATGTGAACTTTACAAGGCACCCAGAGTATACATATTACATAGATGATTGAATTATTTAAAAGATAACCTTTTTGGATGGGAAAGAATTGCTTTCATCATTTGATGTTCTTTTTCTAATTTGACGAACGTGTTGTAAATTTTCATCAAAACATATGATCACTTACTGCATTGGTATAAAGGATAAGATTTATATTATCTATTTTTAGTTTATGTGCTTCTTATGCACAATAAAATATCTTGTTATGTATAAAAATGTCACCTAGTGGTGTTGAACTCAAAGACCTCTTTTTATGCTTCAATTGTTCTCAGGTTTGTAGAGAATGGGAAGCAAAAGCACTTGAAGTAGATAATGGTGTTAGATTGGCTCTCATTCGTATTGGTATTGTTCTTGGAAAAGATGGTGGTGCCCTAGGTCTGTTTCTTTTATCAACAATTTATTCTTCCTCATTATGATACTTTCAAGATGCCTTTTACCACATCAACTAATCTTTTACTTTCTATTTTAATATAGCATCGTCCCAAAATTTGTTTGCACTAGCCTTTTGAAGGTCTAACCTATTAGCCAACATCAATTTATTCATCATCTAGCTGTGGTTTCTACAGCACTAGTTTCTGCTCCATTCCTTCAATGCTGAAGTTCTCTATCTGCATTCTGCGCAAGTTTAAACAAATCTTTTTTTACGACAGAGACTTAAATACAAAGGAGTCCTTTAGGATCTGAAAGCTTGCTTTCAATCAGGCACCTGCTTCTTTTTTAACATAACATTTTCAGTCAGTCCTTTTAGATCACTTTGTGTATGTTTTATTCAACTTAATATCTTTAAATTGCAGTCTGCAAGTTGATTATATCATGTTGACTCTCAGAATTGAGCACCAAATATCCCAAGATGTACCTGAATTACATTAGAAGGAATCTGTGTCGGAAGATGCATCTTGTTGGTTTTAGTCTATGCTCTTTCAGTGGACATGCCCTCACAGATCACATAACTGTAGACTCTTCACATTCAAGTGATACAATGTTGATACTAATTGCCATTCTATACTCCGCATAAGACTATGTAGTTCAAAGATAACAGTAATCATGTCTGCTGCAAACACTAATTTCAAAATGAACATGACAAAATGGAGTATCTGTGCACGGATTTTTTTTTTTACAACTTCAAGTAGGGATCCGATAGAAGCTAGAATAGATCAGTAAGGTAGTGTTAACATAAGAAAGAGATTTTTAAACTATCAACTCATATGAATTTAGTTAGTTGTTCTACATGGAATTCGACTCTGAAAATGGTGTGGTACTTTAGCTTTCCAAGTATAATAACTTCATTACTTATTCATGGTAATAGATATCTTAATATGATTGTATTTTTCTTTTGCACTGACACTTTTCATAGCATACATCGATGTTATTGTAATGAACATGCCAATAGATGGATCCCTGTGGTGTACTTGAGATTTTCATTTTCTTTTTGCATCCCTGGATCTAGGCAAGGTCACTTTTAGAAATATAGCTTGTCTCGTTTTAATAGGAATCTAGATGGAAATGAAGAATAACAAATATGTCCCTAAGTTGTATTTTCTGCACTTATAAGAAGCAAAAACAGGTCATATTTTATTATTTTTCTTCATTTATAAGCAGCAAAAACTGATCTCCTTCTTTAATGTTTTAATGTGTATTTCTCTTTTTCTTCTTGCTTGAAGGAGGAAGACCATTTGCTATCAGTTGTAATTGATGCTTGACTCCAGTAGCTTCCTTGTCAGTCTATATCTCCAAATCTGCTTCTTTGGCACATTTACTGTTAAATCATTTAGAAATTTGGTATTTATCAAGATAAAGACATGCCATTGTGCTTCAGGAGTTGTTTGATTGATGTTGAAGATTCCATTTTGCAGGTCTGAAACTTTGTTAGTGAGGCAAAAGCTAGCACTTAAAAATCTTACTATATTGTTATTATTCATTGTTTCTACTGCTCGACCATTGTAGCATATCCTAACACTCAATGTATGAATCATTTAGATGATAATCCAGATTTTGAACATAATTATACTGAACTATGCATTACTCTTTTGAACATGGTGCAGCTAAAATGATCCCTCTCTTCATGATGTTTGCTGGGGGACCTTTGGGTACTGGAAAACAATGGTATCCTTCTTGCTTATTAACTATATTTTACTTTTCATGGATTCATGCTTCTTTTATCGTGAATCTAGCAGTCAAACTAGATCATTCCTTTTTAATCACTTTGAAAGACTTCCATATATTAAACAGAGAAAGATGGTGTCTGATGCTTACTGCATTTGAGTAGACAAAATTATTAGTGAAACCAAAAGAGAAAAAATTTCTTGCTGTTCCAAATAATTAGCCACTATAAATAGCAAGCATACGAGTGTTTGATCTGGATAGTTACTGCCAGTTACCTGTAAAGCAACGTTGTAGATTTTCTGCAATATTATATTTCCTTTATTCAGTCAATATCACATGAGAAAGTATTTGTACAACTTTTCATATCACAATGTTTCCCTTTTATGGTCTAATGGAGAGTCTACTTATACCATGCATTGCAAGTTTTGCCTCTTGATTTCTTATTGGAGAATGCATCATGAATTTGAAGGTTTTCTTGGATTCATCTGGATGATCTGGTGAACCTCATATATGAAGCTGTAAGAAATCCTTCCTACAAAGGTATCACCTTGACCATCAAAACAAGCATAAAACAACATTTTCTTGGTTGGAAAAAGCAAGTTATTATTTCTTTTTCTAAAAATCCTTCCTAAGGCAACCAAATTTGTATTGGCTGAATAACTTGATGAAAACTTATCCTGATTTACTTTTGAACTTGTTCTTAACTCATTGCATGTGACATATCTGTATTCCAATGCTCTTATTATAAAGCCAAAAAACATAACAAAAACAAATTGCTTGTATCGGTTTAAAGTTAATTATGTATCTATCACCTTAAAAATATATCACTAAGGTTGGTTTAACTCAAAATTGAATACTAACATCATCTCATATATGATGGTTCACATTTATTACCTATCTTAGAGTGAAATGTTAGGCGACATTTTTTACCAGTTTTACATACATTATCAGTGTCTGATACCTAAGGAATATATAGAGCTTTTTCAGCATGTAACAACTCTGTTTAGAGCTTTTCAGCATGTACGTTTTTCTGAAATGCTTGAGCTATGCAGATCTAGGCAATATAAGATTGACAAATGCCACAAATGTTTAGCAATCTTTCATTTTTACCTCACAGTACAATCCTCAGCTATTGATTCCTGAATGGTGTGATAACAGATTTAAAATGTAAATTCCAAAAGTCATTATCAATTAAATAGTATTTTATTATGTGGCAATAAATTATATTCCAATTATCATCAAGTAAATTATATCAGTGGAACATGGACACTCGATGTTGTGGTTGCAACCAACAATAGAAAATATTCTCAAGTGGATGGCCTTGCTGTAGCAGTTGTCGCATGGCAGCAGCCAGCATTGTTCATGGTGCATTTGCTTTCAAATATGACACTGTAAATTATATGAGATCTTTATATTGCTAGTTAGTGATTAGTTCCAAGGTTTTAAATATCAATCCAATGATAGTTAAAATAATTTATCGGACTGGTATGATACCGGTGGATCAGAATGTATATCAACCCATACCATCTGATATCAAATATTGAAAAACTAAATACCAACTGCCAATAGACCAGTCTGATACAAGTCCTTTCTCGGACTGGTAGATGCCAATTGGTGTTATCCAACATACTGACTGGTATTTGAGAATAATATGGCTTGTAAGTAGGGCAAACGGCAAAGATAGGCAGACATGTTCATGCGTTTGCCTTTGAAACTACAGGCATAATTAATGGAACTGCACCAAATCCGGTCCGGTTGTCAGAAATGTGTGAACAACTGGGGCAAGTTGTTGGCCGCCCCTCTTGGCTGCCTGTGCCAGAGTTTGCACTCAAAGCAGTCCTGGGTGAAGGTGCCTCTGTTGTAAGGATTCACACTCTCTCTTTTTGTGTCCCTTGTTCATGTGTGTCTCATTGATTACAAGATTCGGGGGTTCTACTAATTGCAGGTTTTGGAAGGACAAAGAGTGCTTCCGCTCAAGGCAAAGGAATTAGGCTTCTCATATAAATATCCGTATGTCAAAGATGCAATTGAGGCCATCATGAGAGAGCCTTGATCAGGTGACCCATCCACAGTTGGACCATTTTGTTGTGACCTATTCTTTGAAGCTTTTGAGTTACACAATCAGCACTTATCATCAACTGCAATCATAATTTTGTTATTTGCTGATACTTAATGCTGTAACCACTGCTCAACAAATCTCACGTCCTTGGTATATGTATCGTATCACTCAGTACAATCTTTGAACTCAAGTGTGTTATTATCGATCTGATTCTTTCCCCAACTCCTTTTGTTTCTGTGAATGTAGCAGCAGTACATGCAACAGTCAATGGTTCCAATTTGGGCCTTCAATTCCTGGCTTTCTTCATGCAAAATCCTTGTATACACTATCTGGCTTGAAACAATTGTTGATTCTGTGATAAAAGATCTGTGGGTAAGGAAGTAGATTGCAGCCATTGCAACTATTGCAGCATGATTTAACTATCATGGTCATGTCATCATTATCATGTCAAAAGAGTTCAGGCTGTCTCCCTTCTTAAATAAGTATGATTCTTCAAAATCTAGGATCAGAAATTTGGATAACTACTTATCTATACGTGATTATTGCATGGACAACCGCTTACCTATACACGATAATGTTTTTCCCAAAATACTATCAGGTTTGAGCTCTTTTATAACTCAAAGATTGGTTTCTTTCCAAAATCAATCTTTTTCTTCCAAATGATCTCTTCAGGTTTGAGCTCTTTTATAACACAATAATATTAAGTCAATCCTAAACCCTAAGCGATTGATTTGGGAAAGAAACCAATTGCATGACTATCTAAGCTAATGGTTTCTTTCTTGTATCTTTTAATTAATAATTAAAACAATTATTTTATTATTGGTAAAATTACTAATTTCGTTTATGTTGTATCTTTTGTTAATAAAATCGATGAACTTAAATATATTTTTTATAATTATAAAAATATTGCAGAGGTTTATATATATATATATATATATATATATATATATATATATATATATATATATATCTCTCTCTCTCTCTCTCTCTCTCTCTCTCTCTCTCGAAATGTTAGAAAGGTTTAAAAGTACGCGCAACAGCAAATGATCTCAGTTCGAACAAACCATCCGAAGGTCCACCTTTCCTCCAAGTTCGATGGACCTCCGCCTCTTGACATCTCGCTCTCCCCCTACCACCTGCTCCCCCTCTCGCCCCCACTTCACCCATCGCCGCCTCGCTTTCCCCTCTCCTCTCGCCCTCCCCGCTACCCCGAGGATCCGAATCCGGACCCATGCACGCCTCCTTCTACCGCGTCCCGCCGCCGCAAGAAGCGATCGCGGGGCTGCTAAGCACGCTGACGATACCCCCGTCCTCGCCGCCGGAATCGATGAGTCCGACGGTTCCGAGGTGTCGGTTCTCCGTTCAGATGGGGCGGGTTTGGAGTCGCCGAGCATTTGGAAGCAGATGAAGGAAATCGCCGTGTTCGCGGGGCCGGCGTCAGGGCTCTGGATTTGCGGTCCACTGATGAGCCTCATCGATACCATGGTCATCGGCCAGGGGAGCTCCTTGGAGCTCGCCGCC
Source organism: Ensete ventricosum (assembly GCA_029747655.1). Lineage (NCBI taxonomy): Eukaryota > Viridiplantae > Streptophyta > Magnoliopsida > Zingiberales > Musaceae > Ensete > Ensete ventricosum. Next base: position 7,594,208 of record JAQQAF010000003.1, read on the forward strand.
ATGGGTAATTACTCCCTTTCTTGACGATTTATTGGGCGGGTTTCTTGATTGTGGATTGGTGGTTGTGGTTAGGGGTAATTGCATTTCTTGAGAGTTTCGTGGATGGGTTTCTTTATGTGGTTCTTGATCGTGGGATGGTCGCTGTGATTAGGGATACTTGCATTTCTTGGGGGTTTCTTGGATGGGTTTTCTTCTGTGGTTCTTAATCCTGATAACATTTGTGGTTAGGTCCGGGAACGGTCTTTTGCGATTACCTTTGCTACATATTCATGTTTCTGTCGATTGCAACTTCCAACATGGTTGCCACTTCACTTGCTAAGAAGGTAAAAGTCTAGTTCTTTGTCGCCTGACTAATTCAGATTAAGTGTTTTCTTGAACTTGCTGTTTTCATTGATGTGTTAGTAGAGTTATGTTGAAATATTGACGTTTCTGGAAATAAACAACATAGAAATCACCATAATTGATTTTTGATTTTTGTTCATCTTTCCTATTGTCTTACAGTTGTACTTACTCCTAGGAGATTGTTGTCGCAGGATAAAAGTTTAGTGCAGCATCAGATATCCATGTTACTGTTTGTTGCTTTTGCTTGCGGGCTGGGAATGTTTTTGTTCACAAGATTGCTGGGCACACAAATACTATCTGGTAAGTGTAAGGACTTGCAGAGTTATAAGATGTTGTTTAGTAATATCTCTTAGTTTAATATAGCATCAGTTTATGTGGGTTTGGTTGTTTGAGCTACAAATTGGTGTAATATTTGAAGGAACCAATTGAAACAAAATTACTGCATTAAACTACAGATTAGCTGGGAAATAAATAGTCAATGCAAGAGTGAACGATGCAGCTTCGTCATCTCTGTCCCTAGTAAAAAAAAATTTTAGCGGATAACCATATGAAAAGTTTCATGCATAGCTATTTAGCATGTAGTAATCAAGCAATAGCGCCTTAGTTGAACCTTATTGGTGGTTTAAAAAATATGAATGTTCTATGCTTATGTGCTGTGTGAAAAAATATATTTTGGTTTTTCAGGATGAAGAAAATCAGCCCATATGCACAAGGTATCTTACATCCTGATTTGGTTTAAAGAATATGAAAGTTATATGCTGATGGAACACATTTAACACACATATTGAAAGTGTAAATTAGAGAAGAATGTCATGTTTGTTGCTATTACATCCAGACTTCTAGTGCTGCTTATGTAAGAGGCTACAGAATATGCATTTGATGAATGTACTGCCCTTTGTTAGAGAAGACTTAATAAGATACAACTTCATTGTGCACCAGAAGAAAAGGAACATTGTCCAGTCCCATACTTTCCATAACTTGTGATTGTCATGTTAGAACATTTATTATGTCCTTTTTTTCTAGCTTTGTATATTTGCCTAGCTTTTTTTGTTTGTTCTGTTATTAGTCTCTTTTTTTGTCTCCACATGGTTTTTTTAATTATCAGACAGCTCATTAGTTATTTGTCAAGGCATCATGACTTGTTGATAAAAACGTGTCTAACCTATCATTTTCAATGTTTCTTCTCATTTTCAGCTTTTGTTGGATCAGAGAATTTACACCTTATTCCTGCTGCCAATTCATATATTCAGGTGCAGATACTTTCTGTCAAACTTCTATTTTACAGTGTAATATAGAGAAAGGTAGGTCCTAATAACTTTGGGATGGTTTACTAATTTAAAGCACAAAATTGACATATTTCTTGGAGGGTATAGATGAGTGTGTATATTATTTTGATCAGACCAAACAAATCAAATAACATTTGAAATTTCAGTTTTGTTTAATGTTTTAACAATATGGCTTGATTTGAAAATATGGTAAAAATGATTTAACGATTTGGTTTGGTTTCCATTGTCTCCTAAATCGAGCTGTAAATTGTAATTTAAGACAAGCATCATGATATGTCATGATACTTCTATTAAAACACTAAAGCCAATCTACTCTAGTAAAGTCTCAATGCCTCTTTCTCCCCTAGTCTTCCAATGAATATGGCAATAAAATTATTACTTTTGATCAATGATTAAGTTCAATTGAGTTTAAGATCCACATTTAGGATCTGGGACATGGGGTTTAGGTTGATTTGGTTTATATAATGAAGCAGTTTGGTTTGGTATGAACCAAGGTTCGCCATTTCGTACCGTACCAACATACCGAGCTAAGCTCGATATGGTACGATATGAGTGTATCGAGTGGTACACTTTGGTGAACCGCTCGATATATATATATATATATATATATATATATATATATAATAACAATAATAATAATAATAATAATAAGTTAAAAAATAAAAAAGGGTAACGCCGTCTTGTTTTTTTTCCCCGTGCGGCTGAGAAGCCTCAGCGATGTTATCGAGGCTTCTTCTCTCCGCACGGATGAGAAGTCATCGACAATGTCAAGGCCTCGTCGCCTTAGACGAGGAGGAGGTGACATCTCATCTGCAACATTTGATGAGCGGCGAGAGAGGGCGGCGATGAATCGGGATCGTCGAAGGAGAGCGACGCCTGATCTCCAAGTTCTTCCTCTTCTTCTCCCTCTTCTTCCTTCTCTCTCAACTGATACCACTCGGTAGCGGATGGCGACGATCGAAATCGGGACGAAAACAGCCCCAATCGATGGTACCGTTCGGTAGCGAGCGGTTTGCGTACCGGTCTGTTGGCAACTGGTATGTATCGTCTGGTACGGGTGGTACAATTCAGTATTGCGGACCTTGGTATGAACAGTTCTCAAGTGACAAGTTGTTGCTTTGCTTTGTTTTCATCTAGAAATTGGACCAATCTATGCCATGCACGCCCCTAATATTATGGAAGTACTTTTATTTTGTTACTTTGTATCATTGCCATTATTCTACTTTGAAAATGTTTAGTTAATTGATGTCATCCATATTATGTCTAACATTTCTTTCTCTTCTTTGGTACGCACATTGAACATTTATTTGAACCAAGTTAGTTGTGCTACATGCATCTCTCATGAGCGTGATCATGCCTACTTTGGTAGGGTCGATTTGTTGTGTATCAAAATAGTATATACACAAAGGTTGCAAATATCAGTCAACATGCAATATTGTTAAAAGAAATGATGTTAACATGCAGCTATGTTAAATCCATAATTTAAAAGAAACTCAAAATCTATGATATGATAATTCAATGGTATTTCAATTATGGATTATATACTTTTTATACAATCACTGATAATCATATCTCAAAATATTACAATAGGATGATTGTTCTTGGAAATAAGTATCTTTCTTGAGTTGATTTAATCTGGTTAGAAACATTTAGTTGTCAAATAAGTTATTGTCCTTAACCTGAAAAGAAGAATATAACACAAAACATAAAAAGATATTATTTATCCACATAATAAATTCTATTGCTCAATTATATATTCACTTTATTATTATTAGAAGAGCACACAATCTTTATATACCTTAAATAAATATATAATTTCTGTTAAGTATATTTTTAAAAGTTAATTTGATTAGATTGTGGGATCTTATGATCCTATGATCTGAGTTTAAATATTCTCTTACAATCCTAGGTAACAAAGTAAGTTTGGCAAGCATGCTATAATATAGACATAAACTATGTTCTTCAAGCATTTGCATGTTGGCCATGAACATTTTTTCAAGGTTTTCCATATCGATCTGTACCGCCCGGTACGAGCGATATGTACCGGTCCATCAGGTTACCGGTACGTGGATCGTCCGCTACCGGGCAGTACCGCCAAAATCGACCGTAGGTGATCGATTGAGGGAGAAAAAGGGAGAAGATCTGATACTATATGAGCTTCATTATCACAACTCTCATGAAAGGTACTTCTAAAACTCAGCATTTCTTAATTACAATATGGGCTTAAATTTTTAGATATGTCAGATATGCACTACAAAATTTCTTTTTGTTTATAATAAAATGTTATTATACCAGACTTCTTGACCAAAATATCTTTAACAAATTAATGTTGAAGATAGTTGTGCTCTGTGCTCTATGAACACTTTTTGAAGCTAAACTATTTTATCGTTACTTATTTCTTGATAAGTCTTATTCATTAATATCCTGAGTTGATTTTTGTTAGATTAGAAGCTTTGCGTGGCCTGCAGTTCTTGTTGGCATGGTTGCTCAGAGTGCTAGGTATCACTCTTGTATGTTGTATTCTGATTATTATTTTGTAGGGCATGTTACTGCTAGAAACATGTTGGTTCATGATGTCTCCATAACAAACCGTCTTATTTACACTTCTCACTTACAAAATGATATGCCCTGAATATTTTAACCCTTGGAACACAATCAAATTTCTAGTCATTGTTAATAAAAATATTGTATATGTTAGGAAAATATGAAAAAGAATCAATGATACAATTGGCTCTTCTTGATTCAAATTCTTGTTTGTCATCAATTTAACTTAATGAGTTGGTTGCTAAATTGCTCTAGCTTAATATATTCTCTTATTGTCATGAGTCATACGTTTCTCCTCTATGCCCAACTAGTAGGTGGTGAAGATACTGGAAAACCAGCATAGTGAGCCATGCATCATCCATGTACTTGTGTTATCTAGCACGTACTGGGAAATTCACTTGCATAACTTCACTTTTGCTGCTATGTCCGATGGCACGTGCTTGGACAGTGTTGGAAGATGAATGACACAATACATCAGAGGTCTGTGTGAAAGTACATATGAATAACAAAGGGATACGACTTGCTTGAGATGTAAATTAGGCATCAAATCATTTACACCTTAGGAAGAAAGAACCACCATAATAATGATGTAAAATTAGCTACTTATATAATTGTTAAACTGTAATTCTTCACGTGATGAGCTTTAGTGGAGCTTTCTCTTGTTCATCACATTTGAATTTGTTTTTATTAATACCCAGGCACTGGCACATTCTTTTGCACAGTATACTGGGAAGTTGTTTGCAGATGGAAGCAAATAAACCTCTTAAATCTTGAAGTTTTTTTCCACAAAAAAAGTGATATGCATTGCCACATAATAGCGCATGTACTGAGTAAACCTGTTGTTAGATGAGGAAAGATGATTATTAGATTGTTAATGAAATTACTGCTTAAATTTATTGCAATACAAGCATTTGTTGCTTCTCAAACTCTTATATTTCCGACACATGCTGTGATTACAGTTTGGGGATGAAAGATTCATGGGGACCTTTAAAGGTTTTGGCAGTTGCTAGTGCAGTAAATGGTATTGGTGACATTTTCCTTTGTTGTGTTTGTGGGTATGGTATCGCTGGAGCTGCTTGGGCAACAATGTTGTCACAGGTATGATTATGTAGTTATTGAAGTTAGGCCTAGCGTGCAACCATATGTAAACATTAACACTGCATAAACTAGTTTCACAAAGATATTGAAGAAATGAAAATGCATCTAAGGAATTCATTAAAATGGTCTCCTTATTTGGTAATATGATTCTACTCTGACTCGATATTAGTTTTTGGATAAGCCAAGGGTCGTATTGGCCTTATTACTGAGTAAGGGTGGCACAGGTTATATTTCTGAGCTCCCAGGTTCAATTTGCTTTGCTAGCAACTATTGATACTAATTTTGAGCCCATTATTGGGTTTTTTGTGGTCTTATGAAATCAGTATATAAAGATTGCCCAACAATACATGGTTAACCCTAATTCGTAAGTGGATGGTCCTAACCTTATAGCATATTTTTTATCCAAGCCATCTGAAGTTACTAATATCTCAAAACTCATGCCCATAAATATTGATCTATGTCCAACTAGAATAGAATCTAAACCCATATCAAATCATGTCCTATTATTCAAAAATTATTTGAAGTTTTGATTGAAAGTCTAATCTAACTTGATCATTTCATATCATTTCAAGGGGCTCCAAGCCAAAACTTAGAAATGGCCTAGTTTGCATTGGATAGAAGAAATGGTGTTTTGGCCATTTTTACCAAAATATCTTGGTTACTTTAAAACAGAATTTTCTGAAAAGGTGGAACCTTCAGAAAGCTGGGAGAATGAGCAATACAAGAGAATAACTTCCTTGCTAGTCCAACCCTGTTACACTTTTCCAATATCAATGCCACGTGGACAAGGTGGTCTTCCAATATATTTGTGGGCCTTCATGAATAAAATGTCCAATTCTAGTCCCCACAATAGTCATCAGAGGACCATTTTAATATAACTATCATTCGAATAAATTTTATTAGATTAAAGGGCACTTTTCCAATGTCACAAGTTGTCAGATGACAATATCTCCAATACTTATACAGTTTTACTTTAGTTTCTAAAATATCTCGTGGAGTAGATAAGGGAAGAAAATGATAGAGAAAATTGGAAGACATTAAATTTTGGTTTGGTTGAATATTGCAAATATTAATTGGCTATTTTTCTTTTACAAGGAAGTTTCTCATTTTACAAAGATTAAAGTTTATTAATTGGAAATGTTGTAAAAAAAAAGAAGATTCTTCTCAGAATTACATATGAAAAGTTTTCTTCTCAGAACAAGTAAAGAATTAGTAAATGATGCAATGATATAATTGTCTACAAAAGGATGGAAAGTGATTGTAATTGGGCCATAAATCAATATTTCTTTTCACAGATCATGTATGTATTAGTGGTATGAGAACACCCCATTTGTTTGGTTGTATCGTCCATGTCAGGTTTGTGGAGGTGCGAGATCTTCGTCCCTAGGAGTTACTCCTTGAGCTAGAGGTTGGTATTCCTTCTTTCGTAGTATCTTTTCCTGCTAATGTTTTCTCCTTCCTCTCTTCCTTTCTCTATTCTCAAATAAAAAGCTTCCTATACTTGTCACAAACTTGTTCTACAAGTCATATGTAAGCTCTAGTCTATAAAAATCTGAGCAGATTAAAACAAGTTGGTTTTAGAACGGATAGCAAAGGTCAACAGCTGAAAAAGGAGGTAAAAAAGGTAGGCCAGGTGCAAGAATTTATAACTATCAAATTTTTGTGCATAAATTATTTTATATGTTTAAATTTCTCTGTGTTTCATAATATGATTCATCATGTAGTCAGAAGACTGATCAAGACCAGAGCAAATGAGGATCGAAGCTCAGAACTCTAAGAATAGTTATTAGAACTGGACCAGTTGGTCAGAATGGAAAACTGAGAATTGGCCCCTCTAGTTGGTTTAGTTTTGAGATTAAGGATCAAATAAGGAAGAAAAGAGCTAGGACTGGTTAACCTGGTAAGTTTTTAGTGACCTAACCATGAGAATTGGCCAGGTTAGTGTGAATTTATTGGTTTTCCAATACATGCCAAAGTTGCCAAGACCCTTATTTTGAAAGCGAAGAAATAACCAATCTACCTCCCATTGAGTAAATCCAATGTCATTAATTAAGAAAATAAAATAAAGTACTTGTATCATTGGGATTCATCATAATCAATCTACCCCTTATCGAAAGGGGCAGTTACAAAATGACCTTTGAACAGGGGAACCTGATTTTGCAAATTGCATCAACTAGTTGATAGTTATGAAGGTTGAATAGCCACTTCTCTCTCTCTCTCTCTCTCTCATGCACACAATTGGAAAATGATTTTTTTTTTGTTCAAATTGCTCCGAATTCCTCCTTTGTCTGTATTTTTGCACCTTATTTTATTAGTAATTATTGTTGTGAACTACCAGGTTGTTGCTGCTTTTATGATGATGGAAACCCTTAATAAGTCAGGTTTTAGTGCATTCTCAGTATCCATTCCTTCACTCCGAGATTTCCTCCAAATATTGGGTATAGCTGCTCCAGTATTCATAACAATGACATCGAAGGTCTGAGTCAAGATCATTGTGTTCACTTATAAGATATGGCATTATAGTTGAGTGTCGTATTTGCAGGTTGCATTCTATTCCCTGCTCACCTATTCTGCTACATCAATGGGGACAATAACCATAGCAGCCCATCAGGTCTTTTTACTTGACTGTTTCTTCTTAAGCAGATTTCGTTGTTTTATGTTGTTTATATGAACATTCTCTACATTTCTTTGCCTAACTTTATTGTGTTTAATGCAGGTTATGATTAACGTCTTCTGCATGTGCACAGTTTTTGGTGAACCCCTCTCACAAACTGCGCAGTCTTTTATGCCAGAATTGATGCATGGAGTTAATCGCAGTTTAGAGAAGGTCCAAAAATCTGATGCTTTAATAGTTTTTTCATGTAAAATTTGTAGTGTTCTGATGGTGATTCATGTTGCATTCCACTACCTGTTTTATATCTAAGGAAGATCTTCTATAGTACCTCCAACACTATTGTGATTCAAATAACCAATAATTTCTGCAAAATGCTAATGCATTTAAGCATAAACCACGGGATGAAACTCAAGGCTAATGGTCCATTTTCTGTGTTAGTGCTATACTGGTGTTTCTATGTGGCAAGTACTCTTATGAGACCGATGATCAAGATTCAATTTTGTTATATAAGATGTGTTAGTAGTGGCATGGTGCTCGTGTATCATGCAGATGTTTTAAACAAGGTTTTTCGTACCGCCCTATACTGCCTGGTACGGGTGGTACATACCGGTCCGATGGTTTACCGGTACACGGACCGCCTTGTACTAGGCGGTACCAACCGTTACATAGTATATAACGGTTGGAATCGAACGTTACAGAAATATAACAGGCGAAATTGATTGATACCACTCGGTAACGATCAAATTTTTGACCGTTACAGACCTTGTAACGGTCAAAATCGATCGTTACAGACCCTGTAACAGTCGAACTCAACCGTTAGTGACCCTGTAAAACGTCAAAATCGACCGTTACAGAGTCTGTAATGGTCGAAAAACCCTTTCTAATTCTATTTAAACTCACCCTTCTCCCATTTCATTTCATACACTCACTATTTCTCAAACTCTCTCACTTTCTCAAAACGGTTCCTCAAAACTCGAAAAAGATATGTAATATTATTTTTGCCTAATTTACATTGATTTTGTTGAATCTATATCAATTTCTATCTTACAAATCCTAACCCAATTTTTTTTCTAATTTTTCAGGTATTAAAAAAAATAATATTTTTTAATCATTAAAATATTATTTATTTGTACTGCTCGGTACGCTCAAGCATACCGAGCTGTACCAACATATTGTACTGTACCAGCCAAATCTCGATATGCAAGTACAGATCGGTACGGCGAACCTTGGTTTTAAAAGCTACATTCTTACCTTAGATACAATGTTATTTTTTCTTTGTATGGTTACAGGGCCTGTGAGGTTCTATGCTTGCTTTCAAGCTTGAGACTTCTTGAGGTCCTCTTTATTTCTGAGCATTCATCTACCTGATAAATTTTAACTTGATTTAGAACGGTTACATCTTCCTTTGTAATTTTGTTTTTCCAAGTGGAAGAAAAACATCTAGTGGAATTTTGTATAAAATTGGGCTGTTTTTCCTTCTATCTTGAAATGTTTGATGGTACAACATTATGAATAGTAGACATCTTTTTTTATTTATTGTATATTTGCTTTGCTCAATTTTGTTTTCTATATGGTTCTTTTGTTTTGGTGCTTTACTGAGGTTTAACTGTCAATCTAGGCATGCATGTTACTGAAATCACTTGTCGTGATTGGAGCTATAGGTGGACTGACCATAGGAGCTGTTGGAACATCTGTCCCATGGCTTTTTCCTAACCTTTTCACAACCGACAATGTGGTCATTGGGGAGGTTGGTCATACTTTTTCTTCCAGAATCCACTGTATTAGTACAATGTCTCTATTGGCATATATTCTAAAAGCTATCCAAATTTGCATAAAATTATTTTATTGTCTAATAAGTTCATTTTTCTATGTTTTATACTAGTAGCTATCTGCAAACTTGTATTAGCAAGGTTAACACCTGGCAACTTTTGTACAGCTTATATGTTCAGAAGAAATTTGTCTCTTAAGCAGCTGCAAATTTTTTGGATAAGTAGAAACAAGAAGAGATATGGAGTCGAGTAATTAAGACAAAGAATTGGTATCGGATCGGAGGGAATGAAACTGGGCCCTAGTGAATTGAACTACCAATAATACAAAGAGCAGAAAACCCGCAAAGAGAATAAACCCACTACCGATGAGAATGGATCTAGGGTTTACAGGAATGCTGCTCACTACTATTAGAGCCGAACAAGGGCATAAGAGAAAACTATCACTTTGTTTGTCTAACATGTTTAGGAGAATCACCTTGTCTTGTCCTAAGATGTTTTATATCTAGATAGAGACATCAGGTGGCGCATAGAAAGCAGCATTAGACTAACTCCTAAACATCCATTTTTTTATGGTGTCAAAATGTATTTGCTAATCAAGTATTTGAGACAAGTTTTGTTTTGTTTTTTTTGTTTTTCCTTTTTGCATATATGTCATCCATTTATGCATGTCTACATTAACTGAATGATTTAGTGAACTGCTCCGCCCTAAGTTTTTTTACATGTATTGCACTAGACTAACTCTTGCTAAACAGATGAACAAGGTCCTGCTTCCTTACTTCATTGCATTGATGGTGACACCTTCAACCCATAGTCTTGAAGGAACGCTGCTGGTATGTATGCTTCACCAAGTTTGTTTCGTTCTTTGCTTGCACGTGTCCCTTTTCAGTTTCTCAGTTGAAACTTTTGTTCATCCCAGATTTGACTTTGCAATCAGAAACAGAAATTCTGGTTCAGTTCTAATTCCCTCACATGCACATTATTATGTTAATCATATTTATCATTTGTGCTGTCATCTTTGACCATAGAATGTTTATGTTCCTAGCAAAGGATGTCCATCACATTAAGATTGATGGGGTTCCTTTCATCTTCCAAGCAGCTTTTGTTTATCTTTGGCTTGTGTGTTGCATGCAGGCTGGCAGAGATCTTAGGTTTATGAGTCTGTCAATGAGTGCTTGTTTTTGTGTGGCGGGACTTCTATTGTCGGTAAGACTTAGATCATTCCTGCTCTTTTGCTTTTGTATTTTTTACGTACGCTCATCGTCACATTGTTTCTGTTGTCGTTTGGGTTCTTCTATTTGTGTCAGCTCGTATGCAGTAAAGGTTATGGTCTGCCTGGCTGCTGGTGGGCCCTTGTTGGATTTCAATGGGTATACTCTTCTCTCTCTCTTTCTCCCTCTATAAATCTTTGTATGCATTGAAAGATCCACGCTGACATTTGAGTTTTTTTTTTTCTTTGATTAATTTGGGTTGGGGGTGGGCATAGGCCCGTTTTTCACTTGCTTTGCAGCGGCTTCTTTCCCCTCGTGGCATGCTTTTTAGCGAAGAGTATTACCAACATCAATTGGTGAAGTTGAAGACGTAATAGTTCATCCTACGGGGGTGATTTTTTCGCCATAACATCACCGGTTTTTTTTTAATTCTGACATGCTTCGAGGGCGGGGCAGCACTACACGTTTGGGATCCGCTTGGCCAAAAAGCTCATATCAGTCTTTGATTTTGTTAATCGAACTCATCTAAAGAAGTAGCTCATTTCTCTCTTTGGGTTCTCGTTCATTTTCTTTGGATGAAAATTATAGGATGTGTAATAATTATGGGCAAAAACTTCCGACCCAACAAAACAGGATGGCATTGTATATTGTTGTTTGCCTTACCTTTCGAGAAAAAAATGGCAAACGTCTTTTTCACCTGAAAGCCCAAAGTGTCGCTGACGTCCATATATGTGTTCCATATGTTTCTCTGCTAAATGAAATATAAATTCACCTTCCTAAAGTATCTTTCTTTGTTTACTTTCTCTGACATTTCATATGTAATAACAATTGCAACTACATTTCAGTATGAAGAGGAGAAGAAGATGCATTGAACACATGAAATGGATGGATTGCATTCTTGACTGCAAACTGTGACCAAATCAATCCTGATTACCCCCAACATTCTCCTGCCTTAAGTTCCCCCTCTCGATTTAGATAGATACTGATGACTGCAGTTTTAGATTGTTGGTTGACCAGAGTTGGAATATGCCGAGCTGAATGAACCCAAGAGAAATGTGGAGACATTATTTGGCAAGATGAGTATATCAGACTGAGAAACCTGCTGGTAATACAAGGGGAATGCATTTGAAGGGAGGATACGAAGAACAGATGAAACAATATGTAAAAGATATAGATCGTCTTCTATAGCATCAAAACTGTAATAGTCAAATCATTAAGAACAATATTCTGAATCCGAATGATCATGGAAAATATTTGAATTCGATACAGCTCACACATTGGTGGTGACAGACAGCTGATCCGGTCGATACTAAAATATAGATTTTGATTTACTTCATGTTCTAACTCTCAACTTGGAGTCCAATTATTTTTCAATGGTTTTGATCTTAAGAAATATTAGAACAGCAGGGAATGAAATTGAGTTATTCCTGGTAAAAGAAGTGTATATTTCGAACAAGCAGTCAAAAGACATGGACTTGGTCAAACCTCCGGGTCAAAGCCATTGACGTTGAATTGACCCGTTCGTCAACAAAGTCAAACGACTGTTGAACCCATTCTTTTCCAAGTCAAGAAGGTGATGACGGCATTGCGATTCTGAAATGCCAAATAAATCAAAATAATAAAGGTAAAATATTAGCTCAAATCAAAATCAATAAATACAATTGAGGAACCAAATCGAAGATTGAAGGTCGAATGACCCTAAAAAATGATTGTTAACAGATTAAATCAAATGATAAATAGAAAATTAAGGCAACAATCTTAATTGCTTCACAAGAATTAGTATACGGAGATAATTGAGGTGAAATTTGTACAAAGAATATACAGAGATAATTGCTTCGCAAGAATTGTAGCGTTATAACAGGAAATATGCAATGCCAAAAATCTAATGTTTTGATGCTTTCCAAGAAAGAAGAAGAGAAACGGCCGCTGGGGAACTTAATTTAGACAAGAAAAATAGAATGCTAATATAAATCAGCAAGAACACGACGCCACATATTTCTGCACGAACTGTTCATTTCCGTGCGTGCATGCATTCATCGTCACCTGAGTGCATCGAGATCCGTTCGTGGGGTGGGGGGAGGGGGATATATAGCGACGAGAGCTGTATCGGCATTCGCAATCGAGGAAAGCCTGATTCGATCAATGGGAGGGGGCGGACGGGGCGTTGGGTCGTTTTAAGCGTTGCGGTTGCGTGTGCGGTGTCTCAGAGGACGGAAGGCGCCGAAGGCCGCTCAAATCTTGGACTCGTTCCTCCGTCTCTCCAGCGCATCCCTCTCGCCGCCCTCTCACTTGGCCTCCCTTCTCTTCTGGCGTCATTGAATCCGGACGAGCGGGCGTTACAAATCTATCTCTCTCTCTCGACCGGTCTCTGGCGCAAGGGACATGGTGATTCGTGCACAGCATCCGTCCAGTGTTCCACTCCTGAACAGGTAATGCTTTTTTTCCCTCTCCGGTAATGGTGATCTTTTGGTCGCCTCCGTCCCAAAGAATCGAGCCTTTTTGGTTCTCCCCGGTGGAAAGTTTCGTGCTTTACGGACGCAGAATGCGTGCAGAGACGAGGAGAGGACGGGCGTCGATTGTTCCCAACACCTGCCTGGTTTCTTGGACCCGTCGGCGGTGATGTTCTCCGGGAGCGGTCAGTCCCATTTGTTTCTCGTGCTCCGTTTCCGGAACCAGATTGGGTTTTGATAGGTTTCGTGGCGGAACAGGAGCGACCGCGAACCCGAGGAAGCGAAGCAGAGAGGAGGCCGCAGAAGCGATCGGGTCAACGCCGGTGCAGGATAATGACAGTATTAGTAATCTCTTGGTCTTGGGACCCAGCAGTCTTCCGCCAACGTTGGTAACCCTCGCGCATCTTCGATCGGAATCCGCTGCTCCCCTCGCATCCACCGGCCTCCAGCTCGCCTTTGGCGAGCAGCAGCAGCAGCAATACGCCTTCAACCCCCTTCTTCCTGCTTCCCCAGCCCTCTTCGAGAAACTCGACCCTCATCTTAAGCAGCACCAAGACGAAATCGATGGCTACCTACGCGCGCAGGTTCTTGTCGTCTCCCCTCTCCATTTTGGTTAACTCGTCCACCACCAATAGAATCGAAGTAACAGAGGTATCGCAGGGAGAACTTCTTCGTAGAACATTGGTGGCGAAATGGCGATCGCACCACCAGGCTCTCCTGAGCGCCGCGGCGGCTGCAGCACGGCAGAGGATCAAGGCGAAGGAAGCAGAGGTGGAGCGGTCCGCAAGGCAGAGCGCCGAGCTCGAGAAGCGAATCGCCCGCCTGAGAGCCGAGACGCTTACCTGGCAAGCCAAGGCGGTGGCGGCCCAGACTGCGGTCGCGGGTCTACAGGCGCAGCTTCAGCGGGCCACGGAGGCTGCCGCGGCCGCTTGGGAGGGCGAGGGCGAGAGCGGCTCTGCCTCGTTGATCGACCCGGAGCCGGCAGCTCAGGGGTCATGCCGCGCGTGCCGGCTGCGAAACGCGGCTGTTGTGGTGCTCCCGTGCCGCCACCTCTCCCTCTGCGCCGACTGCGCGGCCGCCGGTGCCGCTGATTCGTGCCCCGCTTGCGGGCACATCAGCACCGGGAGCCTCCACGTTGCCTTCTCTTAAAGCGACCGCCTCATCATCGCCACCGGCCCATCTGTGCACCATCCGACGCGCATCACCCGCCGTCGAAACATCAGGAAATGGAAATGCCATTAGTGTTGTACAGGAGACAGTGACGAAGAGATGATCCATTCGCTCCTTTTTAGTAAATAGCTTTTAGTATCCATAAATGTTCCAACTTTTTTCTTATTTTATCAAAAATTATATTTTCAAGAGGTTAAAAACACCTCATCAGCATTTCTATATTAAAAAAAACAAGGTTAGTAGCTAATTTAATTTTATAAAAATATATGGAATTAAATACAGAATAATTTTAAAGAGCTTCCATCAAGGTTAGTCTCTCGATAAAGCTAAGCTTATATCTTCATAGCTCATCTAATCTTACCACATTTCATATCAATCTTTAAAGAGCTTCCATCTTCTCTTTTAAGGGGAAACTCTATTGCTTTTTTCCTAGAAGGAAAGTGGGAAATATGCAAATAGAAATATGGATACCTTCTCTAATATTTTATAATTTTAATCTAATAAATAAATTAGTATATATATATCTAAAGATATCATCCGGTACTTATCTTCTACTCCCACTAACATACATCTTGATATGATGAACGCTGACCTGGCCGCCACGTCATACCCTCGGACAGCTGGCCCGCCGACGTGGCCGATCCGACACAGGCAACCGACCGAATGCAAGTATGGGGGGCGCCAGTGGTCGTACAGCCGACCTGACGCAGGTAAGGTCGACACCCCCTACCTGCAAACGCACGCCTCACCGCAAGGACGGCGAGCGTGGTGAAAGGGTACGACGACATGGTCGGCCATAAAAGCAGTAAGGTTACTAGGTACGAATGATCTACAACACTCACTATAAAAGCTCCTGCACCTCTACGGGGCAGGGGGATCGACAAATAAAATCACAAAACTAATTTGACCGTCGGAGGGGTCACGTCGGGAACCTACCCGACCCGGCCTTCATGCAGGAATCAGCGGTCGACCTGAGCTGGAGTATTTCCTCTCGACCCGAGCTCCACCACTCCAGTAGCCGACCTCCCAAGCCGAGTTCTGGATCACCACTCATCCGACCAAGCTTCAACTCCGTACCGAGAAGACCGCGGGCGAGCTAGCGCACACGGGCCTGAACCAGCAGTGCTTGCTCCATAGTCACAGAGGCAGAACGTATCTACTAGGCAAGCACCATATTCTCCCCTAACATTTTTGGCGCTAGAAGGAGGGCCATGTCACGCAGAGCACCGCACGAAACCTGACCACCCTCGACCGACGGAGGAGGCCACGGCAGTTGTGCCGACCCCCAACCGCTTTTGGAGAATGACGACCGATCCTGGGTTCCCTTCACCCGCATCAAACCCCGCGTCGCTCATGGTCACGGCAGAGGCTTTCCTCGGCCTCACCAGCCAGGTCCAAGCACTAGCGGGGATGGTGCAGACCATAATCCCATACCTACCCCAACTCATGCATTCGATTGCTCACCAATCGGCTCCCCCGACCGTGCCCCCACAAACGGGGTCACTGATGGCCCCAGATCGGGGGATCCCGCCCGACGTTGAGCCGCCGCAGCCTCGGGTGGCCGAAGTCCGCCCAGCTTCGTCGACCCCGACACCAGCCCGATCCCAAAGTCGCTCCTACAACCCAGCACCGACTGAGCTCGATCTCGACACCTTATCAACCGACTCCACTGACTCCTTAAGAGAGCAAGTTCGTCGAGTCCATCAACGACTCGACGAAGTCCAGAAGGAAGTCCTCAAATCAAGAGAGGAGATTGGGGAAAGCTCTAAAGGCAGTTCCCCATTCACCCCCGAGATACAGTCCAAGCCCCTCCTGGCCACCTTCAGGCTCCCAGCGGCGACCCGATGGAGCATATCGCCACATTTCGCGCCCAAATGGCCCTTTACGACACTTCGGAGGCGCTGATGTGTCGGGCCTTCCCGACCACCCTTAGGGGGTCGGTCAGAACCTGGTATGCCCGTCTCAAACCCGCGTCTATACCTTCATTTGATGTGTTGGCAAGAGAGTTCGAGTTGAACTTTTTGGCAAGCGCACGCCCGAGGCCGACCACGGCCTCACTCCTCGGGATGGCCCAAGGGAGCGACGAGCCCCTCTCCCAATTCGTAGGAAGATTCACATCACAAGTCCAGTGGATCCCCGACCTCCATCCATCCCTGGCCATCCAAGTATTCCTGACGGGGCTGAGGCCGTCAAGGTTCTTCTGGTCGCTGATCGAGCGACCACCGACGACTCTGCCCGAGATGTTGCAACGAGCGCACCAGTATATGGCGGCCGAGACACTGATAGCTGGCAAGCGGGACGAGACGAAGCGCTCCCGGGGGGAACAGCCCCTCGTGGGCATCTGGCGCCACCTCCGAAGAGGAGGGAGGACAGGTCGGGCTTGCTGCCAGCCAAACCCCCCCCCCCCCCCCCCCGATCCCCCTTAACTCGACCCGAACGGAGATCTTCTTCCAAATACGAGAAAAGGGGCTCTTGAAGGCACCAAGCCCGATGAAGTCGCACCCCGAGCGGCGCGACAAAAGGAGGTACTGCCGCTTCCACCGGGAATATGGTCACGACACCGAGGAATGTCGTGACCTCCAGTACCAAATTGAAGACCTTATCCGGCGCGACCACCTGCGGCGATACGTCCACGAACAACCCTCTCTCCCATACGGTCGGCCCTCCTGAGACTTGTCTCCCCGACCTCAAGGCCCGGTCGAAAAGCAGATCGACGTCATCTTTGGCGGTCCGGTGTTAGGCGGCAACAGCTCCTCGGCGCGAAGAGCTTACGCGCGATCCGAGGCCGGAAAGAGGCCGATGCATCACGAAGACCTCGACGTCACATTCAGGTCAGAAGGCGAGGAGCACTCATCTCATGACGACGTGCTAGTAATCTCAATCCGCATGCCCAACGCCTACGTCAAGAGGGTCATGATCGACACAGGGAGTTCAGCCGACATTCTGTATTTCGATGTCTTTCAAAGGTTGGGATTGACCGACCTTGATCTCACCCCTCTAACATCTACATTGACAGGGTTCACTGGGGATTCCGTCTCTCCCTTGGGAACAACCACGATCCCTATCACGTTCGGGAGGGAGCCGAGGTCAAAGACTCTGCTGATGTCATTTATGGTGGTCAAGCTCCCGTCTGCGTACAACGCCATCATCGGGCGCCCGACCCTCAATCGGCTCAGGGCGATCGTGTCAACGTACCACCGGATCTTGAAGTTCCCGACCCGAGTTGGGGTCGGCGAGGTCAGAAGTGACCCAAGAGAATCCAGGCAGTGCTACTTAACGGCGATAACGTTGTTCAAGAGGCCGAGAACTGAACCACTCGGTGTCATGCACTAATGCCCAGAAGAAAGCACCCGAGACACCCACTCTGCGGAAAGGGTCCTAGAGTTATCGCTGGACCCGAACCGTCCTGATAAGCTGGTGAAGGTCGGGTCGGAGCTTGCGGAGAACCAACAAGTCCAACTGATAGATTTCCTGCGGAAGAACGACGATGTCTTCGCATGGTCCCCAAACGATATGCCGGGGGTCGACCCGGAGATCGCCCAACATTTCCTGAACATCTCCCCTGACGCCCGACCTGTGAAGCAGCGTCCGCGCAAATTCGCTCCAGACCGACAGAAGGCTATAGAAGATGAGGTCACTCGCCTATTGGACGCGAAGCTTGTCGAAGAAGTGAAATACCCGACCTGGCTATCCAATATTGTACTTGTCAAGAAAGCAAATGGAAATTGGCGGATGTGCGTTGATTATACCGATCTCAATCGGGCTTGCCCAAAGGACTGCTACCCACTTCCCTGCATCGACCAACTTGTGGACGTCACGTCGGGGCATCAGCTGCTTTCCTTCATGGATGCCTTCTCGGGGTACAACCAAATCCAGATGGCCCCGAGAGATAAAAGAAACACGGCCTTTATCACTCATAACGGCACATATTGCTACAAGGTGATGCCGTTCGGGTTGAAAAACGCCGGCGCAACCTACCAGCGGCTCATGAATCGCATGTTCAAGGACCAGGTCGGAAGGAACATGGAGATTTATGTAGACGATATGATAGTCAAAAGCTGGCGAGCCGAGACCCACCTCTCCGACCTGGCGGAAATATTTCACGCACTAAGGAGATACAAGATGTGTCTCAACCCAGCAAAATGTACTTTCGGCATCACATCCGGGAAGTTCCTCGGCTTCATAGTGCATCAACGGGGAATCGACGCCAATCCCGACAAGATAAGGGCAATACAGGAAATGCAGCCCCCCAAGACTATAAAAGAGGTCCAACGACTCACAGGAAGATTAGCAGCCCTAAGCCGCTTCATTTCCCGAGCCAGAGACAAAAGTTCTACCTTTTTCCGGGCACTGAAGTCGGCAAAAGACTTCAGATGGACCCCTGAATGCGAGGAAGCATTCCGCCAACTCAAGAGTCACATCAAAAATCTATCGCAACTAGCTTCGGTAAAGGACGGGGAGCCTCTCGGCTTATACCTCGCTGCGACCGACCTGGCAGTTAGCTCGGTCCTGGTGACACTCGATAAAGTCAGGGAAAAGCTGATCTACTACACTAGTCATGTCCTGGCAGGACCCGAGCTCCGTTATGCCCCCATAGAAAAAATTGCCTTGGCGCTGATCCTGGCATCCAGGAAACTGAGGTCGTATTTCCTGACACATCATATCAAAGTAATAACCGACCAACCCTTGCGCCAGATCCTCTCCAAATTTGATGTTGCAGGTCGGATGCTCAAGTGGTCGGTAGAGTTAGGGGAGTTCGACATCGAATACGAGCCAAGAAAGGCGATCAAATGCCAAGTGCTCGCGGACTTCCTCTCGGAGCTCACACCCCCGGAAATCCCGGCGAACCCGAACCCTGGATGGACTCTGCATATCGATGGCTCCGCTAACTCGGAAAGAGGAGGCGTCGGCTTGGTGCTCAAGGATCCCTCCGGCCACACCTACGAACATGCCTTGTGGTTATGATTCAAAGCTACAAACAATGAAGCAGAATACGAAGCGCTCTTGTTCGGTCTGAAGGTGGCAGCCGAGCTGGGAGCAGAAGACATCGAGATATTCACCGACTCCCAGCTCGTCGCTGGCCAAGTCAACGAAACGTTTGAGACCCGAGAGGCGGCAATGGTCAAGTACCTGGCCAAGGCGCGACGGATGGCGGCTCGGTTTCGAAGTTGTACCATCACCAAGGTACCTCGCAGCGAGAACACTCAGGCAGACGCCCTGGCCAGGCTAGCATCCTCCTGCGTGTCGATGCGCCTTCCGGAGCAATGGTGAGGACCATCGGGCCCTCCGTCAATTCGACTGTGTTGACCATTGACGAGAAAGACGGAGGCTGGATCGACGAGATCCTTCGCTTTAAACAAGCAGGAATCCTCCCCAAGGACAAGGTGGTTGCCCGAAGAATCAGGAGGACGAAATCATGGTATTGTATCGTCGATGACTGCCTCTATCGACGAGGCTTCAGCCGACCCCTACTGCGCTGTCTGAACCCGACCGAGGCGCAAACCACCCTAGCCGAGATCCATGAGGGAATATGTGGGGACCATGTCGGTGCTCGCACCTTGGCATACAAGGTCCTCAGGCAAGGTTACTACTGGCCCACACTATGAAAGGATGCCCAAGCTTATGTTCGGAACTATGAGCCATGCCAGAAGCATGCCCGATTCCAACATCAACCGATGGTACCGCTCACGACTGCCGACTGCGCTTGGCCCTTCGCCCAATGGGGAATGGACCTCCTCGGCCCCTTCCCCCCGGCCTCGGGACAAAGAAGGTTTCTGATAGTCGGAGTCGACTATTTCACCAAATGGCTCGAAGCCGAGCCACTGGCCTCCATCACCGAGAGACAAGTCGAAGGGTTCGTGTGGAAAAATATCATAATCAGGTTCAGCCTCCCTAGGGCCATCATTATAGACAACGACACGTAGTTCAATAATATAAAATTCAAGATGTTTTGCCAAAGCTATCGCATCCAGCTGAAGTTTAGCTCGGTTGCCCATCCCCAAGCCAACGGGCTAGTCGAGGTAACGAACCGAGCTATTCTTGAAGAGTAAAAAAAAAGAGTCTCCAGCGCTACAACCTCTTGGGTAGAGGAGCTCCCGAGTGTTCTCTCGGCGTCGCAAACGACTCCAAAAACCCTGACGGCGGAGTCCCCATATAGCCTGGCTTTCGGGACCGAAGCCGTGCTACCTCCCGAGGTGGTCTTCCCGACCCTCCGAGTCCAAACCCAGCATCAGGAGGAGTCCGACCAGCAGCTCCGTGGGAACCTTGACCTATTGGAGGAAAAGCGTGCCAACGCCCATCTCCGAGCATTGGCTTATCAAAGAGCTGTCGCCAAAATCTACAACCATCGGGTACACCCCCGACACGTCAAAATAGGCGACTTGGTGCTCCGAAAAATCGAGGTCAGCGACCCGACCCAGTCCCGCGACAAGATGGCCCCGAACTGGGAAGGCCCCCACCGGGTTATCGATGTTATCCGAGACGGGACATATACGCTGGCAATAATGGAGGGTCGAGTGCTGCCAAGAACTTGACACATCACAAACTTGCAAAAATTCTACGCATGACAATGTAAGCAAAACGACCCGACTTGTATTGCGACTTGTATCGATTAGAAGCACAGCAATATCAGCAAACAACCTGACTTATATTAATTTGAAGCAAGTACAAAAGAGGTCGGGAACAAAATTGAGGACTTCCCGACCCAAGTTACAAGCTTAAAGAAAAAAGAAAAAAAAAGGTAGGGCTCGGGAGGCGCCGAGTCGTCAAAATCTTGCTGCCTTTCCATCGGTACAAGGTCGTCCTCGGGATGAATAGTGAACGGGTCTTCTTCGATGTCGGCGTCAGGATATCGGGCGCGAAAGCGAGCCAGTGCCACCCGATACCCATATTCATATGTCACCCGACCCATCCGCTTCAGCCCCTCTTTGAAGCCGAGGGACCCCTTGTACCGGGCGACCGCTTGCTCTGGCAGTTCGGCTCGGGCGTTCTCCAGGTCCTTCACGGCCTGCAGCAGCTCGTCGTCCATCCTCCGAGCCCTGGTTTGGGCCTCCTTCAGCAGCTGTTGGGCGTCACCCAGATGACCCCGAACCTCCAACAGCTCCTTCTTCGAGGCCTCGCGCCTGAGGAGCTCTTCGGCCTTTTCTTCCTTTATCTTCTTGAGCTCCTCCCGCAGCACGGACGCGCGCTCCTCAGCCTCGGCGACCGCCTCCGGTCCTCCCTTGGACTTCAGAGTGTCAAGCTCTTCTTACAGCTGCTTGACCCGGTAGTTCATAAATGTCATCAGTCGACCCGCATCATGAACTCGGTCAACCAGCGCCATTTGAAAATGTTAGCTCTACACGAAAGGACGACTGTTAAGATCCAGCAAAAGAGTAAAACTCACTTTACCAAGGCACGAGTCGGGAAGCTTACCAGGACCATCTCCTTGGCGGCTCGGGCCATCAGAACTTCAAAGGGGAGCGTATACAGCTCCCGCGCCAGTTGGGGATGGAGAAGCCCCCTTCCAAACTCCTCGGCTGTCGACGAGTTGTTCCACACCTTCGTCGAATTTTTCAGCCCTGTCCATCTGGCCTTCAGCTCCCTCTCGGGGTCTTGATGCCCCAAGTCGGACATTAGCAGGGCATAGTAGCCCTGGTCGCCCTTGTGAACCTTTGTTTTGAAAAGGTCCTTCATTTACCTCGGGCGCTCGTGGACCGGTAAAGCGCCCCCCTCCTCGGACCCAGCGGGCGCCTCGGGCTCCTCCGGCGATGCAGCGGGCTCCTTACCCTTCAAGCGAGAACGTGACTCCCCCTCGCCGACACGGGACTTGTGTTTTCTCGTCAGCACTTTCGTCTTCTTCTGATGTCTTCGCGCATCTTCAACCTACTCAGGCGGAGGGGGGGGGGGGGGGGGGAGCTGGCCTCTTTGATGAAGCCCTTGGAGCCTTCCTCGCAGGAGACGCGCCGACCTCACGGGCGGTGGGACGGGGCGGAGGAACCTTGCCACCAGTCACTCTGGGCATTCCGCGAAGCTCCCCGAGATCCATCCGGTCTGCATTCTGACCGACAGGTTAGTAGGAAACTAAGAAGGCTAAAGTAAAGCAAAATGTTAGTACCCCTAGAGGCCGGGCTCAAACCCGCCTCGAGGAGCCAAAGCTCGGCCATCTCCTTGATCGCACGAGAAGAGGAAAGAATCCCCTTCAGTCGGCCGACCAGGACGGTTTCCTCCTTGGACAGGTATGGGGGGGCGTTGTCGATCGGATGGGCCGACCAATCAAGCCTGAACCCCCAAACCGAACCACTAACATAAAGATAGCGAGACTTCCAACCTTTGTTGCTGGAAGGTGCCCCGCTGACCCTAAAACCGACCCGGGCGGTAAGATAGTAACTGCTCCGACTCTTACAAAGGCGAAAACACACCATGAACAAGTCCCAAGTCGGGATAATCCCGGCTCCTCGACACTCGCCCAAGAAAACCACAAGGTAATGCCACGAGTTGGGTGCTACTTGGCTGGGAGAAATTCTCCACCATCTCAGGCACTCCTCAATGAGAGGGTGCAAAGGAAATCAGAGACCGACCTCCAAAGCATCTACCGAGATGCACATGCCGGGAACGTCCAAGCTATAGGGACGCTGCCCCGGCTCCGGCACATGCAGCCCGTATTCAGTCGGGATGCTGTACCGTTCCCTAATCGCGACAAGTGACCCCTCGGTCACTGTCGTGTCGAGATTATGATCAGACATCATGACCTCTAAATCCCTTAGGACCCTCGCGTCGACAGGCGACGGGGGCCCGGAAGATGCTCCCGAGGAGTCAATCTCGGGATCACTCCGACTTGTCTCCCCCAACCCCGGGGGAGAAACGACCCTAACACTAGTCGAGGAGTCCGAGGAGGTCATCACGACCTGTTCGAAAGAAGCTACCGACTGAAAGGACCGAGAGTGGCTAGGGAGGTCCGAGATGGAAGCAAGAAGAGGGCCGGATGAACAAGTGAGGTCTCTGCCCAACCCCACAGCGAACTTATAGCGCCCAGAGGAGTCGTTTCAGCTTCCCGAGGTAAGAGGAAGCGCCGCCACCCCAAAAAGACACCCAGCGCATTAAATGCACCATAACTCTGGCCGAAACCCTGGGCGGAGGACGAAATATATATATATGTATATATATTAAATATATGTATATCTAATAATATAATAATATTGTCGCATATATGATAGTATGCACGTGGCGATAAAGAGAGAGCTGACCTCCTCGGCCAAATCTTCGGATTTGCGCCCGAGTTTGCCATCCTCGGCCAAACCTCCAGATTTGCGCCCGAGTTCATCCTCTCGGCCAAATCTCCAAATTTGCGCCCGAGTTCGCCCTCCCGGCCAAATCTCCAGATTTGCGCCCGAGTTCACCTCCTCGGCCAAATCTTCAAATTTACGCCCGAGTTCGCCCTCTCGGCCAAATCTCCGGATTTGCGCCCGAGTTCACCCTCTCGACCAAACCTCCAGATTTGCGCCCGAGTTTACCCTCTCGGCCAAATCGCCGGATTTGCGCCCGAGTTCGCCCACTCGGCGCAAATCTCCGGATTTACGCCCGAGTTCGCCTTCTCGGCCAAATCCCAGGATTCGCGCCCGGACTCGCCCTTGGCAAAAGCCTAGAATCGTAATTCCCAAGCTCCTGCTCGGTCGGATCAACTCTTGCAACATCGCAATTCCCGAGCTCCTGCTCGGTCGGATCAACTCTTGCAACATCGTAATTCCCGAGCTCTTGCTCGGTCGGATCAACTCTTGCAACATCGCAATTCCCGAGCTCCTGCTCGGTCGGATCAACTCTTGCAACATTGCAATTCCCGAGCTCGTGCTCGGTCGGATCAACTCTTGCAACATCGCAATTCTCGAGCTCCTGCTCGGTCGGATCAACTCTTGCAACATTGCAATTCTCGAGCTCCTGCTCGGTCGAATCAACTCTTGCGACATCACAATTCTCGAGCTCCTGCTCGGTCAGGTCAGCTCGTGCTACATCGCAATCCCCGGGCTCCTGCTCGGTCGAATTAACTCTTACGCCATTCAAGTTACCGAAGCTCTTACTCGGGCGGATCAACCACCGCACCACTTGAAATCCCCAAGTCCCCACTCGGAACTAGTCCAGGGCGACCTCGAACCAGCAGTTAAGCACAAAATCTCATATTCGGCACCCTCATTAGGCGCCTCGAGAAGGTCTTCCGGGGGGGGGGGGGGGGGGGGGGGAGAATGATATGACAAACGTTGACTGGCCGCCACGTCTTACCCTAGGACGGTTGACGGTTGGCCCGCCGACGTGGCCGACCCGACACGGGCAACCGGCCGAATGCAAGTATGGGGGGCGCCAGTGGTCGTACAGCCGACCTGACGCAGGTAAGGTCGACACCCCCTACCTGCAAACGCACGCCTCACCGCAAGGACGGCGAGCGTGGTGAAAGGGTACGACGACGTGGTCGGCCATAAAAGCAGTAAGGTTACCAAGTACGAATGATCTACAACACTCACTATAAAAGCTCTTGCACCTCTACGGGGCAGGGGGGATCGAAAAATAAAACCACAAAACTAATTTGACCGTTGGAGGGGTCACGTCGGGAACCTACCCGACCCGGCCTTCATGCAGGAATTAGCGGCCGACCTGAGCTGGAGTATTTCCTCTCGACCCGAGCTCCACCACTCCAGTAGCCGACCTCCCAAGCCGAGTTCTGGATCACCACTCATCCGCCTAAGCTTCAACTTTGTACCGAGAAGACCGCGGGCAAGCTAGCGCACACGGGCCTGAACCAGCAGTGCTTGCTCCATAGTCACAGAGGCGGAACGTATCTACTAGGCAAGCACCAGATTCTCCCCTAACACATCTTAAAGTTGTTAACGAAGAAACTTGATTGACTATAAAATTTTGTTTTTTGTGTTATATAAAACAAGCAATAAATTGTTCTCTATATCTAAGAGTGATATGTAATTATTTATTTTCTAAATGGTTAAGGTGCAATGGTAGTAGGAAATACAATATATATATATATATATATATATATATATATATATATGTCAAAATTAATAACAAATACAATTAAAAATATAAATAATGAACAAATAAAAAATAACGTAAATGGAAAAGAAATTCTGATAATTTTTTATTTGCCATATGATTACTAATTTTGTTAAGCCATGTTTTCTTGGAATGCCCATTTTCTATAAAGTATTATGGGTGGTTTGGATGACATTTATAGGGATTGAAGTCCTCTATTTCAGAAAAGGGAAGATTTTAGATTTTTAGATTTTAGGGACCAATACGCAAATGCAAATAATTACAATTAGAGAGACCGAGAGAGAGAGAGGGAGAGAGATTAATATGGGAATCTAAAAAAGCATAGGGGCTGCTGATACGCAAAAATAGGGGGAAAAATGGAATCAAATAAAATAAATCAATAATATAGCCACAACCTTCCGGTCCTTCGTTGGGGCCCACATGTTGTGGCCGAATCAGAGGAAGGGCACTGCTTTGGTCTTCATTCGACGAAGCCAGCCCCGGAAACAGAGAGGGAGGAAAGGAGGGCGGCAGCAGCAGCATAAGGGAGGAGTGCGATCCCTTCCCTCCCGGCTGCGATCAAGAAGGTAGGGTTTTAAACCCTGACCAAGTCCTTCTTCTCTTTTCCATCGATCCGTCTATACTGTGCTGTCAAGACCTGTTTTTCGGATTCGGAGTTAGGGTTCTTCAGAATCGAGATTTTTTCCCTTGCAATCTCGTCTTTGATCTATGATGTTGGTCCCTGGTTATGGTTTGGAAAATATGCATCTTTTTGTCCAACTTGATCGTTCGTGATGGAAAATTGATTGTTCTTGATGCCTTCTCTTTTTCCGCCTAAATATTTGGGGCAAAAAAATGCCTTATTTTAATTAGCTTATGATATATGTTCTATTTTGGTCCGAAAGACCTCTTCTTTAAATTGCATATATTACTTCTGTTTTATGACTGGTTCGCTATGTTCGCGTATTTGCTTGTCAAGCACAAATCATCGTTCTTCTTATAGGTCCCCGCGCAGACCAGTTACAATCAATGCATCGAAGATTTCGATCCAAGTGAACGAGCTCCCGTTGTCGGTTCTAGATCTACCCTACGCTTATCGAGGACTTATTTGGAAGGTGAGTATTATGTTGTTGTGAGTCTCCTCCTAAATGAAATTTACTTCTGTGCTTCTTTTCTGTCGGGGGATTTGACCTTCGAATTTGGCATGCTTTCTGAAGTATTTGGATTTGATTTGTATGTGATCTTTCGGGGCAAAGTGTTCAACTGAAAATATAAGTTAGAGATAGTTCATCAATCATGATAACTTGAATAGCAAGTCATTTTTTGTTTGCTTTTTAATTATTAGTCTGTCTAAGAAGATAATGATTTTTCTTATTTAAATAAACAGCTCTGATTTATTGTTAGAGCAGAGAGTGGTTATGGATAAGGACAACGAACAGGGTACACTAGAGTCTCAACTCATTCAGAAAAACACCAAATGGAAGCATGAGTTTGAATGCCACCAATCTCAAGTTGAGAAATTGGAAGAGAAACTTATGGAGGTAAAGATTGATATGAAATGTGCAGAAGAAGATACCAAGGATTTAGAACTCCTCTGGCGTAGAGTCAAAACTACTGCAACAATGCTGACCTATCTGAAATCAAAAGCAAGAATTATGGCAATTCCACATTTAGCTTGTGTTTCATGTGGTATTAAGCATCAAGAGGGAATAGGATTTGTTGACAAGCATGGTCTACCATTGTCGGAGTGGTCTACAATTGTTAATCTTTCATCACTTGAAAGTTCAGATGAGATGTCACAGTTGGCAAGTAATCTTAAATATGGTCCTTTTGATGCTAATGATGGTGCATATTTTAGTGAAACACTTAAGTCAACTCGTGTTGTAGCAGAAGTTATGGAATCTCTTATTAAGAGGGCTATCAAGGCAGAAACTGAAGCTGCTACCGAGAAAGAAAAAGTAAAGTTAGGTTTAGAAGAAAACAAAAGAAAGACTCTCCAAATTCAAGGCATGACACTAAAGGTCGAAGAGATGGAAAAGTTTGCACTGGGCACAAACACTCTGTTGAATGAAATGCGGCAGAAGGTCACAGATATGGTTGAAGAGACATCAAGACAACGACAGCGAGCTGCTGAGAATGAGCAGGAGCTTCGTCGTGTGAAGCAGGATTTTGACTCATTGAGGTCTTTCGTTAGCAGTCTTATTAGTGTCAGAGAATCACTTATGTCATCAGAGAGACAATTTCAGACTGTTGAAAAGCTTCTTGACAGGTAACATCTTCCTATTCTTAAATTAACTGGATGTGCATAAATATATAATATCATCTCTATTGTTTCGTGCCAAAGGTTTCATTACTATACAGAACTAGCAGACTAACAATACCTTAAATGTATTCTTCCTTAGAATTTATCTACAATTTAGTTCTTTTTCTAGTGTAGAGACTATCATTCAACTTTACAGTTTAAGTTTAATTTGTTGAATGCATAGGCTAGTTGCTGAGACTACTCATCTTGAGAACGAGAAGGTTAAAAAAGAAGCTGAAGTTCAGAAGCTCATCGAGGAAAATGTGAGGCTAAGAACTTTGTTAGACAAGAAAGAGGCACAATTATTGGCCATGAATGAGCAGTGCAAGTGGATGGCACTCAACAGTCCTGGCATTTAACTTTCCTTATGCTACAATGTGAGTAGTCTATTATGTGATATTTCATTCCTTCTGCTTCAGAGACTCAGGTTCTTCTATACTCGGGAACCTTGGGGCAGATAACTATTTAATCCATTGTTTATGCAGTTCCTTTGCAAGCTAATTCTTCTACTCACCTTGCAATTTGTCTTATATGCAGGAAATTTCAGAGTGAGAGCACAATGATGAATCAGGAAAGTTCAGATGCAACTTTTGAGAAGATAGGAGAAGATTTTCATTTGGTGTCACATTAGTTGCCTGCATAGACAGCAAATGAGATCATAATCATGGCTTACTGATTCCTGTTCAGTTAAGCTGTATGTTCTCATCCGCTAAGCGTGTCCACCATGAAGTACTTGAAACTTCCAATAATTATCATATTTCATCATTCTGTTTACCATTGTCATTGGATATGTTTCGTGTTTTATGGTATTGTCCCTGAATCATTTCAGATTATTTATCATTTTTTGTGTCTCAAATTTGTTCAATGGTAGGTTTGTGGGAAATGATATGTGGTCTTCCATGAGCTTCAGCTTGAATGTGAAGTTTCAAGCCTTCTATTCTTTCGCTGGGAAACTTGCTTGAACACTAGACTGATGAAGAATGTTTCTTCAATGGTCATCTTTTTGAATTCATTCCAAGAAATCTACAAAAAGTCCAAGAAAGGTAGAATGGGATGAAAATTTCATAATCTGCTAAGAATATTTAGATGCTTCTTTTTAATCTTATCCATAATACCCATTCATCTTTATCCTTAAGTAGTTTATGGATGGGTGTTTTATTGTAGGTTTTGTGAGCTTTAATATGTGTTAATGATTATTGTACAAGAATTGTGATACAAGAGATGTTATTATAAGTTTGGGTGCCTCAGGTACTAATAATCAAAAGACTTTATATCCACATATTATGTGTTGCCATAAAATATGTCATTTCCTTTTGCAGCGAGTTCTGCATAACCTATAGTTTCAAAGTTTGGAATAACATATTAAACTCTCTAAAATTTAATATATATATATATATATTCAAAAATATTTAGATTTTACATATTGACCCTTTCACTGTTGAAGTCAACAATTATCAGATGAACTCAAGCTAATCACTACTAACCATGATTATTAATGAATTTTCAAAATATATTAAATTTTTGTATGTCTAAAATGCCCTCTGTCTTTTTTGCAATTTAAGAACGTAATTTAGAGGATAAATACGAAAGTTACTAATTTACAAGGCATATTTATATCTATTACATTTATAACATTATTAATATTAAGTAGAGTTTCAACATAGTTAATCAAATGACAGGCTTCAACTACAATAATACTATGCTTGTAAGTTTTTCAGTTTGCTAGATGTACATTAAAAGGAATAAGTATAAATATACTAAAATTTGAGGTGTATATATATATCATTAAATTATATTTAAAAAATAAAGATAGAGCTACCAAGGTTTGAGGTGTGGGTATATATAAATATAAACATAAATGTTAAGGGATGAATAAAGAGTCGTTAATTTTTGAGAGATATATACGTGATATTGTCATAGATTAGGATATAATAAAAATATTAATATAATATGCCCACTTGATCTAAATTCTTCAATCTCGCCCTCAAAATTTATCCATTGAGAAAAAAAACATATAAATCATCAAGATTTGGTGCGAAGGATGCACGTAATGGGAGCATTAAAAGGATGCATACATCCACGTCAAGTCGCTCGACCAGCTGCTGATGTGATGTGAACGCACCGCAGCGTATCTTCAAGTTGTCTTCCCCGCCTTCATTCTCCCATCCATCTCCGTCGGGCAACGCCTCTCGTTTTCTTTTAGTGGGATTGGATCGCGAGAGAGAGAGATGGATAGCAAGACACGGAAGGGACGGGCGCGGTGGTGGAGAGATGGGTGAGGCGGCGGTCGCCCAAGGTGAAGGCCTCTCTCTCGGTCATCGCCGGCATGGCGGCGCTCGTCTTCCTTCGCTTCATCGTCCACGACCACGACAAGCTCTTCGTCATCGCCGAGGCCGCGCGCGACCTCGGCATCTCCATCCTCATCTATAAGCTCATCGAGGAGCGGACTTGCGCCGGTGCGCCCTCCCGTCCCCTCCCCCTCGTTGCCACTCTCCTTTTTGTTTGATCCGTGCGATATCGAAGCCGTGAGTAGGTAGGTGTTGGACATACTAAATATAATTAGAGATACACTACTCACGATAATTCGAAATGCATAGCAGATTTTAGTTGGGGTTTTAATCTGACCAATTTGTTGACGATGCTAGGGTTTCAGTCTGAGGCTCGGAGGAGGTAATGAATGATAACCATTCTACTTGCCTAAAATTTAGCGGATCATGATGGTCAGGAAAGCTTTGCTAAGAGGTGGTGTATATTTTGAAACCTCGAGGAATAAGTGTGACAACCAGATGTTTTGGGTTATATGGCTAACTGGATCTATCTTTATTAGTCTGGAGTTAAGCCGTTTTTAGTTAGTGGTTCAATTCAATCAAATTAATAGGTCAGCTCTTACATCGGCTTTATTGAGGATGCTAAGGTTTCAATATGGAGCTCAGAGGAGATACTGATAGCCATTATACTTGCCTAAGATTTAGCAGATCATGAGGGTCAGGAAAGCTTTGCTAAGAGGTGGTGTATATTTCGAAACCTCAAGGAATAAATGTGACAACCAGTTGTGGGTTATATGGCTAAGTGGATCTATCTTTATTAGTCTGGATTTAAGCATTTTTAGTTAGTGGTTCAAGTCAATCAAATTAACAGGTCAGTTATTACATCGGCGGGTCCGATCGTGATAAATGATCTTGGAGTGGACCAAGTATAGTGCATGTTGAAGTGGCCCAATTAGGCAAGTGGGAAAGCAGACACTTGTGAATGGGGTTGGAGACGCATCACAACGTAAGTCACATACATCAGTAATGACCATGACGAAGAGTGAGAAAAATTATGGCACCTAGTTTAGTCTCACATCTGATATGTGAGATGAATTGACTTAGTTTCTGAGGTTATACGGATCTACCATTGTTAACTCCTTCAGGCCATGGTGTGGTCTTAGGCTTATCAAGTCTATCACACCATGAGGTTGGATCATAACAATAAGTTTTTGAGTAACGAGATATGCATGATATCATTTGTGAATCAGCAGTTAAAGCTTGTGAAAACTGCATCCAGAGGAAATGATTTTATAGCAGTGGTTTGTGTATCGAATTAGTTAGGAATTAGGATTGTGATCAACATTTGAAACAAGTGAAAACTTAAAAGGATCGATCATCTAAGGAGTCAATGACCAAAAGTGACGTGAATCCATCTGAAAGACATTGTAGATCATGGTAAGCTTTATTTCTTTATTTCAACTGATCAAGAAGTCTACATTGCAGATTCCATTTCTTTTCATTGACAAGTGAGCAAACTTGGTGCTGGACTTAGATCCTGGGAGTCCATTATGCATATGCTAGCAGTTTATATCCTAGTATATTTTGGGTAGATTGCATGAGATGGAACCGATCACTAAGAAAAAAGAAAAATCATTTAGTGGTTGCAAATAATTATATCTCAAACACAATTGATTTTTGTTTCTGAGTGACGTTGAGATGTATTTTGATTTTTTAAACAATTCTTTGTTTAAGTGCACCCAAATTAGAAGGCAATATTAAGTGCACTTGTTACAGCACAGCATGTGTTTGTCTAAATTGATAAAAAAAATTTAATTTATGATTTTTTGACGTTGCAGGACTTTCGCTTAAGACTCAATATTTGACAGCTTTGTTTTTAGCTGTCAGACTGTACTGCAGCTTTGTCGTGGAATATGACATAAACACGGTGCTAGATTGCGCTATGCTTGCAACTACTCTTTGGGTTATCTACATGATTTGGTTTAAACTAGAGTCAAGTTACATGAAAGAGAAGGACAACTTTGGAATTTACTATGTGGTAAGATGTTTCTCTTTTTTTTTGGCCTCCACCATGTTCTAGAGTCAACCATATATCTCTTAGTGGTACCAGATTTCATAGCTTCTAACCTAGACTTTTGTATCTTTATTATTCTAATAGCATCCTTCTCCTATGCTCTCTAATAATTTAATAGTACTAGACATTGTTGAGTGATACGACACTCAAAATAAGCTATCCATCATTCGACTGCAGTGATTGATCATGTAACTGTTTCAGTTGTGTCTGAGAAATATAATCAAACTTGCTAAATATTTCAGGTTTACTTGGTATGGTCAAAGTTAGGTCACGTGCTGACAAAGCATCCAAGTGCCAGTAGTTTCTTGATTTAGTGCTTCTGCTTTCTTTACAGAATCATATCTTTAAGAAACAAATCTGGCTGATGAGATGGAGATATCACATACTTAATGAACCTTCTTGTTGCCATCTGCAAAGAAGTTGACGCTCAAATTAAAAATTGATAGTAACACAAGACTTCTTTTTGAACCTTGGAAGTCTTGATCCTTCTTCCATGTTGGATTTATTCTCTTTATGAAATGTTTAATATGTAGCAGAAGTTAAGTAATTTGTAATGTGAAACTAGAGAAAGTTTTTTTTTTTAGGTTCTTTAGTAACTAGTAGTGGCCCTTCATGTCAGCCCAACCCAAGAGTTCTGATATCATTCCAGTCATGAATTAGCATATCTATTGCGTATACAAAAAGATAAACCACCACAGGTGCCCGAATGATATTTAATGAGCATCATCTTGTAAGGTACTTGGGGATCTCATTAGTGACCTTGGACTCTGTTTTACTGTTACCATTGATACATGACATTTCTTAATTGATTTTATATATTGCAAACAAAGAGATGATCTAGAAGCCATTGACTTGTCTATTACTCATCTTTAGCTAGTTAAACTTAGCCATATTGTTGCAATGAGATTAGGCACGTATATGTTCAGATCATGAATTTTCTTTAACATGGTCACTATGAGTCACATATGTGATCATGAGACACCAATGCAACATGAGACTGATATGGCAATATGGAAATATCCACAAAAAATCGGATACAGTATAG
The DNA here is from genome assembly GCA_029747655.1 of Ensete ventricosum. Classification (NCBI taxonomy): domain Eukaryota; kingdom Viridiplantae; phylum Streptophyta; class Magnoliopsida; order Zingiberales; family Musaceae; genus Ensete; species Ensete ventricosum. The sequence continues at coordinate 7,627,387 of JAQQAF010000003.1, forward strand.
TATGGCACAAAGACCAATAACGTATATGACAAAGCTTGACATTTGTGTTAATACATAAATTCTATATTGATAATAATAATAAGTAATTAAAAATCCATAACCATGTCATTAGAAGAAATTATATTAAGTCACATAGGACTCATCATATTGCCAAGAAACCAAGAACTCACACTGAATGATGTAGTCTCATGATTTTACTACATTATCATAATTTGATTATTTTTTTCTCAATAAGTATCTGTGATGTATCTCTGTAGTATTTTAGAATATTTGAGTTTTCAAATAACTACATAAAAAATGAAAATTTTGAAGAAATATCCGAGATGCTTCTATGTATTTCATATAGATGTTATTTATGACATTATCTGATTGAGCACCATTTTACATAATTACAAGTTGTACTACAAAACTAGTCAATGTGAAAATATAGATGAACTAACACCCTTTATGAGCTCAAACTACTGCCTATTTCTGGTTTTGTTTGTTTCAGACAATATTCAATTATCTCATGTGGAAGTTTAATACATAGGGTAAGATCAGTGCATTCGACCATATTGACTTTTTTAATAATTTAATTAGTTAATATCACAATATATGGAAAGATATCCCTCATCTTTTTATTCCAAGTCATAGCTGCTGTAACCTTTAAAAAATTGATTGGCTTAATGTATAGGCATCCAGACTAAGTTATTCTGGTTACAATTTAGAACAGAGAAACCAGCAACATTAGATTGTAAAATGTCAAGGATTTGGCTCATATGTTGATATAAATATAACAAGTTCTACACTTCCACCATCGAGAAATTTGATTGACTTCAGTGCGAGATGCCTTTAGTTAGCGATACTTGAAATCTTTGTACGATAACCTTTTTGAATCAAAGTATTACTTTGGAGTCAAGGTAGTCTTAGCATGTCTTACATGATTTTTTTAAAACTTTATTCAGTATAATGCTGAGATACTTTTTTATTGTCCTTCAATTATTAGGTTTACGTTATATGCACTTGCAAGGGACCAATCAACATCTTTCATACACAATATCTTAATTGCGTAAGATGATAGTTTGATTGAGTTATATTTTCTATTTGTCTAGGTTTTTCCTTGTGCTATATTGGCCTTTGCGGTTCACCCTTCAACAACACATAATCTTAAGCATCAAGAGGGAATAGGACTTGTTGACAAGCATGGTCTACCATTGTCAGAGTGGTCTACAGATGTTAATCTTTCATCAGATGAGATGTCACAGTTCGCAAGTAATCTTAAATATGGTCCTTTTGATGCTTTAGTGAAACACTTAAGTCAACTCGTATTGTAGCAGAAGTAATGGAATCTCTTATTAAGAGGGCTATCAAAGCAGAAACTGAAGCTGCTACTGAGAAAGAAAAAGTAAAGTTAGGTTTAGAAGAAAACAAAAGAAAGACTCTCCAAATTCAAGACATGACACTAAAGGTCGAAGAGATGGAAAAGTTTGCACTGGGCACAAACACTCTGTTGAATGAAATGCGGCAGAAGGTCGCAGATATGGTTGAAGAGACATCAAGACAACGACAGCGAGCTGCTGAGAATGAGCAGGAGCTTCATCGTGTGAAGCAGGATTTTGACTCATTGAGGTCCTTCGTTAGCAGTCTTATTAGGGTCAGAGAATCACTTATGTCATCAGAGAGACAATTTCAGACTGTTGGAAAGCTTCTTGACAGGTTCTTAAATTAACTGGACGTGCATAAATATATAAGATCATCTCTATTGTTTCGTGCCAAAGGTTTCATTACTATACAGAACTAGCAGACTTAACAATACCTTAAATATATTCTTCCTTAGATTTTGTCTACAATTTAGTTCCTTTTCTAGTGTAGAGACTATCATTCAACTTTACAGTTTAAGTTTAATTTGTTCAATGCATAGGCTAGTTGCTGAGACTACTCATCTTGAGAATGAGAAGGTTAAAAAAGAAGCTGAAGTTCAGAAGCTCATCGAGGAAAATGTGAGGCTAAGAACTTTGTTAGACAAGAAAGAGGCACAATTATTGGCCATGAATGAGCAGTGCAAGTGGATGGCACTCAACAGTCCTGGCATTTAACTTTCCTTATGCTACAATGTGAGTAGTCTATTATGTGATATTTCATTCCTTCTGCTTCAGAGACTCAGGTTCTTCTATACTCGGGAACCTTGGGGCAGACAACTATTTAATCCATTGTTTATGCAGTTCCTTGGCTAATAGATCTTTTACTTATATTAGGTTGGAAGCTAATTCTTCTACTCACCTTGCGATTTGTCTTGTATGCAGGAAATTTCAGAGTGAGCACAATGATGGATCAGGAAAGTTCAGATGCAACTTTTGAAAAGATAGTGGAAGATTTTTATTTGGTGTCACATTAATCGCCTGCATAGACAGCAAATGAGATCATAATCATGGCTTACTGATTCCTTCAGTTAAGTTGTATGTTCTAATCCGCTAAGGGTGTCCACCATGAAGTACTTGAAACTTCCAATAATTGTCATATTTCCTCATTCTGTTTGCCATTGTCATTGGATATGTTTTGTGTTATATGGTATTGTACCTGAATAATTTCAGATTAATTTTCATTTTTTGTGTCTCAAATTTGTTCAATGGTAGGT